>CM055117.1:855440916-856040916 GCA_029206835.1 Rana muscosa
CACCCCAGCCGATTTTTCCATTGGCTCTCGGGTGCTGCCTCCGCCATTGCTTGTAAGGGAAACTGGCAGTGAAGCATTGTGTCTTCACAGCTGGCTCCCTACTGCGCGAAGTACACTGCACTTTGTAAAGGGTCGAACTTCTGGTTCCAGGTACCCGGACAAAATAGCAGGGAAGGAATTACTCATAGTAACAAGCAGGTCGTGAGCTCCATCAATTGACCATTGAGTTGCCTATCTGATATCCGGCTCAACAACCGAAAAAACTGAAGGAGTACACACAGTAGTAAAAATGGTGCCTCTAAATGTGAGGCAGTTGCTTAGCGTTGCCAATATGCAGCAGAAGCACTGTTACAGGCAGGATCTCTGGGTAAGAATTTTTGCAATAGATGAAAAACAAACAACTTGCTTATTGCCATTATTCAGGCAAGGGTATCTGAGCTGACAACCTTTTCTTGCAGCGAACATCACTCCACAGGGATTAGGTTGTTTTGAGGCCTAACCCTTCCATCCTACCAAAGGTTGCCCTCTGTTTACACTTTAATATGGACATTGTGCTAGCTTATTTATGTTTCTCATCTTCTTATCTGAAGGAGATTGCCTTATACACTCTAGATGTGGTAAGGGCTGTCTGCATTTATTTGACAGCTAGAGAAGGATTTTTAGTTTGTTATTGTGGATAGATCTCTGACTTCCAGTTCACCAGATTTGATTTCAGGCTGAAGAGACGGGATCCTCTGTTCGCTTTCTCTACTCATTCTACAGGGACAGTGAGTGCCTTCTGGGTATTAGGTTTTCTGGCACCAGACGTTGTTCTTCCAGGTAAGCAAGGCTGGGTTGAAAGAGGAAGAAGGCTCTCCTTCTGTGGGGAGACCAGGGCTAATGAAGAAGACCATAGTCCAACTGTGTGTAGTTAGCAGGACATCTTTATCTGAAAGCAGGTGAAGCAGAAGGGACACTATCCTTGTTTTTTGGATTGCAACCTGGACTGCGGGGAGCCTACTGTGCAGTAAACTGCCAGATGCTAAGGAGCCATTTCCATTGCGCTAAGGGAAATGGCTCCTATGTTTTAATTTGATGTATAAAATGTTATGTTTGTTGTCTTCTTCAAGAAAGAATAGCCTCTTTAGACTTCCTGAAGGAGTCTGAAGCTAAATGGGAGCAAGTAGATGAGTCTTAGGATTTATTACTCCTAAAACAAATTATTTTACAAATATTTTATTGACGGACAAGTAGTCACAACAGATTAGTGCAATAGTGCGATGGATAAATCAGGCATATGATGAAGAGGAGAATCCCAATTACGGGATACTATATACATGGTACAATATTCATTGATGCAATAAGGGAATAAAAGATAAAAAGGAGAAAACAAACAGCACAAAAAAATATAAAAGCAAAAAGAATATGAAATAAATAAAAAGAAAACAATAAAAAGAAAAAAAAAAAGGGCTGGAATAAGAAAAATAAAGACAACATATTAGCAGTACACCATAAAAAAAAAGTCCATCAATGTCCCGGAGCATGCTGTATGAAATACAAAAAGCTCAAAAGCTCCAAGCAACACAAAAAAAAGGGGGTACATACATTCAGAAATTAACTGCAGAACGATCATGTGGAACAGAGAAAGTTAATTTTTGATTTACTTTGTGTGATATCTTTGTTTTAGGTGTACTGCTTCACTGTAACCATAGTCACTAAATCGACTCCATGAAATCAGGAGTCTCAGAGAAAAGTACACAGAAAAAGGAAGAGAATGGGTAGACTAGAGGGCATAGGGGGAGGACCTACAGGAAAAAGAAGAAACAAAGGAGGGTGGAAAGAAGGGGTGGAAGAGTCCATCAGGTGTGGGCGCATCCAGAGGCCACTAGATTGAGAGAAGTTGAGTATTGAACCTGGAGGGTTGATTGTTTGCTATCCATGGTTGCCAAACCCTGAGGAATTTGTCGTGGGTGTCAGAGGTGAGGGATCTCAGCTTCTTGTTAATCATTATATCATTCATGCGGTTTTTAACTGCCTTAAAACTGAGTACAGGGGTTTTCCATGCCCTCACAATGGTTACCTTAGTGGCGTTGAAAAGGTGCTGAGCTAATTGGTGTTCCGGGTGGAGAAGTTCAAGGATGGGTTTACATAAAAGGGCTTCGTAAGGGTCCCTTTTAAGGTTGGAATGGAGCACTCTCCATTCCTGGAGCTCTTTATAAGGGATACTGTCATGATCTGCCAGTCCTCCGGATCCAATTTTTTACCCAGGTCTTTTTCCCATTGAAGATGATATGCTCTCACTGGGGGCTTCCTAGAGGAGATGATAGAGGAATAGATTAAGGATATTAATCCTGAAGAGTGGGGTCGGGCCCTGCAGATACTTTCAAAGGGGGTCAAAGTGTATGGGGTAGGTTATGAGTCGTTGGAGGAAATGTCTGATTTGAAGGTAACTATAATACTCCCTAAGGGGAATATCATGAGAAGATCTAAGGGCCTCAAACGTAAGTATTCTCATGGGGGTGAACAGAGAATGGACATCCTTGAATCCACTATGGACATCCGTGAATCTACTAGCTAAAACAAATTCTACAAAAATTGGTGCAGTGTTTTACTGCAAACTAGTGGCATATAAGCAACCCAAAAGACAAAGACTCATGTCTAGAGATGTATGCAAAAGGAAATAGCCTGTAAAAAGAATGAAATGGGAAACATGAAAGATAGATTGCAAAGAAATAATGTAAGATTGTTGTGATTCCCAAATACTTTCACAACCACCTCAGCAGAAATGTTCGCAAAACATGGGTCCAAGATAATAACGGTTACATACAGTATTGCTAAACTCTTTACCACTGAGAGAGTGCACAGGATGCCCCATGGCTCCTCTAACCAGGGTCGCAAGGATGTTACACTATAATGAAAAGGGACTCCATACTGTGTGTGGAACTCTCACTGCCAGATACTATTACCTGAAAATTCAGTAGTAACATGCTCAAACAACTGTTGTCCAGTTGCTCTAACTGCTATCATTGTGAAGTGTTTTGTGGGTCTAGTATTATCACATCTTCAGGCTTGGTTCACATTAGAACGATTCAGGCCGGTTCCCACATTGCAAAGAACTTGCAGACGGTTCACACTGCCCCCATGCAAACTGCTGCAGGTGTCAATAGAAAGTTAATGCCACCGCCAGATCGATTTGCATATCGCAGTGCAAACTGTCAAATGGTGCAGGAATCGGATCACCTGGGTGTGAACACCCAGGCAAACCGATTCCAGTACGGACCAAAAAAAGGGTCCTGCCCCACTTTGGTGCGAATGCAATGCAAATTCAACCATACAATCTGTATGGCTGAATTTGCAGCGCACAGTTATCGCATGTGATCTTGCACTGCAATGTGTTGCGAATCACATGCAATGTCTAACATCACACAAGTGTGAACCCAGCCTAAGGCGAGCATTCATGTTGATCTGAAAAATTACAGTGCCTTGACAAAAAATTCATACCCCTTGAAATTTTCCAAATTTTGTCATGTTACAACCAGAAACATAAATGTATTTTATTGGGATTTTATGTGATAGACCAACACAAAGTGGCTCATAATTGTAAAGTGGAAGGAAAATGATAAATGGTTTCCAATTTTTTTACAAATAAATATCTGAAAAGTGTGGCGTGCATTTGTATTTAGTCCCCCGAGTCAAAACTTTGTAGAACCACCTTTCGCTGCAATTACAGCTGCAAGTCTGAAAAAAATAGAATTATGGACGGGACGTGGAGGCACCAGACCAGTTTCTGTCCAGCGATCCATTCTCAGAACATGTGGCCCCTGGACAGGATTATCCTGAAACAGGGGGATTTCTCCATTTCCATTTGCCTCCTTGTCTAGCTGGGCTCACCCATTAATTTTAGGCCTATTGGATTTGACCACTTGTTGGTCATGGAGAAGTGTCGCTTCTAGATCAGTAGTCACGCACGTTTGCGTGCTTTTCTCTGGCTTCCGGGCCGCACACTACGTGCTGGTACTGCTGCATCTGTCCGATGCACGCACCGTGGGTTCCACCGCGACCGAATATGACATTTTCGTCTACTGGAAGTGACGTAATTTCCCATGGTATGAGGTGGGGGACACCATGGCGGCTGACGAGTACGCCACACGCGGCTTAAGGCTGGTTCCACCATTTTTGCTGCTATATTTCTCTATATAGCCTAGGTTAATTGGTAAGATGGTTTTTATTAGGTGTACATGACTGCCATTGGCACATGCTCAAATCCCACCCACAACATTGCTGCTTTATTAGTGGGAATTGATGAGCGTGCTGCACATCTCTGGAACCTTCCAACATGTTTGAGACATAGAAGAATTGTGTGCTTTACTGGGGTAAGCTAGCCCTGCAGTCTTGCTCTTATTTTTGTTATGCTTTTATATTAGTGTCCCTATTTGATTAGTTATATTTCCCTAATTTTTTTTTAAATATGGGTAACAATTACTTTCTTTGCACTCCCTTTGACAATCAAAAGTTGCATTTTATTTACAAACTTAAGCCCTGGTTCACACTGGTGCGATTTGACATGCGATTTGACATGTCAAATCGGCGATATTTGCCGCAAATTGCGGGCAATGGCACCGTCCTAATCGGTACGAAGCCACATCTGCGGCGCTGCACCGATTTCAAAAAGTAGTTTCTGTACTACTTTTTGCGATTTCGGGCCTCGATTTACATTGACATCTGTGCAGAAATCTGCCCAGATGTCCCTGTAATCGCGGCCGAAATCGGGACTGACAGGCAGGAGTGAAATCGTGCGAGTTCAACTGAACTCGCACGGCTTTACTCCTGCAGCCCTAGTGTGAACCTGGGCTTATAGGGACCCATTAAGGAGAAGGATCCTATGACTGCAAGGCATTTTGTGGCATCCTCCACCGGCCCCCTTCCATTTCCCCACTCCCCAGTAGTATTATAATTATTTGTTTGGCTATATATAATTCTTATCCATTATCAAGTATGCGTCCTCGGTAGTTTTTTTATGCCATATTTCTAAACCTTAACTGTCCATATAGGTGCTATAGAAGAAATTTATGGTATCTGTGTTACAAAGTTTTTTTCGTTCTTTTTCAATGATGCTAGATATTTACCAAGCGTTTACTATACATTAGGTCACTGTCCCTTGAATTGCTCTCTGGCTTTTGGAACATTTGGAGATATTCAGGTGTCTACACCTATTCATACTGCAATCTACATATAGTGAGTTGTAAATCTGAGTTGAAATCTGTTTATTGCATTTTTTTTAAAGAATTTCCTGATGAAGACTCTGTCAGTTGAAACGTGTAGGGGTTCCCACATTCCTGGGTTCCAATGCTTTGTTTATGAATGGAGATTGTTCTACTTTGTTCATCCTTTCATCTGCTTGCTGTTTGTATGAATTTTCATATGAATATTGTTTTTAATTTTATATGTAATAAACTTTTGTATGTTTTATTATCAACTTTTGTTTGTACTGTGCCTCCACTAAAGTCCTGTCCATAATTCTAGTTTTTTCATTCTCTTCTGGGATGTGGCACCATTACGATTAGTTAGTCTGGGGATTCTGATAGATTTTCTATTTTTTACATTTAGTGGTATCACTATTCCCTTGGTTATCAGGCCCCCATTGTGTAACCCCCCCTTTTTTTTGAGCATGGTCGACTCCTATTTAAATGACTTAGATACCATCATGCTAAAAACCTAAGCTAAGCTAAATGGGACTTTAAATGAGGCTTTGAACAAATATGGACAAGTGCCTCCATCCCTGTTGAATTGAAAGAAAGGGGGAGGAAGGTGGGACTTTAAATGAATCATGCAGCTAAGGAGAGAGCACGTCAAAGTGTGTCCGGCAAGTAGTACATATTAAACAAGAACCACATATGTTGCACAGTGACACAGTACATAGCTAATGTAAAAAACATACAATTTATTGTATATATCATAATAACATACGGTAGAAACAGCATGGCATGATAACATACGGGTTCATAGCGGCCAGGAACCACACATGTTACATATAAGCACAATGCATGACCAATAATAAAAGTACATATGATTTATTGTATGCATATTAATAGCATATTGTTTACATGGCATAGCAACATATAGGTTCATAATGTAAACAAAAATAAAAACCAAACTCACTGACGTGTCACTCCATAGTATAGGGAAATGGTAGAATTGGGATTCATTGGTGAACTACAATGGGCCCAATGAGTGTAATGATAGTAAAGTAGTAGTCTAAATGACATTAGGAAAGAGCAAATTTTAGCTCAGGGAAAAACACGACAGAATGTGTCTGGTAGGTAGTACATGATTATTATGAACCACATATGTTACATAGTAGCCCAATACATAGCTAATAAATAAAATACCTATAGTTAGTTCCAAACTGGTTGATAACTAGTGATGAGCCGAACAACCCCGGGTTCAGTTCGCACCAGAACCCGCGAACGGACCGAAAGTTCGCACGAACATTAGAACCCTATTAAATACAATGGATGCGAACGTTCGGATTCTAAAGTGCTAATTATAACGACTATTATCCATGTTATTGTCCGAAACAGAGTTTGGGAACCCGGCTTCTGCACCAGGGGACATGTATCAATGCAAAAAGAAGTTTTAAAAACGGACGTTTTCCGGGAGCAGTCATTTTAATGATGCATAAAGTGAAAAAAAAAAAGTCAAATATTCCTTTAAATATTGTACCTGGGGGGTGTCTAAAGTATGCCTGTGAAGTGCCACGTGTTTCCCGTGTTTAGAACTGTCACTGCACAAAATAACATTTCTAAAGGGAAAAAAGTCATTTAAAACTGCTTGCGGCTTTAATGCAATGTCTGGTCCCGGTAATATGGATGAAAATCTTTAGGAAAAATGGCATAGCTACCCCATCAACCCCCCCCCCCCTACCCCAGCCCATTACCAGCCCCTTTGGGTCTTGTATGGATATTAAGGGGAACCCCGCACACAAAATAAAAAAGGCCCTATATACTCTGAACAGCCGTATACAGGCGGTGCATACAAGACAGGGACTGTAGGTTTGTTCTTATGTAGAATCTGTTTATAATTTTGAACAGCTGCATTGTTTAAGTGGAGCTCCATGGCAAATTCCTTTTTTTTAGCTTTTTGTAAAACATAGGGAACGGTTATCACCCCTGTCACATTTTTTTTGCTGTCTGTGCCCCTGTTCAGAACATTTCACCTCACTTTGCGTCCCAATGACAACTGTTTTTGAAATGTGGTGTTTTTATTGAAACAAGGATTGGTGATAAAGCATCAGTAGAGAGGAGACACCTTTCTCCCATATTAATTCTTAAAGGAGAGAATTTTCCTTCCAAGGGGTAGATTTCCTCTCACTTCCTGTTGTCTTCTTCCGTTTGCAAGTAGTAGTAGTTTGTAAGTTGGATGTTTGAAAGTAGGGACCTTCCGTATATACTCTGCAGAAATTGGCCCCTTAGGTGTTGGTGTTGGCACAACACTGAAAGCACTCACAGTTATTCTTGGTGGGTGCTGGAACGCCCTGCTGTCAAGTATAATATCAGGAATTGTAATAACATATAATTGTTGATCAGTGGTAGTAAAAATTGGGCCTTTGATGGTGGTGCTGGTGCCACAACACTGTAAGGCCTGACAGTTACTCTTGGTGGGCGCAGCAATGGTCCCTGCTGTGAATTATTAGATCAATAATTATAATTGCATGCCCCTGTTGAACAGGGGCTGAAAAATTGGGCCTTTGGTGGTGGTGGTGGTGGTGATGGTGGTGCTGGTGCCACAACACTGTAAGGCCTGACAGTTACTCTTGGTGGGCGCAGCAATGGGCCCTGCTGTGAATTATTATATCAATAATTATAATTGCATGCCCCTGTTGAACAGGGGCTTAAAAATTGGGCCTTTGGTGGTGGTGGTGGTGATGGTGGTGCTGGTGCCACAACACTGTAAGGCCTGAGAGTTACTCTTGGTGGGCGCAGCAATGGGCCCTGCTGTGAATTATTAGATCAATAATTATAATTGCATGCCCCTGTTGAACAGGGGCTGAAAAATTGGGCCTTAGGCACTGGTGGCACAACACTGCAACCCCTCACAGATACTGTACTTGGAGCACAGCAATGAGGCCTGTTGCAAAGTATTGCATCAAAAATTTTAATTACACGCCCCTGTTAAACAGGGGCTGAAAAATTGGGCCTTAGCCGCTGGTGCCACGACACTGCAACCACTCCCAGATACTCTAGTTGGAGTGCAGGAATGAGCCCTGCTGCAAAGCATTGCATAAAAAATTGTAATAACACACCCCTGTTAAACAGGGGCTGAAAAATTGGGCCTTAGCCACTGGTGGCGGCACCCAGAAACAAAAATGTTCTTCCAAGCTATCATCGTCAATCGGATCATTGAGGAGGAGGAGGATAGTCAGTCAACATAACAGGACAGTCTCTCAGCATCAGCATCAGTCTTGAAGGGATGTGACATTTGAAAATAAATTAGTCTGTTATATCAGCTTCAGGTGTTTGGTAGCTGGTG
The DNA here is from genome assembly GCA_029206835.1 of Rana muscosa. Taxonomy (NCBI): domain Eukaryota; kingdom Metazoa; phylum Chordata; class Amphibia; order Anura; family Ranidae; genus Rana; species Rana muscosa. Next base: position 855,449,425 of record CM055117.1, read on the forward strand.
GTGATCCAAGACTGGTTCATCTTTATGAAGGTCAGTCGATCAACAGAGTCGGTGGACAGGCGCACCCTGTGATTTGTGACAAATCCTCCAGCAGCACTGAATGTGCGTTCTGAAAGAACGCTGGATGCAGGACAGGCCAGTAGCTCAATTGCATACTGTGTGTGCAAGCTCTGGCCAGTGATCCATCCTCAAGACCCAGTAAGCCAGAGGATTTTCGGTGGGGAAGGTGTCCAAGTCTGACCTTGCCTCTAGGTATTCCTGCACCATGTATATCAGACGCTGGCGATGGTTGCTGGAACCGATCATACCTTGGGGCTGCGGACTAAAGAATTGTCTGAACGCTTCGGTCAGACGGCCACCTTCCCCACCGCTCCTTCTTTGACTGACCGAAGCCTCAGCAACTCGTTGTCCAGGACCAAGAGTTTGTAACCTCCCAGTCTCTGGGAACGCGTTGCACAGACCTTTCTGCAAGGCCTCCCGGAGTTGTCTCATCCTCTGCTCCCTCTGCGACGGTAAGATAAGGTCCGCAACCTTACCCTTGCACCGTGGATCAAGGAGAGTGGCCAGCCAGTAATGGTCCCTCTCCTTGATCCGAAGAATACGAGGATCCTTCCGCAGACTTTGCAGGATCAGGGAGGCCATGCAGCGTAGGTTAGCTGAGGCATTCAGTCCGGAGTCCTCTGGGTCACTAAGAACGACATGATCCGCAGCCACCTCCTCCCAGCCACGTACAAGTCCACTGGTTTCTTGGGACTGTAAATCATCCCTAAAAGACTGCTGCTGATGATGCTGAGTGCCAGGCTCCACCTCCATGCTGACACAATCCTCCTCCTCCTCCTCTTCTTCCTGTGCGATGGGTGGGACAGAAGGAACACTGTCTGGGTAAAGGGGGCCTTGAGAGGCAAGGAAGTCCTCCTCTTCCTGCCTCTGTTCTGCCTCAAGTGCCCTGTCCATTATTCCACGCAGTGTGTGCTCCAACAGGTGGACAAGAGGTACAGTGTCACTGATGCATGCACTGTCACTGCTCACCATCCTCGTGGCCTCCTCAAATGGTGCCAGGACAGTGCATGCATCCCTGATCATGCCCCACTGGCAAGGTGAAAAAAACCCGAGCTCCCCTGACCCTGTCCTGGTGCCGTAGTCGCACAGGTACTCATTGATGGCCCTCTGCTGCGTGTGCAGCCGCTGCAGCATGGCCAACGTTGAGTTCCACCTGGTGGGCATGTCACATATAAGGCGGTTCTTGGGCAGGTTCAACTCCTTTTGAAGCTCAGCCAGGCGAGCACTGGCATTATAAGATCTGCGGAAATGCACACAGACTTTCCTGGCCTGCCTCAGGACATCCTGTAAGCCCGGGTACCTGCCCAAGAACCGCTGCACCACCAGGTTAAGGACGTGAGCCATACAGGGCACATGGGTCAGTTGTCCCTGTCGGAGGGCGGAGAGGAGGTTGGTGCCATTGTCGCAAACCACCATTCCTGGCTTAAGCTGGCGTGGCGTCAACCACCTCTCGGCCTGCCCCTGCAGAGCAGACAGGACCTCTGCCCCAGTGTGGCTCCTGTCCCCCAAACACACCAGCGCAAGCACGGCATGGCATCTTTTTGCCTGCGTACTTGCGTAGCCCCTTGAACGCCTACGGAGCACCGCTGGTTCCGAGGACAAACCACAGGAAGAGGCCATGGAGGAAGAAGAAGAGGAGGGGGTGGAGGAGAGAGGTGTGTCACAACCAGTAGTAGCATTTTGGAGGCGTGGCGGTGGAACAACCTCCAACACTACTGCACCTTGTCCTGCATCCTTCCCAGCTGCCAAAAGAGTGACCCAATGGGCCGTGAAAGAAAGGTAACGTCCCTGTCCATGCCTGCTGGACCATGAGTCAGCGGTAATATGCACCTTACCGCTGACCGCCCTGTCCAGCGAGGCCAAGACATTGCCTTCCACATGCCTGTAGAGAGCCGGAATAGCCTTCCGTGCGAAAAAGTGTCGTTTGGGAACCTGCCACTGAGGAACCGCACATTGCACAAACTCACGGAAGGGGGCCGAGTCTACCAACTGAAAAGGCAGCAGTTGAAGCGCTAGCAATTTAGCCAAGCTAGCATTCAACCGCTGGGCATGTGGATGGCTGGGAGTGAACTTCTTTCGACGGTCCAGCAGCTGGGGCAGGGAAATTTGCCTGCTAGAATCGGACGTTGGTGTACTGCTAGCAGAGTGCCCGCAAGTACTTGCCTGTGACACACCTAATTCTACACCTTCATTCCTCTCAGAGCAGCTTTCAGAGAGGAGTGAAGGTATAGTGGGGTTGGAGATCCCAGCTGATGCGGTGCAAGAAGAGGTCAGCTTTGTTCTTTGGTGTGGGTCTTTAAGGTAGGCTTGCCAACGAGCTGCATGGCAGGTCAACATATGTCTGATCAAGCATGTGGTGCCCAAGCGGCTGATGTTTTGGCCACGCGATATACGCTTGAGACATATGTTGCAAACAGCAGCTGTGCGATCTGATGCACTCGCCTCAAAAAAGGCCCACACCAAAGAACTTTTTGAATGACGGGCAGAGGCAGCGCCCTGCACAGGCGGAGCTCTGCGGTGTGATTCCGTCGGTGTGCTGCCCATACGCTGGCCACTCAAGGGCATCCTGCCTCGTTGGAGATGTGCCTCCTCCTCATCCTCCTCCTCCTCCTCTCTCCTATTAGGCACCCACGTGGAGTCAGTGACCTCATCATCCCCTCCCTCCTCATCACTGGAGCCAATCTGGCAGTATGCTGCAGCTGCTGGAGCATGACTGCCAGATTGGTGTCCTTCTTGAGCATCCCCTCTCTCTGCTCTCACGCTGCTGCCTTCCTCTAGCTGGGTATCATCATCAGATCCTTCCAAACGCTGGGCATCCTCCTGGAGCATGTACCCAACACTGTGCTCAAACAGTTCGGGGGACTCCTCAGGAGGAGGGCATGGTGGGTCTAGGGAAGGATTGACTAATGAAGATAATGATACCAGAGAAGAGGACGCTTTGGCAGCTGCTTTGCCAGTACCCTGAGCCTGGGTGAGAGAGGATGAGGAGGATGAGGTGGGCTTGGTCATCCACTCTACCAAGTCTTCGGCATGATGTGGCTCAACATGTCCAGCTGCCGAAAACAAGGACAAGCGTGTCCCATGGCCATGTGCTGATGACAATGCACCGCGTACACGACCAGCACTGTTGCCCCCAGACACAGAGCCTGCTTGCCCTCTTTTTTTGCCTCCTGACTGTCTGCCTCTCCTTGGTTGCCTTCCAGACATTTTAATGGATGGCCTGCAGGGAGATGGGAAAAACAGCAATAAGGGCTACCTTCAGGTGTATATTGTGCAGGAGGCTTAGCAACAATGACACTGACACTGTCCCCTGCCTATCCTTCTCTGTCCCTAAACACAAGGATTGAAAATATGGTTCAGCAAAAAAGTTTTAGAACAGAATAGCACACTGACACTTTCCCTCACTGTCCTACTCTGTCCCTCCCTACAAACAAGATTTAGCACAGAATAGCACACTGATAATTTCTACGAGTGTCCTTCTCTGTCCCTAAACTCAAGGACTGAAAATATGGAACAGCAAAATTGGTTTAGAACAGAATAGCACACTGTCAGTTTCACTCACTGTACCTCTCTGTCCCTCAACTCAAGGATTGAAAATATGGAACAGCAAAATTGGTTTAGAACAGAATAGCACACTGTCAGTTTCACTCACTGTACCTCTCTGTCCCTCAACTCAAGGATTGAAAATATGGAACAGCAAAATTGGTTTAGAACAGAATAGCACACTGTCAGTTTCACTCACTGTACCTCTCTGTCCCTCAACTCAAGGATTGAAAATATGGTTCAGCAAAATAGTTTTAGAACAGAATAGCACACTGACACTTTCCCTCACTGTCCTACTCTGTCCCTCCCTACAAACAAGATTTAGCACAGAATAGCACACTGATAATTTCTACGAGTGTCCTTCTCTGTCCCTCAACTCAAGGATTGAAAATATGGAACAGCAAAATTGGTTTAGAACAGAATAGCACACTGTCAGTTTCACTCACTGTACCTCTCTGTCCCTCAACTCAAGGATTGAAAATATGGAACAGCAAAATTGGTTTAGAACAGAATAGCACACTGTCAGTTTCACTCACTGTACCTCTCTGTCCCTCAACTCAGGGATTGAAAATATGGAACAGCAAAATTGGTTTAGAACAGAATAGCACACTGTCAGTTTCACTCACTGTACCTCTCTGTCCCTCAACTCAAGGATTGAAAATATGGAACAGCAAAATTGGTTTAGAACAGAATAGCACACTGTCAGTTTCACTCACTGTACCTCTCTGTCCCTCAACTCAAGGATTGAAAATATGGAACAGCAAAATTGGTTTAGAACAGAATAGCACACTGTCAGTTTCAATCACTGTACCTCTCTGTCCCTCAACTCAAGGATTGAAAATATGGAACAGCAAAATTGGCTTAGAACAGAATAGCACACTGTCAGTTTCACTCACTGTACCTCTCTGTCCCTCAACTCAAGGATTGAAAATATGGAACAGCAAAATTGGTTTAGAACAGAATAGCACACTGTCAGTTTCACTCACTGTACCTCTCTGTCCCTCAACTCAAGGATTGAAAATATGGAACAGCAAAATTGGTTTAGAACAGAATAGCACACTGTCAGTTTCACTCACTGTACCTCTCTGTCCCTCAACTCAAGGATTGAAAATATGGAACAGCAAAATTGGTTTAGAACAGAATAGCACACTGTCAGTTTCACTCACTGTACCTCTCTGTCCCTCAACTCAAGGATTGAAAATATGGAACAGCAAAATTGGTTTAGAACAGAATAGCACACTGTCAGTTTCAATCACTGTACCTCTCTGTCCCTCAACTCAAGGATTGAAAATATGGAACAGCAAAATTGGTTTAGAACAGAATAGCACACTGTCAGTTTCACTCACTGTACCTCTCTGTCCCTCAACTCAAGGATTGAAAATATGGAACAGCAAAATTGGTTTAGAACAGAATAGCACACTGTCAGTTTCACTCACTGTACCTCTCTGTCCCTCAACTCAAGGATTGAAAATATGGAACAGCAAAATTGGTTTAGAACAGAATAGCACACTGTCAGTTTCACTCACTGTACCTCTCTGTCCCTCAACTCAAGGATTGAAAATATGGAACAGCAAAATTGGTTTAGAACAGAATAGCACACTGTCAGTTTCACTCACTGTACCTCTCTGTCCCTCAACTCAAGGATTGAAAATATGGAACAGCAAAATTGGTTTAGAACAGAATAGCACACTGTCAGTTTCACTCACTGTACCTCTCTGTCCCTCAACTCAAGGATTGAAAATATGGAACAGCAAAATTGGTTTAGAACAGAATAGCACACTGTCAGTTTCACTCACTGTACCTCTCTGTCCCTCAACTCAAGGATTGAAAATATGGAACAGCAAAATTGGTTTAGAACAGAATAGCACACTGTCAGTTTCACTCACTGTACCTCTCTGTCCCTCAACTCAAGGATTGAAAATATGGAACAGCAAAATTGGTTTAGAACAGAATAGCACACTGTCAGTTTCACTCACTGTACCTCTCTGTCCCTCAACTCAAGGATTGAAAATATGGAACAGCAAAATTGGTTTAGAACAGAATAGCACACTGTCAGTTTCAATCACTGTACCTCTCTGTCCCTCAACTCAAGGATTGAAAATATGGAACAGCAAAATTGGCTTAGAACAGAATAGCACACTGTCAGTTTCACTCACTGTACCTCTCTGTCCCTCAACTCAAGGATTGAAAATATGGAACAGCAAAATTGGTTTAGAACAGAATAGCACACTGTCAGTTTCACTCACTGTACCTCTCTGTCCCTCAACTCAAGGATTGAAAATATGGAATAGCAAAATTGGTTTAGAACAGAATAGCACACTGTCAGTTTCACTCACTGTACCTCTCTGTCCCTCAACTCAAGGATTGAAAATATGGAACAGCAAAATTGGTTTAGAACAGAATAGCACACTGTCAGTTTCACTCACTGTACCTCTCTGTCCCTCAACTCAAGGATTGAAAATATGGAACAGCAAAATTGGTTTAGAACAGAATAGCACACTGTCAGTTTCACTCACTGTACCTCTCTGTCCCTCAACTCAAGGATTGAAAATATGGAACAGCAAAATTGGTTTAGAACAGAATAGCACACTGTCAGTTTCACTCACTGTACCTCTCTGTCCCTCAACTCAAGGATTGAAAATATGGAACAGCAAAATTGGTTTAGAACAGAATAGCACACTGTCAGTTTCACTCACTGTACCTCTCTGTCCCTCAACTCAAGGATTGAAAATATGGTTCAGCAAAATAGTTTTAGAACAGAATAGCACACTGACACTTTCCCTCACTGTACCTCTCTGTCCCTAAACTCAAGGATTGAAAATATGGTTCAGCAAAATAGTTTTAGAACAGAATAGCACACTGACACTTTCCCTCACTGTACCTCTCTGTCCCTACAAACAAGGATTAGCACAGAATAGCACACTGTCACTGACACTCTCCCTACCTATCCTTATCTGTCCCTAAACACAAGGAATCCAGGAATAGTAAAGGAAAAATAATGACACTGTCCCTGTCTATGCTTCTCTTTCCCTGCTCCGGAACACACTACACAAGGCCGCCGCGCTGGCGGCCTTTTATAGTGTGGGGCGTGTACTAAACCCCATCAGCAATAATTGGCCACAGGCATCCTGCCTGTGGCCAATCATTGCTCTCCTCGCTGCCGGCGCTGTGATTGGCCAAGCATGCGGGGTCACAGTGCATGCTTGGCCAATCACAGCGCCTGGATGACACTGCGATGGCGTAGTGCATTGTGGGCCGTTCGCGTCACTCGAATTTGGCGCGAACGGCCCAAATCGTTCGATCTTCGTCGAACGATCGAACAGCCGATGTTCGAGTCGAACATATGTTCGACTCGAACACGAAGCTCATCCCTATTGATAACATAGTAGTAGCATAGCATGGTAACATGTGAGTTCATATTGTAAGCAAAATTGGAGCCAGACTCATCATTTGCCGGACACACTTTGACGTGCTCTCTCCTTGGCTGCATGATTCATTTAATGTCCCACCTTCCTCCCCCTTTCTTTCAATTCAACAGGGATGGAGGCACTTGTCCATATTTGTTCAAAGCCTCATTTAAAGTCCCATTTAGCTTAGCTTAGGTTTTTAGCATTTATCAATTTATTGAGGGATGGAATCATGCGCCTACAGTGTTACCCCTATTCCTTGGTAATATCCATTGCCAGTTTTAGTTTAGGATGTCTATCTTTAAGAATATAATTAATAATATATTATATTACAACGTCAATTTTCAATCAGTATTATCTATGCATCCTTTCATGACAGTTCCCTTGCTCTGGTTGCACTTTGTTGGGCTGGATGGTCCGGCTGTCTACGTTCTCAGCCCCGGGAGCTGCGATGCGCTTTAGGGACCCTCCCCTTCCCTTAGGTGTGCGGGGGGTTGGGCGGACGTCCCTCAGCGCATCAACGTCACACACCCAGCGACGTACGTGCTGCGTCACCCTATGTTGGCGTGAGTGCGCCGTCGCTGTGTTTTCGTTCTTGGCTTCCTACAAGAGGAGGTGTGGCGCCGGCTGGCGAGAGGTCTCCGTCTGCTCGGCCGTTGGCGCCCCCCTCCCGCACTGGCCGCCAGTGTGGCGTTGGTGGTCCACCCCTGGCTAATTTGGAGTGTTTACACTCCTTACAGCTTTCCATGCTACCCCTCATCTTTCTCTCTTTATGGACACGATGCACTATATGGAAGTCTCTGTTCAAACAGGTACCATGGTGGTAGCTATTTACATTCTTGTTCACTCATTGTTTTTTACAATGCTATGTTTCTGCCGGCTGGTCTAGTTGGATTCACTCCTCCGCCTGCACCTTGGGTGTCAGCACACTATATCATCTTTTCACTACTCTAACACCTGACTTTCACTCTTCACACAAAGATTCCATTTTACCTATTACCTTGGTCATTGTTGTCAACTATGTCACTTTATTCTTGTCACCTCACTCTCGCTTTACACATCATCATTACCCAACTTTTTTGTTCATCCAATCAATTATTTTATAGATGTTTATGATGACACAACCCTCACATGGGAATCTACTCTTGGGGAGTACTGGATTTGGCTGCTCATGTTTCCATCCTTTGCCGTGGGGGTGTGCCGCCTCAGCTCCCGGGGCTGATGATCTTCTGGCCGGCCTCCGTTTCTCCATGCCTGCGGCTGCACCCAGATCCATTGTGGTTCTGCAGGTATGATTGGATGTATACATATACTTATATGATCTCCATCTCTGCTTGTCTAGATGGACACACCATAAGTATGTTCATATATTTTTTTATACTATATAATATTCATTTACATAGACTCCTGTCCCCCTTCTTTGCTCCTGATGAGTGGCAGTAGCCCCGAAACGCGTAGAGATATCAGATGCCCTTTCTACAAACAGAACACAGATTACTACTTCTACCTATACTAGGCATAATGGAATATACCAATGAACTAAGTCTACAAACATTTATTCTATCTGGAGATACACGCCTATGAGTCTGGTTCCAATTTTGCTTACAATATGAACTCACATGTTACCGTCCATTGAACAAATATGGACAAGTGCCTCCATCCCTGTTGAATTGAAAGAAAGGGGGAGGAAAGTGGGACATTAAATGAATCATGCAGCCAAGGAGAGAGCACGTCAAAGTGTGTCCGGCAAGTGATGAGTCTGGCTCCAATTTTGCTTACAATATGAACTCACATGTTACCATGCCATGCTACTACTATGTTATCAACCAGTTTGGAACTAACTATAGGTATTTTATTTATTAGCTATGCATTGGGCTACTATGTAACATATGTGGTTCATAATAATCATGTACTACCTACCAGACACATTCTGTCGTGTTTTTCCCTGAGCTAAAATTTGCTCTTTCCTAATGTCAGTCATTTAGACTACTACTTTACTATCATTACACTCATTGGGCCCATTGTAGTTCACCAATGAATCCCAATTCTACCATTTCCCTATACTATGGAGTGGCACGTCAGTGAGTTTGGTTTTTATTTTTGTTTACATTATGAACCTATATGTTGCTATACCATGTTAACCGTGACAGGGGTCACTTTGGGCACAGGGTGAATGAGAACCCCACTATGATCTGTGCTAGTCAGATTCAATGCTGTATATACATTGTATATATTGTGTGTATATTGTGTGTTGGCTGCTGTGTACTAATTGCTGTGATGGGGTAGAGTGTGATTGCATTCTATTGTCTATTGTGGCTTGTGGTAATTAAGTCTGTAATTATAGGTATTATAAACTAGCAGACAGACAGTCTGAGGAACATAAAGGTTATGCATAGTCATTTAAGATGTAAAGGGATTAGCTAATAAACCCACCTGTTGTCTGCTAAGAACTGTCAGATGTGTATTGGGAGCTCGTTATGTAACTATTGTGTGAAGTCCTTTGATACTGGGTACTGTAGTTTAAAAGACAGTGAGGCTAGCCTAAAGGTCACGTGTCTGAGTCATCAGCTGTAGTCAATTAGCTCATGTAAATTAGGTCTGGTCAAAGGTGTATTGTCAGAGGAAAATGAGGAATGTAAGAACCTCCTCTCTGTGTGTATAAAACTTGAAGTTTGTCAATAAAGAATGTCAGACCTGCTGGAAACTTCATACAGAGTGTTTGTCTCGTATATCTGGGAGGATTATTCCTATGGGAAGCGGTCGCCTGACTGTGGAGTGTCTGGTAGCTGCTGTGTGTTCGGAAATTGAATATATCTAAACGACATTAACCCCTGTCGTTACATTAACAATATGCTATTAATATGCATACAATAAATCATATGTACTTTTATTATTGGTCATGCATTGTGCTTATATGTAACATGTGTGGTTCCTGGCCGCTATGAACCCATATGTTATCATGCCATGCTGTTACTATGTTATGATATATACAATAAATTTTATGTTTCCTACATTAGCTATGTATGTGGTTCTTGTTTATTATGTACTACTTGAAACACTTTGACGTGCTCTCTCCTTGGCTGCATGATTCATTTAAAGTCCCACCTTCCTCCCCCTTTCTTTAGATACCATTGTGTCTAACTATCAAAAATCTCACCTCTCCTCCCTCATCACTTTGAGAAGATTACTGGAGAAGAAGTCAGCTTTACATTGGCATGTTTATACATTTGAAAAATACATTAACCACTTCCCGCCCAGTCAATAGACAATTGACGTCCGGGGAGTGGTTCTGTTATCCACACTGGACGTCATATGACGTCCTGCAGGATAACAGCCGCCGCGCGCCCGGGGGGGCGCGCATCGCGGCGATCAGTGGAGCGGTGTGTCAGTCTGACACACCGCTACACTGATCTCGGTAAAGAGCCTCCGGCGGAGGCTTTTTACCACGTGATCAGCCGTGTCCAATCACGATGTAAACAGGAAGAGCCGTTGATCAGCTCTTCCTCACTCGCGTCTGACAGACTAGAGTAGAGGAGAGCCGATAGGCGGCTCTCCTGACAGGGGGGGGTTTGCGCTGATTGTTTATCAGCGCAGCCCCCCCTCAGATACCCACACTGGACCACCAGGGATACCCCCCAGGACCACCAGGGAAGCCCCAAGCATGTGGATGGCCAGGTAAGTCCCCCATGGCCATCCACATGCACAAATACAAACAAAACATATGCCAATCAGTGCCCACAAATGGGCACTGACTGGCACCATCATGGCATGTGATGCCCAGCAATGCCAGCCCCCAGTGTCATCAGTGCCACCTACCAGTGTCACCAGTGCCATCTATCAGTGCCCATCCGTGCCCATCTCTGCCCATAAGTGCCCACCTATCAGTGCCCGTCTGTGCCACCTATCAGTGCCACCTATAAGTGCCCATCAGTGCCGCCTATAAGTGCCCATCAGTGCCGCCTATGAGTGCCCATCAGTGCCACCTATGAGTGCCCATCAGTGCCGCATACCAGTGCCACATATCAGTGCCGCCTATCAGTGCCCATCATCAGTGCCACCTCATCGGTGCCACCTCATCGGTGCCACCTCATTGGTGCCACCTCATCGGTGCCCATCAGTGTCGCCTTATCAGTGCCCGTTAGTGCCGCCTTATCAGTGCCCGTCATTGAAGTAGAAAAGGTACTTATTTACAAAAAAAATTAACAGAAACAAAGAAAAACTTAGTTTTTTTCAAAATTTTCGCTCTTTTTTATTTGTTATGCAAAAAAAAAAAAATCGCAGAGGCGATCAAATACCACCGAAAGAGAGCTCTATTTGTGGGAACAAAATGATAAAAAAAATTGTTTGGGTACAGTGTTGCATGACCGCGCAATTGTCATTCAAATTGCGACAGCGCTGAAAGCTCAAAATTGGCTTGGGCAGGAAGGTGTATAAGTGCCTGGTATTGAAGTGGTTAAGAAGGTTACAATCTATACATTTTTTCATTAAAGTTTCTCTTATAGAGCTTTTAATATATGTATTTTCTCACATGTCAAGATAGTCTTTGTATGTTTTGTATCTCAAGTGTTGTATTATAACTAGACTATTCGATTCTCATTTGTCATCTACACATCTGTTGACAATCTGTAACCAATCACCTGATTTTAATTGAACACATTGTTGATTGGAGAGGAGCAGTAGTCATGTGACAGTCTTTTATGTATAAATGTTCATGCTTTTTAACATACATGTGTGCTGTGAACAAGGCTTATCGCCGAAACTAGTCTGCTGCTGACTGTACTCTCTGTGAAGGCTTCACAATAAATACGCTTGATGTTATGGAGTCCTGGCTGCTTCTTTTACTCAATGACCGTTTGTCTATTGGTGTGTGGGAGGACACCTCAGCTTGGACACCCAGACTGCAAACTTCCAAAGTAAGACTATGGGGCTGATTTACGAACCGTATGCGCCTTGAGTTTCGACGCACGCCGATGCGCAACGGCAGTTTTGGTATTTACGAAACTTTTGCGCCGGTAACGCAGTGCTATTCCCCATTTACTAAAGTGTTCTCGGCGCACGGGAGGAGGCGCTCAGTGCGCCACTATGGACCTGGCGCATGGCATCTTCAAATCAAAATTAAAAGAAGCTGGAAGTGCCAATATCATGGGGTGATGTGGGGAGATGTGAGGAAGTATAGTGACAACTGCCCAAGTAACAAATATGGCCAAAATAGAATGAGAAAGTAACTTTTTCTGAACCAGCCTGCTGCGCCTGCAAGTACGTTTAGAACTGTCGAGAGGTCTATTTGTGCACTGCGCATGCGCACTCGGCATTTGCGCTCGTTCAAATGCATTGGTTCACTGCGCCGGCAAAATCTTAGTAAATTTCAAGTAACGTAAATGCATTTGCATAAGTTGAACAGGCGCACCTCTAAACTTGCCATTTTATAACAGTCCCTGCACAAAATGAAATTTCTAAAGGAAAAAAAAAGACATTTAAAAATACTCGCGGCTGTAATGAATTGCTGGTTCCCGTCAATACAGATAAAATTCATTGAAAAAAAAATGACGTGGGGGTCCCCCCAAATTCCATTACCAGGCCCTTCAGGTCTGGTATGGATTTTAAGGGTAACTCCGCGCCAAACTTAAAAAAACGCTTCTGTTCTTCTGACAATTCTTCTCCAACTAAGGGCGGGGCCACCTGGTGACCCTGCCCCTCTCTGACACCACGGGGAAAGCCATAGGGAAGTCCATGTGCGTCAGAGGGGGGCGGGGTCACCGGGTGGCCCCGCCATCATTCGGAGAAGAACTGTCAGAAGAACAGAAGCGTCACACAGCGGGAACCTCCCATGGAAGCGGATCATCCGGAGAACGAAGCGGGGAAGAAGAAGCCGGAGCAAGATGTGGACAAGAACACCGAAGGAAGAAGTGGAGGAAGAAACCCGAATGGAGAAAAGAAGATGGAAGAAGAAGCAGGGAAAGGAGAAGACATTAATAAAGGAATTGTCAAAAACCGGCTATTGTCTTTTTTAACATTTTTGACACTTTTTTTTGTGAAATGGTAGTGGTACATTTGTACCCCATTACCATTTCACACAAGGGGGTGGGCCGGCCAGTTCACACCATAGAAACGCAATCCGGATGCGTTCCAGGTGCTTTTTTGCATGCGCGTTTTTGATGCGTTCCTGTGCGTTTTTGGTAAGTTTCTGATGCAGTCCAGTGCTTTTTTTTCACCCCTCTTTTTTATTAACCATAGATAAGGACAAGTGTGTTCCAGTGCGTTCTTGGTGCATTTAGGTGCGTTCCAGTGTGTTTTTGATGCGTTTTGCAGCGTTCCAGTGCAGGTAAAATGCAGCATGTTCTACTTTTTTCTCTGGAACTGGAACGCACTGGAACAAACACTGCCATTTAGAACCATATAACCAACTTTCCATGCATTTTTGATGCATAAAAAACGCAGTGGACTGCATGTGGTGTGAAATGTCCCTTAAGCAATTTGGCATATTTAAAGGCACTTCTCCTTGTTTCGTTTTTGGTGTTGTCCAAATTGGTGACATTGATATATGTCCTTTAGGGTGGGACCTGGGCTCCCATACCCATTTTAAGGCCAATAACTAGAAGATAAGCCAGCCAAGTGGGGACTAGCAAAATTAACAAGTCAGTTCCCATAGACTGCAATGGTATTTGTTGTATAACTTTTTCCCATGTTAGGCTCTTTGTTTGCCCCCCGGACCGGGGGGGGGGTGTTTGTCCCATCTCTAATTTAGTAGCATGCTGGATGATGTGCTTAATTTTGGACAGGGGTGTGGCTTATTTTCTGCTAGCTGCATTTCTGTTGGTCTGAGCATGCTCAGGGACTTAGTTTTTTTGGTGCTTTTTGTGTGTGAACAGCACCTGGATGTTTCGGGGCATGCTCAGAGAGTGTTTTTTGGGTTAGTAATTGAAGGACATCCTTAACAGGTGTACCCACTTTGAAGTTCAGTCTCTACATTGGGTGAACTTGCATTTTCCTGACAGACTCCATGGCAGACTACGTGTGGGGTTAACCCCGCCTCCTCTCCACAGCTATAGGACCCCTTACCCATAAATTTGAGCTCACCTCCACAGACAGGTGTTCCTTTTTTATCCTCCTCACATGGACCTTCATCATGCAATTCTGTGCGATGTCCAGGATGTGGATTGCTCGGATGGATCGGTACTGCTTGCGGTGCACCCAGGGCCCAGCTATGAGCGGGCGAGTGGTTTCAGGGCTGGAAAATACCCCTATGGTGGAAGGGATGTGGCCCCAGAGTACCGGATCGGATATCGCAGGATTCCTCGGCTGGCAAGGTCTGAAGATTTTGTTTTTCATATCTTCTTCATGGCAGACAAGTTTATGTTTGTTGTCCTGTTTTCCCTGTCTTTTCCTCCTGTGTTGCGGCATGTGGAACGCTTTTTGTGTCCCAGGACGCCATTACTTCCTGATTCTCGGTCCGCCGCTCTTCTGTGCATGCGCAAACTGCGGTGAAACTGAGGCTTGGTTTCCGCGCATGCGCAATGCGGTGGAGGGGTCAGGGGCCGCGCAGGCGCAGTGGGTCTGGTTTCTTCGGCGCATGCGCGCAGCGGGACCGGCCGTGACGTCATTTCGGCGGTTTATTTAAACCGCTGAAGAGCCCTATACAGGTGGGATAGCCTGTGGGCATAGAGCGACAGCCTCCCGGAGCCTCATTACTGCTAGGACGGGGTAAGCACTTCATTTTGCAATGTATGCTTGTTATGCTTAGTGTCTCTTAAAGGGACAGTTTAAAAAAAAAAAAAAAAAAAACTTTTTTCTTTTCTCATGCTTCTTTGCATTGATTTGCTTATCCTTAGTCTAGGCAGTGTAGTACGGATTCCTGTCTCCCTCGTCATGGACTCATCCTCACCGCCATGTGGCCAGCCCTCCCGCACAAGGTATGTGCGGAGTGGGTAGGGGGTTGGTGTCTTTTGTGCCTATCTGGTGGTTGCTAACGGTTACATCCTGCCCACCTCCCCTCCCCCTCCCTCTGTCTGTATTATCTCTTACAGCCCGGCAATTTCAGTTCATCGGTCACAAGAAAGGGACCTTGCCAGGCCGCATCATCACTCATCATCCAGGTCTAGACGCGACACTACGTCTAGGACCCATCGTCATAGGGGACGTTCACATACCCCCTCTAGACATAGGAGATGTTCCCATTCCTCCTCTAGTCACCGCCACCACCACCGCGATGATCGCTCTGACCACAGAGCCTGTTGGGGATGCAAGACCAGAATCCCGGAGGGCAAATCGCTATGCGACCCATGTTATGCCCGAGCGGTTGGTGAGAAAGAGACCGAAAATCAAAACCTTGAGTCTCTTGGGAAACGTGTGGTACAGCAATCTATGAAAGAAATAGTTGCCCCCCCACACAAGGAGCCAGTCCACCACCTTGTCTGGCTCCTTGGCTGACGAGGCCCAGGAGGATCCCGGCCAATTCCAGCCCCATGATTCCTCCCATTATTCCTCGCAAGACGAGATGGAGGGAGATGATTCTGTGATTCCTCCCATGATTCCTCGCAAGACGAGATGGAGGGAGATGATTCTACGGTGGGATTCGACTACGCTTTAGTCTCTCCGCTGATCAAGGCAGTGAAGGAAACTTTGAAGTTGGAGGATACCACTGCCCCCCCAGAAAAACAAAGAAAACTGTTTAAACAACTGGGGAAAGAATGCTCCAATTTCCCACTTCCCTCTGAGCTGAAAGGAGTGTTTGAGGAAGAATGGAGCAAGGGAGATAAGAAGGTTTCCATGCTAAGGTAATGCGCCTAGCGAAGCATGTCACCCTCCCGCTAGATGACACCGTATCATTTAAAGATGGTCTGGATCGGAAGATCGACCAGGACCTCAAAAGAATATATAGCCTGGCCGGAACGGCATGCAAACCAGCTTTGCCCTTGCAGTAACCTCCAAAGCAATGGAGGCCTGGGTGGAAAATGTTGACTCCGATCTGAAAGGTGTCTCGGAGGAATTGGCACAAAGTTCAGCAGTGCAAGAACTTAAACTGGCTATTGCCTTTTTGGGAGAAGCTTCAATTGATCTTATCCACTTGATGGCTAGATCCATGCTATCTTCGGTCACAGCCAAACGAGCACTATGGTTGCGCCCCTGGCTTGTTGATCCTGCCTCAAAGCAGGCATGGTGCAGAATTCCTTTTGAAGGAACTTCCTTGTTTGGAAACAAGCTAGATAACGCTATTTCAAAGGCTACAGGCGGAAAGTCGGGATTCCTCCCTCAGGACAAACGTCCGTTTAACCAAAGAAGGCCTCAGCGGAAACGCAGCACAGAGCGTTCAAGAGAGGCACGCTCCTATAGGCCCGGATGGGATTTTAGGAGAAGCTGGAACTGGAATAGGCAGATATCTTTCCAAAAAATCTGGCAAGAAACAGATGCCCGGTGGGCGCGAGCCAACCAAGTCCTTTTGAGATTGGGCCCGCCCAAGCGGGTCAGGTAGGGGGCTCGCCTACGTTTCTGCCGGCACGTCTGGGTGACCTTGATCTCAGATTATTGGACCATCAAAACGGTCTCAACAGGTCACGCATGGTCCTTCACCAAAGTCCCTCCATGCAGACCAATGCAATCTTCACTGCCTCAATCAGAAGAAAAACAACAAGTTCTTCTTTCATATGTGAATGCCCTGAAAGATCAAGGAGCAGTGGTGCCCGTCCCAAAGGACGAGGAATTCCAGGAGGTATACTTCCCCCTCTTACTAGTACAAAAGAAGAACGGCTCTTGGCGTCCAGTTATAGATCTCACTTTCCTGAACAGGTACATAAAGCACGAGAAATTCAAGATGGAATCACTCTCATCCATCCAAAAAGTCGTTCAACCAGGCGACTGGTTGATCTCAATAGATGTTAAGGACGCGTATTTTCATGTTCCCGTGGCAGAAGAATTCCACAAATACCTTCGATTTCAGGTCGAACGAGAGCACTTACAATTTATTTGTCTTCCATTCGGACTAACGACCTCTCCAAGGGTCTTTTCCAAGGTACTGTTGGTAATTGTGTCTCTTATCAGAATACAGGGTGTGCGTCTGTATCATTACCTGAACGTTCTGCTACTTCTGTCCCAAGCAGCAGCTGCTGATCCACAAAGATCAAGTGATCTCTACATTGATAGAGTTCGGATGGCTCTTAAACCAACAGAAAAGTCAGCCAGAACCGACCCAACGCCTAACCTACCTAGGAGCTCAATTCGACACAGTAGAGAATACCATCTCTCTTCCGGAAGAAAAAATCCCGGTCATTCGGGTAAGAATATCTTTAGCCCTAGACTACTCTAACCTAAGGGCGTCACAGTGCCTGAAGATAATCGGCACGATGGTGGCCACGTTCCCCATGGTCAAATGGGCAATGTGGAGGCTTCGGCCTTTTCAATCAGGATTCCTTCAGCAATGGAAGACAGACGATCGCAATCAGCTGATCAGGACTACTCAGTCAATGAGGAACAGTCTTCTCTGGTGGCTTCAGCACAAAAACTTGTTAACATGCCACTCCCTTGCTCCCATCCAATGGATGATTGTTTCATCCGATGCCAGCAATGCGGGCTGGGGAGCACATTGTGGGCAGAACTGGCTCAGGGCAAATGGGATGCCCATCTCCACATTCCAGGGTCAAACGTTCTGGAATTGCGTGCGGCATGGTGCACCCTTCAAGCCTTCTCCCACCTTCTGAAAGGGAAGTCGGTCCTACTCAAAATGGACAATACCACCGCCGTGGCATATGTGAAGAGACAAGGGGGCACTCGGAGCCCCACCCTTCTCCAAGAGGTCGAACCTATCATGACCTGGGCTCAGAGGAATCTACAAACTTAACAGCAGTCTTCATTCCAGGGGAACAGAACATTCAAGCGGACTTCCTGTCACGCAGCAACCTAGACAACAACGAATGGTCACTGCATCCACAAACCTTCAAGTGGATCCTATCGTTGGATTTCGATCCAGAAGTGGATCTGTTTGCATCCCCCTGCAATCACAAAGTAGACAGATACTACACTCGAGGTCGGTGCAGTCAAGCCTTCGGAGTAGATGCATTAACAAGCCAATGGAAATTCAACAAGGCATATGCCTTCCCTCCACCTCCGATCAGGCAAAAATTCCTGCAGCGGCTCCAGTTGGAGAAAGGCGAAGTGATAACACTAGCACCATACTGGCCGAACAGGCCATGGTTTCCTCTCCTGAATCTGATGAGCTTCAGGGACCCGCTAGAGTCTCTTGGGTGTGCTTTAGGGGTAATCTCTACCCTTATGAGCTCCAGAAAGCCTAACATGAACAAAACCTACAACAGAATCTGGACCAGGTTTGTCAGCTTCATGACTTCTGCTGGAAAATCTTTCAGAAATCCTGGAGTTCAAGACGTTTTGAGTTTTCTACAATCAGGCTTGGATCTTCCTTTGTACTCTGAGGGAACGGATTGACAAGTTTCAGCCTTATCGGCATTTTCAGGAACATCATGGGCAACTCATCCCCTGGTTCAACAATCCTTTCAGGGGGCTTCGAGAATCAGGCCTCAGAGGAAACCTAGATTCCCCAAATGGGATCTTCTGCTCGTCCTTGATGCTCTTTCAGCACACAACAACAAGGATCTTTCTATTAAGGACTTATCAATCAAACTGGCCTTTCTAGTGGCCATTACTTCAGCCAAAAGGGTTTCAGAAATAAGCTTCCTGGGTTGTCAAGAACCCTTTTTGACTTTCTTCCCGGACCGAGTGGTCCTTATTCCCATGCTTGGGTCTAAACCAAAAGTCAAGTCAGTTTTTCATGAGAATCAGGAAATAGTCCTTCCTACTTTCAGTTCTCCAGAATCAGCAGATGTTCATCCCTTGAAGGTAGGTGAGACTCTGAAAGAATATTTGTGAGTCACTTCATCTTTAAGAAGCTTGAACTACCTGTTCTTGTTACACACTGGTAGCAACAAAATAAAGAGGGCTTCCTCCAGAACAATAGCAGCCTGGATCGTCCAATCTATTCAACAGGCTTACAGGGCAAAGGGCTTAGCTCCTCCAGAGGCGTGACGGCTCATTCCACCAGAGGCATGGCAGCCTCATGGGCAGCAGCTCGACACGTGGCTCCTGAAGTGATATGCAGGGCAGCCTCGTGGTCTTCTATTCATACATTTATGTCTCATTATTGTATTGAGCCTGCTTCCCTTTCCTCTGTTAATTTTGGTCGAAAAATCCTGTCAGTTGACGGGAAAGATTAAAATATTTTTTTTGAGCAAGCATACCCTCCCGTGTGGATTGGCTAGTTATTTCCCACACGTAGTCTGCCATGGAGTCTGTCAGGAAAACGGAAAATTTATTACCAAATACTTACCGTAATTTTCCTTTCCTGATAGACTCCATGGCAGACGGAGTTCCCACCCATGAATTAAAAATATGAGAGTTGAAATGTGAGTCGGCTAGTTACGGAACACCTGTCTGTGGAGGTGAGCTCAAATTTATGGGTAAGGGGTCCTATAGCTGTGGAGAGGAGGCGGGGTTAACCCCACACGTAGTCTGCCATGGAGTCTATCAGGAAAGGAAAATTACGGTAAGTATTTGGTAATAAATTTTCCGTTTTGTGTGTTTCATGGACTGTGCATGTGTTTTCAATTGCCTCATTAGCACACAAACCTAGGTTATATAAAGCTTGCAGATAACATTCTCTCCCTTGCCCTGAAAAGAGGCAAGATTGTGTGTTGCCGGCATGAGAGTACATTTGGGTGTCCTTATCGAGTTTGTAACATGTGTTTTCGATTTGTATTTTATTTGTTATGTATTTGCAAAACAGATGTGTTTTCCAGCAAGTTTTATTTAACCACTTAAGCCCCGGACCATTTCGGACCATTAGGACCAAGCCTGTTTTTGGGATTGGGCACTGCGCTGCTTTAACTGTAAATTGTGCGGACATGCAATGTTGTACCCAAATGAAATTTGCGTCCTTTTCTTCCCACAAATAGAGCTTTCTTTTAATGGTATTTGATTGCCTCTGCGATTTTTATTTTTTGCGATATAAATGGAAAAATGAAAAATGAAAATTTTGAAAAAAAAAGATATTTTCTACTTTTTGTTATAAGAAAAATCGAATAAACTCAATTTTAGTCATACATTTAGGCCAAAATGTATTCAGCCACATGTCTTTAGTAAAAAAAATGTCAATAAGCGTATATTTATTGGTTTGCGCAAAAGTTATAGCGTTTACAAACTAGGGTACATTTTCTGAAATTTACACAGCTTTAAATTTATGACTGCCTATCTCATTTCTTGAGGTGCTAAAATGGCAGGGCAGTACAAACCCCCCCCAAATGACCCCATTTTGGAAAGTAGACACCCCAAGGAAATTGCTGAGAGGCATGTTGAGCCCATTGAATATTTTTTTTTTTTGTCCCAAGTGATTGAATAATGACAAAAAAAAAAAAAAATTACAAAAAGTTGTCACTAAATGATATATTGCTCACACATGCCATGGTTATATGTGGAATTGCACCCCAAAATACATTCTGCTGCTTCTCCTGAGTACGGGGATACCACATGTGTGGGACTTTTTAGGAGCCTAGCCACGTACGGGACCCCGGAAACCAAGCACCGCCTTCAGGATTTCTAAGGGCGCAAATTTTTGATTTCACTCCTCACTACCTATCACAGTTTCGAAGGCCATAAAATGCCAAAATAGCACAAAACCCCCCCAAATGACCCCATTTTGGAAAGTAGACACCCCAAGCTATTTACTGAGAGGCATGTTCAGTCCATGGAATATTTTATATTTTGCCACAAGTTGCGGGAATATGACAAACTTTTTTTTTTTTGCACAAAGTTGTCACTAAATGATATATTGCTCACACATGCCATGGTTATATGTGAAATTACACCCCAAAATACATTCTGCTTCTTCTCCTGAGTACGGGGATACCACATGTGTGGGACTTTTTGGGAGCCTAGCCGCGTACGGGACCCCAAAAACCAAGCACCGCCTTCAAGGTTTCTAAGGGCATAAATTTTTGATTTCACTCCTCACTACCTATCACAGTTTTGAAGGCCATAAAATGCCAAGATGGCACAAAACCCCCCCAAATGACCCCATTTTGGAAAGTAGACACCCCAAGCTATTTGCTGAGAGGCATGTTGACCCCATTGAATATTTTTTTTTTTTGTCCCAAATGATTGAATAATGACAAAAAGAAAAAAAAAATGTACAAAAAGTTGTCACTAAATGATATATTGCTCACACATGCCATGGTTATATGTGGAATTGCACCCCAAAATACATTCTGCTGCTTTTCCTGAGTACGGGGATACCACATGTGTGGGACTTTTTGGGAGCCTAGCCGCGTACAGGGCCCCAAAAACCAAGCACTGCGAACGCTGCAGTTATGTGTGTTGTGTTTGGTAAGTGACAGTGATCGATCGATACTGCACTTGGGTGGGCTGGGCTGGGCGGAGGGGCTAAACGCAGGCGCTAGCAGGTATCTGGGCTGATCCCGCTAACACTGCATTTTTGGGAACCCTAAACCGCTGGGGATGCTAGTATAGATCTGATCAGATCTGATCAGATACTATACCACTAAGGGGGGTGTATGCTTTGCGCGTGGGTGTTAGCGTTACTGTCACTAACCTAACACTGCCTGGGGCGACGCAGACCCTCTCTGGCGCTAAAACCTAATTGATCTCACCCGCCGGGCGATCAGGGGGGTTAAACCTTTATTGGGTTATATACGGCGGGTGCCCTGATGCTATAAAAAGCAAACTAATCAACCAGCGTCACCCGTAACCTTTATATGGTGATCACTGGTGAAAGGGTTAACTAGGGGCAATCAGGGGGTTAAAACCTTTATTAGGTTAAATATGGGGGTACCTGACACTATATAAAAACCTGACGGGTAACCTAAATAACTAAATAACTTACTGGCTAACCAGTGACGCTTATACGGCGATCACTGGTGAAAGGGTTAACTCTAGGGGCAATCAGGGGGTTAAAATAATATATGGGGGTACCTGACACTAATAAAAACCTGCGGCGAACCTAAAAAAAAATAACTGCCTATCTAAAACACCAGCGACACGAATACAGCGATCGGAAAAACAATCGCTTAGTGACGCTGAAGTTAGGGGGTGAAAGGGTTACCTGGGGGGTGATCAAGGGGTTAAACCTTTATTAGGGGGGGGGGTTAGGGGGCTACCCTGGACCTAAAGGGGCCTAATCCTAACTGCCCTGCAACTTTTTACAATCACAGATGACACTAAATGCAGTGATCAGTAAAATAAATGATCACTGCAATCAGTGACACTGTGATTGGGGGCTTTGGGGTGACCTGGGGGGTGATCTGGGGGTGACTGGGGGGTGATTTGTGTGCCTATGTGTACCTACGTGTCAGTGGACTGTTGGTGCACTAACCTGCTTCTTCTCTGCTCGGCGCCGGGAACGGAAAGACCGCGGCGAGGGAGATGACATCACTTCCTCCAGCCTTGTTTACATCACATGGCGGAGGAAGCATTTTCATTGGCCGGGAGCGATCGCGAGGGGGGGGGCGGAATCGAGCGGCCGCCCCCTCATGCCTGATCGCTCCCGAACACTTAACGGCCGCTCACTGCAGTGAAGGGGGGTCCGGATGGACCCCCCAACTGCACAAAGGCGATCACGTAGATCTACGTGATTCTGCCTGTCCGTGCCATTCTGCCGACGTAAATCGGCGGTGGGCGGTCGTTAAGTGGTTAACTTTGTTTTTTTTATTTTTTGGTGGGGAATATTTTCACATGAAATGTTATTGATGTTGGTGATGTTTGTCTTTTTTAGGTTGTTCACTTTGATTTAATTGTCTGTGCTGCATTATATTGCTAATTCTTTCTCAAGATGTTGTGACTAATGTTATAATCCTTAAGGCCCCTTTCACATGGACGGCAAAATTGCCCTAGTAAAAAGCATGTTTTTGTTCTGTGAAATTCAAGGATTCAGGCACTGCGATTAGCTGCATTTGTACATTGCGATTAGCTGCGTTTACATGCGGCTGCGTTCGACCATTATTGTCATCTCCATAGCAACCGTTTTTATTTTGATGTGCTTCATGTTGTTTTTTTCTTTTGTTCACGATGCTATCCGCAGTTGACACAAAAGACTGTGATTACCTACGGTTATGTGCATATAGCTGCACTACATCGCACCTGGACGCATTCAATTCTATTTTTTCTATTCGCACCAAACCGCATGTAACGAAATCGCAGCTAAACGCTGTGTGTGAATGGGGCCATAGGAAAGCATTGTGTGCTTTTAGCTGTGGTAGAAAACTAGAAAACCCGCAGCTAAAAGCACCATTTTATCCGTCCGTGTGAAAGGGGCCTAATAGATCAATTCTCAGGCCGTGGACGTTTAACGGATTTATGATAATGACCGGGTCATAGTTATGGTAGCTATCTGCGAATATTTTGGAAGTTTCCTTGATAGGCCTAAGCCACATGTTAAGATGTAATACTGTTAAAAGTGTCGTGTGGGGATACTGTACCTCTTTCAATTTTTTTATACTTTTGTAATTTGTCATACACCTTCTAATAAAAACTTATTGAACAAAAAAATAATCCTTAACCACTTAAGCCCCGGACCATTTCGGGCCATTAGGACCAGGCCTGTTTTTGGGATTCGGCACTGCGCTGCTTTAACTGTAAATTGTGCGGACATGCAATGTTGTACCCAAATGAAATTTGCGTCCTTTTCTTCCCACAAATAGAGCTTTCTTTTAATGGTATTTGATTGCCTCTGCGATTTTTATTTTTTGCGATATAAACAGAAAAAGACCGAAAATTTTGAAAAAAAATGATATTTTCTACTTTTTGTTATAAGAAAAATCGAATAAACTCAATTTTAGTCATACATTTAGGCCAAAATGTATTCAGCCACATGTCTTTAGTAAAAAAAATGTCAATAAGCGTATATTTATTGGTTTGCGCAAAAGTTATAGCGTTTACAAACTAGGGTACATTTTCTGAAATTTACACAGCTTTAAATTTATGACTGCCTATCTCATTTCTTGAGGTGCTAAAATGGCAGGGCAGTACAAACCCCCCCCCAAATGACCCCATTTTGGAAAGTAGACACCCCAAGGAAATTGCTGAGAGGCATGTTGAGCCCATTGAATATTTTTTTTTTTTGTCCCAAGTGATTGAATAATGACAAAAAAAAAAAAAAATTACAAAAAGTTGTCACTAAATGATATATTGCTCACACATGCCATGGTTATATGTGGAATTACACCCCAAAATACATTCTGCTGCTTCTCCTGAGTACGGGGATACCACATGTGTGGGACTTTTTGGGAGCCTAGCCGCGTACGGGACCCCAAAAACCAAGCACCGCCTTCAAGGTTTCTAAGGGCATAAATTTTTGATTTCACTCCTCACTACCTATCACAGTTTTGAAGGCCATAAAATGCCAAGATGGCACAAAACCCCCTCAAATGACCCCATTTTGGAAAGTAGACACCCCAAGCTATTTGCTGAGAGGCATGTTGACCCCATTGAATATTTTTTTTTTTTGTCCCAAATGATTGAATAATGCCAAAAAGAAAAAAAAAATGTACAAAAAGTTGTCACTAAATGATATATTGCTCACACATGCCATGGTTATATGTGGAATTGCACCCCAAAATACATTCTGCTGCTTTTCCTGAGTACGGGGATACCACATGTGTGGGACTTTTTGGGAGCCTAGCCGCGTACAGGGCCCCAAAAACCAAGCACTGCGAACGCTGCAGTTATGTGTGTTGTGTTTGGTAAGTGACAGTGATCGATCGATACTGCACTTGGGTGGGCTGGGCTGGGCTGGGCTGGGCGGAGGGGCTAAACGCAGGCGCTAGCAGGTATCTGGGCTGATCCCGCTAACACTGCGTTTTTGGGAACCCTAAACCGCTGGGGATGCTAGTATAGATCTGATCAGATCTGATCAGATACTATACCACTAAGGGGGGTGTATGCTTTGCGCGTGGGTGTTAGCGTTACTGGCACTAACCTAACACTGCCTGGGGCGACGCAGACCCTCTCTGGCGCTAAAACCTAATTGATCTCACCCGCCGGGCGATCAGGGGGGTTAAACCTTTATTGGGTTATATACGGCGGGTGCCCTGATGCTATAAAAAGCAAACTAATCAACCAGCGTCACCCGTAACCTTTATATGGTGATCACTGGTGAAAGGGTTAAATATTAGGTTAAATATGGGGGTACCTGACACTATATAAAAACCTGACGGGTAACCTAAATAACTAAATAACTTACTGGCTAACCAGTGACACCAGTGACGCTTATACGGCGATCACTGGTGAAAGGGTTAACTCTAGGGGCAATCAGGGGGTTAAAATAATATATGGGGGTACCTGACACTAATAAAAACCTGCGGCGAACCTAAAAAAAAATAACTGCCTATCTAAAACACCAGCGACACGAATACAGCGATCGGAAAAACAATCGCTTAGTGACGCTGAAGTTAGGGGGTGAAAGGGTTACCTGGGGGGTGATCAAGGGGTTAAACCTTTATTAGGGGGGGGTTAGGGGGCTACCCTGGACCTAAAGGGGCCTAATCCTAACTGCCCTGCAACTTTTTACAATCACAGATGACACTAAATGCAGTGATCAGTAAAATAAATGATCACTGCAATCAGTGACACTGTGATTGGGGGCTTTGGGGTGACCTGGGGGGTGACCTGGGGGGTGATCTGGGGGTGACTGGGGGGTGATTTGTGTGCCTATGTGTACCTACGTGTCAGTGGACTGTTGGTGCACTAACCTGTGTCTTCTCTCCTCGGCGCTGCGGACGAAAAGACCGCGGCGAGGGAGATGACATCACTTCCTCCAGCCTGTGTTTACATTTCAGGCAGGAGGAAGCAATTTCATTCGCCGGGAGCGATCGCGAGGGGGGGGGGGCGGAATCGAGCGGCCGCCCCCTCATGCCTGATCGCTCCCGAACACTTAACGGCCGCTCACTGCAGTGAAGGGGGGTCCGGATGGACCCCCCAACTGCACAAAGGCGATCACGTAGATCTACGTGATTCTGCCTGTCGGTGCCATTCTGCCGACGTAAATCGGCGGTGGGCGGTCGTTAAGTGGTTAATAGATGTCCTATTATCTCCTGTTACTTTCCAATACAAAATCGTCAAACCTCAAAAAACAGATTCTGTTAGTGTCTCAAATTAACATACATGTTTTTTTGCTTTCCTTGCTTTTTTCAAAGTCCTGTTTTTTTGACCAATAAAATTGTTTCTAAAAAAAAAAATATGTGTGTTTTTCATGCAATGGATTTCCCAGCTGCATCTTAACTAGGCTGATTGGCAAGTCTTCGACAAATCAGTTTTTATTGTTTTTGTATATTTGTAATTTACGTTCCTGGTGCCTTCATGGTAACATATGCATGATTTGTATGTATGCTGCCATGGAGAATCACCATGAAAGTAAAATTTCAGAGTGGTAAGTGTAAGGCAGCGCGTTAGACCACTTCTATCCCTTAGAGCCTAGGCCGGACCAATGGGTGTATGGATGCGCTCTATGACCGGTCAGGTAATCAAGACACACACACAGATGGTGAATCAAAGATTACCAAAGCTGTATTCAGAGTACAGTATACTTATCCTACAACACAAGGAGACTCCTCCCACTAAACCACAAACACAAGTTTAACAGAAGATATTGCAAAAAACTTAGTTACAGTGCATTCCTATCAATAGCCTTACAATATATTCTGCCTAGTTACAAAGGGCTCAAAAGGTCATGTCCTAAGTTCTGACCACTGAAGCTGGGCGTCGAGCCAGATCTTGAAGTCTGTGAAAAAGTAGCTTGACCACTAGTCTTATATCCTGTCATTCTTAACAAGTTCTACAAAAATAGCTATTATGAGATGTAAGTGTGAACATCAGAGTCTGACATTAGTTAACTTAATATCTTACTGTAAAAATAAAGATATAAGTCAATGTACTTATATATTGACCTGGTATTGCTAAAACTCATGAAAGCTGAAATGTAATGAAGATCAATAAAGACCCCCAATAATCTTACAAAACCCTCCTTTGATCAAGGTAGACAATTTTTATCTGCCGTGATCACTCATACCATCTGTGTGTAGTAACGAACATTGCCATCCAGGTGGAGGAATCATTTCTCTCCTTTGCCCCTAGGCTGTTCATTTTCCCAATAGCACAGAACACTAGTTTAATTACCAAATATATAATGAGAATCAAAAGCAATATGACTATAATTGCCATAGCTATATCTTTCGTCCAGGAAAATATTCCTTTAAGGCCAAATCCCTCCCCTCTAAAAATAGTTCTCGCTTATTGCGATGTTTAAGGGGGTAGCGGGGATGGGGGCTAGCTCAACTCATGAAAGCTGAAATGTAATGAAGCTGAAATGTAATGAAGATCAATAAAGACCCCCAATAATCTTACAGTAAGTATTACATTTCCTTTTTTATTGCAGTGGTTTTCAGCCTCAGTCCTCAAGTACCCCCGACAGGACATGTTTTGTGAATTTATCTGATCCAAAATTGGTGTCCACATTACCAAGCCATTGATTGTGATTTAAAGCACTTGTGCAAGATGAAGGTAAACCTGCAAACATGGCCTGTTCGGGGTACTTGAGGACAGGCTTAACTAAAATCGAGCTCAAGACAATCCTATTGTAATTTTTTTTTTTTTTTAATTAATTTTTTAGGTTGGCCTTTGTGTCCCTGTTCTTAAAATTGGCTTTGCTTCCTGTCCCATAGCCAAACAGGAAGTGAGAGTAACTCTATCGAGCAGGGCCCTCTGATCCCTCTGTATTGAATTGTATTGTGATTGTACTGTCTTCCCTGTTGTTGTAAAGCGCTGCGCAAACTGTTGGCGCTATATAAATCCTGTATAATAATAATAATAATAATAATAAAACACTACCAATGTTTCCTTTGGGAAACACCGGTCAATCTAACTAGTGTCCCCATTCAGAAAATTGCACTGTAGCACTTTGTTGTTTTCACCCCAAATTATTAGGTAATGTTAAAGGCAAATCCTTTCTGCAATACAAATGTAGTTTCTGAAAATCTGAGGGGAAGCACTGTTTATTTTAACATCCAGTCATGTAGAAGCAAAAATGGTGGTTTTTGTTCTTTTCCTTGCATGTCCCCCTCGGATCTCCAGCAAGTGCACTTGTAGTGCAAAGTGAATTTGCCATTAGGGGAAAAAAAACAAAGTCCAAGATAACTAATAATTTGGGGTGTACACAGCAAAATGCTAGAGTTCAATTTACCGAATGGGGAAACTATTTAGATTGACCTGTGTGTCCCGAAGGAAAGATATTGGTAGGGATTTACCCTCACTTCCTGTGTGGCTATGTGACAGGAAGTGAATCATTTGGAAGGATAAAGTGCCAAAATTTGGGCGTTGTCTTCACCCTATCAGGGGTGCAGACATCCCCAAAAACTGACCAGACTTCTAATCCCTCTGCACTCTATCCCCAAGCAAAAATAACAAATGATTTCATTTAGTTTAACTTTGCAAAGACACATTCCTAAGTTTAATTGTGATGCATGTCAATGGCCCATTTAGACCCTCTTTAATCACTTGAGATCAGCGCTATAGCTGATCGACGGCCACAGCACGGTCCTCAATTGCCGGGAGTCCGTCAATAGACATCCTCCCGTTCGCGCGCGCTGTGTTTACCGAGTCACTGAGACTCGGGTGATCACAGATCCGATCCCTGCCCCTTACCACGTGATCAGCTGTCAGCCAATGACAGCTGATCACGTGATGTAAACAAAAGCTCAGTAATCGTTTTTTTCTGCTTGCGCTGACAGCGTGAGAAGAAAAAAAAGGCAATCACCGGCTTATGTGCAAGGGACATCGGGCCCGAAGAGGAAGAGGCAATTCTGCGTCATCTGTGACAATCAGTAGCCCCTGCCAGTGCCACCTATCAATGCCCACCACTGGTGCCAATCAGTGCTGCCTATCATTTCACATTACTGCCAACTATCATTGCCCATCACTGCCAACTATCATTGCCAACTAGCAGTGCCACTTCTCAGTGCCCACCAGTGCCAACTAGCAATGCCACCTCTCAGTGCCCACCCTTGCCGCCTTATCGGTGCCCATCAGTGCAGTCTCATCAGTGTACATCAAAATATCCCAAATTTTTTTATTTTTTTTTTATTCGGTCTTTTGTATTTATAGAAAAAACAAAATGGTGATCAAATACCACCAAAAGAAAGCTCTATTTGTGTGAAAAAAAATTATTAAAATTTCATTTGGTTACAGTGTTGTATGCCCGCACAATTGTCATTCAAAGTGCATCAGCGCTGAAAGTTGAAAATTGGTCTGGGCAGGAAGGTGGTTTAAGTGCCCAGTAAGCAAGTGGTTAATATAAGGCTACATGCACACGGACGTTTTTACAGCCGCTTGTTTGAGCGTTTTTTGCAGCTTAAAAATGCCTCTCCATGTTAGCCTATGGCCTCATGCCCACCATGGCGTTTTTGAGCTGTAAATGTCATAGCCGTTTTTAGGCCCCATGTACACGGGACGCTGGTGCAAAGTCTTCTGACCTAAGGTTGAAACCGGTGTTTATAAAGGCGCGTTTTGCCGCGTTCGCATCTATAAGCGTTTAGTTAGGAAACATCATAAGGACCCTCCCTAAGCTCAAAAAACAGTATTATTAACATTTCAGCCATTTTGTGAGACCAGAGTGAGTAGCAGCAGCTGAGAGAGCAGCAGTGTACTTGTATTTAGCGTGTCACTTGCCACATGTTGTGGATTGTCTACTTGCCACGTCACCTGGCCACAAGTTGTGGATTGTCCACTTGCCACGTCACCTGCCACAAGTTGTGGATTGTTCACAATGCAATTCGTTTTTTTTTAAATATATTTTTGATTGTTTTTCATCATTTGCCATAATTTTTGAGTTTTTCAATGAAAAAAAATAGGTCACCTTTAAAAACGCTTATAAACTACAACACGGCTAAACGCCGGTACCGCGTTTAGCATCTGAAACGTGGAAATCTTTGGCGTCTGAATGCATTTTTTTGCTTCCTGAAAAACTAGGTTAAACGCAACTGCCTAAGGGCCAGTTCACACCTTGGAAACGCAGTCCGGATGCGTTCCAGGTGCTTTTTTGCATGTGCGTTTTTGATGCAGTCCAGTGCTTTTTACCCTCTTTTTTTTTTAGGCCTCATGCCCACGGACGTTTTAAGAAAACAGGCTGTAAAGCTAGTACCGACACCAGGAAAAAATCGGAGTTTTTTCCGCTTTTTGCATTGAATTCGATGCACGTTTCCCCGCGCTAGCTTTCAGCCGCGTTTTTCTTTCTCTATTCAAAATCAATGGTTCCCTATGGGAGCCCATTGATTTGAATAGAGGTCGCACCAGAAGTCGGATCAAGATCACACTGAGCTTTGGCGGTAAAACGCAGCTATTTTTACCGCCGACGCTATGGGCGGATTTGCGGCCGAGAAAGGGTTAAAACCACCAGCAGCTGCAGCAGCGCTTTGTCGGCGGTATAGCCACGCGTAAAGCTTTGTCGGTCGTTTAAAAAAAAAAAAACGGTGGCTTACCGCATGGAGCAGTGAGACGTGTTTCCTCTCAGCTCCCTGGTCTTTTGGCTCCACAGGACTTGTAACGTCTGGAAACTTACCTAAACTTGGCACATGGGGAAAGGAAAGACCCAGGCACAGAAGGGCACCTCTGGGAACCGAAAAGGGGGCGATTTGGAGGACTTTTTCGCCCGATCCCGGGCCGCATCACAGCGCCGTTCCGAATCCAAGATGGCGCTGGCATCTCCGTCTCCAGCCCGCTCTGAATCATCCCTGCATTCCCAGGTGAGCTCCCGCAGCCGTTGCCCCCCCATTGAGGACTCTGATTTTGTGCTCACCAGAAGCCGTTCTAATGCATCCCTGGGCTCTGGTGACGGATGGGACATGGAGGCACAGATTCGATCGCTGCACAGCTACATTAGATCCCTGCCCACTAAATCTGATCTTGAGCAGTGTGTCCACAGAATTGAGAAAGCATACAGGAAAGAGGTCTCCGACCTCAAGAGAGATGTGGGTGCACGCTTTGAAGACCTGGACGCTACCACTGACAGTCTCAGTACCACCGTGAAGTCGCACGACAAAATACTTAATACCCATACAGTCATGCTACAGCAACTCGCGTATCAGCAGGACGACATCGAAAATCGCAATCGCCGCAATAATATACGCATACGCGGGATCCCCGAGTCTGTAGAGGCCAAACACCTGCCTGCGGCTGTGGCCACCATTTTTAACCAGCTGCTGCACCGGCCCAAAGATGACCCTATTGAGCTGGACCGCGTTCACAGAACCTCTGGCCCGCGGGCCCCGGACCCCTCCTTTGTGCGGGACACGCTGTGCCGGGTTCATTTCTACAAGATTAAGGAAGACATCATGAGAGCTGCTAGCTCACAGGACACCAGACTCTTTAATGACACCCCCGTGATGCTTCTCCCAGACCTTTCTCGTCAGACGCTGGCGATGAGAAAAGCACTTAAGCCGCTAACACAGCTTTTGCAATCTAAACAGATGAAATATCAATGGCGGTTTCCATTCCATCTCAGAGTATTCCACGAAGGTAAAACCGCAATCTTCCGCACGCTGGGAGACCTGCCATCCTTCCTCGGTACGCTGAATCTTCCGCAGGTGTCTCTCCCGGATTGGCCGTTCACACCAACTACTCCTGGCCTGCCTTTTGTACCACAATGGCAATCGCAAGGTCGCAGACGTAATCCCAAACCCCAGCCTCAACGGGACACTAATGATTGAACCAGTCTCGATCGCAGTTGTTCCTTCATTTGCAATGACTTTCCTGGGGCCCCTTCTGGGACACAGCAGGTTGCTCCGGATATTTGTCCTAGACTGCCTACCCATTGCAATGTGTTCTCTCCTTGCGTCCCGTGTTACTATTTGGATGCCACCTCTCGTGCCACCTCTCACCTATGGTTTCTATAGGGTGGTTGCCTTAAACGAGGTTGCCTGCCTTATTACATTCTGAAAGTTTCCTTATTATCTGTTTAGGACCAATTTTTTGCGTAACTATTTTCATGTTGTGACTTTCGTATGTTGGTCCTGTTAGTTTACTGATTTCCCGTGGAGCTGGGGACCAGGGGACTGCCCTGCCCAGCGAGTTTCCACTGCACCCCCCCCCCCCCCCCCCCGGGGGTTTTTCTTTTTTTTCAGTGTCATTATGGACACTGGTTGGTATGCGGCTGTATGCCATGCTGTAAGGTTTTTTTTTATTCTACTTACAGTCTTTTGGAGCCACCTAGTGGCCTTTTTTGTTTATGTTTATTTCCTTTTTTTTTTCTCATTATTCCTGCTCTGTTGGTCTTCCTCCACTTTGCCCCGATATGAGTATGCTCTGATGTTTATGCTTTTTCTCCTGGGCTGGGGGGACGACGACCATGTCCAACCAAATTGCTTTTATACTCACTTGGTCCTACGGACCTGTTCCACCCCCCCTCTTTTTTCCCTTTGTCTCTTCTTTCCTCTCTTCACCTCCCCTCCTCTGCCTTCATCTTATTTCTTCCCACCTTTAGGCCTCCTATGGCGCTGTTTTCTTCTTCAAGAGCTACTGAGCTATGAACCACCTACCGTGACTTACTTCCTCCTTCACCCCTGCTCCCCACATCTGACTATGTTATGGCTTCTGTTAGCCCAATATCTTTAGCGTCCTTCAACTGCAGGGGTTTCAACACACCAGAGAAGCGGAGCCAGATTCTCTATCACTTTCATAAAAGACGCTCCAATATCTTGTTGTTACAAGAAACACACTTCCGCAAGGGTTCTATACCTGTTCTACGTAACAGATATTACTCACAATGGTACCACAGTGTTAACCCCCAAGCCAAATCGAAAGGTGTATCAATTGCCTTTCATAAATCTTTTAAACCTGAGGTTCTAGAATCTTTTGTTGATATTAATGGTCGCTTCATTTTTCTTAAACTGAAACTAAACGATTTTCTCTTCACAGTGGCCAACGTATATGTACCTAACGTGGATCAGGCTCGGTTCCTCTCGTCAGTTCTCACCAGACTGTCCTCCTTTGGGGGTCCCTGCTTCATCATCGGTGGGGATCTAAATTTCGTAATGTGCCTGTCTGTAGACTCCTCCTCGGGTAAGTCCTCTGTTCCATCCTCCGCACTTGCACACATCAAATCCCTACTACATTCCTCTCGCCTGGTGGATGTCTGGCGTGTCCAGCACCCCACGGAGAGGGACTACAGTCACTATTCAGCGGCACACAATTCATATAGTAGACTTGACCATTTCCTGATATCCCAATCTCTACTAGACACTCCCATCCAGGCGTCGTTGGGCCACTTTCTCTGGTCTGACCACGCCCCGGCCTACCTGACCCTGTCACACCCCCCAAAATCTCGTAGGGGTACGCAGTGGAGGCTCAATGACAATTTACTGCGGGACTCTGTTTGTGTAGCGGATGTCACCAAAACCATTCGGAACTTTGTTTCCGATCACTCCTCGGATACCACCTCCCCCCTCATTCAGTGGGAGGCTCTGAAGTGTGTGGTTCGGGGCACACTTATACAACATGGCTCGCGCCTCAAGAAGATACGTGCAGATGATATTCGCCGTCTCCTCTCTACTATAGCAGAACTCGAACCTCTGCACAAACGAGATTTGGACCCGGACATTTTTGTCCGATTGTCGAATGCTCGTAGGGACCTACTTCAACTTCTAGACGCACATTCTTTAATAGCCCGTGACAGGGCCCGCAATTTCCATTACTCCTTAGCAAACAAATGTGGTAAACACTTAGCACGGGTCCTCCACCCCAGACCACCCCGATATTCCATTCCCTCTATTGCGCATCCCGATCAAACCACAAAGTTCTCTCCGGGGGGCATTTCTTCGGCCTTTCGGGAGTACTATTCCCAACTTTATAATCTACAGCCCACAGGTCCAAACGCACGCACTGCCTCCTCGAACGATGACATGCGAGATTATATTTTGGAAACAGCATTACCCAATATCAATGAGCCTGATGCCGATGAACTAGAAAAACCTCTGGTCGAGCCCGAATTTTTGGGCGCCATCAAGGATTTGAAGATGGGCAAATGTCCCGGCCCGGATGGGTACACCCCCCGCTTCTACAAAACTTTTGCCACACTCCTCACCCCACTTATGGCTAAGGCATTCAATGCTGTGGAGGACTCTCAAATGCCGCCTAAGGGCCTCTTATCCGCCAATATCTCTGTGTTGCCCAAACCAGGAAAAGACCCTTCCCAATGCAGCAGCTACCGGCCAATATCCCTGCTCAACATAGATCTCAAATTGTTCGCAAAGGTACTGGCCACACGCCTATCCCCTCTCCTACCTGGAGTGATCCATAATGATCAGGTGGGTTTTGTCCTGGGCCGCGAGGCGAGGGACAATACGACCAAAACTATTCACCTCATCTCCTATATCCAACGCAAAGACCTAAAAGCCTGTCTCCTTTCCTTCGACGCTGAAAAGGCCTTCGATAGGGTCAGTTGGAGATTTCTCCGACTTTCCCTAGAACAGTTAGGATTGGGGACATCATTTATCTCTAAGGTGATGTCCTTATACTCTCAACCTTCGGCCTCGGTGTTGGTCAATGGCACTGCCTCTGAGCCGTTCGATATCTCCAATGGTACTCGGCAGGGCTGTCCTCTTTCCCCTCTCTTATTTGTGATTGTTATTGAACATCTGGCCTGTGCCATTAGACAAAACTCTTCCATACACGATATTCAGACGCCTTCCTCCCACTACAAACTATCCCTTTATGCCTATGATCTACTGGTCTATGTGCAACACCCCCATATCTCCTTGCCATCTCTTTTCTCTGAATTCCAACGATTTGGATCTTTTAGCAATTTTAAACTTAATCTTTCCAAGACTGAAGCCCTCAATATTTCCCTCACCTCCACTACGATGTCCACTCTTAGATCAAACTTCTCTTTTCGGTGGCAGAAGAAGGGGATTTCGTACCTGGGGGTAGTTATACCCTCTAACCTTCCTGATCTTTTCTCCTTGAATTACGTTCCTTTGCTCTCCCGCATCCGGAAGGACCTTGAGGAGTGGGGGGGATCTTCCTTGCCTTGGTTCGGACGAATCAATACCCTAAAAATGGATACCCTACCCAAACTTCTGTACCTTCTTCAAACAATACCCATTTTGATCCCCAAGTCTTTCTTTACATCTTTGCGTACTATCGCTATCAGATTCATGTGGAGCCGTGGGCTGCCTAGGGTTAAATATAACTTGCTCTCCCGTCCGAAACTTCAAGGCGGAGCGGGCCTCCCCGATTTTGAACTCTACTACAAGGCCACCCATGTGGCACGCACTCTGGAATGGTTCCCTCGCCCTTTCTTAAAGGCTTCTGTTGCCATTGAGCAGGACCTGGCTCCGGTCGATCTCCGAGCACTGCTTTGGGGATATAAATCTGATCTCACCCGTATACCCTCTTCCTCCCCTCTGACGCTGGCCTCCCTTAGACTGTGGTATAACAGGGGTTTGTGTTCCATTCTGTCCTCTGATCCCTCCCCATTATCCTCTCTATTTGACAACCCTGCCTTCCCTCAGGGTGTAGGGACGTCTACATTGGGTCCCTTCAGGAGGACTGACTGGCCCCAGGCGCACTCCTTCGTACACCCCACGCTCGGAACACCTGTCACGCCGACAGGCTCCTCTGATTGGCTCACCACACTACATTTAGCTACGCTCGTGAAGCACTTGCACTCTTCCTCCCAAATACACCGCCCTAAAACAGAGTTTGAACAGCTGTGCTCCCTCTCCGAGACACCCAGACACCTACTCTCGACCATTTACTGTCTCTTACAAAATCTTACACATGCTGACTTACCTTCTTACACCAGGGCATGGTCTACAGATATGGGTGAGGACATCCCAGGTTCAGATTGGCAGACTTCGTTTCATTTCACTCATAAATCTACGATATCCTACTACTCGCAGGAAAAAAATTACAAGATTCTGTCAAGATGGTACAGGGACCCCTATACATTGCACAAAATCTTTCCGTCCACTCCGGCATCCTGCTGGCGATGTTCGACCTCTACGGGGACCTACTTACATGTCTGGTGGGAATGCGAGAGGATCCGCCCCTTCTGGACTCAGGTATTTGAATGTTATGACAAACTCTATGATGATACGCTGTCGCCCTCCCCTAAGATTGCCCTTCTCTCTATTCTCCCGGGTTCAATATCCTCCCAGAAACAGAACCTCCTTCGTTTCTTTATGTCGTCAGCTAGACAACTCATCCCTTCCTACTGGAAGTCGACCACCATCCCTCCCTTATCACACTGGGTCTCGATTATGAATGATACTATGAGAATGGAGGAGATGCTGGCCCTTGACAACGATACTTTTGACAAATATAAAGCACTGTGGTTCGTCTGGCTCCGCTTCTCCTCTTCTGACACTCTGGCAAGTATGTTGTCGACCCCAATTTGATTATCCTTGCACCTAAAGTGACAGTGGGACAAACAGGACTTGTTTCTGGGGGTCCCCCTCTCACCACAGCTACTTACTTATCTCTCCCTGTTCCCTGACTCAGTGGCTCTGACACTCTTCTATGATTTCTCCTTGCCTACTTTTCTTTCTCTTTTCTGTCCTTCCTTCTCTTTTCTCATCTCTCTCCCTCCCTCTCTTCCTCTCCCCCTGTACCCCTCCCCACTCCCACCATCCGACCCCCTCTACCACTCCTTTTGTTACCCCTTTTTATTTTGTTTGTTTTAATCTTAAACCCTAACGTACCTGTTTTCAATCCTGTTGTATATGACGACGGGGCTCTTCTAGCTGTACCCGTTTTCTATTCCAATTACCGGTTACCACATCTGATATTGTATAACTATGTATTATGAGTTATGCTGTGGGCGATAGCCATTTGGCTGACTCTTTGCACAAACTTGTATGTGACTGCTTATGGATTGTGACTTCATATAAATTTTCATGTACTCACTGTTAAAATCCCAATAAATATATTTTCAACCCTAAAAAAAAAAAACCTGGCTCCTAGATTCCAAGCTAATTTGTCAAGCCCTGCTGTATGGTATATTATTCATTGCTTTTAGTTTAGCATTTAAAACCATAGTTCCTGACAAATTAATGAAAGAAGTTAAATGCTTTAAACAAGGGTCGGGACAAGGAAGTGGGGGGCGAAAGGGACACGTGCTCTGGCCACAATTTTATTATGTGGGGGGGGGCAAATTTGGCGCTTGCTCAAACCTTCCCTGCCTCCTCTCTGGATCCTCTGGCCTCCTTACCAGATTGACAATTCTGTTTACAGCAGGAGACAAGAGTGTCTGCAGCTGGCAGAGAGAGCAGCGGGGACCATGCCTGTACAGTGCAGAATATACTTCTCCCAGTGCCAGCACTTTCTAATTCTTACCAACCCGCCAGGCCCCCCTCTCCACAGGGATGTGTTACGTCCCTCTTTACATTGTTTACACATCACTGTACTCCCATACGTTTCAAATACTATAGTGAAGCTTGCTCATGACACCACTTTGGTTGGACTCATAGGAGATGACAAAACAGCTTATAGGTAGGAAATGCAACATGTGGTTGAGTGGTGTACAGAAAACCTACGTTAGACTTACCGGTAACGGTATTTCTACGAACCTTCCAGGACGGCACACCTGAGAGATGAGGGCTCAATTGACAGCTTGTTATAAGGCCCCACCCTTCCCCTTGATCCCCAGTATGTAATAAAGTAATCCCGAACTGGTTCACAAGGGACATAGCTCCATATAGGTACTTACCACCTAGCGCTTAGCTTATTTTATTTTTTTCCTCCACATAGGGCAGGAAGTAGGCCTGCCGTCCTGGAAGGTTCGTAGAAATACTGTTACCGGTAAGTCTAATGCAGGTTTTCTCCTATCACCTTCCAGGACGGCACACCTGAGAGGATAATCAAGTAACCACAGGCCTACCTTCAGGGTGGGACCACAGCTTGTAGGACCTTCCGGCCGAAGGCCAAGTCTTGCTGTGACAACACTACCACACGATAGTGCTTCAGGAACGTATGTTGACTGGACCAGGTGGCCGCGCTGCGGATTTGTTCCCAGGAGGCCCCTGCTTTTTCAGCCCAGGAAGCTGCTAGTGATCTGGTTGAATGAGCTTTGACTTTAGCTGGTGCTTGCTTCCCAGAGCATTCATAAGCTCTAGTGATAGCTTCTCTGATCCATCTGGAAACTGAGGCCTTAGAGGCCTGAAGTCCCTTCCTAGGCCCAGTGTACAAAATGAGTAGGTGATTGGATCTCCTAAAACTTTTTATTCTTTCTAGATAGGTAAGGAGACACCTTCTTACATCAAGACAATGAAATTTATTTTCTCTCATTTTTTGGTTTATCACAAAAGGACGGCAATATTATGTCTTGCGTCCTATGAAATAAGGATGCCACTTTTGGTAGATACAAGGGATCTGCTCTGAGGGTGACTCTGTCTGGCTGTACCAGTAGGAATGGTTCCTTCATGGATAGTCCCTGCAAATCCCCTACCCTCCTGGCTGTAGTAATAGCTAACAAAAATGCTATTTTTAAAGTTTGAAACTTAAAGGGAACCTCTTCTATAGGTTCAAACGGGTGTTTAGATAATGCCTCTAACACCGTAGTCAAGTCCCAAGGTGGAAAACTACCTTTAAGGACCGCGGAAACTCTTTCCCTTGCTAACAGAAAACGCTTAATGAGGTCCTCTTTTGCCAATCTTTTCTCAAGATAGACTGAGAGGGCCGCTATTTGAACCCTAAGGGTACTGACAGTTAGGCATTTGTCTACTCCGTCTTGTAGGAACTCCAGGATAACCGGCACAGAAGTGGAGGTCATCTGTCTTTCTTTTCCCCAGGATCAAAAAGTCTTCCAAACTTTTAAATACATTTTTTTAGTTACTAGTTTTCTACTCAGAAGAAGGGTACTTATTACTTTCTTTGAGCAGCCTTTGCGTTTCAAGATCTGGCGCTCAGTAACCAGGCCGTCAACTGGAAAAATTCCGGTTTTGGGTGTAGTACTGGCCCGTCTGAGAAGATCTGTCCTGTACGGGAGCTTGACTGGTTCCGCTACTGCCATGGATCTCAGGCTTGCAAACTAAGCTCTCCTTGGCCACCAGGGTGCTATCAGGAGGATCTGACCTGGAGATCTGCTGAGCTTCTGAAGGACCCGTGGAATCAAGGCCAAGTGCGGGAAGGCGTATGCCAGCCTGTAATTCCAGGTCTGAGTCAGTGCAGCTAGACCTTCCGATTCCTTCTCTTGGGAAATTGAGAAATATCTTTTTACTTTCCTGTTTTGCCGGTTGGCAAATAGGTCTATTTCCGGATTTCCAAAGCACTGTACCAGGTTTAGAAATACCTTGGGAATTAAATCCAGATCTCCTTGCCTTATCGTCTGACGGCTGAGGAAGTCTGCCTCGGTATTGCTTATCCCCTTTATGTGGATGGCGGAAATGGAGAGGACCTTTTCCTCTGCCCAATCCAGAATCTCTTTGGATAGTTCCAACAGGGGTCTGGACCTGGTGCCTCCCTGGTGACTCAGGTAGGCTACCACCGTGGCGTTGTCGGAGCTTACTTGAACCTCCTTGCACGTGATGTTCTCCTGAAAGGCTTTTAGGGCTTCCCCTACTGCTTTGAGCTCCCTGTAGTTGGATGACATCCGACTGAACGAGTTGTTCCATTGCCCCTGGGCTACTTCCTTTCTTAGGTGGGCTCCCCACCCCCAGGAACTGGCATCGGTGGTGACCTTTACCGGACTCCACTGGGCCCAAGGTCTGCCTCCTTTCAGGTTCTTGGGAATTGTCTACCACTCCAAGGAGGACAGGACCTGAGGGGTTAGCAGAATCTCCTGATCCAAGGACTCCTTTTTGTCCCATGAGGACAGGAAGAAGAAATGGAGTGTCCTTGAGTGGAGTTGTGCCCAGACTATTGCTGGTATACTTGCTGACATCAGGCCTAGGGTTCTTAATACTTCCCTTCTGGAAAGCAACGGGGTCTTTATCAGATCCCCTCCTGACAAAGATAGTTTTGTCACTTTGTCTTCTGGTAAGAAGAGCTTCTACAGCCTGGTGTCCACAATGTAGCCCAGAATGGTCTTGACCTGTTCTGGTACAAGGGAGGATTTTTCTGTATTGATTATCCAACCCAGGCTTTCCAGGACTGAAATTGCTTTGTTGGTATGTGACCTAACCAGGGGGGCAGTTTGTCCGGAGATCAGTAGATCGTCCAGGTAAGGTATTAGAGATATACCCTGGAGATGTAGAAAGGCTACTGCCTCTGCTAGGATTTTTGTAAAAATCCTTGTACTGGCTGTTAGCCCGAATGGGAGGGCTCTGAATTGCCAGAAAAAAATCTCTCCTTTTGACTACTGCCGCGAACCTCAAGTATGCCTGATGTTCCACGTGAATTGGCACATGCAGGTAGGCATCCTTGAGGTCCAAGGTCGTCATGAAGGCTTCTTTCATGAGGTTTTTGCGTACAGAGTAGATACTGTCCATAGTGAACTTTTTGTATTCCAGATACCTGTTCATGTTTCTTAAGTTCACTATTAGTCGGTACTTCCCTGATGGTTTGCGAACAACAAATACGTGGGAATAGAATCCTTGGTATTGTTCTTTTGGTACTGGTACCACCACGTGCTGTTGTACCTATTCTTGGATACCTTCCAGGAGGGCAGATCTCTTTAAGGCATCCCTGGGAGGATGTGTCAGAGTGATCATAGAGGGGGGTTTTGTCAGAAATTCCAACCGATAACCTTCTCGCAGAATCTGGCAAATGTAGGTGCTCTCCGAAATCTTTTCCCAATGAGGAACAAAATGGGACAGTCGACCCCCCACCCTGATCTTGGCGTCACTTCAACTCTTTAGTACCAACTTTGGGGGAGGTAAACAGAAGATTATTCTTTTGCTTTCCCCTGCCAAAACCCCAGCGTCTGTTGGGTTCCTTTTTGGTTCTATACTGTTGTTGCCCCGGGGGGCCTCGAAAAAATTTCTTAAATTTTTATTTTTTGGGTTTTGCTGGAAACTTTTTACCCTTTTCGGATGACCTTGACAGTACATCATCTAGGCCCTGTCTGAACAACAGTGAACCTTGAAAGGGAAGGCCACATAGTTTACCTTTGGATGTTATATCTCCTTCCCAAGCTTTAATCCAGACAGCTCTCCTAGCTGAATTGATTAAAGCTGCTGTTTTAGCTGAAGCTCTTGCGGACTCAATAGCAGCATCTGCGAGATAAGCAACAGCTTTTCCTATGACTGTCAGGGAATCAATAACATCTTCTGAATTGGTTTCCTGGGATATGTGCCTAGTAAGCTTTTCCACCCAGGAAT
Source organism: Rana muscosa (assembly GCA_029206835.1). Classification (NCBI taxonomy): domain Eukaryota; kingdom Metazoa; phylum Chordata; class Amphibia; order Anura; family Ranidae; genus Rana; species Rana muscosa. The sequence continues at coordinate 855,490,751 of CM055117.1, forward strand.
CTGTATTCCTGGCTACGCAGGCTGTCGCTAAGGCTGGACCCATGGCTGATGTGTTAGCCTCCCAGGCCTTCCTAAGAAGGGATTCTGCTCTGCGGTCCATTAGATCTTTAATACTGCCTGTGTCCTCAAAGGAGAGGTCAGACAATTTAGTGACTTGAGACAAAGATGCATCCAATTTAGGGAGCTTAAAAAAATGTCTCTTCGTCAGACTGGTCAAAGGAGAATCTCCTTTTCCAGGTCTTTTGTCTGACAATCCTTCTCTCAGGCTCCTTCCATTCCTGTAAGACTAAATCTTTAAGGGATTGGTGAAGTGGAAACACTCTAGATTCAGATTTTCCCAGCCCCTATAGACCCTGTCCTGTGCTGAGGTGATCTTAGGGGTTTCTGGAATCTCCTCTGTGGCGTAAATTGCCTGTAAGAGTCCATCCAGATCTTCTACAGCGAAGAGGTGTCTCCTTAGTCTGATCTCTTCCTGAGACTGGCTTAAGGATTCTATATCCAACTCCCCCTCTGAGCTGTGACCGGATCTGGCTAGGCTTTCTATCTCCCCCTTTTCTTCCTCTGCTCCCTCTATCTGCTCTAGAGGAGGTGGTTGTGAGGGTGGGAGTAGGGCACTGGGTCCCCCTGTAAAGAGGCTTTCTTGGGAAGATGTGCCTTCTCTAGGGGTAAGCTCCTCTGTGTCAGGACCTTGGGATGCTGATTGTCCAGCGGCTTCACGGAAAGCTCTAACTGTAGCCAGCATTTCCGTCTGCATAGATGCTTTTTCATCATTGCAGAAGCCTCCTTCCCTGCTAAATTATTTATGCATTTGTAGCATAAGGCCTTCTGGTGGGACTTAGGGAGTTTATCCCCACAGTTTCCACATCTTTTAGAGGAACTACTCCCTGTTGTGGCAGGAGGTTGTACTGAGGCCTCCTGGGTACCGCTGGGGGTTTCTGAAAGACAAGAGATATAGTATACATGCATAAACATTGCTTTGTCTTTCCTTAGGACTGCAGGTTTGTACTGGGGAGGGGAAAGGGAAGCAAATAGTAATTTCCAGTTCCTGTACTGGCTGGTCCCAGGAATTCATATCCCTGAGGGCCAGGAACTCTCACTCCCTTTCCAAGGGGGTCCTGTACTCACCAGTCCCCGACCTGGATCTGCCTGCAGTCGCAGTGGCCTTCCCTTCCTCTTGCTCCATAAGGAGGTTGGCTGGGTCCTGGGCTGCGAGTACCGCAAGAAAGGCTGGTACTGTTTAGCCGACCGCTTCACGCCGTGTCCGTGCCGCTCTCCACGCTGTCTCCCGGCGTCTATCACTTCCTGGTTGTCTGTGTCAGCGGTGCCACCCACTTCCTGTGATGCGGCCGCTCAGAGCGAGGCTTGGAGTACATTGCTTCCTGCCCTGAGAATCTGGAAGTGATGAGAGCGACCTGACAGCGGTAATTTTGAACTACAGCGGTGGCGCGCACTCCCCGCGGCCAGAGCGCTGGTTCATCTTGGGGGCGACCTGTGAGAAAGACCGCAGCCTACAGGTTAGTTCAGCCCTCCCCGGCCTCCCTAAAACCTGTCTCAACAGGGGTACCATCAGCCCTCCCCGGTCTATAGGTTTCTTTAAAACAAAACAAACATGTCGCTGTGTTCGGGAGAAACACAATCAATACGGAGGATCAAGGGGAAGGGTGGGGCCTTATAAAAAGCTGTCAATTGATTGTGTTTCCTGTAGGGAGGAGCCCTCATCTCTCAGGTGTGCCGTCCTGGAAGGTGATAGGAGAAAATCAATTAATACTGCAAAATGTAAGGAAATAATTGCAGCTTATAGGGGGTCAGGAAAGAGCAATAATTTTCCTGTTTATATAGGCGATATGGAAAGGGTAGACACTATCACATTTTTGTGTGCATGTAACGAGTTGTCATGGTCTCAAAATACTTGCTTTCTACCAGGAAAAAAATAAATAAAAAATTGCTTAGGTGATTGAAACTGGTTAGACTGCCCTCAATACTCCTGGTAAATTTTTATTGTAGCATCATTGAGAGTATTCTTCTCCATTGCGCTGTAGTGTAGTATGTTGGCTGCAGGGCGGAGGATAAGAAGTGCCTCTTCAAAAGGTGAAAACAGCAGATCCTAGGTGTATATCTACTAAATTTGGATATAGCATGTGCCAGCTGATTTAAAAAAAAAAAAAAAAAGTGAGCAAGAGCTGTTAGTAGAGATCCCATTTATCCAGGTTACAGTGTGTTTGCCACATTGCTGTCAGGGAAAAGATATGGGACACTTAAAACGCACAATTGCTTGAAGTATAGGCTTATTTTCCTTACAGCTGCATTGTCTATAAACCCACCTGGTGCAGTTCTAGGTAAAATATCTACCTTTTAGCTATATTTAACCAGTTCTGGAATATTTACCCCCCCCCTTTCAAGGCCATTTTTGCAATATGTTATGCATTAATTTAACTGACAATCGCAATTTGTCATGCAACGCTGTACCCAAATAAAACATGTCTTCCCCCCCCCCCCCAAATAGAGCTTTATTTTGGTGGTATTTGATCACCTCTGTGATTTGTTCCCCCCCCCCCCCACTATAAACAAGACAATTTTTGAAAAAATATGTTTTACTTTCTTCTAAAAAATATTTCCAATAAATGAAGAAAAAAAAATAGGATTTTGTACTCACCGTAAAATCCTTTTCTCTGACATCCATGGACTGACACGGCATCTCTTATTCACTGTACACGTGGGTTATGTCCCTGCTTGCAGGAGAAGACCTAGGCAGAATGTGAGATGTTATACATACATTCTAAAAGCCAGAGTTGAACAGCCCCGCCCAGGGGGGGGTCCCTCCGGACATAAACCACCCCCTGCAGTCAGCAGACCTCAGTTCGTAATAAAGCAGTACAAACTTTAAAAGGAAGGGTGGGTGCCGTGTCAGTCCATGGATGTCAGAGAAAAGGATTTTACAGTGAGTACAAAAATCCTATTTTCTCTTATCATCCATGGACTGACACAGCGTCTCATTCACTGTACACGTGGGATGTCCCAAAGCAGTGTCAAGAGGGATGGGAGCAGTCTAAATGGAAAAACCAAAAACCTCACTCCAAACAAGGCAGAGCTCCTCAACGGAGGAGTTGCAACTCTAAACACCGGCCTGCAACACCTTGCGGCCGAAGGAAGCATTCGAAGATGCAGCCACATTAACCTTATAAAACGTAGAAAAGGTATGAACAGACGACCAGGTTGCCGCCTTGCACACTTGTGCAACCGACGCTTGATGTCGGAAAGCCCAGGAAGCGCCAATTGCCCTGGTGGAATGCGCCATGACCGGAAAGGGAGGCGCCCGCCCCTTGAGAGCATAGGCTTGAATGACGGTTTGTCTGATCCACCTAGAAATGGTGGCAGACGAAGCCGCTTGGCCCTGTTTTGGACCAGAGGCAGTTACAAACAGGGAGTCAGACTTCCGAATAGAAGCAGTAGCAGACAGGTACACCCGCAAGGCTCGTACCACGTCCAATGTGTGAAGCACAAACTCTCTGGGATGCGATGGGTGAGGACACAAGGACGGGAGGACAATGTCCTCATTTAGGTGAAAAACCGAGACCACCTTTGGCAAAAGAGAAGGTCGTGGACGCAACACTGCCTTATCCTTATGGATGACCAAATATGGTGACTTGCAGGACAAGGCCGCCAACTCAGACACTCGTCTAACAGAAGTAATTGCCACTAAAAGGGCCACCTTCTGAGAAAGTCAAGAGGGGAATATCCCTGATATTCTCAAAGGGAGGTTCCTGGAGAACCGAGAGCACCAAATTCAGATCCCATGGGGGGAGAGGAGGCTTGACAGGAGGGAGCACATGGCGAACCCCCTGTACAAAGGTGCTAAACCAAGGAATGACCCGCTAGTGGTTGCTGAAAGAAGACGGCCAAGGCCGAAATCTGACCTTTAATGGTACTCAAAGCAAGCTTTTGGGCCACTCCACGCTGCAGAAAACACAGGATTCTAGGGACAGAATACGTCCGAGGACGCCAGTCCAGCTCTTCGCACATGGCGATGCAAGCTTTCCAGGTACGTGATAGATCATTCTGGAGGAAGACTTCCGTGCCCTTAACATGGTCGAAATGATCAAGTCCGAGAGACCTCGGTCTCTCAACACCTGGCTTTCAACAGCCATGCCGTTAAAGCCAGAGACTGTAAGGCAGGATGAAATATAGGACCTTGAGACAGAAGGTCCTCCCTTATTGGCAACCCCCAGGGAACGCCTGCGACGAGACGTACCAGATCGGCGTACCAGCGACGCCGAGGCCAATCCGGAGCAATGAGGATCACCGGAATTCCCTCGGTCGCCACCCTGCGCAGCAGGCGAGGGAGCAACTGCAGCGGAGGATAAACATATCAGGTGATAATGACCCCATGGGGCCACTAACGCATCCAAGGCATCCCCAAGGATCCCTGGATCTGGCCACAAACCTCGACACCTTGCGATTGAGTCGAGAGGCCATCAGGTCCACATCCCCACCGTCGGCAAAGGAGTTGAAATACCTCCGGGTGCAAGGACCACTCTCCCCCTGGTCCAGCGTCTGGCGACTCAAATAGTCCGCCTGCCAATTGTCTATGCCCGGAATGTAAACGGCCGACACGCTTCTTTTGGCCGACTTCAGGGTACGGGCGACCTCGGAAGCCGCAGCTGAGCACCAAGTCCCCCCTTGATGGTTGACATACGCCACCGCCGTGACGTTGTCCGACTGGATCATGATGGAGCGATCCTGTAATCTCTCAGACCACGAGGAGAGGCACAGTCTGATGGCCCGTATTTCCAGAACATAGATCGGTAAACAGGCTTCGTCCAGAGTCCAAAGCCCTTGGGCCGACAGGACTCCCCAGACTCCACCCCAGTCCGTCAGGCTGGCGTCCGTCGTGAACACCGTCCCTTGGATGGGGAGGAACGACTTCCCGGACCGAAGAGCCGGGGACCCCAACCACCATGTCAGGGACGCCCTGACCAGGTGACTCACCTGGATCGGAAGATCCAAAGACAACGGGGATTTTTTCCAAGTGAGCAAGATCTCCTTCTGCATTGCCCTGGTGTGTGATTGGGCATACGGAACAGCCTCGAAGGAGGCCACAATAAGTCCCAGGACTCTCATGCAAAAACGGATTGACGACCATTTTCGGGATGTCAGTACCCGCACTGCAGACTGAAGTGTCAGTAACTTCCCCGGGGGTAGGAATACCTTTGCCTCCAAGGAATCCAGAATCAGACCTAGATACTCCAGACGCTGAGTCAGGACCAGGACTGACTTCTGAATGTTCAGGAGCCACCCGAAGTCCCTGAGGGTCTGACTGACGATAGTCACACTGTCTAATTCTAAGCCACTTTCTGCTCTTAGAACACGATCGTCCAGATAGCCCACGACAGCGATGCCTCGCTGTCTCAGAGCTAGAACCTGCGCAAGCACCTTGGTGAACACCCTCGGTGCAAAGGCTAGGCCGAAAGGAAGAGCCACAAATTGATAGTGGACTTCGCCGATCGCAAGCGCAGAAACTTCTGGTGACTTGCGCAGATCGGAACATGCAAGTAGGCGTCCTTGATGTCCAAGGCCGCCAGAAAATCCCCTTGATGGAGTGTATCGATCACCGTGCAAATGGATTCCATGCGGAATTTTTGCACCTTCACGAAGGCATTCAGGGCCTTGAGGTCCAGGACAGGCCGAACCCCATCCTTTTTGGGACGACAAACGGATTTGAGTGGAATCCCTGAAACCTCTCCTGTGACGGAACCGGCACAATCACTCCGGACCTGATCAAATCCTGAACAGCCCCCATAGGGCTGCATGACGGGCAGGAAGGAGAGGAAGATTCGAAGGAAGAATCTGTCTGGGGCCAGGAACGGAACTATCCTGTAACCTGAGGTGGCCACCTCGCACACCCACCTGTAGGAGATCCGGGAGGTCCACTGATCCGTGAACCTGCGAAGTCCCCCCCCCCCTCCCCCACCCCAGAGTCGGGTGGGGGCAAGACTTCACGGGGAGGCGGGCTTGGGAGCCGGCTTGTTTAGCTTACGCACCCAGGGGCGCATGTGTCCACCAGCCGCACTGCTGTCAGTCTGGGAGGGGGGTGGGAGGGCCCACCACCACCCGTGGACTCTGATGAAAAAAAACTTTTTTGCTGAAAAGGAAGGACCCTGCATACGGCGGGCCTCCTTACTCTTGCTAGTCTGAGGAAGAAGAGTGCTTTTACCTCCCGTGACATCCTTGATGATGTCATCCAGCGCAGCACCGAAAAGCCTACCACCTTTAAATGGTAGATCCGTCAGAAGCTTCTTAGAGACTAGGTCAGCAGACCAGCATTTCAACCAGATAAGACGACACAATACCACCGCCGAGACAGAGGCCCTGGATATTAAGAGGCCGCGTCTAACGTGGCGTTGCACACATAAACCAGGCCCTGCACCATTTGGTGGGCCAGAGCAATAGTGTCTGGAGGAAGATTATGCTCCTGTACAGTTTGGTGCAAAAAATTTTGCCCATCCCGTAAGTGTCTGAGACACAAAGGTCGCCGCTACCATAGGCCGTAGGGTGGATCCCAACAAGGGAAACATGGCTCTGCTCACCATTTCTGACCTCCTGTCAGTGGGGTCCTTAACCACTTAAGCCCCGGACCATTTTGTAGCTAAAGGACCAGAGGTGTTTTCAGAATTTTGCACTGCGCTGCTTTAACTGTAAATTGTGCGGACATGCAATGTTGTACCCAAACAAAATTTACGTCCTTTTCTTCCCACAAATAGAGCTTTCTTTTAATGGTATTTGATTGCCTCTGCGATTTTTTTTTTTTTGCGATATAAACGGAAAAAGACTGAAAATTTTGAAAAAAAATTATATTTTCTACTTTTTGTTATAAGAAAAATCGAATAAACTCAATTTTAGTCAGACATTTAGGCCAAAATGTATTCAGCCACATGTCTTTAGTAAAAAAAAAAAGTCAATAAGCGTATATTTATTGGTTTGCGCAAAAGTTATAGCGTCTACAAACTAGGGTACATTTTCTGGAATTTACACAGCTTTTCATTTATGACTGCCTATCTTTTTTCTTGAGGTGCTAAAATGGCAGGGCAGTACAAAACCCCCCCAAATGACCCCAGTTTGGAAAGTAGACACCCCAAGGAAATTGCTGAGAGGCATGTTGAGCCCATTGAATATTTTTTTTTTGTCCCAAGTGATTGAATAATGACAAAAATAAATAAAAAATTACAAAAAGTTGTCACTAAATGATATATTGGTCACACATGCCATGGTTATATGTGAAATTGCACCCCAAAATACATTTTGCTGCTTCTCCTGAGTACGGGGATACCACATGTGTGGGACTTTTTAGGAGCCTAGCCGCGTACGGGACCCCGAAAACCAAGCACCGCCTTCAGGATTTCTAAGGGCACAAATTTTTGATTTCACTCCTCACTACCTATCACAGTTTCGAAGGCCATAAAATGCCAAAATAGCACAAAACCCCCCCAAATGACCCCATTTTGGAAAGTAGACACCCCAAGCTATTTGCTGAGAGGCATGGTGAGTATTTTACAGCTCTCATTTGTTTTTGAAAATTAAGAAAGAAAATATATATATTTTTTTTCAATTTTCAAAACTTTGTGACAAAAAGCGAGATCTGCAAAATACTCACCATACCTCTCAGCAAATAGCTTGGGGTGTCTACTTTCCAAAATGGGGTCATTTGGGGGGGGGGGGGGTTTGTGCCATCTGGGCATTCCATGGCCTCCGAAACTGTGATAGGCAGTGAGGAGTGAAATCAAAAATTTACACCCTTAGAAAGCCTGAAGGCGGTGCTTGGTTTTTGGGGTCCCGTACGCGGCTAGGCTCCCAAAAAGTCTCACACGTGGTATCCCCGTACTCAGAAGCAACAGAATGTATTTTGGGGTGTAATTCCACATATGCCCATGGCATGTTTGAGCAATATATCATTTAGTGACAACTTTGTGCAAAAAAAAAAAAAGTATTTTTTCCACAACTTGTGTCAACATATAAAATATTCAATGGACTTGACATGCCTCTCAGTATATAGCTTGGGGTGTCTACTTTCCAAAATGGGGTAATTTGGGAGGGTTTTGAACTGTCCTGGCATTTTATACACATTAGGAAGCTTATGTCACACATCATCCACTCTTCTAACCACTTGAAGACAAAGCCCTTTCCTGACAGACTCCATGGCAGACTACGTTTGGGTTAACCCCGCCTCCTCTCCACAGCTATAGGACCCCTTACCCATAAATTTGAGCTCACCTCCACAGACAGGTGTTCCTTTTTTATCCTCCTCACATGGACCTTCATCATGCAATTCGGTGTGATGTCCAGGATGTGGATTACTTTGATCGATCGGTACGGTTACTGCGGTGCACCCAGGGCCCAGCTATGAGCGGGCGAGTGGTTTCAGGGCCGGAAAATACCCCTATGGTGGAAGGGATGTGGCCCCAGAGTACCGGATTGGATGTCGCAGGAATCCTCGGCTGGCAAGGTCTGAAGATTTTATTCACCTCTTCTTTCATGGCAGACAAGTTTGTGTATGTTGTTTTGTTTTCCCTTGTGTTATTTCGTGTGTGTTGCGGCATGTGGAACGCTTCTGCGTTCCAGGACGCCATATCTCTTCCTGGTTCCCAGTCCGCCGCGCATCTGCGCATGCGCCAAGCCACGGTGAAACCGAGGCTTGGTTTTCGCGCATGCGCATTGCGGCGGAGGGGTCAGGGGCCGTGCAGGCGCAGTGGGTCTGGTCTCATCGGTGCATGCGCGCAGCGGGACCAGCCGTGATGTCATTCCGGCGGTTTATTTAAACCACTGAAGAGCCCTATACAGGTGGGATAACCTGTGGGCATAGAGCGGCAGCCTCCCGGAGCCTCAAGACTGCTAGGACGGGGTAAGCACTTCTATTGCAATGTAATGCCCGTTTTGTTTAAGTGCCTCTTAAAAGGGACAGTTTAAAAAAAAAAAAAAAAAAACTTTTTCTTTTGCTTCCCTGCATTGATTTGCTTATCCTTAGTCTAGGTAGTGTAGTACTCCTGTGTCTCCCTTGTATGGACTCATCTTCACCGCTGTGTGGCCAGCCCTCCCGCACAAGGTATGTGTGGAGTGAGTAGGGGGTTGGTGTCTGTTATGCCTATCTGGTGGTTGCTAACGGTTACATCCTGCCCACCCCCCCCCCTCCCTGTCTGTATTATTTCTTACAGCCCGGCAACTTCAGTTCATCGGTCACAAGAAAGGGACCTTGCCAGGCCGCATCATTACTCATCATCTAGGTCTAGACGCGACACTACGTCTAGGACCCATCATCATAGGGGACGTTCACATACCCCCTCTAGACATAGGAGATGTTCCCACTCCTCCTCCTAGTCACCGCCACCACCACCGCAATGATCGCTCTGACCACAGAGCCTGTTGGGGATGCAAGACCAGAATCCCGGAGGGCAAATCGCTATGCGACCCATGTTATGCCCGAGCGGTTGGTGAGAAAGAGACCGAAAAACAAAATCTTGAGTCTCTTGTGAAACGTGTGGTACAGCAATCTATGAAAGAAATAGTTGCCCCCCACACGAGGAGCCAGTCCACCACCTTGTCTGGCTCCTTGGCTGACGAGGCCCAGGAGGATCCCGGCCAATTCCAGCCCCATGATTCCTCCCATTATTCCTCGCAAGACGAGATGGAGGGAGATGATTCTGTGATTCCTCCCATGATTCCTCGCAAGACGAGATGGAGGGAGATGATTCTACGGTGGGATTCGACTACGCCTTAGTCTCTCCACTGATCAAGGCAGTGAAGGAAACCTTAAAGTTGGAGGATACCACTGCCCCCCCAGAAAAACAAAGAAAACTGTTTAAACAACTGGGGAAAGAACGCTCCAATTTCCCACTTCCCTCTGAGCTGAAAGGAGTGTTTGAGGAAGAATGGAGCAAGGGAGATAAGAAGGTTTCCATGCTAAGCAAAACCTCTAGACTGTATCCCTTTAAATCAGAGGATGTCAAGCATCTGGAGAATGCTCCCCTCGTGGATGCAGCAGTAATGCGCCTAGCGAAGCATGTCACCCTCCCGCTAGATGACACTGTTTCATTTAAAGATGGTCTGGATCGGAAGATCGACCAGGACCTCAAAAAAATATATAGCCTGGCCGGAACGGCATGCAAACCAGCTTTTGCCCTTGCAGTAACCTCCAAGGCAATGGAGGCCTGGGTGGAAAATGTTGACTCCGATCTGAAAGGTGTCTCGGAGGAATTGGCACAAAGTTCAACAGTGCAAGAACTTAAACTGGCTATCGCCTTTTTGGGAGAAGCTTCAATTGATCTCATCCGCTTGATGGCTAGATCCATGCTATCTTCGGTCACAGCCAAACGAACACTATGGTTGCACCCCTGGCTTGTTGATCCTGCCTCAAAGCAGGCATGGTGCAAAATTCCTTTTGAAGGAACTTCCTTGTTTGGAAACAAGCTAGATAACGCTATTTCAAAGGCTACAGGCGGAAAGTCGGGATTCCTCCCTCAGGACAAACGTCCGTTTAACCAAAGAAGACCTCAGCGGAAACGCAGCACAGAGCGTTCGAGAGAGGCACGCTCCTATAGGCCCGGACGGGATTTTAGGAGAAGCTAGAACTGGAATAGGCAGATATCTTTCCAAAAAATCTGGCAAGAAACAGACGCCCGGTGGGCGCGAGCCAACCAAGTCCTTTTGAGATTGGGCCCGCCCAAGCGGGTCGGGTGGGGGGCTCGCCTACGTCTCTGCCGGCACGTCTGGGTGACCTTGATCTCAGATTATTGGACCATCAAAACGGTCTCAACAGGTCACGCATGGTCCTTCACCAAGGTCCCTCCATGCAGACCAACGCAATCTTCACTGCCTCAATCAGAAGAAAAACAACAAGTTCTTCTTTCATATGTGAATGCCCTGAAAGATCAAGGAGCAGTGGTGCCCGTCCCAAAGGACGAGGAATTCCAGGGGGTATACTTCCCCCTCTTCCTAGTACAAAAGAAGAACGGCTCTTGGCGTCCAGTTATAGATCTCACTTTCCTGAACAGGTACATAAAGCACGAGAAATTCAAGATGGAATCACTCTCAACCATCCAAAAAGTCGTTCAACCAGGCGACTGGTTGATCTCAATAGATGTTAAGGACGCGTATTTTCATGTTCCCGTGGCAGAAGAATTCCACAAATACCTTCGATTTCAGGTCGAACGAGAGCACTTACAATTTATTTGTCTTCCATTCGGACTAACGACCTCTCCAAGGGTCTTTTCCAAGGTACTGTTGGTAATTGTGTCTCTTATCAGAATACAGGGTGTGCGTCTGTATCATTACCTAGACGAGCTGCTACTACTGTCCCAAGACAAGCAGCAGCTGCTGATCCACAAAGATCAAGTGATCTCTACATTGATAGAGTTCGGATGGCTCTTAAACCGAGAGAAAAATCAGCCAGACCCGACCCTACGCCTAACCTACCTAGGAGCTCATTTCGACACAGTAGAGAATACCATCTCTCTTCCGGAAGAAAAAATCCTGGTCATTCGGGTAAGAATATCTTTAGCCCTAGACTACTCTCACCTAAGGGCGTCTCAGTGCCTGAAGATAATCGGCACGATGGTGGCCACGTTCCCCATGGTCAAATGGGCAATGTGGAGGCTTCGGCCTTTTCAATCAGGATTCCTTCAGCAATGGAAGACATACGATCGCAATCAGCTGATCTTCTCTGGTGGCTTCAACACAAAACTTGTTAACGTGCCACTCCCTTGCCCCCATCCAATGGATGACTGTTACATCCGATCCCAGAAATGCGGGCTGGGGAGCACATTGTGGGGCAGAACTGTCTCAGGGCATATGGGATGCCCATCTCCACATTCCAGGGTCAAACGTTCTGGAATTGCGTGCGGCATGGTGCGCCCTTCAAGCCTTCTCCCACCTTCTGAAAGGGAAGTCGGTCCTACTCAAAATGGACAATACCACCGCTGTAGCATATGTGAAGAGACAAGGGGGCACTCGGAGCTCTGCCCTTCTCCAAGAGGTCGAACCTATCATGACCTGGGCTCAGAGGAATCTACTCAACTTAACAGCAGTCTTCATTCCAGGGGAGCAGAACATTCAAGCGGACTTTCTGTCACGCAGCAACCTAGACAACAACGAATGGTCACTGCATACACAGACATTCAAGTGGATCCTATCGTTGGGAATCGATCCAGAAGTGGATCTGTTTGCATCCCCCTGCAATCACAAAGTAGACAGATACTACACTCGAGGTCGGTGCAGTCAAGCCTTCGGAGTACATGCATTAACAAGCCAACGGAAATTCAACAAGGCATATGCCTTCCCTCCACCTCCGATCATGCAAAAATTTCCTGCAGCGGCTCCAATTGGAGAAAGGCGAAGTGATAACAATAGCACCATACTGGCCGAACAGGCCATGGTTTCCTCTCCTGAATCTGATGAGCTTCAGGGACCCGCTAGAGTCTCTTGGGTGTGCTTTAGGGGTATTCTCTACCCTTATGAGCTCCAGAAAGCCTAACATGAACAAAACCTACAACAGAATCTGGACCAAGTTTGTCAGCTTCATGACTTCTGCTGGAAAATCTTTCAGAAATCCTGGAGTTCAAGACGTTTTGGGTTTTCTCCAATCAGGCTTGGATCTTACTTTGTACTCTGAGGGAACTGATTGACAAGTTTCAGCCTTATCGGCATTTTCAGGAACATCATGGGCAACTCATCCCCTGGTTCAACAATCCTTTCGGGGGGCTTCGAGAATCAGGTCTCAGAGGAAACCTAGATTTCCCAAATGGGATATTCCGCTCGTCCTTGATGCTCTTTTAGCACTCAACAAGGATCTTTCTATTAAGGACTTATCAATCAAACTGGCCTTTCTAGTGCCCATTACTTCAGCCAAAAGGGTTTCAGAAATAAGCTTCCTGGGTTGTCAAGAACCCTTTTTGACTTTCTTCCCGGACAGAGTGGTCCTTATTCCCATGCTTGGGTCTAAACCAAAAGTCACGTCAGTTTTTCACGAGAGTCAGGAAATAGTCCTTCCTACTTTCAATTCTCCAGAATCAGCAGATGTTCATCCCTTGGATGTAGGTGAGACTCTGAAAGAATACTTGCGAGCTACTTCATCTTTTAGAAGCTTGAACTACCTGTTCTTGTTACACACTGGTAGCAACAAAGGAAAGAGGGCTTCCTCCAGAACGATAGCAGCCTGGATCGTTCAATCAATTCAACAAGCCTATAGGGCAAAGGGCTTGGCTCCTCCAGAGGCGGTGACGGCTCATTCCACCAGAGGCATGGCAGCCTCATGGGCAGCAGCTCGACACGTGGCTCCTGAAGTGATATGCAGGGCAGCCTCGTGGTCTTCTATTCATACATTTATGTCTCATTATTGTATTGAGCCTGCTTCCCTTTCCTCTGTTAATTTTGGTCGAAAAATCCTGTCAGTTGACGGGAAAGATTAAAATATATTTTTGTTCAGCATACCCTCCCATGTGGTTTGGCTAGTTATTTCCCACACGTAGTCTGCCATGGAGTCTGTCAGGAAAACGGAAAATTTATTACCAAATACTTACCGTAATTTTCCTTTCCTGATAGACTCCATGGCAGACGGAGTTCCCACCCATGAATTAAAAATATGAGAGTTGAAATGTGAGTCGGCTAGTTACGGAACACCTGTCTGTGGAGGTGAGCTCAAATTTATGGGTAAGGGGTCCTATAGCTGTGGAGAGGAGGCGGGGTTAACCCACACGTAGTCTGCCATGGAGTCTATCAGGAATGGAAAATTACGGTAAGTATTTGGTAATAAATTTTCCGTTTTGACACTTTTTGTTTACATGAAAACATTTTTTTTTTGCAAGAAAATTATGTTGAACCCCCAAACATTATATATTTTTTTAAAGCAAAGGCCCTACAGATTAAAATGGTGGGTGTTGCATTTTTTTTTTCCCACACAGTATTTGCGCAGAGATTTTTCAAACGCATTTTTTGGGGAAAAAATACACCTTTTTTAATTTTAATGCACTAAAACACTCTATATTGCCCAAATGTTTGATGAAATAAAAAAGATGATCTTAGGCCGAGTACATAGATACCAAACACGACATGTTTACATATGACGCCAGACCGACGCTTGCGTTCGCCATTGCGCAAGAGCAGGGCGGGACAGGGGTGCTTTTTTTTTATTATTCATTTTGCTTTTTTATTTTATTTTTAAACTGTTACTTCCATGTTTTGTTTTTTTTTTATAATTTTTATTGTTATCTCAGGGAATGTAAATATCCCCTATTAGACCCTAGATCTTTCCTCTGCCCTCAAAGCATCTGACCACACCAAGATCGGTGTGATAAAATGCTTTCCCAATTTCCCAATGGCGCTTTTTATATCCGGGGGGGGGGGGGGGGGACATTCCCTCCCACTGCTTGTAAAAGCAGTCCAGAGGCTAATTAGCCACTAGGATTGCTTTTACATGAAAGCCGGCCGCTGGCTGAAAAGAATGATACCAAGATGATACCTGAACCCGCAGGCATCAATCTGGTATAACCATTCAAAGTCCAGCAACATACCAGTACGTTGCTGGTCCTTGTTGGACATGTATTGTAATCTTTTTTTTCATGCAGCCTGTTGGCTGAACGAAAAAAGAGATTGATCGGTGGGTATGCCCACCATTAGAATAACGCCCTTCATACACCCACTTCTAATGATGGGCATACATGCACCATTTATATATGCCGAAGCATGGGGGCATCCTCCCGCAAAAGTTATGCCGCACACACATGGTCGGACTTTTCCACGGGCAAGCCTCTGTCGGAATTTCGACCGTATGTACGTGGCATTAGGAGCAAATTCGCTCCTCCGCCCCCATGCTTCGGCATATATGCTTTTTTTAACTGTGGTGGTGAAATCACCTCCTACAGCACTGGAGTCGCAGGGATCAGGCCTGTCTCTGCGAACGCTGCAGTTATGTGTTGTGTTTTGTAAGTGACAGTGATCGATCCTGCACTTGGGTGGCCTGGGCTGGACGGAGGGGCAAAACGCAGGTGCTAGCAGGCATCTGGGCTGATCCTGCTAACACTGCGTTTTTGGGAACCCTAAATTGCTGGGGACGCTAGTATAGATCTGATCAGAGATTGATCTGTTCAGATACTGTACCACTAAGGGAGGTGTATGCTTCACACGTGGGTGTTGGCGTTACTGGCACTAACCTGACGCTGCCTGGGGTGTGACGCAGGCCCTCTCTGACGCTAAAACCTAATTGATATCACCCGCCGGGCGATCAGGGGGTTAAACCTTTATTGGGTTATATACGGCGGGTGCCCTGACACTATAAAAAGCAAACTAACCAGCGTCACCCGTAACACTTATATGGTGATCACTGGTGAAAGGGTTAACTAGGGGCAATCAGGGGGTTAAACTTTTATTAGGTAATATATGGGGGTACCCGACGCTATAAAAACCTGCGGCGAACCAAAAAAAATAACTGGCTACCTATCGTCATCACTGACACTAAAACAGCGATTAGAAAAACGATCGCTTAGAGACGGTGGTGCTAGGGGGTGAAAGGGTTTCCTGGGGGGCGATCAAGGGGTTAAACCTTTATTGGGGGGGGGGGTTAGGGGGCTACACTGGACCTAAAACTAACTGTCCTGACACTTTTACAGTCACAAATGTCACCGATTGCAGTGATCAGTAAATAAATGGTCACTGCAATCAGTGACACTGACTGGGGGGCGATTTATGTACCTATGTGTGCTGGTGTTGGTGTAGTGTTTGCACTAACCTGTGTGTCTTCTCTCATGCGGCGCTCGGTATATGTGAGCGCTGCATGAGGGATGACATCACTTCCTCCTGCCTGTGTAAACATTACACAGGCAGAGGAAGCATTTGATTCGCCGGGAGCGATCGCGAGGGGGGTGGCCAGAATCGAATGGCGGCCCCCTCATCACGGATCGCTCCCGAAGCGATCCCGGCCGCTCACTGTGTCCGATTGGACCCCCCACCCATACGAAGGTAGGCACGTACAGGTACGCGATTGTGCCTGTCCGTGCCATTCTGCCAACGTATATTTACAGTGGGCGGTCGTTAAGTGGTTAAAATGCAGGAGTCCCCTCCATCGGGAGAGTGGTGGCCTTGTTCAACCGGGCGACTGGAGGGTCGACCACTGGGGGAGAAGCCCACTTTTTAAGTAGGGCATCTTCAAAGGGGTATCTGATAGACAAACGCAGCGGGACCCTAAAAGTCTTCTGCGGCTTTTTCCCCAGACCTTATCAATGAGCTGGTCAAAGAAAGGTACATATGGAAAAACCTTTAGAAGGCCCGGCCTTAAAAGAACCAAAGGAGACGGTCCACCTGAGGTTCTGCATCCGCAGCATTCAGCTTGAGTGTCCCTTACAGCATCAATGAGTTCACTAACAAGCGCTCTGTCATTTACTGACTCAGAACTGGAGTCTTCCTTGCAAGGAATGTCCGGTTCAAAACCATCAAAATATTCAGAGCTAGGGTCCTGAGCGGTAGTGGCTAGGCCCATATCTGAATCAGCACACCCCTCCTTTCTTTTGTGGAGATAAAGTGGTGAGGGGCTTTTTTGCTCCCTTGCGCTCGCACACCGCTTCCCTCCTGGTCAGAAATTATTCCAGGACTGCCGACAACTGGTCAATAGGGACCGCAGGTGCTGGAGCACTGCCTGTTGCCTCAAACATGCAAGGGGAAGCTGTGACACTGACTCCATATTGCCCCGCTCTGAGACTCAGATAAAAAAAAGTCCACCCACATGCTGTGCTGACTGAGGGGGGGGCACCCAGACCAGGACCGCTCAGCTCCACTGTCTGAACCACGCTGTGAGGAGATTTGCGCTGTTACAGCTGCGATAGAGGCCAAACTAGTGCTGAAAAGCACACGGGCTACAAGAAAATAGCCGCCGCACTTCACTGAGGCGATCCGCAGCAAAATGGCTACCATGCAGTTAAAATTACAAACAGCGCCCGGGCCCCAAAATCACACAAAAGGCCCCCAGCGATATGCAGACCAGCATGAGCGCCCCCCAAGGACAGTATGGCATCCAGCACAGCAATGGTGACAGAGTGACAATAAAACAGGGAAAATCCCCCGCAGAGAAACACAGCATTTTGTACTCACCTGCAGACAGGAGAGACTACTTACCCGTCCCCTGAGGGACCCATGTGTGTTTGACAGACCTATCACAGAGTAGTACTGCGTAGCTGTCGGCCCGGTCCACCACGAGAGATACAGTCAGTCAAGTACTGTTCAATCTTGAGAGGACCGCAGAAGCCAAAAGCAACCCGGCCACCCCTGGGGTATGTTGTGAACTTAGTCTCATGCACACAAGGCGAGGATCAGCACACTCGATGGTCGGACAGGGAAGACTACGAGGATACCAGTGTACCCAACCTGTTGCCCAGCCAACAGTTGAAGGTCTCAATTTTTATTCCTTTGGGAATTTTTATTTTTAAGTAAATCTTCCAGGAGACTGGCTCCTGAGAGCCATGTCTTCTGCTAGGCAGAAAAAAAAAAAAAAAAGTCTGACTGCAGAGGGTGGGTTATGTCCGGAGGGACCGCCCCCTGGGCGGGGCTGTTCAACTCTGGCTTTTAGAATGTATGTATAACATCTCACATTCTGCCTAGGTCTTCTCCTGCAAGTAGGGAGAAAACCCACGTGTACAGTGAATAGGAGACGCCGTGTCAGTCCATGGATAAGAGAAAATTGAATTTCATCAATTTAGGCCAATATAAATACTGCTGCATATTTTTGGTTAAAAAAAAAATAAAAGTGTATATTCATTGGTTTGCGCACAAACTGTCAGATTAAGAATTTGAACTTCACTAGCGGGCTGCTATTGTGTTCTGACATGAAGTGGGAAGATCTCATTGGCTACTTAGTACAGCAAGCGCCTCAAGCCTGCTGGGTTGAGTAAAAAAAGTCAGGCTTCTGCAATAGGTGGCAGTGACACCATTCAAAGTTTGAACAAAAGAGCCGTGTGATGTGCTGAAGTGTACAAAATTTACAATTCCTGGTCATGTAGTTTCATGCAATTTGTTAGCACGCTATGGTAAATTTCAGCATAGCCATAGGCTGCGTTGTGTGAACAGAACACTTAGATACCATTGTTTCCAGCATGTCATGGTGGTGAGATTTTAACAATGCAGTAAAACATCCGTTACTGCAGTGTGAATTTGCCCTTACTATTTAGGAACCAAATTTATGGGAAGAACATATAAATTGATGTTTGACCTATACTTTTCATATTCACAGTGCAGCATCACTTAAGGACCCATGTACATGATACACATTACCTGTGCACCAAATCCTTACAATGCAGTATTAAACTCCTTCCACTTGTGGTAGGACATTGCAACAATGTAGGCACACCAAGGCCCCTTTCACATGGGGCTGTCTGTATGGACTCCGCTTGCTCAGCAGGGATCACTCCGTTGATCCCCACTGAGCCAGTGGATGACAGGTCTGTCTGCAGGGATGGACCTGTCAGATCTTCGATCTCTATGAGGGAATCGGATGAAAACAGACCATCTGTCAGTTTCCATCCGTCTGGAGCTGATCAGATGTCAGTGGACATTACACTGCCGACATCTGTTGCGCTATAGACCTGCATGGCGTGTCCATTCAGGTCCAAAAAAATAATAAAATCTAAATCCACCTGTGTGAAAGGGGCCCAAGGCAATGAAAACCAATACAGCACCTCCAGATTTTGCACAGGTGGCCTGTTTTTTGCATGCCTTCCATTTTGACCAATTTTCTTTGAAAGACAAAATGGTTAAATATTCATTGAACACTGTTTACTTTTTAGATTTAGTAAGGCAAGTTGTGCATTAGCGATTTTAGTATTTCATGAATGACCAACTTGTATAGTGCTACAAATGCAAACTGAATCGCCTCAGGGTGCTTTTTGCAGCCAGTGTGCCTTACTAGTGCGGTCATTTACCCCCGTAGGGTCTCAGCGTGCTTGGAACACATACTGGGCCAATTTGGACAAAAACAAATTAACCTACCAGCATGTCTTTGGAGTGGGAGGAAACCCACGCAGACACAGGGAGAACATGCAAACTCCAGGCAGATGGTGTCGTGGTTGGGATTCGAACCAGCAACCCTTTTGCTGCTAGGTTAAAGTGCCAATCACTACACCACTGTGCTGCCTATCAGAAATTATTATTTTGATTAACTATATGGAATGTATGAAAAAGTTGGTTTCCCTGTCAAGTATACTAGTTTGCTGCAATGGGCCCAAAAAAAAAGCCTGGTAAAAATTAGTTGGATACTATTAGTTAACCACAGGATAACCGTGTTTACACTACATTAGGCATTTAATATTGGCAGCGCTTGTGGATGGTTGACCTGGACACCAGACCCACCCCCCCCTCCTTCAAGTGGAGAAACCCAGTATAAAGAATGGATACAAACCATGAACTTGGTTTAACAAAAACATGTTTATTACACCTGCTGCATGAGACCAGAAGACAATCAAGTCCAAACTCCCAGAGGGAATTAGCATGTCAGTCCTTGATGCTAGGTTAACACAGGGGACTTCCAGAAGCACAAATGCGCAAGTGAATATCACATATTCCCAGACTTGTCATCCGTCAGATCTTATGGCCAGGTTGTTATACACTGAATGGATCCACATGGGAGTGCTGTCTTCAGCTGGCAGGTCTCAGGTGCAGCAGTGGAGGAGTCGTTTACTTGGACCTCTGCCTCATCTTTCGCCTTTTACGCTTCAGTCTACAATTAAAGAAAAAAAAAAGGCAGTTAAGTCATAGACTCCATATAGTACAATTTTAGTAAACTGCTTGGAAGGTACACAACTACCTACTCAAATTGCTTCACAGACCATTCAAACCCGAATATTTGCTGCATTGCATGAACTTGAGTCAAGCATGCTGCGTTAGGAGTTTATAAATGGGCTACAACACCACACAATGGTGTAGCTCCTGCTGTCAATCGAGAGGCTAGCTAATACTTAACCAGTCTTCTCCTGGAGAATCTGAGAACTGCACCCTGCAACAGTTAATACCCCCCCGGCAGGTGGAAAGTTTTAGAACAGTCTTCAAGCAACCTGTTCAAAACTGGTCAGAATTTTATGAAGCTTGTGTTCCACCAGCCAGTGTAGGTAGGGACAAGGAGCCACAGTGCAGCAGGGAACACTTTTAATAGTGACACTTCCTGGGGTGTCAAATGCCAGTAGCTTTGCAGGGTGGAATTATTGGAGAAGGTCACCAACAGGATCCAAAATGCACAACAGCTGCATGTATGTTTGCAACTGGTCAAAAAATAAAAAAAGCTGCCCAGCTGAGGCAAAAAGGATACATCAATTTTCTTTACATCTGTACCATTAGGGCGATTTTCCCTTTACTTCCTGTCCAAAAAACAAATCCCTTCAAAGTCAGGAATCCCTGCTGTCCCCACTGGAAGATTTCCTGTTCTGGTGACAACCCAAAATTTGTTTTACTTTGGAGGGATTGTGCATACAGCTCAGTGACTGGAGTTTTCCTGTACTGGATAAAAAGCAGTCACCCCTAGAGAACAAAAATATTTCTAAGTGTGCTGATCACAGCACTGCAGTGCGAGTAGGCAAAAGCCAATGTTGGCAGTAGCCTGAAATGAATGTTACACCACCAACTAATGCAGTCTAACAGACCGCTGCATGCTAGAACAAAGCACAGACAGCAATAAAAACCTGACCGGTTCCGATCAATGCGCACCAGCCAAAACTAAAGTTTAGTACAGCAACTTGAGTTTCAGGCTCCAATACAATGCTCATTTAAGATGCTCATCCCACTAATCCAGGTTCAGCAGATACTGGAGCCCCAGCCCTTAAAGCGGAGCTCCGCCGTATAAAAAAAAAAAAATTAAAAGCCAGCAGCTACAAATACCGCAGCTGCTGACTTAGGACACTTGCCTGTCCTGGAGTCCAGCGACGTCGGCAGAAGAGCAATCGCTCGTCTCTTGGCTGCCCCCACCGCCATCATGGGTGAGGGAATCAGGAAGTTAAGCATTGCGGCTTCACTTCCTGTTCCCACTGCACATGTGCGAGCAGCGCATCTTTCACTGGTCCCTGCTGTGTTCTGGGAGCTGTGTTTCCCAGAACACGGGGGGGGGGGCGCGGATACCTGTCCAAGGTATCTGCACCCCCCTCCCCCTGAAAGGTGACAATTGTGGCATCGGAGGGGGGGAGGAGGAATCCGATGAGCGGAAGTTGCACTTTAGGGTGAAGCTCCGCTTTAAAGCAAAGCTGTGCATCACATACAAATAGTTCATGCTTCCTGACAGCAGGAACAGTGTTAAAGTTAACCAGTTTCTGTATGGGCAGTGGAGGCCAGGTTCCCCATCAAGCTTCCTATACAGGAGAGAATTGTGCCACCCATAACAGTTGCTTACATGTGTTAACAAGCATATCAGAAAAAAAAAAGAAATTGAACAGATTTTTAAGGCAAACCACACCTACATTACAGCTAGCCCTCATTGCTTGGGTGCATATGAAGCTTGAAAAATGACAATGTACATACATGCCATTTTCCTGACTATAGAGCACAGATTTTACCCATCAGGTTACCAGTGAATTCATTCAGCCGAATCACCCCCCACGGGTCTACATGCTGCTTATGGGGGTAGACAGCATGCAACATTCCCTGAATCACATTGGTCATACCAATTGTGATTGGAACTTTAAAAACAGTGGTAAAGCCACCTGAGTGATTTTTCCTACAGGTAATCCTATAATGAAGGCTTACCTGTAGCTACAGTAAAGCCCAGAATACATAGACCAAACAGGTGGCATTGGCTGGGTCAATAGAAATCAGCTGACATTCAGCCATGCAAGTTGGTTGAAGTGGCATGCCCAAAAAAGGTCTGCTGACCAAAGTGTTCTGGAGAGTGGGCTGTCAGTCAGAACACAATACTAACAGATATTAGTACAGTGATCTGACGTGCCATTGTGTTCTGACTGACAGCCCACTCCTGAGCGGTCTTCATTCAAACCTGCTGAAAAAGCCTGGTATGCACGAGACTTAAATCTCCTAAACATGCACCATCTCAAAAATCTACATTCGTAGCAGCTGGTGACATCACTAGCACATGCATTCATCCCAAGCTATGCCAAGATGCTGTGACTACCGTATGAATGCACTGGTGTGATGTCACCATGGCTCAGCCATTCAAATGGCTGGAGCCCACAAACTCAGGGCCGGGTAAAGTTATGCACCCCCAAATTTTTATTTATCTATGGGTTACTGTACTTTAAACAGCTGAAGATTCACATGACTGCACAATTGAAAGTACCTTCACACTCAAACATTGACCATTAAAGCCTTATGCTGCTAGCATTAATAGGAAAGTAGATTAAATTTACACCATTTTTTTATGTGTTACTTCCTGGTTTCTTGCCTAGGCAAATTACACCACACCCTCCGGAGTTCAGGTTAGGAAGATTCTCAGCGAAGCACACCTTCATGCCCGATCTAAGGCCAGCCATACATTATACAATTCCTTTAGTTACCATTTAACGAAGTCAAACCTAAACACTTTCGATTTATATGAAATCAGGAAGGCCCTTACACTGCATAGCTGATGGTAAATAAAACCGTATAGCCAGCCTAAGGTCAGATGGAGGCCAGGAAGCAAATGCTATATAAATCTGCCATAAGAGCCCCTTCACACTGCTCTGTAGCAAAATTGTGGTAAAAACACATGTTGCTGTTTTTCAGATGCATTTTTGGGTTGCCTGCACCTGCGGAAAAGAGGACATGCGACTCAAAATTGCACCAAAAACCCAAATCAGTGCATTTTTAACATCAATTTCCATGGGAAGCTGCAGTTTTCAAAACTGCACTAAAGATACAGCATGCAGGGCTTTTCAAAATGCACCCCACCCACAGCACAGAGGTGTGAAGTCCCATAGGATTTAAAGGGAGACACTTTTCTTGCAAGGTAAAAAAAAAAAAATAAAAAAAAAAAATGTGAAAGGGGCCTTACTCAAGATGGCCACTTACAAATGCAGAGGGGTCATTTTTCAAACTGATTGCTCAGCAAAACAGAGCATGGACACATGGAAGGTTCCTTCGAATATTAATAATGAATTACATTTTTGGTGCAGTGCAGCTTTATAACAAAGGACATTTAGAAAAGATTACATACCTGCGCATACGCTTCTTCCTCCACTAGGAAAAATAAATAGAGACAAACCATTATACATCCATTATCCAGCACAATAAATAAGATAGGTGTAGTAGGACATAGCCAAGGCTAGCCACACAGTATACAGTTTTCCTTTAGATGTACCAGAGCACAAGGTCAAACCTATCAGGCAGACCCTTGCACACATGTAGATGAAGTTAAATCTGAAGGAAATTGTATAATGTATGGCCAGCCTAAGCTCCCCATAAACACCATTAGATTTTCTTCAGATTTACCAAAACCCATGTAGTGCAAGGACCTGCCTGATTGCATACAAATTGAAACTCTTAAGGTTTGACCTATTATGGTTTTGGTGAATCTGAAAACAAAAAAAAATAATCTAATAGTGTGTATGGGGCTTAAGGCTCAGTTACAATCTGCAATGTGTGACCATTGAACACTACCATGCATTTTTCATAAAAGGGGCAAGTAGGATTTGTGTAATGCACAGGTGTGAACAGGGCCTATCACTACCCAGGAGTAGTAGGGGACCCCCATGCATGCCAATCATGGGCACTCTGCATGTAGTCCTATTGTTTGCAGTCACTAAGCTAGGAGAGAAGGCCATGCTGCATTGTAAGCAATGAGTCAGGAAGTATTATACCCCTTAATATAATGCGGTGTATAGAAATGGAGGAAAGGTTCAGTCACAGCCAGCAGAACATTATACAGAGGAGGACCACCATTGCAGGCAGAAAATTATACAGAGGAGGACCACCATTGCAGGTCACTCCGGTTGGAGTCATTCCCTTCCATACAGAAAGAACATGACAGACAAGCAGCCCCACCATACACACGTATACAGAGACAAGCATGGCCGGCATTGTGCATACTCGCAGCACATGAGGTGGTGAAGAGACACACAGCCCGCTAACCCGCTGCGACACACAAGGAATAGGCTCAGAAGATGGCCGCAGCCAGCACAGCCCGCCCAAACCCCTCCACCTCGCTTCTTACCTTGGCTCTCATCTTGAGAAGATAAACCTGTAAAGAGAGAACACACTGGCGTTAGTTATGAGTTCAGATGATCAGCCAGAACAGAGGATGGACACTGATTGTCTCTAGGCCGCACACTAGCGCCGTTCTTCCATCTCTTACCTTCCTAAGATGGCACCAATGACAAGAGAACGTCACTACCGCGGGCGGCGCTATTTAAACGTCTCCGCGAGACGTCACGTCCGGTCGGTTCTTTTGCCACCGCAAAGGGGTAGTCGGGAGTTGTAGTTTCCTCCAACAGGGAATGCCAATATGCACGTTTTATTCGGCAGTTTGTGAATGTGCAATCTCTATAGAAGACACAGAGGTGGTAAAACCGGTTTAATGCAATTGTCTATTTCTAGCTGCCATTCTACTGATTGTATCTAAACTAAACGTTCAGTGGGAAGTATAATGTACATCTTCACAGGCCCTGGCCTGAGCACACTTATGTACCTATGTGATAGTCATGGCCTGGCTCCAGACAAAGCATCTCTCTGTAATCCACCTGGACTTTGGGGTGAATTAACCCTTTACCACATGCCTACTGGACACTTTCACCCCCTTCCTGCCCAGGATAGCTTTCAGTGCTTTCACACTTTGAATGACAATTGCGCGGTCATGCAACACTGTACCCAAAGTTTTTTTCACACAAATAGAGCTTTCTTTTGGTTGTATTTAATTGCCATTGGGTTTTTTGATTTTTTGCTAAACAAACAAAAATAACCCTTTCCCTCTTTCTATTATAAAATTTTGCAAACAGGTAATTTTTCACCTTCACCGTAGTGCTCTGATGAGGGGGCACTGCTGTGGGCTGATGAGGCAGCACTGCTGTGGGCTGATGAGGCAGCACTGATGTGCGCTGATGAGGCGGCACTGATGTGCGCTGATGAGGCGGCACTGATGTGCGCTGATGAGACGGCACTGCTGTGTGCTGATGAGGCAGCACTGATCTGCACTGATGTGCACTGATGAGGTGGCACTGATGTGCGATGATGAGGTGGCACTGATGTGCGTTGATGAGGCGGCAATGATGTGCGCTGATGAGGCGGCCCTGATGTGTGCTGATGAGGCTGCACTGATGGGCACTGATAGGCTGCACTTATGGGCACTGATTAGGCAGCACTGATAGGTGG
Source organism: Rana muscosa (assembly GCA_029206835.1). Classification (NCBI taxonomy): domain Eukaryota; kingdom Metazoa; phylum Chordata; class Amphibia; order Anura; family Ranidae; genus Rana; species Rana muscosa. Next base: position 855,516,050 of record CM055117.1, read on the forward strand.
CACTGGTGGGCATTGATGAGGCTGCACTGATAGGCGGTTCTGATGGGCAATGATAGGAGGCACTAGTGGGCAATGATAGGCAGCACTGATGAGTAGGCACTGATTGGCAGCACTGTTGGGACTGCATGTATAATATGCCCTGATTATCATTATAGATGTCCCTTTAACACAAGCCAGTTATCGGCTCTCTTCTCCTCTCCTCATGCTGTCAGCGTGAGGAAAGAAAAACCGATAGCCGGCTTGTGTTTACATCATGATCAGCTGTCATTTGACACACAGCTGATCACATGGTAAAGGGCTGCTGTGATTGGCCCTTTACCCCGATCTGTGATCAACTGAGTCCAAAGGGCTCAGCGATCACAGAGCCCACTGCCTGCACACTGCAAGTGGCACGCAAGCAGCGCAATCACGGGAGGACATCCTTGTACGCCCTCCCAGCAAAGTAAGCCTACGCTGTAGTCGTATTTCGGCTATAGTACAGGCAGGAAGTGGTTAAAGTAACCCTTCACTCTCCCGAGGACAATCCCACCTCTCCACCCCACCTCCCTTCCTCTGCAGGAATTGGGCATTGTTTTTTTTTTGTTTTATTCTTTTGTTTTTATGTAAACTCTGCCCCACCTCGCCTTAGGCGAATGACGCACAGACTGCCCACTGAGCTTCCCGGCATATGTATGTCACACATGCCAGGAAGCATATTATTTCATTCGAGAACAGGAAGAGGGGGCGGACCTATCGCGCGTCACCCAGACACCTGCCCGCTGGACCTGGAAGAGTCAGTGGGCCTCTCGATGACATCAGAGAAAACATGGTGGTGCAGCATGGAGCTGTGGTTGGACATGATATGATCTCAGCAGTTCAACGCTGGATCCCCTAGATGGGTGAGTATCTGAAATGTCCAGACACCACCATCAGGTCGACGGGGAAAAATAAAAAGGGGGAGGTCGCCCAGAGTCCCTCTTTAATGACAAAGGTCCAAATAAATTTAAAGCAGGGATTAATGTAACTTTAAAAAAAAAACTGCCAGTAGGCAGCTCATGTCTCTTCTGCAATAACAAACGCTTGCTTAAAGTTTTCCATTGAATGCACGCAGCATTAGTGATGGGCTCGAGCGTGTTCGGATCGAGCCCACCAGGAAGCTGTCACTGCACACCACCAATCATAGGCAGTGAGGCATTTCCTGACAGGCAGCTGCACAAACACATGCTGCCTATGATTGGCGGTGTTCAGTGCCGATGTCTTGTCGAGCTGGTTCCCCTATCGATATGGTTCCCCCCTTGACTGCACAGGCGCTGCCGAACAGCTGTAAAATCTCGGAGATTTCCGTCGGCTCAGCTTGCGCCTGCGCAGTCAAGAGGGAACCAGATCGATAGGAGGAATGATAGGCTCGGCAGCTGTGGAGGCGCTCGCCCCCGATGCTTCATTACACACGCCGCTTTCTTCTTCATGCTGCTCTATACAGCAAGGGGCGGATCAGATGTGATATTGAGCAGTGCGATTTGTTTGTTTATACACAACGCTCTATACAGCCCCTTGCTGTATAGAGCGGCGTGTATAAACAAACAAATCGCACTGCTCAATATTCTCACATCTTATCCGCCCCTTGCTGTATACAGCGGCATGAAGAAGAAAGTGGCGTGTGTAACTAAGCAACGGGAGCGAGCGATAGGAGGAACCAGCTCGTCAGAACCCTGGCTGCCTAGTGGGCTCGATCCGAACACGCCAGAGCCCATCACTACTCTGCATGCATTCTCAGCACACTCTGGCTGTGCCGGTGTTCTGACGAGCTTGTTCCTCCTATCGATATGGTTCCCCCCTGACTGCGCAGGCGCAATCCGAGTCGACGGAAATCTCTGAGGTTTAACAGCTGTTCGGCAGCTGCAGACGCGCTCACTCCCGTTGCTTAGTTACACACGCCGCTTTCTTCTTCATGCCACTGTATACAGCAAGCGGCGGCAAGGGGCGGATAAGATGTGATAATATTGAGCAGTGCGATTTGTTTGTTTATACACGCCACTCTATACAGCAAGGGGCTGTATAGAGCGTCGTGTATAAACAAACAAATCGCACTGCTCAATATCATCACATCTTATCCGCCCCTTGCTGTATAGAGCATCATGAAGAAGAAGGCGGCGTGTGTAATCAAGCATCGGGGGTGAATGTGTCTGCAGCTGCCGAGCCTATGGTTCCTCCTATCGATCTGGTTCCCTCTTGACTGTGCAGGCGCAAGCTGAGCCGACGGAAATCTCAGAGCTTTAACAGCTGTTCGGCAGCGCCTGCGCAGTCAAGGAGGGAACCATATCGATAGGGGAACCAGCTCGACAAGACTCCGGGATGAAAGACTGATGTGAAAACTCAGCACCCAGAAGTATCCTGGGAAAGACAACAGCTGCCAGCAAGTAGGTTAACCATTTGCCAACCGGCCAGTAGTACATTTACTGCTGGCCAGAGGCTCCCACAGGCACGGCGACGTACCCTTACAGCTCCATTCACACTTGAGCGATCTGTAGCGATAGCTGCTGCAGCTTGGTTTTTTTTTGTTATCTTTTTTTTTTTAATGCAACGTTTTTGGAGCGGCGCTATTCATTTGAATGGGCCTCCCTCCGCTCCAATGAGCTCATGGCAGAGAGTCAGAAGCGTTTGTGGTTGCTATTTTTGCCGCAATTGTAGCGCGATTTGTTGCTCGACATTTGCTGCAAAATCGCCCTGTGTTTTTGCCGTGCCATTAAGAAATAATGGCAATTTAGTCTCCATAGACATCAGTGTAAATCGTTCTGGAATCGCAATGATGGTTCACATATGTGCGAATTCCACCACGCGATTCTCCACAAAAACCAGGAAGAACACAGGAAGTTAACACCTTTTTTTTTTACACTATGATTCCATTGGCTAGAACATTAATCGCAGCTATGTCCCATTCCTGGAATTCGCATTAAAATCGCGGTAAAATTCGCACCATAGAATGGACAAAAAACTGACCAAATTCACAGCGCATCAGTGTGAACCGTGCCTTAGAATGTTTTCAAAACTTGACAGACTGCCCAGACTTGGCAGATTGGCCAGATCGCAACGGGGAAAAAATCTCGATAACGATTCTTGACGATTAATCGTGCAGCTCTAAAACACACAGATCCACGTCCTGTCAGGTGAGAGGAGACCGATGGTGTGTTCCCAGTACAGAGGAAGACCGATCGGTCTCCTCCCCTTGTGAGTCCCCTCCCCCTACAGTTAGAATCACTCCCTAGGTAAAGCAATTAACCCCTTTATCGCCCCTAGTGTTAACCCCTTCCCTGCCAGTCACATTTGCACAGTAATCAGTGCATTTTTATAGCACTGATCGCTGTATAAATGTGAATGGTCCCAAAATAGTGTCAAAAGTATCCGATATGTCCGCTGCAATGTCACAGTCATGATAAAAATCGCAGATAGCCGCCATTACTAGTAAAAAAAATAAAAAAAAATAAAAAATGCCATAAATCTATCCCTTATTTTGTAGGCGCTTTAACTTTTGCGCAAACCAATCAATATACGCTTATTGTGATTTTTTTTTAGACCAAAAATATGTAGAAGAATACATATCGGCCTAAACTGAGGAAGAATTTTTTTTTTTTAAATGGCATATTTATTACAGCAAAAAGTAGGTGATCAAATACCACCAAAAGAAAGCTCTATTTATGGGGATAAAAATATCAAAATGTCATATGGGTACAGTGTTGCATGACCGCGCAGTTGTTATTCAAATTGTTACAGCACTGGAAGCTGAAAATTGGCCTGGGCAGGGAGGGGGTGAAAATTCCCTGTATTGAAGTGGTTAACTAGATTGTATCAATATTCCCATTGCACACTTTTCTGGATAAAGTTTTAGGCCCCTTTCACACGGGACGGATCAGTCATGATCCGCCCCGTGAACCTCCGCTTGCTCAGCGGGGATCGCTCCGTTGATCCCCGCTGAGCTGGCAGATGACTGGGCGGTCCCCGCACACTGTGCAGGGACCGCCCTGTCAGATCTCCGCTGTCCCCTATGGGGGATCGGATAAACACGGACCGTCTGTCCGTGTTCATCCGATCCGCTCCGCAGACAGATAGAAAAATAGAAATTTTTCTATCCTGAAAAACGGAGCATAGCGGACACGGGTGAGATCGGGTGTCAGCGGATGTTCATCCGCTGACATCCGCTATCATATAGGGATACATGTATGTCCGTTTTTCATCCGAAAACGGATGGGTGAAAAACGGACATACGAGGGCCTTTCTACATGAAGGAGCAGGGCTAGTAGACGTTTTCTGTGTGTGCAGCCCTGCTCATGGCAGTTATTTCTGCTTGTGTCAGAGATATTTATTTCAGCTGTCAGTCCTCTCTAGGCAGTACAAGCTGCTTCTCTTTGGCATCATCTAGTGGTCCTTTTTTGTTTTGCACCTGTGTGTGACAGACTTGTGGGGAAACTTGGCATCCATTTTTGAATTGTACTGTAACTGAGATGAATCTGGTGAGCGCAATTTCTCCACTCTGCAGCTTATATGAGTTCCATGACTCCCGCTGAGCCCCTTCCACTGTATAAATTCTGCCATAGAGGATAAGGGATCTTACAGGGAGCAAACAAACCGACACCTCAAGATCTACTGGCAGAATAAGTGTCTGAATGGCCCTTCGCCCCATCCTTCTTTCACAGGGTTCCCCTCACTTACACATATCGGATAGGAATATACCACTCCACTACTCACACACGTTTTTTTTTTTTTAAGTGTAGCGGGGGTCTAAATTTAGGGGGTACACCTGGGTGGTAGTATGATCCAGGATGTGCTAATTGTGAAGGGATTCACACCATAATTGTGGAGGACTTGGTGGTGTGCTATTCTCTTTGACCTGTGGGTGGCGATGTTCCCGCGGGTCGAGGTAGAATCATTGCCACAGTGCTGTCTCCTTTTTGTCCCTTTCCGGCGGTGGTACGGCGGGGCGGGGAACCTGCTGTGGCGTCACGGGAGGAGATAAAAGGGGAGAGACGCCCTCGCCACGAGGTCTTCTTCTTCTGGATTCCGCGCCCAGGCACCTTAGGCCTGGGTGCGGGCGGTTCGGAGTTTCGGCCTAGGTGCCCATGGCCTGGCCGGAGCGGTGTGGAGTCCATCCCAGGCACCTTAAGCCTGGGGTGAGGTACTACATCGGAGGCCTGGGGCTCAGTGACTTCGACTGGGTCCCGCAAGGGCAGATTTGTCCGAGGGTCCCTGAGGTGGATGGGGCTCGTATCTGAGGCGAGGAGGCCGGAGAGGTCACCCTTCTGAAGAAACGGAGCAGCATCAACCTGGTGACAGAGGGGCCTCTGGTAACTCTCTTGGAGGGACATCTTCCCCCTGGCCACAACGCAGCGAAGGTACTCCTGTTTCTGTTCTCTGGGGTCGCTGGTAGAGACCCTGAAGGTTTAAGTTCTTTCATAAGCTATGGGCTTTAGCAACCGCTGGTGAATCCACAGTGGTTTCGTTTACTTATCAGGAAAGTGCCTCGACCTGCTCACCCCACCGTATTGAACTGTTTATTGGGTCTCAACCAGTCGGCTGGTAAAGGACTGTTTATTAGAGTGTGTTAATAAACAAGAGTTGGACCTTCTATCGGTGTGTGGAACTCTGGTTAATGGGAGCAAAGGGGAGTGTCAGTACAGCAGGACTTGGTTCTTAAAGAGACACACAGGCCCGAGGAGAATAACAGGTACTGGCCTTCACCTCACCCGCAGCAATGGGGAGGACATGGGCCGTAGCGCATCTCACCCTCACGTACAATATACCCCTAGACCAGAAAAAGGGGGTGAGGCCGCTACATAAGTAAAACTTTTTTTCATTGAAACAATGCATGAAGTGACTTTACAGCCATACAAAATATACATCCAATGTCAGCAGGTCACAACTCATGTAAGACAGTCAACATTATCCAAACAACTTGTGAACTAGCACTCGGTACTATATCTGATAAAGTAGTAGGAACAGGGCCGCCATCAGGGGGGTACAGTTAATACACCTGTAAGGGGTCCGGATGGCAACCCCCCTTTTTTTTTCTTTTATTCTTTTTTTTTGTAAGGGGCCCAGAGGTCCCCAAAGGCCCCGGATGGCAACCCCCCCCCTTTTTCTTTTTTTTCTTGTTCGTCAGCACCCAAAGCCCCCCGACCTCAACAATTCGCAGCACCCCCCCCCCCGCTTCTCAATTTGCGGCAGCCCCCCCTCGCTTCTCAATTTGCGGTGGCAGCACTCCCCCCCGGTTCTCCTCTGCTCCAGGGGGCCCATGCCTGAAGCTGTGTATGGGGCCCCAAAATTCCTGATTGCGGCCCTGAGTAGGAAACACTCTGTTTTAGCTTTCGGATTTGATTAGACCGAGTACCTTTAAACACACACAAAAAACAGGTAATAACATCCGTTCTCTTCCCAACTCAGGACTCTTGGTGTTTCGAAATCTCAATAACCTATCCATTATCAACTGCGGTGGGGCAAGTCTAGGATTATCTAGCCAGGGCTGCCAGATAAACTCAAACTTTAAGGCTGCGTTTCTATGTCGGTAAGCCAGTTGTTCACTGAGGAGGAGGGGAGTTAACATATGATATCCATTGCTTCCCTGTAGGTACTGTAGCTGCCATCCAGTATCTAGCAATACATTTCCTAGCCAGGTACAATAGTCTAGTGATCATAATATACATTCCCTTCCGGTACATTTCCTCGTCTATGGCTCCTAGCAGACATACTAAGGGGGTCATTGGGACAGGTACCTGAGCCAGGCTAGAAATATATTGTAGGACCTCAGTCCAATAACGATTACGTTTTGGACATCTCCAGATCATATGTATAAATTTGCCTGGTTGTGCTTTACATTTTGGGCATAGAGGAGATTCTCTTATCCCCCAGTCATTTCTCAGGTGTCTGATAAGCCCTGTGTAGTATAAATAACTGTAGCGACCCCTCTTTCCCCCTCTTGCTTTATCGGTTATGTGGCTGTTGTCTAGGGGTCCCTGGGAGGGAGAGATGAGATACACCACGGCCCATGTCCTCCATAACTAAGAGGTGAAGGCCAGAAAATTGGGCCTTGTGCAGGTGTCCTAGAGTCAAGTCCAGTACTTAGTTCCTGACTCCTTTGCTCCTAGTAACCAGAGTTCCACACAGTGAATAGGTCCAACTCAGTTTTATTCTTCTTTCCAAACAATAAACAGTTTCTTCTACTGAGTTATAATGGGAAATAGATCGAGGCACAATCCTTTCCCTTCTGATGCTAACCACTGTGATATCACCAGTGGCGGATAGTCACTGCCACTGACTATGTGAGGTAGAACGTGAATTACCTTCACTAGCTCGGCCCCTGTCAGGGGAAGGAGATCCGTCCAAGGGAGAAACAGGTAGAGGTTGACCGATATATCGGTCGGCCGATATATCGGACGATTTTTCGCACTTTTTAATTAATCGGCATCAGCCGATTTATTCTGAAAACAAAAGCCGATTAAAAAAAATAAAAAAACTTCAGCGCGGCTTGCAAATAATGTCTTTCATAGAAGTCAATGCAAGTTGCCTGAAGTTTCCCATGGAGGTGGAGTGACTCATCTCTGGGCAGCCTGCCAAGTGAGAGAAAAGAAGAAACATTGGGGCTGATTTACCAAACATTTGCGCCATGAGTATTGGCGCATCTGCGTGCGCAATGGCTGTTTTGGTATTTACAAAACATTAGCGCCGGTAGCGCAGCCCTATTTCCCATTTACTATAGTCTTGTCGGCGGACGGGAGGAGGCGCTCAGTGCGCCACTATGGACCTGGCGCAGGGCATGTTAAAATATAAATATAAAGAAGCTGGAAGTGAGAAAATATTGGGGGTGACATGGGGTGATGTGAGGAAGTGTAGTGACACCTGCCCAAATAACTAATATGCCCAAAATAGAGTGGGAAAGTAACTTTTTCAAAACCAGCCCGCTGCGCCGGCAAGTACGATTCGAGCTGCGGGAGGTATTTTTGTGCTCAGCGCGGAAATTTCAATGGTTCAAATGCGCCAAGACACTGCGCCAGCAAAATCTTAGTAAATGTCAGGTCACCTAAGTCAATTTGCATAAGTTGAACTGGCGCAGCTCTGAACTTCCCAGTGCGCCAGCAAAATGACATTTCTAAAGGAAAAAAAAAAACATTTAAAAGCAGCCGCGGCTGTAATGAATTGTCGGCTCCCGGCAATATAGAGAAAAGTCATAGAAAGTCTTTGCTAACCAAAAAAAAAAAGCGTGGGGGTCCCCCCAAATTCCATAACCAGGCCCTTCAGGTCTGGAATGGATATTAAGGGGAAACCCGCTGCAATTTTTTAAAAAAAATTACGTGCGGGTTCCCCCCAAATATCCAAACCAGGCCCTTCAGATCTGGCATGGATTTTAAGGGGAACTCCACCCCAAATTTTCAAAAAAAATGGCGTGGAGTTCCCCCAAAAATCCACACCAGACCCTTATCCGAGCACATAACCTGGCCGGCCGCAGGGGAAGAGGGGGGGACGAGAGCAGCCCTCCCTCCCTCCTGAACCGTACCAGGCCACATGCCCTCAACATGGGGAGGATGTCCCCATGTTGATGGGGACAAGAGCCTCATCCCCACAACCCTTGCCCGGTGGTTGTGGGGGTCTGCGGGCAGGGGGCTTATCGGAATCTGGAAGACCCCTTTAACAAAGGGGACCCCCAGATCCCGCCCCCCCCTGTGTGAAATGGTAATGGGGTACAAATGTACCCCTACCATTTCACAAGGAAAGTGTAAAAAATGACAAGAGCCGGTTTTTGACAATTCCTTTATTAATGTCTTCTCCTTTCTTCCATCTTCTTCTTTCTTCTTCCATCTTCTTCTTCTTCCATCTTCTTCTTTTCTCCATTCGGGTTTCTTCCTCCATCTTCATCTTCCTCTTCATCTTTATCTTCATCTTCCTTCTTCCTTCGGTGTTCTCGTCCGCATCTTGCTCCGGCGTCTTCCCTTCTTCTTTCTTCTCCGGCCGCTCCGTTTGAATTGGAGGTTCCCGCTGTGCGACGCTTCAGTTCTCCACTTGGTCCGCTACCACACGGTGGCTCCGCCCCCTCTGTCACCACGGGAAAGTCCCTGTGAAATCCATGTGCGTCAGAGGGGGGCGGGGTCACCGGGTGTAAGCGGACCCAGAGGCGAACTGAAGCGTCGCACAGCGGGAACCTCCAATTCAAACGGAGCGGCCGGAGAAGAAGGGAAGACGCCGGGGCAAGATGCGGACGAGAAGACCGAAGGAAGATAAAGATGAAGATAAAGATGAAGAGGAAGATGAAGATGGAGGAAGAAACCCGAATGGAGAAAAGAAGAAGATGGAAGAAGAAGGAAGAAGATGGAAGAAAAGAAAAGACATTAATAAAGGAATTGTCAAAAACCGGCTCTTGTCATTTTTTACATTTTTTACACTTTCCTTGTGAAATGGTAGGGGTACATGTGTACTCCATTACCATTTCACACAGGGGGGGGCCGGGATCTGGGGGTCCCCTTTGTTAAAGGGGTCTTCCAGATTCCAATAAGCCCCCTGCCTGCAGACCACCACAACCACCGGGCAAGGGTTGTGGGGATGAGGCCCTTGTCCCCATCAACATGGGGACATCCTCCCCATGTTGAGGGCATGTGGCCTGGTACGGTTCAGGAGGGAGGGGGGCCGCTCTTGTCCCCCCCTCTTCCCCTGCGGCCGGCCAGGTTATGTGCTCGGATAAAGGGTCTGGTGTGGATTTTTAGGGGGACTCCACGTCATTTTTTTTTAAATTTGGGGTGAAGTTCCCCTTAAAATCCATGCCAGATCTGAAGGGCCTGGTATGGATATTTGGGGGGAACCCCACTTCATTTAAAAAAAAAAATTGCAGCGGGGTTCCCCTTAATATCCATTCCAGACCTGAAGGGCCTGGTTATGGAATTTGGGGGACCCCCACGCATTTTTTTTTTGGTTAGCAAAGACTTTCAATGACTTTTATCTGTATTGACGGGAACCAGCAATTCATTACAGCCGCAAGGACTTTTAAATGACTATTATTTTACTTTAGAAATGTCATTTTCCTGACAGACTCCATGGCAGGCTACGTGTGGGTTAACCCCGCCTCCTCTCCACAGCTATAGGACCCCTTACCCATAAATTTGAGCTCACCTCCACAGACAGGTGTTCCTTTTTTATCCTCCTCACATGGACCTTCATCATGCAATTCGGTGCGATGTCCAGGATGTGGATTGCTTGGATCGATCGGTACTGTGATTGCGGTGCACCCAGGGCCCAGCTATGAGCGGGCGAGTGGTTTCAGGGCTGGAAAATACCCCTATGGTGGAAGGGATGTGGCCCCAGAGTACCGGATCGGATGTCGCAGGATTCCTCGGCTGGCAAGGTCTGAAGATTTTGATTCATCTCTTCTTTCATGGCAGACAAGTTTATGTATGTTGTCTTTGTTTTCCCCTGTTTTTCCATTCCTGTGTTGCGGCATGTGGAACGCTTCTGCGTTCCAGGACGCCATGTCTCTTCCTGGTTCCCGGTCCGCCGCGCATCTGCGCATGCGCCAAGCCGCGGTGAAACCGTGGCTTGGTTTTCGCGCATGCGCATTGCGGCGGAGGGGTCAGGGGCCGCGCAGGCGCAGTGGGTCGGGTCTCTTCGGCGCATGCGCGCAGCGGGACCGGCCGTGACGTCATTTCGGCGGTTTATTTAAACCGCTGAAGAGCCCTATACAGGTGGGATAACCTGTGGGCACAGAGCGACAGCCTCCCGGAGCCTCATTACTGCTAGGACGGGGTAAGCACTTCATTTTGCAATGTATGCTGGTTATGTTTAGTGTCTCTTAAAGGGACAGTTTTAAAAAAAAAAAAAAAAAAATCTTTTTTCTTTTCTTATGCTTCTTTGCATTGATTTGCTTATCCTTAGTCTAGGCAGTGTAGTACGGATTCGTCTCCCTCGTCATGGACGCATCCTCACCGCCATGTGGCCAGCCCTCCCGCACAAGGTATGTGCGGAGTGGGTAGGGGGTTGGTGTCTTTTGTGCCTATCTGGTGGTTGCTAACGGTTACATCCTGCCCACCTTCCCCCCCTCCCTCTGTCTGTATTATCTCTTACAGCCCGGCAACTTCAGTTCATCGGTCACAAGAAAGGGACCTTGCCAGGCCGCATCATCACTCATCATCTAGGTCTAGACGCGACACTACGTCTAGGACCCATCATCATAGGGGACGTTCACATACCCCCTCTAGACATAGGAGATGTTCCCATTCCTCCTCTAGTCACCGCCACCACCACCGCAATGATCACTCTGACCACAGAGCCTGTTGGGGATGCAAGACCAGAATCCCGGAGGGCAAATCGCTATGCGACCCATGTTATGCCCGAGCGGTTGGTGAGAAAGAGACGGAAAATCAAAACCTTGAGTCTCTTGTGAAACGTGTGGTACAGCAATCTATGAAAGAAATAGTTGCCCCCCACACAAGGAGCCAGTCCACCACCTTGTCTGGCTCCTTGGCTGACGAGGCCCAGGAGGATCCCGGCCAATTCCAGCCCCATGATTCCTCCCATTATTCCTCGCAAGACGAGATGGAGGGAGATGATTCTACGGTGGGATTCGACTACGCCTTAGTCTCTCCACTGATCAAGGCAGTGAAGGAAACTTTGAAGTTGGAGGATACCACTGCCTCCCCAGAAAAACAAAGGAAATTGTTTAAACAACTGGGGAAAGAACGCTCCAATTTCCCACTTCCCTCTGAGCTGAAAGGAGTGTTTGAGGAAGAATGGAGCAAGGGAGATAAGAAGGTTTCTATGCTAAGCAAAACCTCTAGACTGTATCTCTTTAAATCGGAGGATGTCAAGCATCTGGAGAATGCTCCCCTCGTAGATGCAGCAGTAATGCGCCTAGCGAAGCATGTCACCCTCCCGCTAGATGACACGTATCATTTAAAGATGGTCTGGATTGGAAGATCGACCAGGACCTCAAAAGAATATATAGCCTGGCCGGAACGGCATGCAAACCAGCTTTAGCCCTTGCAGTGACCTCCAAAGCAATGGAGGCCTGGGTGGAAAATGTAGACTCCGTTCTGAAGGGTGTCTCGGAAGAACTGGCTCAAAGTTCAGCAGTGCAAGAACTTAAAATGGCAGTCGCCTTTTTGGGGGAAGCTTCAATTGACCTCATCCGTTTACTGGCCAGATCAATGTTGTCCTCGGTCACGGCCAAACGAGCACTGTGGTTACGTCCCTGGCTTGCTGATCCAGCCTCCAAGCAGGCGTGGTGCAAAATTCCCTTTGAAGGGACTTCGTTGTTTGGGAACAAACTTGACAACGCCATTTCAAAAGCTACAGGCGGAAAGTCGGGTTTTCTTCCCCAGGACAGGCGCCAGTCTAATCAGAGAAAACCTCAACAGAGACGCAGTACTGAGCACTCGAGAGAGGCATGCTCCTATAAGCCCGGACGGGATTTTAGGAGAAGCTGGAATTGGAATAGGGGCCAATCTTCTTTTCAAAAGTCTGGCAAGAAACAGACGCCCGGTGGGCGTGAACCAACCAAGTCTTTTTGAGATTGGGTGTTAAGTACCTGCCGGATGAGCCATTTCGTGCAGTGGGAAGGCTTCTCGTACAACCCCGGCTCAAGGGCCACCGATGTTGCAACAGTGGCCGCAAGAGCCTGGCGGTGTATGGGTGCCTGGTTCGTCTTTGGTTTTGTCAGTTCAGCTGGTGCAGCAGGGAACAGGAAGCAGGCTGGTAGGTGCACTGGCTGGGGAGACACTGAATACGTAGTCAGACAAGCCAGGTTTGGTAACAGACGATCAGATGTAGGTATAGACGACAGGCAGAGAATGGTCAGGATACAGGCAAAGTTCGGCAACAGGAAATCAAGCAGTGTAGAGCTGAGCGTGGTTACAAGGCAGGCCGGGATCAGGATAACAGAGATCAATCATAGTCAAACAAGCCGGGTCAAACACAGGAAACAGATCAGATCACAGGAAGACACTGGAACAGGTATGAACTGCAGATCAGGCAGCGAAGACACAGTGCTGCTGAGGTGTTTAAATAAGGCAGCCTGTTGCCAATCACTGAAATCAGTCTGCACTATTAACCCTTAGGTGGCAGATCCATGACATTGGGCCCGCCCAGGCGGGTCGGGTAGGGGCTCGCCTACGTCTCTTCCGGCACGTCTGGGTGGCCTCGATCTCGAACTATTGGACCATCAAGACGGTCTCAACAGGTCACACATGGTACTTCACCAAGATCCCTCCATGCAGACCAATGCAAACCTCACTACCTCGGTCAGAAGAAAAACAGCAAGTTCTTCTCTCATATGTGAATGTCCTGAAAGATCAAGGAGCAGTGGTGCCCGTCCCAAAGGACGAGGAATTCCAGGGGGTATACTCCCCCCTCTTCCTAGTACAAAAGAAGAACGGCTCTTGGCGTCCAGTCATAGATCTCACTTTCCTGAACAAGTACATAAAGCACGAGAAGTTCAAAATGGAGTCACTCTCAACCATCCAAAAAATAGTTCAACCAGGCGACTGGTTGATCTCAATAGATCTAAAAGACGCATACTTTCATGTTCCGGTGGCAGAAAACTTTCACAAATATCTGCGGTTCCAGGTCGAACAAGAGCACCTACAATTTATTTGTCTTCCATTCGGGCTAACGACTTCTCCAAGAGTCTTTTCCAAGGTGCTGTTAGCAGTTGTGTCCCTTCTCAGAGTACAGGGTGTGCGCCTGTATCATTATCTGGACGATCTACTAGTACTGTCCCAAGACAAGCAGCAGCTGCTAGTCCACAAAGATCAGGTGATCTCTACACTGTTGGAGTTTGTATGGCTCCTAAACCGGGAGAAGAGTCAGCTGGATCCGACCCAGCGCTTGGTCTATCTAGGAGCCCAGTTTGACACCATAGAAAACACCATCTCTCTTCCAGAAGAAAAAATACCGATCATTCGGGAAAGAATCTCCTTAGCTCTAGACTTCTCTCACCTAAGGGCATCACAGTGCCTGAAGATAATCGGCACGATGGTGGCCACATCCCCCATGGTCAAGTGGGCGATGTGGAGGCTTCGTCCTTTTCAATCCGGATTCCTCCAGCAATGGAAGACAGATGATCTCAATCAGCGGATCCGGATAACACAGTCAATGAGCAACAGTCTCCTCTGGTGGCTTCAAACCAAGAACTTGTCAACTTGCCACTCCCTTGCCCCCATCCATTGGGTGACTGTTACATCCGATGCCAGCAATGCGGGCTGAGGGGCACATTGTGGGGCAGAACTGGCTCAGGGCAAATGGGATGCCTGTCTCCACTCTCCAGTTTCGAACATTCTGGAACTGCGCGCGGCATGGGGCGCCCTTCAAGCCTTCTCCCACCTTCTGAAAGGGAAGTCGGTCCTACTGAAAATGGACAATACCATCGCTGTGGCATATGTGAAGAGACAAGGGGGCACTCGGAGCTCTGCCCTTCTCCAAGAGGTCGAGCCCATTATGACCTGGGCTCAGAGGAATCTGCTCAACTTAACAGCAGTCTTCATTCCAGGGGAGCAGAACATTCAAACGGACTTCCTGTCACGCAGCATGCTAGACAACAACGAATGGTCACTGCATCCACAAACCTTCAAGTGGATCCTATCGTTGGATTTCGATCCAGAAGTGGATCTGTTTGCATCCCCCTGCAATTACAAGATCGACAGATACTACACCCGAGCTCGGTACAGTCAAGCCTTCGGAATAGATGCATTAACGAGTCAATGGGACTTCAACAGGGCATATGCCTTCCCTCCTCTTCCGATCATGCTAAAATTCCTACAGCAGCTTCAGTTGGAGAAAGTCGAGGTGGTAACAATAGCACCATACTGGCCGAGCAGACCTTGGTTTCCTCTCCTGAATCTAATGAGCTTCAGGGACCCGCTGCCTCTTCCTCTCAGGCCGGACCTTCTTTCTCAGGGGACGACCCTGCACCCCTGTCCAGCAATGCTGAGACTGATGGTCTGGTTTTTGAGAGGGAGAGGCTAGAGTCTCTTGGGTGTGCTTCAGGGGTAATCTCTACCCTTATGAGCTCCAGAAAGTCCAACACAAATAAAACTTACAATAGAATCTGGGCCAGATTTGTCAGCTTCACGACTTCTGCAGGAAAGTCATCTAGAAATCCTAGTGTTCAAGACATCTTGAGTTTTCTCCAATCAGGCTTGGATCTGCCTTTATCGATCAGTTCCCTCAGGGTACAAGTATCAGCTTTATCAGCTTTTTCGGGAACGTCATGGGCAACTCATCCCCTGGTTCAACAGTTCTTTCGGGGGGCATCGAGAATCAGGCCTCAGAGGAAACCCAGATTCCCCAAGTGGGATCTTCCGCTCGTCCTTGATGCTCTTTCAGCACTCAACAACAAAGATCTTTCTATTAAGGACTTATCAATCAAACTGGCCTTTCTAGTGGCCATTACTTCAGCCAAAAGGGTTTCAGAAATAAGCTTCCTGGGTTGTCAAGAACCTTTTTTGACTTTCTTCCCGGACCGAGTGGTCCTTATTCCCATGCTTGGGTCAAAGCCAAAAGTCACATCAGTTTTTCACGAAAATCAAGAAATAGTCCTTCCTACTTTCGATTCTCCAGAATCAGCAGATGTTTATCCCTTGGATGTAGGTGAGACTCTGAAAGAATACTTGCGAGCTACTTCATCTTTTAGAAGCTCAAACTACCTGTTCTTGTTACACACTGGTAGCAACAAAGGAAAGAGGGCTTCCTCCAGAACGATAGCAGCCTGGATCGTTCAATCAATTCAACAGGCCTATAGGGCAAAGGGCTTGGCTCCTCCAGAGGCGGTGACGGCTCATTCCACCAGAGGCATGGCAGCCTCATGGGCAGCAGCTCAACACGTGGCTCCTGAAGTGATATGCAAGGCAGCCTCGTGGTCTTCTATTCATACATTTATGTCTCATTATTGTATTGAGCCTGCTTCCCTTTCCTCTGTTAATTTTGGTCGAAAAATCCTGTCAGTTGACGGGAAAGATTAAATATATTTTTGTTCAGCATACCCTCCCGTGTGGTTTGGCTAGTTATTTCCCACACGTAGTCTGCCATGGAGTCTGTCAGGAAAATGGAAAATTTATTACCAAATACTTACCGTAATTTTCCTTTCCTGATAGACTCCATGGCAGACGGAGTTCCCACCCATGAATTAAAAATATGAGAGTTGAAATGTGAGTCGGCTAGTTACAGAACACCTGTCTGTGGAGGTGAGCTCAAATTTATGGGTAAGGGGTTCTATAGCTGTGGAGAGGAGGCGGGGTTAACCCACACGTAGTCTGCCATGGAGTCTATCAGGAAAGGAAAATTACGGTAAGTATTTGGTAATACATTTTCAGTTTTGCTCTTGAACTGTTATAAACATGGAAAACATGTGCTACTTTACAGGCATACTATAGACACCCCCTGGGATGATATTTAGGGCCAGTTCACACCGGATGCAGTGCAGTGCGTTTTTTTGATGCCTGAAAAACGCAAAGAAAGTTGATCACATTAATGCCAATGGCATAGTTCACACCACTGCAGTCCGTTCCAGTGCATTTCAGAAAGCCAAAAAATAATTGGTCATGCTGCATTTTTTAGGTACAAAACTGTACTGGACCCCAGTAAAACACATCAAAAACGCAACGGAACGTACCAAAAATGCACTGGAATGCACCGCAACGCACCTAAATGCACCAAAGACGCACTGCAACACACTTGTCCTAAGTGAAAAGAGGGGGGAAAAAAACACTGGACTGCATCAAAAACCCCTCAATAATGCACTGGAATGTGTCAAAAACGCGCATGCAGAAAAGCACCTGGAACGCACCCAGACTGCGTTTCTATAGTGTGAACTAGGGCCAGTTCACACCATAGAAACACAATCCGGATGCGTTCCAGGTGCTTTTCTGCATGCACGTTTTTCATGCGTTCCAGTGCATTTTTGGTACGTTTTTGATGCAGTCCAGTGCTTTTTTTTCACCCCTCTTTTTTATTAACCATAGATAAGGACAAGTGTGTTCCAGTGCGTTTTTGGTGCATTTAGGTGTGTTCCTGTGCGTTCCAGTGCGTTTATGATGCGTTTTGATGCGTTCCAGTACAGTCCAGTGCAGGTAAAATGCAGCATGTTCTACTTTTTTGGTGGAACTGGAATGCACTGGAACAAACACTGCCATTTAGAACCATATAACCAACTTTCCATGCATTTTGGATGCATAAAAAACGCAATGGACTGCATGTGGTGTGAAATGGCCCTTAAGCAATTTGGCATATTTAAAGGCACTTCTCCTTGTTTTGTTTTTGGTGTTTTCCAAATTGGTGACATTGATATATGTCCCTTAGGGTGGGACCTGGGCCCCCATTTTAAGGCCAATAACTAGAAGATAAGCCAGCCAAGTGGGGACTAGCAAAATTAACAAGTCAGTTCCCATAGACTGCAATGGGATTTGTTGGTGGGGGGAGGGGTGATTGTCCCATCTCTAATTTTGTAGCATGCTGGATGATGTGCTTAATTTTGGACGGGAGTGGGGGGGGGGGTTATTTTTTGCTAGCTGCATTGGTGTTGTTCTGCACATGCCCAGCCAGTTATTTTTTGGGTGTGCTTTTTGTGTGTGAACAGCGCTTGGATATTTCTGGGCATGCTCACTCAGAGAGTGTTTTTATGGGTTAGAAATTGAAGGACATCCTTAACAGGTGTGCCCACTTTGAATTTCAGTCTCTACATTGGGAGAACTTGCATTTTGGGTGTTTCATGGACTGTGCATGTGTTTTCAATTGCCTCATTAGCACACAAACATATGTTATATAAAGCTCACAGAGCATTCGGTCGCTTGCCTTGAGAAGAGGCAAGTGTGTGGGGGACAAAATGTACATGTTGGTGTCCTTATCGAGTTTGTAACACATGTATTTTATTTGTTATGTCTTTGCAAAACAGGTGATTGGTTAACTTTTGTGTTTTGTTTTTTTTTGTGTGGGGGAAATGTTCCCCTGAAATAATTCTGATGTTGTTAATGTGTGTTGTTTGTTCACTTTGATTTAATTGTCTGCTGCATTTTTTTTGGCCAAAAATTGCTCAAGATATTGAGTCTGTAACTGTTTCAAATTGACCAAGTTTTTTATTTTGCCTTCCCTTTTGTTTTGTTGACCAATACAATTAGATGGAAAGTTTTGATGTTTGTTTTGTGTTTTCTTTGCAACAAATGTGACAGCTGATTGGCATGTCAAAACAAAACAGGTGTGATTTGTCTAATCTGGTGCCTTCATGCTGGCATATGCATGGATTGTATTGTGTGCTGCCATGGAGCGTCACCAGGAAATGAAAAATGCAGAGCGGTAAGTATTCAATTTTCCTTTTTTACTGCAGTGGTTCTCAGCCTCAGTCCTCAAGTACCCCCAACAGGACATGTTTTGTGAATTTAGCTTATCGAGAATTGCTGTCCAAAAATCAAAACCATTGACTGTGATTTAAAGCACATGTGCAAGATGAAGAAAAACCTGCAAACATGGCCTGTTGGGGGTACTTGAGAAGCACTGATTTAGAGCACTGCACTTAAAAATAGCTCAAGGCCATAAAATTCTAATTGTGGGCATTTTGAGGGAAACGGAGTAAGTGTTAGAACCCCTGCGTGTGTTTTTTTTTTTTTAGATTTTTTAGTTTTTTTTGTAGTTTGGCCTTTGTCTCCTTTTCCTAACATTGGCTTCACTTCCTGTCACACAGCTAAACAGGAAGTGAAGGTAAAACCCTACCAATGGCTTTTCTTGGGGACACACAGATCAATCTAACTAGTGTCCCCATTAAGCAAATTGCACTCTAGCACTTTGTTGTGTACACCCCAAATCATTGGGTAGTTTGGGGTTTAGTAAAGACAAATCCACTCTGCAGTAAAAGTGTAGCTGCTGAAAATCTGAGGGAAAGTACTGGTGATTGGATGTTACAATCATGTAAAAGAAAAGATGTTTTTTTTTTGGCTTGCATGTCCCCCTCAGATATACAGCAAGTGCACTTGTAGTGCAAAGTAGATTTGCCTTTAGTAAATAAACCCCACAGTCCAAACTACCTAATAAATTGTGGTGTACCCCGCAATATGCTGGAGTGCAATGTGCATAATGGGGAAAGTATTTAGACTGACCTGTGTGTCCCCAAGGAAATACATTGTTAGGGATTTTCCCTCACTTCCTGTGTGGCTATGTGACAGGAAGTGAATTATTTGGAAGGATAAAGTGGCCAAATTATTTCGTTTAACTTTTCAAAGACTCATTCCTAAGTTGAATTGTGATGCATGTTAATGGCCCATTTAGACCCTCTTTAATCACTTGAGATCAGCGCTATAACTGATCGACGGCCACAGCATGGTCCTCAATTGCCGGGAAAAAAAGCAAGGGGAGAGGCGCCTCTGAGTGCAGATGTTTAAAACAATTTAATAAGAGATTGCAATACAAGCAACTCACATTTTAGAGGATTAAAACAGGCATTGTACGATATCCAAGTGCGGAAGAGGGTGTCATCAGATCAGTCATCAGTCTCCTTATCCTGCTGGGGCGCTGTGTTGCTGGTTCTTCTTTCCTCTGCACCGCTTTAGATGTATAGAATAGCCGGCGGCGGTGGAGATGCTGCAGAACACGGCCTGGATGTTGTTATTTCCGGCAGGCGAGGGCTGATGACGTCACTGGCATGCGACGCGTTTCCTTAGCCGGCGTGCTGCGTGTGACGTGGCAGTCGCGCTCCTTTGTCAAGCTAGTGAAGGGGCTGGAGGAGCTACTATTTGATGGACATAGAGGGGGCGTAGAAAGGACAGAGGGGCGGGGCTAGAGTTCGGAGGCAAAAACTGTGTGTGTCAGCAGAGAGAGCTATCAGTCATGGCGTGTTGGTAAAGCCAGACTGAGACATATAAATGGTGATTGAAGCAGAATACTGAGCACTATATATAAGGGAATATACTAAAATCTAACATCTATCAATATATGTGATAAGCGTAAGGATAAGGATAATTGTAAGGGGCTGGAGGAGCTGGTTTTAAATGGACATGGAGGGGGCGAAAAAAGGAAAGAAGGGGGGGGGGCGGGACTAGAGTATAGAGATGAGAGAGATATGTGTCAGCAGAGAGAGCTATCAGTCATGGCAAGCCAGACTGGAGCATGTATATGGTGGATGGAACTTAATACTGAACAATGCTGAGCACTATACTGGGCACAATATCTAAGGGGATATAATAAATATATGTGGTAAACGTGTAGATGAAAATGATTATAAGTAATAGGGCAATAGATTAAAGAGGGATAGATGATTTGTATATACATAAGAATCCATATGCATACATACAAGAGGGATGTGGAGGGAGGGGAGGGAAGAATATACGTGTATGCATATGTGAAAATGCACGTGAAGACACATATGACTGTGCATATGGAAAATAGGGGAAAAGACATAGATATGTGTACACAAATGTATGCGCACATGAGGATAGATCAAAATGGTCATACAAGGTGGGTGGGGGGAGGGAAGGGAAAAGAACTATATCTACATGCACATGTACATGAGCGTACACACCCGCATGTACATATTTGGGACAAAAAGGGAGATAAATAGTCAATACAGTTATGAGGAGGTGTGCATGTACATAGGTGCATGATGGAAGGGGAGGGGGGGGGGGGATTAGATAAATGGAACCGTAAGGTCTATGGTAGAGGAAATGTGTCATCATACAAAGATGTGTCATCATACAAAAATACAGAAATACATAGCAACGATAAGAATACAGAAATATATCAACGATAAAAATATATATAAATATATATAAAAAATAAATAACAAAAATTGTAAAAAATTCCCTATACATTAAAAATATATATTAAAATATGAGGAGGCGAGAAAAGAGAGAGAGGAAAGAAGAGAGGGGGGGAAAGGAGTAACGGACTGAGGGAAGAGAGAAGGGGGGGAGGGGGGGTAGAAAAGAAGAAAGAGAGGAAGGGTAAGACAGGATGGGGATACGGGATAGGGGGTAGTAGTTTACCTTTGGGAACAGTAGTCGGTAAGTGGGACAGGGGAACTATACTTACAAACACCCGCCACCCCCAAGTATGGGTAGAGCAATATACGATAACCCGTGAGATATATATATAAATAATTCAAGAGTAAGACTACGTATCAAAATCATGTTAACATAATGCTAAAACATATATACACACATATATATATATATATATATATACATATTATATATATACACATACATACACATATATATACATATATGTACACCCATGCATACACATATATCTCTCTAAAGAAGGGGACAGGGAAGTCAGAGGAGAGGCATTACAGGATGGTGTGAACTTCGATACTCTCATTAATACCTCCAGGTGAGAGGACATCAAGGCTATAAATCCAATAGGTTTCACGGGCGCAAAGTTTTTTGAATCTTTCGGCTGCAGGGAGGGATCTGTCGATTTGCTCGATGACCCACACCTGAAGTCCTGTGGTGGATTTTTGATGTACCTTGGCAAAATGTTTGGGGACACTGTGGGGGTCTGTTCCCCATCCGGATCCCTCTTTTTTTCCCCCCAGAACTCCCCCCCCATTTTTATATTATTACATTTTCTATATTCCCAAAGCCTGGACTCCATGTTCATTTGTACATATACTGTACATACACTACTTTTACCCCATACTCAAGTGATACCAGCGATTTGGACGCATGCGCATATTTACTTGTTTAATGTATAACTCAATTGCCGGGAGTCCGTCAATAAACGTCCTCCCCTTTGCGCGCGCTGTGGTCACAGAGTCACTGAGACTCGGGTGATGACAGATCCGAGTAAGGGGCCGATCCCTGCCCTTTACCATGTGA
This sequence comes from Rana muscosa, assembly GCA_029206835.1. Taxonomy (NCBI): domain Eukaryota; kingdom Metazoa; phylum Chordata; class Amphibia; order Anura; family Ranidae; genus Rana; species Rana muscosa. The sequence continues at coordinate 855,537,853 of CM055117.1, forward strand.
TCAGCTGTCAGCAAATGACAGCTGATCACGTGATGTAAACAAAAGCTGGGTAATGGTTTTTCCTGGTGCCTCCTTGGCAGCATACCTGTGATAGAGCTCCGCCTCGACTCCTCCTTCAGGACTAGTGAATAGCATAAATTAAAGGCATAGTCCCTCCCCCAACATTCTCCTTTTTTTCCTCATACCTCTTGTGCTGGTGAAGAGTAGCAGTATGTCCATACCTCTGCAGTCGGCAGCGTCCGCCGGGTTTAGCCTTTCCCGTGCGCAGTCCCTGTTCTTGGGCCGCTCACAGCGCTGATAAGACTGGGAACCCCTCTGTGGATCTGTTGGGGTCTTTCGCAGAGTTTCCTCACAGGAACGCAGTCTGCTATCACATCCATGATGAATGCAGTGGAAGTCGCAAAAGGATCAGCTCCATCTTCCCAGGCTGGTGGTTTCCATTTTTTATTACAGGCATTTGTGTTTTTCCCCTTTCTTTTCCTCTCTTCCCCTCCCCTCCCCTTTCCTTTGCTTGTTAGGCGCCTTTAAAATGATTGTTATCTTACTTTTTTGTTCCTTTAAAACTGTGCAACTGGATAGGGCAGGTGTCTCTCTGTGCAACAACATTGTGGTGCTTATTTCCGGGTTCGGGGGGGCTACAGGTGCTCTGTACGTCCCGCCAGGTAGGAGAGTGTCACGGCGCGGTGTCCTTGCCACCGTCTGCGCATGCGCGATTCGGGAGTGATACAGAGCCGTAGTTTCTCGGCTCTCTGTACTGGGCGACGCTGGATCTTCTGCGCGTGCGCATGCATGGTCGCTTGGTTCAGTGTCGGCCATCTTGGATTCTGGAAAGAAGGCTAGATTTGCCCTTTTTTTCAATCCATTCCAAATAGTGGTTTATGGGATTAGCCCACGCACCTTGAGCCTATTTAGGTTCAGATTCAGGGATTGCTGTCAGTCTCCTCAGCTGTGCCCTGCTAGGTCTCTCTGATGCTGCTTTGTGGTAGGTACTTTTTATTTTCTCCAAAAAAATGTTGCCAATCAAAAATGTTTATGTTTAAAAAAAAAAGATGACGATATAAAAATGTTTGTTTAAAAAAAAAAAAAAAAAAAAGTGACGCTAAAAACTCCTGATTCTTTTCCCTTTCTTACTATATTTCCGGAGCTGATCCTTGTGCCCAACTCCGCAATGAGTCATTTATCTCACAGCAAAGATCCTCACACTTCTATTAGGTATGTGACCAACTATACGTGAGTATAAAAAAAAAAAAGTGCGCTCACTGGTCTAGCGTGAGTTCCTTACATCGTAGCCCTACCCACTCCAAGGGGTCCCGCTCATCAGGGCGTAGGTCCCATTCTTCACATCGTAGATCAGAGAGGTCAAGATCCAGGGGACATGATCGGTCCCCCTCTCCTAGGACCTATAGCAAGAGAAATGCTGGACATGTGGGGCTACACCGCTACCAGACAGAGTGGTCTGTAAGGACTGTTTTACGGACTATGCGTTCAACCGCAAGCTAGAAAATCAGCACGCTGTAGATCTGCTCAAGCGAACAATGAAGGACTCCTTCTCTGAGCTTTTGACTTTGGTCCCCGCTCAACCACTTCAGCAGATATCCTAGGTTCAGGATATAGAACCTAATCTCCCTGGTCCGTCAGCAGTCAGTACACCTCTGCCACCGTCAGGCCGACCAGCTAGAGATTCACCACCTGAAGACTCTTCAGGGGACTCTTGAGAAGAGTCAGAAACTTCTGGCTTCAGTCTCTCCTTGGTAAAGCCATTCATCCAGGCAGTCAAAGCCGCAATCGCCTGGAAAGACGCAGATTAGCCTCCCCAAGAGTCTACAAGCTACTTCCCATTCCTCAAAAGAAAGCAGGTTCTTTTCCCGTTGATGGGCAAGATTAGTCAAGTCATTCAGAAGGAATGGTCAAAGACTGATAAATAAAAAAATAAAAAATAATTTATTTTTTTGGGTCGGTTTAATAAACGATATACCCCTTACCAGAGCCGGGAACGCAGTCACTAAACTCCATGCCAGTGGTAGACGCGTTGGTGGTGCGACTCGCAAAAATATAACTTTGCCTGTCATCCAGAGAATGATCAAAGTCATCCGGAGCCCGTATCTGACGGCTTCACAATGCCTGAGCCTCATTGGCACAATGTCTTCCTGTATACCCATGGTTCCTTCGGCACATTGGCACTTGAGGTATTTCCAGACTGGTTTCTTGGCGCAGTGGAAGAAACAACAACTATCTCAGACGATCCTGCTGACGGGAAAAATGCGCAGGAGCCTTCACTGGTGGACAGTTCTGGAAAACCTCTCCAAGCCTCATCACCTGGGCTCCCTTCCTTGGATCACAATTGCGTCCGCTTGCAAGCAGACAGGGCTGGGGAGCCCATTGCGGGCAAACCAGAATACAGGGGAGATGGTCATACACCACCCAGGGAGTGGTATCCAACATCTTTGGAGATGAGGGCAGCCTTCTTGGCACTGACCTCTTTGGCACCCCAAATCAGAGGCCAGAGAATACTCCTACGCCTAGACAACAGGGCAGCTGTCGCTTATCTGCAGAAGCAGGGAGGCACTCACAGCAGGTCACTCCTCAAGGAGGTAGAGCCGATCATGCTCTGGGCGGAGCAGAACCTCCTGGACCTCAGAGCAATGTATCTGCCAGGCAGGTTGAACACAGAAACAGACACGTTATCCAGAAACTTCCTGGACAACAACGAGTGGGCTCTCCTACCTCCATGTCTTCCTTCAGATTGCCAACATATCGGATCCCCCTCAGGTAGATCTGTTCGCCTCCCCAAAGAACGCCAAGCTGGATAGGTTCTTCTCTCGGCTGCCGCACCCACAAGCCGAGGCAGCGGATGCCCTGTCATGTCCCTGGAGGTTCACCACGGCATATGCCTTTCCTCCCAGGCCATTAATATTCAAATTCCTCCTGAGGCTCCTCAGAGAGCCAGTCCAGGTGGTGGCAGTACTTCCGTATTGCGCCTCAGTGTGGGCTCTCCAATCAAGATCCCTCCTTTCCCTCAACTTCTGTCGCAGGGCAGTCTAGTTCATCTAAACCCTCAGAAGTTGAATCTTCGAATCTGGAGGTTGAGAGGCGAAGGTTCGAATCCCTAGGGTGTTCCCCAGGAGTCATAACAACCCTTCTAAAAACCAGGAAGCCTGCAACTAATGCCATATATTCAAAAATCTGGGACAGTTCTTGTCATTTGCTTCCGGAAATGGATTTGATCCAATCCTTCCCTCTACTTCCCATGTTCTAGGATTCCTTCAGACAGGACTTGATCTGGGACTTGGTCTGAGCTCCCTCAAAGTGCAGGTAGCAGCAATCTCTGCCGCAACAAATAAGAGATGGGACGGAGGATCCTTTAGTAGTCACTTACCTCCAGAGGTGTATTGAAGATTCACCCTCCTGTCAGACGATCATTTCCTAAGTGGGATTTGTCCCTGGTCCTTGAAGTTCTATCTGACCATCCCTTTGCTCCAGTGGAACAAGTAACAATATGGAACCTGACACTAAAGACGGCTTTCCTGCTAGCCATTACATCTGGCAAAAGGATCTTGGAACTTCACTCTTTAGGGATAGGTGATGACCACATCTCCTTCTTCCCCGACAGAGTGGAACTTCGCCCCCTTCGGGGGTTCACACCAAAGGTCACTACTCCAAGCCACCTGTTGGAACCCTGGGCACTACCAGTGTTTACAGACACGGATTCAGAGTCTTGTCACGAAATGGATGTATCCAGAGTGCTCAGGGCCTACCTAGAAGCCACCGGCCCCTTCAGAAATTCTGAGAGACTTTTCATCGTACCGTTCGGTAAATACAGGGGCAAAGAAGCTTCCATCAGAACTCTGGCATCTTCGGCTGTAAAGTTAATCCAGAAGGCCTACAGGGTGAAGAATATGGAGCCTCCATCCCGAGTGAATGCTCATTCTACAAGGGCAGTCTTAGCTTCCTGGGCAGCAAGGGCTAATGTTTCGTTGGAGACGGTGTGCAGGGCTGCCACCTGGTCTTCTCACCATACATTCCTCAGACACTACCATATTGATCCAGGAGCGCTCACGACTGTTGAGTTTGGAAGGAGGGCAGTTCAGGCTGCTATGTCCTCTTCTAATTAAACATTTATTGTTAAGCAATTATCCCACCCATGTCAGCTAGTTATTTATCACAGGTATGCTGCCATGGAGGCACCAGGAAAATGGAAAATTGTATCATACTTACCAGTAATTTTCCTTTCCTGGTGCCTATCCATGGCAGCATACGCTCCCACCCTCGGTATTCTATATTACAGAGAATGTTGGGGGAGGGACTATGCCTTTAATTTATGCTATTCACTAGTCCTGAAGGAGGAGTCGAGGCAGAGCTCTATCACAGGTATGCTGCCATGGATAGGCACCAGGAAAGGAAAATTACTGGTAAGTATGATACAATTTTCCGTTTTGTTTTCTCCTTGTGCTGACAGCGTGAGCATAAAAAAAAGGCAATCACCGGCTTATGTGCAAGGGACATGGGGCCCGAAGAGGAAGAGGCAATTCTGCATCATCTGTGACAATTAGTAGCCCCTGCCAGTGCCACCTATCAATGCCCACCACTGGTGCCAATCAGTGCCCATCACTGCCAACTATCATTGCCACCTAGCAGTGCCACTTCTCACTGCCCACCAGTGCCAAATAGCAATGCCACCTCTCAGTGCCCACCCTTGCCACCTTATCGGTGCCCATCAGTGCAGTCTCATCAGTGTACATCAATGAAGAAGAAAAATTACCTTTTTTAAAAATATTAACCAGTTTCCTACCTCCCACCGTCAAATGACATCCTTGGCTTTGGGCGGTGACATCTGAATGATGCCTGCAGTTTCAGGCATCATTCAGATATTCTTTTCAGCCGGTGATTCTGTGCACAATAAAAACGATCATAGTGGCAGTTCCGCTTGATCGTTCTTATAGGCGGGGGGAGGGGACGTTCCCCCCCCCCCTCTTGCCTGTTAACCAAGCCGTGATCTCGGCTGTCAGCATGAGATTGGTGATTTTTTTGGAACAATATCATGTTTTCCAGCCTGGAGGAGAGATGCGGGGTCTTATTGACCCTGCATCTCTCCATAAAGAGGACCTGTCACACACATTCCTATTACAAGGGATGTTTACATTCCTTGTAATACGAATAAAAGTGATCCCAAAAAATGTAAAAAAATAAAAAAAGGAGTAAGAAATACAAAAAAGTAAAAAAACAAAAAAAACAAAAATAAATAAATAAGAAAAAACGCCCATGTCCCCGGTAGCTCGCGCTCAGAAGCGAACACACACGTCAGTCCCGCCCACATATGTAAACGCCGTTCAAACCACACATGCGAGTTATTGCTGTGTGCATTAGAACGAGTACAGCAATTCTAGCACTAGACCTCCTCTGTAATGCCAAAATGGTAACGTGTAAAAAAATTTTAAGCATCGCCTAGGGAGATTTTTAATTACTGAAGTTTGGTGTCATGCCATGTGTGTGCGCAATTTTAAAGCGTGACGTGTTAGGTATCTATTTACTCAGCATAACAACATCTTTCACATTATACCAAAAAATTGGCCGTAACTTTACTGTTTTGTAATATGTTTAGCAAACAAAAGGCGTTTGAAAATTTATTGCGCAAATACCGAGCGAGATAAAAATTTGCAATGACCGCCATCTTATTCCCTAGGGTGTCTGCTCCAAAAACATATATAATGTTTGGTGTTTAGAAGTAATTTTATAGCCATAAATTTATGATTTTTACATGAAGGAGAGAAGTGCCAGAATAGGCCCAGTGCTGAAGTGGGTAAAATATAATTTTTTTTTTTTTAAACTCGGTCTTTTGTATTTATAGAATTTTTTTTTAAATAAAACACAAAGGTGATCAAATAGCACCAAAAGCAAGCTCTATTTGTGTGCCAACAAATAAAACATTTTCATTGGGTTACAGTGTTGTATGAGCACGCAATTGTCATTAAAAGTGCATCAGCGCTGAAATGTGAAACTTGGTCTGGGCAGTGCGCAAGTGGTTAATATAAGGCTACATGCACACGGACGTTTTTCAAGCCGCTTGTTTGAGCGTTTTTTGTAGCTAAAAAACATCTCTCCATGTTAGCCTATGGCCTCATGGCCACCATGGCGTTTTTGAGCTGTAAATGGCATAGGCGTTTTTAGGCCCCATGTAGACAGGACGCTGGTGCAAATTATTTTGAACTAAGGTTGAAAGTGGCGTTTAGAAAGGCGCGCTTTGTGGCGTTTGCATGCCGTGTTTTACCACATTTGCGTGTATATGATAAGGAGCCGCCCTAAGCTCCAAAAACAGTATTATTTACGATTTTAGCTATTTAGTGAGACCAGAGTGATATGAGCAGCTGAGAGCAGCAGTGTAGTTGTATTTAGCGTGTCACTTGCCACATCACTTGCCACAAGTTGTGGATTGTCCACTTGCCACGTCAGCTGCCCCAAGTTGTGGATTGTCCACAATGCAATGGAAGCAATTTCATTTTTATATATATATATATATATTATGGTTTTTCCTCATTTGCCATAAATTTGGAGTTTATCAATGTACAAAAATAGGTCACCTTTAAAAACGCTTCTAAACTAAAATGCGGGTAAACGCTGGTACCGCGTCTGAAACGTGGAAATCTTTGGCGTCTGAAGGCATTTTGAGGGTTTGTGAAAAACGATTTTAAACGCAACTGCAGATTTTTTTTGCCAGGACAAAAACAGTGTTTTGGATGTAATAGAATTCAATGGACCCGCATCCAAAACGCAAGTACCGCAATTTTGCGTTGATTTTTTGTTTTACCTGTTTATAGCTGGTTGTTAAAGGAAATGTAAAAAAAAAAAAAAAAACGGGTCAAAAAACAAAACCAAAAAAAAAACAGCGTGGCCCCCCCCCCCCCAGGTCCATACCAGGCCCTTGGGTCTAGTATGGATTCAAAGGGGACCCCCCCCAAAAAAAATGAAAAAAAAAATGGCGTGGGGGTCCCCCCAGAATCCATACCAGGCCCTTCAGGTCTGGCATGTATTTTAAGGGGGACCCCGCGCCAAAAACAAAAAAAATTGCGTGGGGTGCCCTTAGAATACACACCAGACCCTTTATCCGAGCACTCAACCTGGCAGGCCGCAGGGGAAAAGGGGGGAACGAGAGAGCGGCCCCCCTCCCTCCTGAACCTTACCAGGCCGCGTGCCCTCAACATGGGGGGTTTGGTGCTTCGGGGCAGGGGGGGCGACCTGCGGCCCTCCCCACCCCAAAGCACCCTGCCCCCATGTTGATGGGGACAAGGGCCTCTTCCCGACAACCCTGGCCGTTGGTTGTCGGGGTCTGCGGGCGGGGGGCTTATCGGAATCCGGGAGCCCCCTTTAATAAGGGAAACCCCAGATACCTGCCCCCCACCCTATGTGAATGAGTATGGGGTACATCGTACCCCTACCTATTCACCTGGTGGCAAAATAAGTCAATAAAAAAAGACAACACAGGTTTGAAAAGTAATTTATTGGGCAGCTCCGGGGGTCTTTCTGCCGGGCCCCCGCTATCTTCTGCTAGCTCTTTTGCTAGTGAGGGTCCCGGGCTTCCTCGCCGTCTTCTTCTGACTTCGGGGGTCTTTCTGCCGGGCCCCCGCTATCTTCTGCTAGCTCTTTTTCTAGCGGGGGTCCCGGGCTTCCTCGCCGTCTTCTTCCGACTTCGGGGGTCTCTTGTTCTGTTCTCCAGTTGTTCTCCCGCTCTCCGACGTCTTCTCCACGATCTCCGGTTCTTTCTGCCAGACGCCCGCTATCTTGTGCCAGCTCTTTTGCTAGCGGGGGCCGGTCTTCTACGTCGCCTTCTTCCTTCTTCTCTTCGCCCGATGTTGCCTTGTTGCTGTCCACCGCCGCAATGATCTGTCCGAGCAGCGGTGTGCTAGCGGGGGCCGGTCTTCTACGTCGCCTTCTTCCTTCTTCTCTTCGCCCGATGTTGCCTTGTTGCTGTCCACCGCCGCAATGATCTGTCCGAGCAGCGGTGCCACTTTTATTGGCATGGGCGTGGTCACCGGCTTATGCCACCGCTGACCCCGCCCCCGTATGATGTCACAGTCCCGGGGAATGATGGGACTGTGACGTGAAACGGGGGCGGGGTCAGCGGTGGCATCATCCGGTGACCACGCCCCATGCCAATAAAAGTGGCACCGCTGCTCGGACAGATCATTGCGGCGGTGGACAGCAATGAGGCAACATCGGGCGAAGAGAAGAAGGAAGAAGGCGACGTAGAAGACCTGCCCCCGTTAGCAAAAGAGCTGGCACAAGATAGCTGATTCCCTTACAGAAGATGGCGGCGGCAGCACGTGAGAGCCGAGAGAGAGATCGGCTTCGGGTGCCGACATTGCGGGCGCCCAGGACAAGTAAGTGTCCATATATTAAAAGTCACCAGCTGCAGTATTTGTAGCTGCTGACTTTTAATATTTTAATTTTTTGGGCGGAACTCCGCTGCTTTCACATTGGAGCGGGCAGGCGTTGGCGGTAAAACGCAGCTAGTTTTAGCTGCGCTTTACCATAATTTTAGTGGCGATATTCGGCTGCTAGCGGGGAGCTTATAACCCAGCTAGCGGCCGATAAAGAGGTTAAATGCGAACGTGTAGCACCGCTGCAGAAGCGCTTTGCAGGCGCTTCGGCAGCAGTGTCCATTTATTTCAATGGGCAGTAGTGGTGGAGGAGCGGTATAGACTTCTCCAAAGATGCTGCTTGCAGGACTTTTTTTTAACGTCCTGCCAGCGCACCGCCTCAGTGTGAAAGCACTCAGGCTTTCACACTGAGACTGCAGGGGAGCTGTTTTGCAGCCATTTTTACAGGTGCTATTTTTAGCCCAAAAGTGCCTGAAAAAACGCCCCAGTGTAAAAGGGGTCCAACTGTTATGCCCCATACACACAATCGTTTTTCATGCCGTTAAAAATGCAATTTTTAAAAATGGGCATTAAAACCGATCGTGTGTATGCTCCAGAGCATTTTTAACGACGTGAAAAACGGCCATTAAAAATTTCGAACATGCTCTATTTTTTCACGTAGTTTTTCATGTCGTTTTTTTTAACTACGTGAAAAACGATAGTGTGTATGCTTTTACGAGGTGAAAAAAAACACGCATGCTCAGAATCAAGTATGAGACGGGAGCGCTCGTTCTGGTAAAACTAGCGTTCGTAATGGAGATAGCACATTCGTCACGCTGTAACGGACTGAAAAGCACGAGGCTGAAAAGCGCGAATCGTCGCGCAACAAACTTTACTAACATGAAGGGTGGCGCCATCCGAACGGAACTTCCCCTTTATAGTGCCGTCGTACGTGTTGTAAGTCACTGCGCTTTGCTTGAACGTTTTTTAAAATGATCGTGTGTACGCAAGACAGGCTTGAGAGGAAACATGAAAAAAAACGACGAGAAAAACGTCGGTTTAAAAAATGGCATGAAAAACGATCGTGTGTACGCCGCATAAGTTTTTTTTTTCCCCTTCATCTCATAAAATCTAAAAAAATCGGCCTAACATATCGGCCCAAAAAAATCGGCATCATTTCTAAACATCAGCATCGGCCAGAGAAAAACCCATATCGGTCGACCTCTAGAAACAGGAGGCCTCTCTGTCACCAGCGATGCTGCGCGGGACTCTCCAGAGAAGTTCCGCACACCAGTCCTCACGAACTCAGACACGGGCACCCAAGGAATTAGGGCCCCCTTCGGATTCCTCCACCCTCGCGGAACTCAGTCGAAGGTACTGAGCCCCAGGCATCCGCCATAGTACCTCACCCCAGGCTAAAGGTGCCTGGGATGGACTACATCCTCGCTCCGGCTAGATCAAGGGCGCCTAGGCCTGGAACAGCGGAACGCCAGCACCCAGGCTGAAGGTGCCTGGGTGCGGCCGCGTCCTCCAACTCTGAACCTCAACCCCGTGGTAAAGGCGTCCACGCCTTTTATCCCCTCTCCCTTTGCGTCACAGCGGGTTCCCTGCCCCGCTGTACCACCTCCAGGAAAGGACAAAAAGGTACAGTCTTGCGGTGTGAGTTCAGCCAAAGCCCAGGGCAACAGCGCCACCCGTGGGCCGCAAGGAACCTCACACCACCAGAGTCCTCCAAGAACCCAAAAAAAGGTCCCGGATACCCTAGCAATCTGTACAACTGGGTTACACTACCACCCAGATGCCTCCCCTAAATTCAAGTACCCGCTACACTCTCCCCCTGGTGATTTGACACTGGTCCCCAGTGTCTGGTCTAAACTCACATCCCACAAGGGTGGTGACATAAGTTCAGCCCAGAAACCAAACTACACAATTTAGCCCCGAATTGTGCCAAGACCTGAATGGGAAAGGGAAACTTAAAATAATATAACTTTAAAACTTTTTCAATAAAACACTGTAAATATCTCACACATTTACATTCTTCCCTCCCCCTGGCTATCTAAGGACCACCCATTCTCAGCAGCCTTGATAGACGAATCTCCTGCAGAGGGAAAGAAAAGAAACATACATCCTACCAACATATGTGTGTTTGCTTGGAATGAATGAGTCTATCCGAGAAGAAACCCATTCACTCCAATAAGTGCTGCATAATGTCAAATAAAACAAACAATCGTTGCGCAACACTGCCACCTGGTGACAATGCCGCCGTCAAGACACTCATCACTTCCAGATGAACTTTTCCTCTTCATCATTTCTCTGTGATTCTACACTAACTAAAACCCAAAGTTACTGTTTCCTCTGAAGTGCAAGGAGAAGGAGGGAGAATAAAACAAAAACAGCTCCCACTTTTCCGAAGAGTAGAACTGCCCAAATGCAAAAAAAAACTAGGGCACAGTCCTTGTGTTCCGGCGAAAACACTCCAGAAAGTTCAGCAATGAACAGCAAACAGCACACACAGGAGTCTTTCTTTTTCTCCTAAAGGTAAAACCTTGGATGCGGTAGGAACACAGGCTTCAAATGTCTGTCCAAAACCTCCACATGGTACTCAGCATTTCCTCCTTCCTTGCGGCAAATCACCACTCTGTCCACATGGATATGCCGTCCCAGCATCCACTTAGCTTTACAGTCCTGGAACTTCTTGGTAACCATTGGTGAACAAGAAAGGTACCGCCGTGCTTGCTGTACTTTAAGTTTTTCCCACACAAAGGTATGATACCATCTTTGGCGAAAAACTTCCACCTCATAAAGCAGTTCTCGAGGCAGGTACGGGTATTCCCACCCATACTCCTGAGCAACCTTCTGGCCGAAGAGACGCTGCAACCTTGACAGGGGTGGCATGGTGGCCCGGTCTCCTTCTCCAGGCCGAACAATCGCTTCTGGGTGACGAGGTGCGTTCACCACCTCAGTAGATCTGGGCCTAGGAGCCCGCAATGACTGGCGTTGCACTCCCGCAACTGGAACAGGTGAAATGGATGTTGAGTCCAGAAGAGGAACTTCGGACAGAGGACCAGATTCTTCCCTAGGCGCCGAGGCCTCCACCCGAGGTGTACTATCTCCAGTAGACATGGGCAGGTCCCTGATGACACAGGACGAGGGTAGCTTCATCTTGTCCCATCCCTTTCGGTGGAAGATTTCGTCTATCTCCCCATCATCGCCATTGTCAGACAATGAGTCCAGGTCAGAGGTGTCGTAGCATTCAGCGGGCAGATAGTTCCCAGTCACAGAACTATCCCCCTTGACGGCCTCTACCGACTGTGGGCTTCCGCCACTTGTAACCACACAGACAGTCCCAACCCCTGGCTCACCTGGGCCTTCAGAAGAACAGGGATATCCAGGACTCTTCCTACCGGATCCATCCAGGCCAGGCAAGCGGCGGGGCGTAGCTCTTCCACGACCACACGAGGCCATCACTAGGCCGACTTTCCTCTTCGGTGGTCGGAGCAGGGAGCTGCTGGTGACCGAGGCAGCATCCTCGGATTTTTCTCTTTTCATCTCCGCTTGGGCAGTCACTTCGCCCGGATCAGTGCGCATGGGGAACGCACCAGCATCGATCTCTCCTTCCAGAGTGGCAGTCCCTGTGAGGTAGTTGAGGTGGAAAGCACAAGGCTTTTCTGTGGATGGTTCCACCTCGAAGAGAAACTCCTTGCAGACCTCACATCGCCCGAATGGCTTCAGCTGGACCACCAGTCCCGAACAGCCGGGACAGATCACACCGAGGGCCTCCATGTCTCTGCAGGTGTACAGAGCCAATCGCCCCCGGGGCCTTAGTCTTATCCCCGTATCCATAAGCGGAGCAGCCAGAGAAGTCATTTCCATGCAAGAAGAAGCTGAAATCCATGGAGTGGTTGAAGTCATCTTCTCTCTTCGCTGCTCCATTGCGCACTGACCCACTCGCGCCGGAATCTCCACGTGCATACGTCCACATGGCCAGACTCCTCCCACCTTCTGCACTTGTTCGCTGGCTTTTCTCTTTCCCCGCCCACGAACTACGCAGCTATGGGTTACCTCGTGGCGCATTGGCCAATATGGCCGACATACTCGGAACTCCTCCGGGCAGCAAAGTTCAAATTCAGACACCATACACATCCCGGATACGAAGCCCCCACGTGTAGCGACCCCTCTCTCCCCCTCTTGCTTTATCGGTTATGCGGCTGTTGTCTAGGGGTCCCTGGGAGGCAGAGATGAGGTACACCACGGCCCATGTCCTCCATAACTAAGAGGTGAAGGCCAGAAAATTGGGCCTTGTGCAGGTGTCCTAGAGTCAAGTCCAGTACTTCATTCCTGACTCCTTTGCTCCTAGTAACCAGAGTTCCACACAGTGAATAGGTCCAACTCAGTTTTATTCTTCTTTCCAAACAATAAACAGTTTCTTCTACTGAGTTATAATGGGGAATAGATCGAGGCACAATCCTTTCCTTTCTGATGCTAACCACTGTGATATCACCAGTGGCGGATAGTCACTGCCACTGACTATATGAGGTAGAACGTGAATTACCTTCGCTAGCTCGCCCCCTGTCAGGGGAAGGAGATCCGTCCAAGGGAGAAACAGGAGGCCTCTCTGTCACCAGCGATGCTGCGCCGGACTCTCCAGAGAAGTTCCGCACACCAGTCCTCACGAACTCAGACATGGGCACCCAAGGAATTAGGGCCCCACTCAGATTCCTCCACCCTCGCGGAACTCGGTCAAAGGTACTGAGCCCCAGGCATCCGCCATAGTACCTCACCCCAGGCTAAAGGTGCCTGGGATGGACTCCATCCTCGCTCCGGCTAGATCAAGGGCGCCTAGGCCTGGAACACCGGAACGCCAGCACCCAGGCTGAAGGTGCCTGGGTGCGGCCGCGTCCTCCAACTCTGAACCTCAACCCCGTGGTAAAGGCGTCCGTGCCTTTTATCCCCTCTCCCTTTGCATCACAGCGGGTTCCCCGCCCCGCTGTACCAGCTCCAGGAAAGGACAAAAAGGTACAGTCTTGCGGTGTGAGTTCAGCCCCGACCCAGGGCAACAGCGCCACCCATGGGCCGCAAGGAACCTCACACCACCAGAGTCCTCCAAGAACCCCAAAAAAGGTCCCGGATACCCTAGTAATCTGTGCATCTGGGTTACACTACCACCCAGATGCCTCCCCTAAATTCAAGTACCCGCTACATAACTTTGACAGTCTATGAGACGCCGAGGTAGAAACGACTGGGATCGATTCCAAGGCCATATCCCACTGGTCCCCATCAATGTCTCCAATGTCAGCCACCCATTTTGCTTTACACTTCAAAAAAGCCAGATCTTGAATAGAGGACAATAGAGTTGCATATATTTTAGATATTAAACCCTTCCTTGCATCTGTTTAAAGGATCTCCAGCAGCAGAGGAGAGGTAATCACTATAAAAGAGAGTGTGTTTTTTTTGTGTCTGCCGAGCATGCCTGAGTTAGAGACATTGGTAAAAACATTTTAAGGACAGTAAAAATTCAGCGCAAAGCTGTGCATAAGATTTCAGTAGATTACCCATATATATCTATGGAAATAACCATATCCCTTTTTGTCACCATGTAGAAAATCCTTGGAGTTTATTTAATTCCGGGTATCTAGGGTTACTCCACAAGGGTGAGGCGCTAATAACGCAGGGAACGTCATATAGTAAAGGCCGGAGAATCCGTCCAGGCCCGGAGCCTTAGAGGGCTTCAGGGACTTTATTGCCCGGAGAACTTCAGTTTCTGGGATGCTTGCGTTAAGAGCTTCATGTGCGCCACCAGGAAGCGAAGGAAGGTTAAGGTCCCGGAAGAACTGTTCTGCTTGCTGTAAGGGAAATGGACCTGGTTTAGTATAAAGCGAGGAAAGGAACTCAGAGAATCTAGATAGGATTTGCTCAGGATTAGAGGTAAGACCTCCAGTTCTCGTCCGGAGCCAAACAGGCTTATACGGTTTTCCCACTGAATTCAGTTTCTTGGCCAGCATAGGACCTGGTTTATCTGCACAGGTATAGTACCCATACTTAGACCACCGTAGGGCCTTTTCGGCTCGGGAGGTGGAGAGAAGATCAAGTTCTGTCCCCAGGGTGTTGCAAGCTTTTCTATGTGTAGCAGTGGGACGTACCTTCCAAAGTGCATCTGCGGCTGTCAGAAGAGACTGTAGTTCTGTGATGCAATGCTCTATGTCTCATTTACGCCCTGAAGCAAGTTGAATAATATGACCCCGAACTGTAGCCTTATGGGCTTCCCACAGGGACACAGCTGATGCGACCGAGCCGACGTTGTCAGCAAAATAAGTTTGTATGAAAGATTGGATTTGTAGATTTGTAGCCTGGGTGGACACCATATGACATTTTTATATATTTTTTCACACAAATAGAGCTTTCTTTTGGTAGTTTTTAATCACCACTGTTTTTTTTTTTTAAAACAAACGAAAAAAGAAAATGTTTGAAAAAAAAAATAAGTTTTCCTAGTTTGTTATAAAATTTTGTAAACAGGTAATTTTTCTCCTTCGTTGATGTGCCCTGATGAGGCTGCACTGATAGGCACTGATAGGCGGCACTGACAGGCACTGATAAGGCGGCACTGATGAGGCTGCACTGATTGGTGGCACTGATGGACACTGATAGGACTCAAGGACTCTGTGAACACAGAGCGCGCTGCCCGCACGCCGCAGGGGTCGCGTGGGCAGCACAAGCACGTACATGGACGCCCTCCAGGCAATTTAGCGCAGGCTTTAAGTGGCTAATAAGGTCCTGCTGGACTTTGTCAAATGACAACCCACAAAGCAAAGGGCGCCTATCATGGTTCCTACTCTGTCCAATTCTTTGCTGTCTAGGATTGAGTGCACAGCTGTGTGTAGGGTGAAGGCCAGTTCTCTGCCACTGGAGAGTATTGCTCGGGCACAGGGACCCCAGAGCTTCACAGAAACAAAGTAAGCTTGTGATATAAGGAAGGTGGAGAGACGATGTGGATTCTTGCAAATGTAGTCAAAACTACTGTTTTAAGCGTTATTGCCTACTCATGAGAATGGGGGGCAATGTGGTCTGGGGAGTGTTATTCCTAAGGGAGAAGGGCACATTTATCATGGTGGTGGTGGATTTGAGGTGCTTCGTTGTCAGCAAGATTTTACACGGGTAGAGATGCACCGAAATTTCGGCTGCCGAAACATATCGGCCGAAAATGGGGTTTTCGGCACTTTGCCAAAAGAGAAATATTGCAGATAATGGCGCCGAAAATTGCGCATGCGCAGTAGTAGTGGAAGAACCAGCGGGTGACGTCACTCGTGTGGGCGGCGTGCACGTTCCTCATGGTTAAGACGCTGGATTCTTAAGCACGTTACCTGCAGTTGAGACGCTGGAGTTGGAAGCACTTTACCCGCGGACGCTCCTCGTGGTTGAGAGACGCTGTTGGGACTCGGGAGATGGCTGCATACAGGGCTGCATATGAGAGTGGGCACTGTCCCTCCTGGATGGCTACCATTACTACTAATCGCCAGTGAGCATTGACGCTTTTCCCTTGCTTAAACTGACAATCCAACTAGTACTATAGTAATGAAATTATGATCTTTCTTTCTAATAGCAGTTCAAACACGAATTACTATTACCTGGCCTGTTAGTTTAGTAGTAGTAGTAGAACTAACTAAATATATATACTACTGTACTTTGTTAAAAAAAAATATATATAAATACTACTGCAGTACTGTAGAACATAACGGAAAATGTATTACCAAATACTTACCGTAATTTTCCTTTCCTGATAGACTCCATGGCAGACTACGTGTGGGTTAACCCCGCCTCCTCTCCACAGCTATAGGACCCCATACCCATAAATTTGAGCTCACCTCCACAGACAGGTGTTCCGTAACTAGCCGACTCAAATTTCAACTTTCATATTTTTAATTCATGGGTGGGAACTCCGTCTGCCATGGAGTCTATCAGGAAAGGAAAATTACGGTTAGTATTTGGTAATAAATTTTCAGTTTTCCTGACAGACTCCATGGCAGACTACGTGTGGGAAATAACTAGCCAATCCACACGGGAGGGTATGCTGAACAAAAAATATTTTAATCTTTCCCGTCAACTGACAGGATTTTTCGACCAAAATTAACAGAGGAAAGGGAAGCAGGCTCAATACAATAATGAGACATAAATGTATGAATAGAAGACCACGAAGCTGCCTTGCATATCACTTCAGGAGCCACGTGTCGAGCTGCTGCCCATGAGGCTGCCATGCCTCTGGTGGAATGAGCCGTCACCACCTCTGGAGGAGCCAAGCCCTTTGCCCTGTAAGCCCGTTGAATAGATTGGACAATCCAGGCTGCTATTGTTCTGGAAGAAGCCCTCTTCCCTTTGTTGCTACCGGTGTGTAACAAGAACAGGTAGTTCGAGCTTCTAAAAGATGAAGTAACTCGCAAGTATTCTTTCAGAGTCTCACCTACATCCAAGGGATGAGCATCTGCTGAATCTGGAGAATCGAAAGTAGGAAGGACTATTTCTTGGTTTTCGTGAAAAACTGATGTGACCTTTGGTTTCGACCCAAGCATGGGAATAAGGACCACTCGGTCCGGGAAGAAAGTCAAAAAGGGTTCTTGACAACCCAGGAAGCTTATTTCTGAAACCCTTTTGGCTGAAGTAATGGCCACTAGAAAGGCCAGTTTGATTGATAAGTCCTTAACAGAAAGATCCTTGTTGTTGAGTGCTGAAAGAGCATCAAGGACGAGTGGAAGATCCCATTTGGGGAATCTAGGTTTCCTCTGAGGCCTGATTCTCGATGCCCCCCGAAAGAACTGTTGAACCAGGGGATGAGTTGCCCATGACGTTCCCGAAAAAGCTGATAAGGCTGATACTTGTACCCTGAGGGAACTAATCGATAAAGGCAGGTCTAAGCCTGATTGGAGAAAACTCAAGATGTCTTGAACACTAGGGTTTCTAGATGACTTTCCTGCAGTAGTCGTGAAGCTGACAAATCTGGCCCAGATTCTATTGTAAGTTATATTTGTGTTGGACTTTCTGGAGCTCATAAGGGTAGAGATTACCCCTGAAGCACACCCAAGAGACTCTAGCCTCTCCCTCTCAAAAACCAGACCATCAGTCTCAGCATTGCTGGACAGGGGTGCAGGGTTGTCCCCTGAGAAAGAAGGCTTGGCCTGAGAGGAAGAGGCAGCGGGTCCCTGAAGCTCATTAGATTCAGGAGAGGAAACCAAGGTCTGCTCGGCCAGTATGGTGCTATTGTTACCACCTCGACTTTCTCCAACTGAAGCCGCTGTAGGAATTTTAGCATGATCGGAAGAGGAGGGAAGGCATATGCCCTGTTGAAGTCCCATTGACTCGTTAATGCATCTATTCCGAAGGCTTGATTGTACCGAGCTCGGGTGTAGTATCTGTCGATCTTGTAATTGCAGGGGGATGCAAACAGATCCACTTCTGGATCGAAATCCAACGATAGGATCCACTTGAAGGTTTGTGGATGCAGAGACCATTCGTTGTTGTCTAGCATGCTGCGTGACAGGAAGTCTGCTTGAATGTTCTGCTCCCCTGGAATGAAGACTGCTGTTAAGTTGAGCAGATTCCTCTGAGCCCAGGTCATAATGGGCTCGACCTCTCGGAGAAGGGCAGAGCTCCGAGTGCCCCCTTGTCTCTTCACATATGCCACAGCGGTGGTATTGTCCATTTTGAGTAGGACCGACTTCCCTTTCAGAAGGTGGGAGAAGGCTTGAAGGGCGCACCATGCCGCGCGCAGTTCCAGAATGTTCGAGCCTGGAGAGTGGAGACGGGCATCCCATTTGCCCTGAGCCAGTTCTGCCCCACAATGTGCCCCCCAGCCCGCATTGCTGGCATTGGATGTAACAGTCACCCAATGGATGGGGGCAAGGGAGTGGCAAGTTGACAAGTTCTTGGTTTGAAGCCACCAGAGGAGACTGTTGCTCATTGACTGTGTTATCCGGATCCGCTGATTGAGATCGTCTGTCTTCCATTGCTGGAGGAATCCGGATTGAAAAGGACGAAGCCTCCACATCGCCCACTTGACCATGGAGGATGTGGCCACCATCGTGCCGATTATCTTCAGGCACTGTGATGCCCTTAGGTGAGAGAAGTCTAGAGCTAAGGAGATTCTTTCCCGAATAATCTGTATTTTTTCCTCTGGAAGAGAGATGGTGTTCTCTATGGTGTCGAACTGGGCTCCTAGATAGACCAAGCGCTGGGTCGGATCCAGCTGACTTTTTTCCAGGTTTAGGAGCCATCCGAACTTCAACAGTGTAGAGATCACCTGATCTTTGTGGACTAGTAGCTGCTGCTTGTCTTGGGACAGTACTAGTAGATCGTCCAGATAATGATACAGGCGCACACCCTGTACTCTGAGAAGGGACACAACTGCTAACAGCACCTTGGAAAAGACTCTTGGAGAAGTCGTTAGCCCGAATGGAAGACAAATAAATTGTAAGTGCTCTTGTTCGACCTGGAACCGCAGATATTTGTGAAAGTTTTCTGCCACCGGAACATGAAAGTACGTGTCTTTTAGATCTATTGAGATCAACCAGTCGCCTGGTTGAACTATTTTTTGGATGGTTGAGAGTGACTCCATTTTGAACTTCTCGTGCTTTATGTACTTGTTCAGGAAAGTGAGATCTATGACTGGACGCCAAGAGCCGTTCTTCTTTTGTACTAGGAAGAGGGGGGAGTATACCCCCTGGAATTCCTCGTCCTTTGGGACGGGCACCACTGCTCCTTGATCTTTCAGGACATTTACATATGAGAGAAGAACTTGTTGTTTCTCCTCTGACCGAGGAAGTGAGGTTTGCATTGGTCTGCATGGAGGGATCTTGGTGAAGGACCATGTGTGACCTGTTGAGACCGTCTTGATGGTCCAATAGTCCGAGATCGAGGCCACCCAGACGTGCCGGAAGAGACGTAGGCGAGCCCCTACCCGACCCGCCTGGGCGGGCCCAATCCCAAAAAGACTTGGTTGGTTCACGCCCACCGGGCGTCTGTTTCTTGCCGGACTTTTGAAAAGAAGATTGGCCTCTGTTCCAATTCCAGCTTCTCCTGAAATCCCGTCCGGGTTTATAGGAGCGTGCCTCTCTCGAGTGCTCTGTACTGCGTCTCTGTTGAGGTTTTTTCTGATTAAACTGGCGCCTGTCCTGGGGAAGAAAACCCGACCTTCCGCCTGTAGCTTTTGAAATGGCGTTGTCAAGTTTGTTCCCAAACAATGAAGTCCCTTCAAAGGGAATTTTGCACCACGCCTGCTTGGAGGCTGGATCAGCAAGCCAGGGGCGTAACCACAGTGCTCGTTTGGCCGTGACCGAGGACAACATCGATCTGGCCAGTAAACGGATGAGGTCAATTGAAGCTTCCCCCAAAAAGGCGACTGCCATCTTAAGTTCTTGCACTGCTGAACTTTGAGCCAGTTCTTCCGAGACACCTTTCAGAACGGAGTCTACATTTTCCACCCATGTCTCCATTGCTTTGGAGGTCACTGCAAGGGCTAAAGCTGGTTTGCATGCCGTTCCGGCCAGGCTATATATTTTTTTGAGGTCCTGGTCGATCTTCCGATCCAGACCATCTTTAAATGATACGGTGTCATCTAGCGGAAGGGTGACATGCTTCGCTAGGCGCATTACTGCTGCATCTACGAGGGGAGCATTCTCCAGATGCTTGACATCCTCCGATTTAAAGGGATACAGTCTAGAGGTTTTGCTTAGCATAGAAACCTTCTTATCTCCCTTGCTCCATTCTTCCTCAAACACTCCTTTCAGCTCAGAGGGAAGTGGGAAATTGGAGCGTTCTTTCCCCAGTTGTTTAAACAATTTCCTTTGTTTTTCTGGGGGGGCAGTGGTATCCTCCAACTTCAAAGTTTCCTTCACTGCCTTGATCAGTGGAGAGACTAAGGCGTAGTCGAATCCCACCGTAGAATCATCTCCCTCCATCTCGTCTTGCGAGGAATAATGGGAGGAATCATGGGGCTGGAATTGGCCGGGATCCTCCTGGGCCTCGTCAGCCAAGGAGCCAGACAAGGTGGTGGACTGGCTCCTTGTGTGGGGGGCAACTATTTCTTTCATAGATTGCTGTACCACACGTTTCACAAGAGACTCAAGGTTTTGATTTTCCGTCTCTTTCTCACCAACCGCTCGGGCATAACATGGGTCGCATAGCGATTTGCCCTCCGGGATTCTGGTCTTGCATCCCCAACAGGCTCTGTGGTCAGAGCGATCATCGCAGTGGTGGTGGCGGTGACTAGAGGAGGAATGGGAACATCTCCTATGTCTAGAGGGGGTATGTGAACGTCCCCTATGATGATGGGACCTAGACGTAGTGTCGCGTCTAGACCTGGATGATGAGTGATGATGCGGCCTGGCAAGGTCCCTTTCTTGTGAACGATGAACTGAAGTTGCTGGGCTGTAAGAGATAATACAGATAGAGGGAGGGGGGGAAGGTGGGCAGGATGTAACTGTTAGCAACCACCAGATAGGCACAAAAGACACCAACCCCCTACCCACTCCGCACATACCTTGTGCGGGAGGGCTGGCCACATGGCGGTGAGGATGAGTCCATGACGAGGGAGACAGGAATCCGTACTACACTGCCTAGACTAAGGATAAGCAAATCAATGCAAAGAAGCATGAGAAAAGAAAAAAGTTTTTTTTTTTTTTTTTTTAAACTGTCCCTTTAAGAGACACTAAGCATAACAAGCATACATTGCAAAATGAAGTGCTTACCCCGTCCTAGCAGTAATGAGGCTCCGGGAGGCTGTCGCTCTATGCCCACAGGTTATCCCACCTGTATAGGGCTCTTCAGCGGTTTAAATAAACCGCCAAAATGACGTCACGGCCGGTCCCGCTGCGCGCATGCGCCGAAGAAACCAGACCCACTGCGCCTGCGCGGCCCCTGACCCCTCCGCCGCATTGCGCATGCGCGGAAACCAAGCCTCGGTTTCACCGCAGTTCGCGCATGCGCAGAAGAGCGGCGGACCGGGAACCAGGAAGTAATGGCGTCCTGGGACGCAAAAAGCGTTCCACATGCCGCAACACAAGAGGAAAAGACAGGGAAAACAGGACAACAAACATAAACTTGTCTGCGATGAAGAAGATATGAAAAACAAAATCTTCAGACCTTGCCAGCTGAGGAATCCTGCGATATCCGATCCGGTACTCTGGGGCCACATCCCTTCCACCATAGGGGTATTTTCCAGCCCTGAAACCACTCGCCCGCTCATAGCTGGGCCCTGGGTGCACCGCAAGCAGTACCGATCCATCCGAGCAATCCACATCCTGGACATCGCACAGAATTGCATGATGAAGGTCCATGTGAGGAGGATAAAAAAGGAACACCTGTCTGTGGAGGTGAGCTCAAATTTATGGGTAAGGGGTCCTATAGCTGTGGAGAGGAGGCGGGGTTAACCCACACGTAGTCTGCCATGGAGTCTGTCAGGAAACTGAAATGCTATCTTTCTTTCTAATAGCAGACAGTTCAAACATGAATTACTTGGCCTTTTTTAACAGTGCAGCACTCTTGCCATGCAAGGTAGTAGTTAAAATGTCTGCACTGCAGTACATCTGACTTGTACCAAAAAGATTTTATATATTGAACTGATTAAATTTGATTTGAAATTGATTGCATGCTATTTGTTTGAGTTTGAGATATTCAGTAGTATATATGTAGCGGGTATGTACTTTTAAATCTGGTGAAGACATCAGTGTTGTCTAGTTCCCTGCGGCCCAGCAGGTGGCGCTGTCACTTTGGGCCAGGGTTGAACCATCGCTGCAGTGCCGTACCCTTTGTGACCTCTCGCAGCAGTTGTACGGCGGGGCGGGGAACCCGCTGTGCTTGCTGGGGGAGGGTATAAAGGGGGCGGACATCTTCGCCACGAGGTGGGAGTCCCAGGCACCTTCAGCCTGAGGGCTGCTGTTCGCGGTCGGTGTCCAGGCGGCCTAGGCCTGGACACTTGGAGTTCGTGTTCCATCCCAGTACCTTCCGCTGGGTCCCGCGAGGGAGGGATTGTCCTAGGGCAGTGATGGCGAACCTTGGCACCCCAGATGTTTTGAAACTACATTTCCCATAATGCTCTTGCACTCTGCAGTGTAGTTGAGCATCATGGGAAATGTAGTTCCAAAACGTCTGGGGTGCCAAGGTTCGCCATCACTGTCCTAGGGGGCCCCGGGAGTTGGGCACCCGAATCCAGAGGCGTAAGGGACCGGAGGAGGGACTCATCCGAAGATCTGGTGCAGCATATTGCCAGTGCCGGGTGAACATCTGGAGACCGCCCGGAGGGATATCCATCCCGAACAGGGGCCAAGTTCAGAGAGGAAGGTGGTTCATGTTCTATGACCGGTGGCAGCGGTCCAACTATTCAACTCAGGTCAGTGGCAGAGACCTGCTATTAGGCCTGTGGCAGGAGCCTCAACAGTTCATCTGGTCGGTGGCAGCGACCAAAACTCACGGTCGGTGGCAGAGACCATGCGCCAGGCCCATTCGCTATCAAAGGAATAGGAGAGTTCATTCGTGCCTGGGCCTACTTGTATTCACACCCCTGTCTGTCTGTTACTAAAAGTTCAACTAATTGTGTTCACCCTGAAAGCAGAGAAATAAAAGAGTGTTGGACTTTTGATTGGTGTGGGGCTCTATTATTGGCAGACACATCTCCACGGTACAAGGAGAGGCTTCGTACGCAGTGAACAGACCCGGAGGTAATTCAAGTGACTTTGCTCAACCCTCATACACATACGAGGGGAGGGCTTGGCGTAGTGTTCCTGCACTCTCATCTCCCAGGTACCCTTAGACACAAGCCACTCAAACGAGAAAAACCGAGAGGGAGAGTGAGGCTACGCTACATATAACTGTATATATATATATATATATATATATATATATATATTGGTACAAGTCAGATGTACTGCAGTGCAGACATAACTACCTTGCATGGCAAGAGCGCTGCACCGTTAAAAAATCAATTTAAAGGGGTTGTAAAGGTTCGTTTTTTATTTTCTAAATAGGTTCCTTTAAGCTAGTGCATTGTTGGTTCACCTACCTTTTCCTTCGATTTCCCTTCTAAATGTTTTTTTTCTTTGTCTGA
Organism: Rana muscosa; assembly: GCA_029206835.1. NCBI lineage: Eukaryota > Metazoa > Chordata > Amphibia > Anura > Ranidae > Rana > Rana muscosa. The sequence goes on from CM055117.1 coordinate 855,561,289, forward strand.
ATTTCTCACTTCCTGTAAGCTTGCCCCATCATCCGAGCCATTCTGGCTGGGGGTTAGTCAGTGTGCTCGCCCCCTCCTTGGGACTACATCCCTGCGGGGAGACAGCGGGATGTAGTCCCAAGGGAGGGGACGAGCACGCTGACTAACCCCCAGCCAGAACGGCTCGGATGATGGGGGCAAGCTTACTGGAGGAGGAACAGGAAGTGAGAAATTCAGACAAAGAAAAAAAACATTTAGAAGGGAAATCGAAGGAAAAGGTAAGTGAACCAACAATGCACTAGCTTAAAGGAACCTATTTAGAAAATAAAAAACGAACCTTTACAACCCCTTTAAATTGATTTTAGTCCTTTCCCCCCCCCCCCCCCTCAGATTTCACTTCTACTATAGATCATTCTATGCTATTCTTCTGCGCTACCAGCAAAGGTGGACCATGTCTGCAGTGTGGAAATATTTTAAAGTTTCCGATAAAGACCTGAAATTTGCAATCTGCAGTCTTTGCTCAGCAGAAATTTCAAGAGGGGGTACAGTGCCAAGGCATTTTTCAACAACAGGTTTGATACACCACCTGAAAACGCATCATCCAGTTTAGCATACAGAATACAAGAAAACAGTACCACTTCCAAAAGGTGCCTCAGGCTTAACACCATCTGTGGCCACAGTCTTTGAAAAGGTTAATTTTTTTTTACAAGTGACAGTCCCAAAGCTCATGCCATTACAGATAAAAGTATGGAATTTATTGCATTAGACGACCAGCCATTCTCTGTTGTGGAGGACATTGGATTCCATAGGCTCATGCAACATATTGAGCCGCGTTTCTCACTACCAAGCAGACGCTACTTTGCAGATGCCTGTCTACCTGAATTGTTTTGCAGTGTTAGAAAACACGTTCATGAGCTCCTGATTACCGACATCATAGCAATCAGTTTTAATACTGATATTTGGAGTTCAGACGTCAGTCCAACGAGCATGCTTAGCCTGACAGTGCAGTGGATAGATGCCAAATTTCAATTGTTGGATCACATACTGCAGCAGCAATATCTGACGCTTTAAAAACCATGCTTGACACTTGGCACATTGAGAAGTCTAAAGTGCATTTGATTGTCCGAGATAATGCACGGAACATGGCAAAGGCAACGGAGGACAGTGAACTTAAAAGCATACCGTGCATGGCACACACGCTACAATTGGCTGTGAATGAAGGATTGCTGAGTCAGCGCACCATATCTGATATCGTATCAAAAGGAAGAAAAATTGTGGGTCACTTTAAGCATTCTCCGCTTGCTTATTCCAGATTACAAGCTTTGCAGATGCAGTTTGGAATGGCACCGAAACGACTGCAGCAAGATGTAGCCACTCGTTGGAACAGCACCTACTATATTCTGCAAAGTCTTTTCGAACAAAAGCGTGTTTTAGCTGCATACATTGCAGATTATGAGCTGCCGGCAACACTGAGTGCACATCAGTGGATGTTAGTTGAAAACAGTTGGTCTCTTCTATCTCCATTTGAACAGTTAACAAAAGAAATAAGCTCAACTAATGCTTCCATTGCTGAAGTTATTCCCTTGATTGCTGCACTGAAGCGTCTGCTTGGAAAAGAGGTAGAAACAGACCATGGCGTAAAAACGGCTAAAACCACTCTACTGGAGGCCGTTGCCAACCTGTTTCAAGACACAAAGTCCAACCCTCTGTACTGCATTGCAACAGTTCTAGATCCTCGATTTAAAGAGCATTATTTTAAAGTGGAGAAAAAGCAGCGTGCACAGGAAATGATACTGGCACAAATGGAGGTGGTGGAAGCATCTGGTGAAGGAGTTTCGAGGTGTAGCACAGAGGAAAGTATACCAGAGAAGAAAAGGTTGCATACAAGTGAAGAGGAACACACTCCCTTGATATCTGATATGTTTGAAGAAATTTTACATGAATGAACCACAACAACTTCAGCTACCCAACAGCTGGAGATTTATTTAGCTGAACAGCCTATCGCCAGAAGCGACAATCCCCTTGAGTACTGGCGCATCAACAAACAACGTTTTCATTTGCTTGCACAGATTGCACGCAGATATTTATCTGCCCCAAGCACCAGTACAGAGAGTGAGAGACTATTCAGTCTAGTATCTCATATTCTTGCTGAGAAGAGAAACCGTCTCTCCTGTGAGAAAGCTGAACAACTTTTGTTCTTAAAGCGAAATCTGCCACTTTTACTGAAATAGATTTAGAAATCAGTAGCATAGACCAATTAATTTACTATGTTAAACATAGTAAATGAATTGGTATTGGACTGTGCTATTGGATAATTGGAACATAGTATGACTATGTTCCAATTGTGTAGTTGTGCCATTGGTTGTTCATTGTAGTTCTACAGTTTTTTGCACTTCTTCAATTTAAGAGAGAACTCCAGCTTTTGAACTACTGTACATATACATAGTTTGTTGTTGGGCCAAACTATGTCTCTCCCTAAGCTGTCAGCCTGCTGCATGTGCAAAACTGTACGTTCTGTATCTGTGGCAGTCTAGATACTACAGTACTATACACTATACCGCACTGTGTTCCAGGTATGGGCGGAGACTTTCAGAAACACAGACTAGTCTACATTGCTTGCTGGGATTGGCTGAGCGCTGCAGCTGTAGACCAGACTGTAGACTAGTCTTTGTTGCGGGAAGTCTCTGCCCATACCCGAGGGCCAGAACACAGTGCGGTCTACTGTATCCCGCAGCTATATACATACTGAATTAAATATGCAATAATATACAATCTAATTTAAACTATATAACTACTGCATAAATGTATTAACTTGTCTAAGCCTATAATTAGCTAATCTATTAAGACTCTGATAAGCACAATAATATAAGGTTATCTATGAAAGTAAGCACACTGCTGCTAGTAAGACAATGGGGCTGATTTACGAACCGTTTGCGCCATTAGTTGCGGCGCATCAGCGTGCGCAATGCAGTTTTGGTATTTACGAAACATTTGCGCCGGTAACGCAGCGCTATTCCCCATTTACTATAGTGTTCTCGGTGCACGGGAGGAGGCGTTCAGTGCGCCACTATGGACCTGGCGCACGGCATCTTCAAATCAAAATATAAAGAAGCTGGAAGTGCCAATGTAATGGGGTGATGTGGGGTGATGTGAGGAAGTAGTGACAACTGCCCAAGTAACAAATATGCCCAAAATAGAATGATAAAGTAACTTTTTCTGAACCAGCCTGCTGCGCCTGCAAGTACGTTTATAACTGCGAGAGGTCTATTTGTGCACTGCGCATGCGCACTCTGCATTTGCGCTCGTTCAAATGTGCCGGTTCACTGCGCCGGGAAAATCTCAGTAAATGTCAAGTCACGTAAATGCATTTAATGATGAACCATATAAACATCCAAGGTGTTGGAGAATCTTCAAGCAATAAATGACTGTCTTCCAATAAGAAAAACCTGCTTACCAGAACAGATGGACCTTTTGAATGAACAAGAGGTCAAAAACGCTTGTTTCCACCATGTGGGGAAGATGATCTATGATGAATGGACCCCAGCAGCGTGGTAGACGAACATCAGATGATAAGGGCAAAAATGTGACATATGGAAAAAAGGAATTGGAAACAATCTAAGTGTAGACTGATCATTTATTTTCCATAAAAGATATTAGGATAACATGCATGACGTCACTGAGTAAGCTTACTCAGTGACGTCACCCGCGTTTATCCTGTGTTGCTCGCGGTTTTACCTCCGCTTGTTGATATATTTTTTTCCTTCACTTTGCTGGTGACCGAGTTACTGTGCCCACGCATTATCACTCAGTGAGGACCTTTCCACACTCACGCTGCTGGGATCATTGCTGTGCACTCTGGACACTGTTTTCTATTCACTGGTCCCGCATTGTATGGATTTAGGACTTTGTTCCCACATTTTTATACAATTTTTATTGATCATCATGCCATGCATGTTATCTTAACCACTTAAGCCCCGGACCATTTTGTAGCTAAAGGACCAGAGCTGTTTTCAGAATTTTGCACTGCGCTGCTTTAACTGGAAATTGTGCGGACATGCAATGTTGTACCGAAACGAAATTTGCGTCCTTTTCTTCCCACAAATAGAGCTTTCTTTTAATGGTATTTGATTGCCTCTGCGATTTTTATTTTTTGCGATATAAACGGAAAAAGACCGAAAATTTGGAAAAAAAATGATATTTTCTACTTTTTGTTATAAGAAAAATCAAATAAACTCAATTTTAGTCATACATTTAGGCCAAAATGTATTCAGCCACATGTCTTTAGTAAAAAAAATGTCAATAAGCGTATATTTATTGGTTTGCGCAAAAGTTATAGCGTCTACAAACTAGGGTACATTTTCTGGAATTTACACAGCTTTTAATTTATGACTGCCTATCTCATTTCTTGAGGTGCTAAAATGGCAGGGCAGTACAAAACCCCCCCAAATTACCCAATTTTGGAAAGTAGACACCCCAAGGAAATTGCTGAGAGGCATGTTGAGCCCATTGAATATTTTTTTTTTTTGTCGCAAGTGATTGAATAAACGATAATAAATGATATATTGCTCACACATGCCATGGTTATATGTGGAATTGCACCCCAAAATACATTTTGCTGCTGCTCCTGAGTACGGGGAAACCACATGTGTGGGACTTTTTGGGAGCCTAGCCGCGTACGGGCCCCCGAAAACCAAGCACCGCCTTCAGGATTTCTAAGGGCGCAAATTTTTGATTTCACTCCTCACTACCTATCACAGTTTCGAAGGCCATAAAATGCCAAAATAGCACAAAACCCCCCCAAATGACCCCATTTTAGAAAGTAGACACCCCAAGGAAATTGTTGAGCCCATTGAATATTTTTTTTTTTGTCCCAAGTGATTGAATAATGACAAAAAAAAAAAAAAATACAAAAAGTTGTCACTAAATGATATATTGCTCACACATGCCATGGTTATATATGGAATTACACCCCAAAATACATTTTGCTGTTTCTCCTGAGTACGGGGATACCACATGTGTGGGACTTTTTGGGAGCCTAGCCGCGTACGGGACCCCGAAAACCAAGCACCGCCTTCAGGATTTCTAGGCACAAATTTTTGATTTCACTCCTCACTACCTATCACAGTTTCGAAGGCCATAAAATGCCAAAATAGCACAAAACCCCCCCAAATGACCCCATTTTGGAAAGAAGACACCCCAAGCTATTTGCTGAGATGCATGGTGAGTATTTTACAGCTCTCATTTGTTTTTGAAAATGAAGAAAAAAAAAATTTTTTTTTTTTAATTTTCAAAACTTTGTGACAAAAAGCGAGATCTGCAAAATACTCACCATACCTCTCAGCAAATAGCTTGGGGTGTCTACTTTCCAAAATTGGGTTTTTGTGCCATCTGGGCATTCCATGGCCTCCGAAACTGTGATAGGCAGTGAGAAGTGAAATCAAAAATTTACACCCTTAGAAAGCCTGAAGGCGGTGATTGGTTTTTGGGGTCCCGTACGCGGCTAGGCTCCCAAAAAGTCTCACACATGTGGTATTCCCGTACTCAGGAGAAGCAACAGAATGTATTTTGGGGTGTAATTCCACATATGCCCATGACATGTTTGAGCAATATATCATTTAGTGACAACTTTGTGCAAAAAATAAAAAATAAAAAAATAAATTGTCTATTTTCCGCAACTTGTGTCAACATATAAAATATTCCATGGACTCGACATGCCTCTCAGTATATAGCTTGGGGTGTCTACTTTCCAAAATGGGGTCATTTGGGGGGGTTTTGAACTGTTCTGGCATTTTATACACAACATTAGGAAGCTTACATCCACTCTTCTAACCACTTGAAGGCAAAGCCCTTTTTCACACTTTTTGTTTACATGAAAACATTTTTTTTTTTGCAAGAAAATTATGTTGAACCCCCAAACATTATATATATTTTTAAAGCAAAGGCCCTACAGATTAAAATGGTGGGTGTTGCAATTTTTTTTTCTACACAGTATTTGCGCAGCGATTTTTCAAACGCATTTTTTGGGGAAAAAATACACTTTTTTTAATTTTAATGCACTAAAACACACTATATTGTACAAATGTTTTATGAAATAAAAAAGATGATCTTAGGCCGAGTACATAGATACCAAACACGACAAGCTTTAAAATTTCGCACAAACGCGCATTGGCGACAAACTACATACATTTTTAAAAGCCTTTAAAAGCCTTTACAGGTTACGCCGTTAGATTTACAGAGGAGGTCTACTGCTAAAATTACTGCCCTCGATCTGACCTTCGCGGTGATACCTCACATGCATGGTGCAATTTCTGTTTACATATGATGCCAGACCGACGCTTGTGTTCGCTATTGGGCAAGAGCTCAATTTTTAAACTGTTGCTTCCATATTTTTTTTTTTTTTTATCATTTTTATTGTTATCTCAGGGAATGTAAATATCCCCTATGATAGCAATAGGTAATGACAGGTACTCTTTTTTGAAAAAAACTGGGGTCTATTGGACCCTAGATCTTTCCTCTGCCCTCAAAGCATCTGACCACACCAAGATCGGTGTGATAAAATGCTTTCCCAATGGCGCTTTTTATATCCGGGGGGGGGGGACATTCCCTCCCACTGCTTGTAAAAGCAGTCCAGAGGCTAATTAGCCACTAGGATTGCTTTTACATGAAAGCCGGCCGCTGGCTGAAAAGAATGATACCAAGATGATACCTGAACCCGCAGGCATCAATCTGGTATAACCATTCAAAGTCCAGCAACATACCAGTACGTTGCTGGTCCTTGTTGGACATGTATTGTAATCTTTTTTTCATGCAGCCTGTTGGCTGAACGAAAAAAAAAGATTGATCGGTGGGTATGCCCACCATTAGAATACCGCCCTTCATCCACCCACTTCTAATGATGGGCATACATGCACCATTTATATATGCCGAAGCATGGGGGCATCTTCCCGCAAAAGTTATGCCGCGTACACATGGTCAGACTTTTCCACGGGCATGCCTCAGTCGGAATTTCGACCGTATGTACGCGGCATTAGGAGCAAAATCGCTCCTCCGCCCCTGCTGCCCCAATGCTTTGGCATATATGCTTTTTTTTTTTTTAACTGTGGTGGTGAACTCACCTCCTACAGCACTAGAGTCGCAGGGATCAGGCCTGCCTCTGCGAACGCTGCAGTTATGTGTGTTGTGTTTTGCAAGTGACAGTGATCGATCGATACTGCACTTGGGTGGCCTGGGCTGGACGGAGGGGCAAAACGCAGGTGCTAGCAGGTATCTGGGCTGATCCCGCTAACACTGCGTTTTTGGGAACCCTAAACTGCTGGGGACGCTAGTATAGATCTGATCAGATCAGATATTGATCTGTTCAGATACTATACCACTAAGGGGGGTGTATGCTTAACGCGTGGGTGTTAGCGCTACTGGCACTAACCTGACGCTGCCTGGGGTGTGACGCAGACCCTCTCTGACGCTAAAACCTAATTGATATCACCCGCCGGGCGATCAGGGGGTTAAACCTTTATTGGGTTATATACGGCGGGTGCCCTGACACTATAAAAAGCAAACTAACTAACCAGCGTCACCCGTAACACTTATATGGTGATTACTGGTGAAAGGGTTAACTAGGGGCAATTAGGGGGTTAAAACCTTTATTAGGTAATATATGGGGGTACCTGACGCTATATAAAAACCTGACGGCGAACCTAAAAAAAAATTACTGGCTACCTATCGGCATCACCGACGCTAAGACAGCGATCAGAAAAATGATCACTTAGCGACAGTGGTGATAGGGGGTGAAAGGGTTACCTGGGGGGCGATCAAGGGGGTTAAACCTTTATTAGGTAATATATCGGGGTACCTGACGCTATAAAAACCTGCGGCGAACCTAAAAAAAATTACTGGCTACCGATCTGCATCACCGACGCTAAGACATCGATCAGAAAAATGATCGCTTAGCGACGGCGGTGCTAGGGGGTGAAAGGGTTACCTGGGGGGTGATCAAGGGGGTTAAACCTTTATTAGGTAATATATGGGGGTACCCGACGCTATAAAAACCTGCGGCGAACCTAAAAAAAATTACTGGCTACCGATCAGCATCGCCGACGCTAAGACATCGATCAGAAAAATTATCGCTTAGTGACAGTGGTGATAGGGGGTGAAAGGGTTACCTGGGGGGCGATCAAGGGGGTTAAACCTTTATTAGGTAATATATGGGGGTACCCGACGCTATAAAAACCTGCGGCGAACCTAAAAAAAATTACTGGCTACCGATCAGCATCACCGACGCTAAGACATCGATCAGAAAAATGATCGCTTAGCGATGGCGGTGCTAGGGGGTGAAAGGGTTATCTGGGGGGTGATCAGGGGGTTAAACCTTTATTAGGGGGGGGTTAGGGGGCTACACTGGACCTAAAACTAAATGTAGTGACACTTTTACAGTCACAAATGTCACTGATTGCAGTGATCACTAAATAAATGGTCACTGCAATCAGTGACACTGTGACTGGGGGCTGGGGGGTGATCTGGGGTGTCTGGGGGGCCTGGGGGGGGCGATTTATGTGCCTATGTGTCCTGGTGTCAGTGTGCTGTTTTGTGCACTAACCTGCATCTTCTCCTGTACGGCGCTCGGTATATGTGAGCGCCGCAGGAGAGATGACATCACTTCCTCCTGCCTGTGTAAACAGTACACAGGCAGGGGAAGCTCTCTCATTCGCCGGGAGCGATCGAGAGGGGGGGGGCCGGAATCAAACGGCCGTCCCCTCATGCCGGATCGCTCCCGAAGGTAAAACGACCACCCACTGTAAAGAAGGGGGGTCCGATCGGACCCCCCAACTATACAAAGGCAATCACGTATATGTACGTGATTCTGCCTGTCGGTGCCATTCTGCCGACGTATATTTACAGTGGGCGGTCGTTAAGTGGTTAATATCTTTTATGGAAAATAAATGATCAGTCTGCACTTAGATTGTTTCCAATTCCTTTTTTCCATATGTCACATTTTTGCCCTTATCATCTGATGTTCGTCTACCACGCTGCTGGAGTCCATTCATCATAGATCATTTTCCTCACATGGTGGAAACAAGCGTTTTTGACCTCTTGTTCATTCAAAAGGTCCATCTGTTCTGGTAAGCAGGGTTTTCTTATTGGAAGACAGTCATTTATTGCTTGAAGATTCTCCAACACCTTGGATGTTTATATGGTTCATCATTATATGGACATTTGCTGCGCTGCACTGTTATTTTACTATTATTCATTTCTGTTTTTTGTGATTAACCCTCTTGGTGTTCAGCTTGCAGTAGCTTATATCATTGTTACATATGTGCGCTGATTGTTTTTTATATACGTAAATGCATTTGCATAAGTTGAACAGGCGCACCTCTAAACTTGGCATTTTATAACAGTCCCTGCACAAAATGACATTTCTAAAGGAAAAAAAAAGTCATTTAAAAATACTTGCGGCTGTAAGGAATTGCCAGTTCCTGTCAATACAGAGAAAAGTCATTGAAAGTCTTTGTAAAAAAAAAAAAAAAAATGCGTGGGGGTCCCCCAAAATTCCATTACCAGGCCCTTCAGGTCTGGTATGGATATTAAGGGGAACTCCGGCCAAATAAAAAAAAATGGCGTGGGGGTTCCCCTCAAAATCCGTACCAGGCCCTTCAGGTCTGGTATGGATTTTAAGGGGAACCCCGCTCCAAACTTAAAAAAAAATGGCGTGGGGTCCCCCTAAAAATCCACACCAGACCCTTATCCGAGCACGCAACCTGGCAGGCCGCAGGAAAAGAGGGGGGGATGAGAGAGCGCCCCCCTCCTCCTGAACCGTACCAGGCCACATGCCCTCAACATGGGGAGGATGCTTTGGGGGTCTGGACCCCAAAGCACCATGACCCCATGTTGATGGGGGCAAGGGCCTCATCCCCACAACCCTTGCCCGGTGGTTGTGGGGGTCCGCGGGCAGGGGGCTTATCGGAATCTGGAAGCCCCTTTTAACAAAGGAGACCCCCAGATCCCACCCCCCTGTGTTAAATGGTAATGGGGTACAAATGTACCCCTACCATTTCACAAAAAAAGTGTAAAAAAAATTAAAAATGACAATAGCCGGTTTTTGACAATTCCTTTATTAATGTCTTCTCCTTTCTCCACTTCTTCTTCCATCTTCTTCTTTTCTCCATTCAGGTTTCTTCCTCCATTTTGTTCTTCCATCTGTGTTCTCGTCCGCATCATTCTTTTTCCCCGCTTTGCTCTCCGGACGATCCGCTTGCATTGGAGGTTCCCGCTGTGTGACACTTCTGTTCTTCTGACAGTTCTTCTGAGTGCGGGGCCACCCGGTGACCCCGCCCCAATCTGACGCCACGGTGAAAGCCATAGGGAAGTCCCTGTGAAGTCCATGTGCGTCAGAGGGGGGCGGGGTCACCAGGTGGCCCCGCACTCAGAAGAACTGTCAGAAGAACAGAAGCGTCACACAGCGGGAACCTTCAATGCAAGCGGATCTTCCTGGAGAATGAAGCGGGGAAGAAGAAGCCGGAGCAAGATGCGGACGAGAACTCCGATGGAAGAAGCAGAGGAAGAACAAGATGGAGGAAGAAACCCAAATGGAGAAAAGAAGAAGATGGAAGAAGAAGCGGGGAAAGGAGAAGACACATACCCCATTACCATTTCACACAGGGGGGGCGGGATCTGGGGGTCCCCTTTGTTAAAGGGGGCTTCCAGATTCCGATAAGCCCCCCACCCGCAGACCCCCACAACCACCGGGCAAGGGTTGTGGGAATGAGGCCCTTGTCCCCATCAACATGGGGACATGGCGCTTTGGGGTCCAGACCCCAAGGCATCCTCCCCATGTTGAGGGCATGTGGCCTGGTACGGTTCAGGAGGGGGGGCGCTCTCTCGTCCCCCCTCTTTGCCTGCGGCCTGCCAGGTTGCGTGCTCGGATAAGGGTCTGGTGTGGATTTTTAGGGGGACCCCCACGCCATTTTTTTTAAAGTTTGGCGTGGGGTTCCCCTTAAAATCCATACCAGACCTGAAGGGTGAATTACTTTTATCTGTATTGACGGGATCGGCAATTCATTATAGCCGCGAGTAGTTTAAAATGACTTTTTTTTAACCACTTGTCCCCCGCCCACTGTCAATTGACGGCGGGCGGAGGACACTCTCGTTCCGGGAGGACGTCATATGACGTCCTCCCTTTAAAACGAGCTAGGGCGCGCGCCCGCCGCGTTCCCAAGGCCCCAATGCCCGTGCCCGGCGGCCGCGATTGCCGCCGGGCACCCGCGATTGCCTGGGAAACGAGCAGGAAAGTGGATCTCTGTGTGTAAACACAGAGATCCACGTCCTGTGAGGGAGAGGGGACCGATGGTGTGTCCCTTGTACATAGGGACAACCATCGGTCACCTCCCCCAGTCAGTCCCCTCCCCCCACAGTAAGAACACATTGAGGGAACATATTTAACCCCTTCCCGCCCCCTAGTGGTTAACCCCTTCCCTGCCAATCACATTTATACAGTAATCAATGCATTTTTATAGCAGGGATCGCTGTATAAATGTGCATGGTCCCAAAAATGTGTCAAAAGTGTCCGATGTGTCCGCCGCAATATCGCAGTCACAATAAAAATTGCAGATCGCCGCCATTACTAATAAAAAAATAAATAAAAAATAAATGCTATAAATCTATCCCCTATTTTGTAGATGCTATAACTTTTGCGCAAACCAATCAATACGCGCTTATTGCGATTTTATTTTTTTACCAAGAATATGTAGAAGAATACGTATCGGCCTAAACTGAGGAAAATTTTATTTAAAAACAAAAAAATGGGTATTTATTATAGCAAAAAGTAAAAAATAGTGTTTTTTTTCCAAACTGGACGCTCTTCTTTTGTTTATAGCGCAAAAAATAAAAACCGCAGAGGTGATCAAATACCACTAAAAGAAATCTCTATTTGTGGGAAAAAAATGACGCAAATTTCGTTTGGGAGCCAAGTCGCACGACCGCGCAATTGTCATTCAAAGTGTGACAGCGCTGAAAGCTGAAAAATGGCTTGGGCAGGAAGGGGGTTTTCGTGCACAGTAGGGAAGTGGTTAAACTTTAGGGCCAGTTCACACCACATGCAGTCCAGTGCATTTTTCTGCATCAAAAATGCATGGAAAGTAGGTTATATGGTTTTCAATAACATCGTTCACACCAGTGCGTGCAGGTCCAGTGTGTTCCAGTTCCAGCAAAAAAAGTAGAACATGCTGCATTTTACCTGCACTGGACTGTACTGGAACGCTTTAAAACGCATCAAAAACGCACCGGAACGCACCTAAATGCACCAAAAACACACTGCAACACACTTGTCCTTATTAAGGGCCAGTTCACACCAGACGCAGTTCCGTTCAGTTCTGTGTGCTTTTTTTCTGCACAAAATGCATGCATAGTATTTTCCATGTATTCCAATGGCTCTAGTTGGCTCTAGTTCACACCATGCAGTCAGTTTCTGGTCAGTTTCTGCACCGGAAACTGACCGGAAACTGACTGCATGGTGTGAACTAGAGCCAACTAGACTCATTGAAATACATGGAAAATACTGTGCATGCATTTTTAGTGCTGAAAAAATGCACACGAAACTGAACGGAACTGCGTCTGGTGTGAACTGGTCCTTAAGGTTAAGTAAAAAGAGGGGGAAAAAAGCACTGGACTGCATCAAAAACGCACCAAAAACGCACTGGAACGCATCGTTCCTGTGTGTTTTAGGTATGTTTTTGATGCAGTCCAGTGCTTTTTTTTCACCCCTCTTTTTTATTAACCATAGATAAGGACAAGTGTGTTCCAGTGCGTTTTTGGTGCATTTAGGTGCGTTCCGGTGCGTTCCAGTGCGTTTTTGATGCGTTTTGCAGCGTTCCAGTACAGTCCAGTGCAGGTAAAATGCAGCATGTTCTACTTTTTTTCTGGAACTGGAACTCACTGGAACAAACACTGCCATTTAGAACCATATAATCAACTTTCCATGCATTTTTGATGCATTAAAAATGCAATGGACTGCATGTGGTGTGAAATGTCCCTTAAGCAATATGGCATATTTAAAGGCACTTCTCCTTGTTTCGTTTTTGGTGTTGTCCATATTGGTGACATTGATATATGTCCTTTCCTGACAGACTCCATGGCAGCCTACGTGTGGGTTAATCCCGCCCCTCATACCTCATAGGACCCTTCTCCCATAAATCTTTGCTCTGGGCCAGAGGCCGTGTTCCTTTTTTTGTCCTCCTCCTAGGACCAAGATATAGTCTTACCTTTTCATGAAGTTTTTCTGTAATCCAGGCCTGGCGGTGTGCACGGCGATACGTTGGTGGTTAGCGGTGATCCTCTCTGCAGTCCAGCAATCCTAGCTATTAGCAGGTGGACATGGGCGATATGATGTGATACCATGAAGAGCTTACTAACCTGGCCATTGGCAGGCAAGCGGCAATATGGCCAAACGTCCCAGCTATTAGCGGGAGGCTTTGTAAATGCCCGATCGTGCGGTGGGTCGAGCGAACAGCTCCCCAGTCCCAGGTTCTGGTCCGGATCGTGCCGTGGTGGTGGTAATGTACAAAGATATTCCTTTTATATGGCAGCCGTATCTCTGTGTTTTGTGTGTCTCCTTATTTTCTATCAAGCTCCAGTGAGTGGCCACGGCGGCTGGAGCGCAGCTGCGTTCCAGCTCGCCGTTTCAGGAAGTTGCTGCGCATCCGCAAGCCGCGAACAAAGATTCCGTGCTTGGTTCGTGCAGGCGCAGTTTTGCCAAAATGGCGGCGGCGGTCGTGCATGCGATTGGCCGCCACCGGATGGCAACCGCTATGGGGCGGTGACATCGTTAACGGTGGCAGATTTAAATAGCTGTCAAAGCAGCTATTACTTGGAATGACTTGCAGGCTTATGCGGTATTTACCCAGGCACTGGGCTCTGGTTTACAAGGTAAATTGTTTGCTGCAGGCTCCCTGGGTGCTGGCTATGTTTTATTATGTGCTGTCTCATGCCTGTTGTCACTCCTGTTTCTCATAACGCTTTAATGATTCATTTCACTTTCAAACTGCCTTGCCATGGATCTGTCACCGCCCTCTTGTGGCCAACCCTTGCGCTGCAGGTAGGATTCATTTCTTTTCTACCTGTGATGCTTGGGTTCACTCATTCAGGAGCTCTTAACCCTTTCTTTTTCACTCAGCTCTTCTAGGTCTGAACACCAAAGCACGGCAAAGACCGTGCTAGGTCTCAACGTTGTCACTCCTCTTCAAGGTCCAGACGTCAGATCTTCCTTTAGATCTAGGTACCACAGATAGGAGTCTAAAACCACCTCTGGGCGTCACTCTCACCGCCACTCCAGCCGCTCTGTGAGGAAAGCCTGCTGGGTATGCGGGGCCCAGGTTCCTAAAGGCAAATCGCTCTGCAAGCGATGCTTTTCTAAAGTCGCATAAGAAAGAGAGGGTGGAGACCAACAAGTGGAAGCACTGGTCAGAAAGGTGGTCCATGAGTCCCTGAGTAAAGGGGATTCTGGTCATACCCACAACCCTGCTGGCGACACTATGTCAGTCCCTATTAGGGATGATCTCAAGGCTCCAGGCCCTTCACAGCCGAGCTATTCCACAATTGAAGCCTCAGACAGTGAGGTGGAGGTAGATGACCCTGGTGCAGGTTTTGAATTTGCCCTAGTACCACAGCTGGTCAAAATCTGTCAAAGAAGCTTTGAGATGGAAGAGCCAGTGGAGGCACCCTCCAAACAGAGGAAATATTTTAAACACCTCAAAAAAGAACACCCTAATTTCTCCTTTTTGGGTGAACTCAGCGCAATAATTACCGACGAATGGGGTGGTGTTGAAAGGAAGAATTGCCTGTTAATGAAGGTATCAAAATGTACCCATTTAAAAGCAAGGATGTAAAACACCTGGAGTCGGCTCCTCTCATTGACTCAGCCCTAATGAGGATGGTGAGGCACGTCACACTCCCATTGGAGGATACTGTTTCCTTTAGGAATTGCCTGGAGTGGAAAATTTATACCGACCTCAAACGGATCTACATTACAGCGGGTATGACCTGCAAACCAGCTCTAGCTCTCGCAGCCCTTTCTAAAGCGATGGAAGTCTGGACAGACGACGTAGATGCTTCTCTGAGGAGCATCTCGGAAGAACTGGCCAGGAGCTCACCTATTCATGGGCTAAGGTTGACGTTGGCTTTTCTCGTGGGGCTTCCCTAGACATAATTCGCCTGGTGGCTCGGATCATGCTGACATCTGTCACGGCTAAGCGTGCCTTGTGGCTGCGCCCATGGGTAGCTGACCCTGCCTCCAAGCAGGCATGGTGCAGGATTCCATTTGGGGGTTCGTCCCTCTTTGGGAACATATCGGACAGTGCCATCACCCGTGCCACAGGGGGCAAGTCGGGGTTCCTTTCCCAGGATCGCCGTCTGCTAAACCAGAAGAGAACACAGCCCAGGCAAAGTTCAGATCGAGCAAGGAATGCTCGCTACTATAGGCCTGGCCGTGAGTTCAAGAAGACCTGGAAGAAAAAAACAGCCTTCAGGCCAGAAGTTTTCAAAAGGGGCATCTTCCGGTGGACAAGAATCCCCTAAGTCTTTATGATATTTCACCTGCCTAAAACAGAGCGAGTCGGCATCCTTGCCTCTCTCGGAAGAGAAAAAGCGAATTCTCCTGTCTCTCTTGTGGCTCAGGGCGCTGCAATTCCAGTTCCAGATGACTAGGGTTGTCCCGATACCGATACTAGTATCGGTATCGGGACCGATACCAAGCATTTGCGCGAGTACTTGTACTCGCGCAAATGCTCCCGATGCCCAGTCCGATACTTTTTTTTTTTCAGAGCGGACGCAGAGGGGGGGCGGAGAGCAGGACGGAGAGCGTGGTGGGGGGGCGGAGACCAGGGCGGAGAGCGGGGCGGAGAGTGGGGCGGGGGGCGGAGACCAAGGCGGAGAGCGGGGCGGAGAGTGGGGCGAGGGGGCGGAGACCAAGGCGGAGAGCGGGACGGAGAGTGCGGCAGGGGTCGGAGACCAGGGCGGAGAGCGAGTCCCTCACCTGCAGTTGAAACTGGTAAGCTGGCAGGGGTGCAGGGCGCAGCCGCATCAGGATCGGTGACCGGTGCTGTCGCATTCGGTCGCCGTCAGCGGCTGAACGTCCCCACGCCCATCTTGGTACACCTTGCACTCGGCTGCAGTAAGCATCAGCAGACATCTTGTTACACCCAGACTGAGCTATATGGGCTGGGTGTAACAAGATGTCTGCTGCTGCTTACTTCAGCCGAGTGCAGGGTGTACCAAGATGGGCGTTGCACTAGTTTTTTTTATTTTAAATCCTGTCATTTTTTTTCCCGCAGCATTTCAGTGCCAGCCACCTATCAGTGCCCACAAGTGCTACCTATCAGTGCAATCAGTGCCATCTACCAGTGCCACCTATCAGGTGGCACTGGTAGATGGCACTGATTGCACTGATAGGTAGCACTTGTGGGCACTGATAGGTAGCACTTGGTGGCACTGATTGCACTGAAAGGTGGCACTTGTGGACACTGATATGTGGCACTTGTGGACACTGATATGTGGCACTGAAAGGTGGCACTGATAGATGGCACTTGTGGGCACTGACAGCACTGATAGGTAGCACTTGGTGGCACTGATTGCACTATCAGTGCTGTCAGTGCCCACAAGTGCCATCTATCAGTGCCACCTTTCAGTGCCACATATCAGTGTCCACAAGTGCCACATATCAGTGTCCACAAGTGCCACCTTTCAGTGCTATCAGTGCCCACAAGTGCCACCTATCAGTGCCCACAAGTGCCACCTATCAGTGCCCACAAGTGCCACCTTTCAGTGCAATCAGTGCCATCTATCAGTGCCCATAAGTGCCACCTATCAGTGCAATCAGTGCCATCTATCAGTGCCAGCCACCTATTAGTGCCCATCAGAGCCAGTCACCAGTCAGTGCCCATAAGTGCCACCTGTCAGTGCCACCTATCAGTCCCCATCTTTCAAACCGTCACATGACATTGAAAAAAAAGTATCGGTATCGGCGAGTACTTGGAAAAAAGTATCGGTACTTGTACTCGGTCCTAAAAAAGTGGTATCGGGACAACCCTACAGATGACAAAAGGTTTTAAGGGGTCTACTCGCTCCTCTTCATGGTGTTGAAGAAAAACGTCTCCTGGAGGCCAGTTATAGACCTAACCCACTTGAATTATTTTATCTAGAAGGAGAAGTTCAAGATGGAGACACTACTCATGATCAGTCAAGCAATCCAACCAGGCGATTGGCTTGTCTCTATAGACCTGAAGGACGCCTACTTCCATGTTCTGATAGCGTCAGAATTCCAGAAATACCTTCGCTTTGCTGTCGATTAAATCCGTCTGCAGTTCACCTGTCTCCCCTTCGGGCTTACATCGCCTCGTGTGTTTTCAAAACTTGTTGGCTGTCGTGGCTCTGATCAGGACCAGAGGTGTCCGTCTATCACTATCTAGACGACCTGCTGTTGTCTCGGGACAAGGAGCAGTTGCTAATCCACAGATCCCAGGTCATCTCCACTCTACTCGAGTTTGGTTGGCTTCTGAATCTGGAAAAGAGCCATCTGGATCCTACGCAGTCCCTGGTATTCCTCGGGGCACACTTCAACGCTATCAAGAGCACCATCTTGTTACCCCTGGAAAAATCCCAGTGATCCGGGACAGAGTTTGGCTTGCAATGTCGTCCTCATCTCCAAGCCTCTCAATGCCTAAAGATCATTGGTACCATGGTGGCAATAACACCCATGGTAAAGTGGGCTCAGTGGAAAATGCGGCCCTTCCAGAAGGGTTTCCTCCAGCAGTATAATCCAGGGCTTCGGGATCACTTTATCCAAATAACCTCAACCATGCGGGAGAGCTTTCCTTGGTGGCTACAACAGAGGAACCTCCTCAATTGTCACTCCATCGCACCTGTGTCTTGGGTCACCATCACTACAGATGCCAGCAACAGGGGCTGACAGAAGTAGCCCAAGGCATATGGAATTTTCTCTCTCACAGGATAGTCTCCAATGTTCTGGAACTCCGGGCAGCGTTCTGCGCTCTGCAGGCCTTTCACCACCCACTTAACAGCAGGAGACCTCCTAAGACTGGACAACACAACGGCAGTCGCATACATCAAGAGACAGGGGGTACTCCCAGTCTCTCCCTGTCAAAGGAAATAGAGCCCATCATGATCTGGGTCCAGAAAAACCTGGCCAACCTGACAGCTGTCTATCTCCCTGGAGTCCAGAATGTTCAGGCAGATTTTCTGTTGAGAGTTTCTCTGGACAACGAGTGGACTTCCCCCCGAAGTCTTCAGGTGGGTCCTGTCCCTGGGAGTCATTCCGGAAGTAGACTTGTTTGCCTCCCCATGCAACTTCAGACTAGTGAGATACTACACAAGGTCTTGGTATCCCCAGGCTTTTGGGTAGATGCTCTGACAGACCATTGGCGGTTCCACAGGGCCTATGCCTTTCCCCCGGTTCCTGTCATTCTCCGTTTTTTGTCGAGGCTCAGGATGGAAGAAGCAGAGATAGTGGCAATAGTCCCGTACTGGCCAAACAAGCCATGGTTTCCACTGCTGATGCAACTCTGCTTTCGGGACCCAGTTCCTCTACCCTCCAGACCAGATCTCCTATCACAAGGGGCATTTCTACATCCATGCCCGACCCATCTACATCTGATGATCTGGTTCTTGAGAGGGGAAGGTTGGAAGCCCTAGGCTGTCCAAGTAGGGCCATCTCCACAATATTAAATGCCAGAAGAACAGGCACCAACAGGGTCTACCAGAGGATTTGGAAAAAGTTTTCAGACTACACCTCTTCCACTGCAGGTTCTTGCAATAACCCAAAGATACATGATTTCCTGGGCTTCTTACAATCAGGATTGGATCTCTCATTGTCTGTCAGCTCGCTGCGAGTCCAAATCGCTGTAATCTCTGCCTTTACGGGTGTTTCCTGGGCTAGACACCCTCTTACTCAGTAGTTTTTCAGAGGAGCAATAAGGCTCAGACCTCAGAGCCAAGTTTTTCTAATTGGGATCTTCTCCTTGTCCTGGATTTTTTCTTAGGTAGAGAGTTGGAACATGAAGATCAATCTTCTGTCAAATGACTCTCTCTAATAGTTGTCTTCTTGGTGGCTATAACATCGGCCAAGAGTCTCTGAAATCAGCTCTCAGGGATGCAAGGGGCCATTTCTAAACTTTTTAATTCCTATGTTGGGTTCAAACCCCAAAGTGGCATCTGTGTTTCATGACAATCAGGAGATTGCTCTTCCAACGTTCAGATCTACCGAGGATTCCAGTGTTTATCCCTTGGATGTTGGAAAAGCTCTGAGTCAGTATCTTGAAGCTACAGCTTCTTTCCGTCAGACCGACCACCTGCTCGTTCTTTTCACAGGAAGTATAAGGGAATGCGTGCCTCTTCCAGATCTATCGGAGCATGGATTGTTCAGGCCATTCAGTGGGCCTATAAAGCCAAGGGCTTGGCGCCTCCAGAAGCGGTGACTGCTCACTCAACTAGAAGTGTCTTCATCATGGGCGGCATCACGTCACGTGCCTCCAGAAGTTATTTGCAAGGTGGCCTTGTGGTCTTCAATTAACACGTTCATGGCACACTACTGCGTAGTGGTTTACGTATCTTGTCTGTTGATGGTGCCAATTAAACCTTTTTTCTTTTGTCCAGCACTCTGCCCACCCGGGTGTGTATGGCTAGTTATTTCCCACACGTAGGCTGCCATGGAGTCTGTCAGGAAAACGGAAAATTTATATCAAATACTTACCGTAATTTTCCTTTCCTGATGGACTCCATGGCAGCAGGAGTTCCCTCCCAGTGGCTGGAGTAAGCTAAATTATGGAACACGGCCTCTGGCCCAGAGCAAATATTTATGGGAGAAGGGTCCTATGAGGTATGAGGGGCGGGATTAACCCACACGTAGGCTGCCATGGAGTCCATCAGGAAAGGAAAATTACGGTAAGTATTTGATATCAATTTTCCGTTTTAGGGTGGGACCTGGGCCCCCATACCCATTTTAAGGCCAATAACTAGAAGATAAGCCAGCCAAGTGGGGACTAGCAAAATTAACAAGTCAGTTCCCATAGACTGCAATGGTATTTGTTGTATAACTTTTGCCCATGTTAGGCTCTTTGTTTGCCCCCCGGACCGGGGGGTGTTTGTCCCATCTCTAATTTAGTAGCATGCTGGATGATGTGCTTAATTTTGGACAGGGGTGTGGCTCATTTTCTGCTAGCTGCATTTCTGTTGGTCTGAGCATGCTCAGGGACTTAGTTCGTTTTTGGTGCTTTTTGTGTGTGAACAGCACCTGGATGTTTCTGGGCATGCTCAGAGAGTGTGTTTTTGGGGTTAGTAATTGAAGGACATCCTTAACAGGTGTACCCACTTTGAAATTCAGTCTCTACATTGGGTGAACTTGCATTTTGTGTGTTTCATGGACTGTGCATGTGTTTTCAATTGCCTCATTAGCACACAAACCTAGGTTATATAAAGCTTGCAGATAGCATTCTCTCCCTTGCTCTGAAAAGAGGCAAGATTGTGTGTGGCCAGCATGAGAGTACATTTGGGCCAGTTCACACCATAGAAACGCAATCCGGATGCGTTCCAGGTGCTTTTTTGGTATGTTTTTGATGCAGTCCAGTGCATTTTTTTCATCCCTCTTTTTTATTAACCATAGATAAGGACAAGTGTGTTCCGGTGAGTTCCAGTGCGTTTTTGATGCGTTTTGCAGCGTTCCAGTACAGTCCAGTGCAGGTAAAATGCAGCATGTTCTACTTTTTTTCTGGAACAAACACTGCCATTTAGAACCATATAACCAACTTTCCATGCATTTTTGATGCATTAAAAACGCAATGGACTGCATTTGGTGTGAAATGGCCCTAAAGCAATTTTGCATTTTTAAAGGCACTTCTCCTTGTTTCGTTTTTGGTGTTGTTCAAATTGGTGACATTGATATATGTCCCTTAGGGTGGGACCTGGGCCCCCATACCCATTTTAAGGCCAATAACTAGAAGATAAGCCAGCCAAGTGGGGACTAGCAAAATTAAAAAGTCAGTTCCCAAAGACTGCTATGGTATTTGTTGTATAACTTTTGCCAATGTTAGGCTCTTTGTTTTCCCCCCGGGGGGTGTTTGTCCCATCTCTAATTTAGTAGCATGCTGGATGATGTGCTTAATTTTGGACGAGGGGGGGGGGTGCGGGCTTATTTTCTGCTAGCTGCATTTCTGTTGGTCTGAGCATGCTCAGGGACTTTTTTTGGTGCTTTTTGTGCGTGAATAGCACCTGGATGTTTCTGGGCATGCTCAGAGAGTGTGTTTTTTGGGTTAGTAATTGAAGGACATCCTTAACAGGTGTACCCACTTTGAAGTTCAGTCTCTACATTGGGTGAACTTGCATTTTGGGTGTTTCATGGACTGTGCATGTGTTTTCAATTGCCTCATTAGCACACAAACCTATGTTATATAAAGCTTGCAGATGGCATTCTCTCTAAAAAGAGGCAAGATTGTGTGTGTGTGTCCGGCAAAAAGTACATTTTGGTGTCCTTATTGAGTTTGTAACACATGTATTTTATTCGTTATGTCTTTGCAAAACAGATGTTTGTTTTACTTTTGTTGATTGTATTTTTTTGTGTGGGGGATATGTTCCCCTGAAATATTTTTGATGTTGTTAATGTGTGTCGTTTTGTTCACTTTGATTTAATTATCTGTGCTGCATTATTTTGCTAAATCTTTCTCAAGATGTTGAGTAATGGTGACTAATGTTTCAAATTTACATACAGTGGGGCAAAAAAGTATTTAATCAGAGAGAGTGAGAGAGGCCTGTAATTGTCATCATAGGTATACCTCAACTATGAGAGACAAAATGTGGAAACAAATCCAGACAATCACATTGTCTGATTTGGAAAGAATTTATTTGCAAATTATGGTGGAAAATAAGTATTTGGTCAACATCAAAAGTTCATCTCAATAATTTGGTATATATATCCTTTGTTGGCAATGACAGAGGTCAAACGTTTTCTGTAAGTCTTCATAAGGTTGTCACACACTGTTGCTGGTATGTTGGCCCATTCCTCCATGCAGATCTCCTCTAGAGCAGTGATGTTTTGGGGCTGTCGCTGGGCAACACGGACTTTCAACTCCCTCCAAAGGTTTTCTATGGGGTTGAGATCTGGAGACTGGCTAGGCCACTCCAAGACCTTGAATGCTTCTTACAAAGCCACTCCTTTGTTGCCCGGGTGGTGTGTTTGGGATCATTGCCATGCTGAAAGACCGAACCATGTTTCATCTTCAATGCCCTTGCTGATGGGAGGAGGTTTGCGCTCAAATTATACATGGCCCCATTCATTCTTTCATGTACATGGATCAGTCGTCCTGTTCCCTTTGCAGAGAAACAGCCCCAAAGCATGGTGTTGCCACCCCCATGCTTCACAGTAGGTATGATGTTCTTTGGATGCAACTCAGCATTCTCTCTCCTCCAAACACGACGAGTTGTGTTTCTACCAAACAGTTCTACTTTGGTTTCATCTGACCATATGACATTCTCCCAATCCTCTTCTGGATCATCCAAATGCTCTCTAGCAAACCTTAGATGGGCCCGGACATGTACTGGCATAAGCAGGGGGACACGTCTGGCACTGCAGGATCTCAGTCCCTGGCAGCGTAGTGTGTTACTGATGGTAGCCTTTGTTACGTTGGTCCCAGCTCTCTGCAGGTCATTCACTAGGTCCCCCCGTGTGGTTCTGGGATTTTTGCCTTACCGTTCTTGTGATCATTTTGACCCCACAGGGTGAGATCTTGCGTGGAGCCCCAGATCGAGGGAGATTATCAATGGTCTTGTATGGCTTCCATTTTCTAATTATTGCTCCCGCAGTTGGTTTCTTCACACCAAGCTGCTTGCCTATTGCAGATTCAGTCTTCCCAGCCTCGTGCAGGTCTACAATTTTTGTTTCTGGTGTCCTTCGACAGCTCTGTGGTCTTCACCATAGTGGAGTTTGGAGTGTGACTGTTTGAGGTTGTGGACAGGTGTCTTTTATACTGATAACAAGTAGAAACAGGTGCCATTAATATAGGTAATGAGTGGAGGACAGAGGAGCCTTTTAAAGAAGAAGATACAGGTCTGTGAGAACCAGATATCTTGCTTATTTGTAGGTGACCAAATACTTATTTTCCACCATAATTTGCAAATAAATTCTTTCCAAATCAGACAACGTGATTGTCTGGATTTGTTTCCACATTTTCTCTCATAGTTGAGGTATACCTATGATGACAATTACAGGCCTCTCTCATCTTTTTAAGTGGGAGAACTTGCACAATTGGGGGGGCTGACTAAATACTTTTTTGCTCCACTGTACATGTTTTTTTTTTTTGCTTCCCTTTGTTTTTTCCAAGTCCTGTTTTGTTGACCAATAAAATTTGATGCAAAGTTTGATGTTTTTTTTTTTTTTTCTATGCAACAAATGTGACAGCTGCAGCTTAACTATGCTGATTGGCATGTCAAAACAAAACAGGTGTGATTTGTCTAACCTGGTGCCTTCATGGTAGCATATGCATGTATTGTGTGCTGCCATGGATAGTCACCAGGAAATGAAAAATACAGAGTGGTAAGTATTACTGCAGTGGTTCTCAGCCTCAGTCCTCAATTACCCCCAACAGGACATGTTTTGTGAATTTATCTTATCGAGAATTGCTGTCCAAAATACCAAACCATTGACTGTGATTTAAAGCACATGTGCAAGATGATGGAAAACCTGCAAACATGGCCTGTTGGGGGTACTTGAGAAGCACTGATTTAGAGCACTGCACTTAAAAATAGCTCAAGGTAATACTATTCTAATTGTGGGCATTTTGAGGGAAACAAAGTAAGTGTTAGAACCCCTGCTTGTTTTTTTTAGGTTGGGCTTTGTGTCCCTTTTAGTAAAATTGGCTTCACTTCCTGTCACACAACTAAACAGGAAGTGAAGGTAAAACCCTACCAATGTCTTTTCTTGGCGACACACAGATCATTCTAACTAGTGTCCCCATTAAGCAAATTGCACTCTAGCACTTTGTTGTGTACACCCCAAATCATTAGGTAGTTTGGGGTTTAGTAAAGGCAAATCCACTCTGCAGTACAAGTGTAGTTGCTGAAAATCTGAGGGGAAGCACTGGTGATCAGAGGGGTAACTAGAAACTTCAGGGCCCCGGTGCAAGAAATCATGAAGAAATCCCCCCCCCCCATTAGTGGCAGCGGTGGTGTTGAGAGGGGTGGCAGCTGTAGTGTTGGGGGGATGGCAGAAGTGGTGTTGAGGGGGTTGGCAGTGGTGGTGTTGAGGGGGGTGGCAGCGGTAGTGTTGGGGGGATGGCATCGGTGGTGTTGAGGAGGGATGGCATCGGTTGTGTTGAGGGGAGGGTGGTAGCGGTGGTGTTGAGGGGGGGTGGTAGCGGTGGTGTTGAGGGGGGGGTGGTAGCGGTGGTGTTGAGGGGGGGTGGTAGCGGTTGTGTTGAGGGTGGGGTGGTAGCGGTTGTGTTGAGGGTGGGGTGGTAGCGGTTGTGTTGAGGGGGGGGTGGTAGCGGTTGTGTTGAGGGGGGGTGGCAGCAGTGGTGTTGGGGGGTTGCAGTGGTGGTGTTGGGGGGGATGGCAGCGGTTGTGTTGAGGGGGGGGTAGCCGTGGTGTTGAGGGGAAATGGCAGCGGTGGTGTTGGGGGGGAATGGCAGCGGTGGTGTTGGGGGGGAATGGCAGCAGTGGTGTTGGGGGGGGGGGGGTAGCAGCGGTGGTGTTGGGGGGGGGGGGGATGGCAGCGGTGGTGTTGGGGGGGGGGGAATGGCAGCGGTGGTGTTGGGGGGGTGGCAGCAGTTGTGTTGTGGGGGGCAGTGGTGGTGGTAGCGGTGGTACTCGAGGGGGGGGTGGTAGCGGTGGCAGTGGTGGTAACATCCTCAAACCACTGCCTCTTACTGATCCCAGCCCCCCACCACCACCACCGCAGATCTCATCCCTATCCCCCCCCTTCATCACCTCTGTTGTAGTGGTGATGGGGGGGATAGGGATGAGATCTGTGGTGATGGGATCGATTGCAGTTCAAAATGTCACTTGACAGGACTTACCAGCAATCAATCGATCCCCCTCAGAAATCTGGCACTGCGCCTCCTCCAGGAATGCCTTGCCTCATGGGTAGACGGAACAGGTAGTCGATGCAGTCGCAGAGGGGAGAGCTCCTCCCCCGCCCTCACTCAATAGGTGTGTAGCGGGGTGTTCCCCTTTAATGCAGAGAGACAAGAAGTTCCAGGTGAGATGTGAGTCGGGAGGAAGTAAAGAGACATTATGGAAGTGAAAGCAGAGGAGAGAGAGACTACATCTCCCAGTACATCTTGCAACACCCAGGGTGCATTGCTCCAGATCAGAGACTGCTGGGGCAGACTTTATAAAGGGGAGGCGGAGTTTTGGTCGGCCTCTTTGGACCCCCCTCTCCTAGCAAGAGGATGTCTGTGCTGAACTGCTGTGTGCACAAGGCCTGAAGCCCGGGCCGTGTGCTCCTTTCCAAAGAGCCCTCTGCCAGCCTAGCAGAGCCTTAGAGACATCTAATCCTCCTTGCTGCAGTACACTAGAAGGATTGAAGACTTGGATGTCGGTGGATTCCTGTTCCTAGACGAATCGATGGAGGAAAGGGACTTGGACTTGTCCAGGTGGTGAGAGCTGTTTAAAGACAGATACTTTATCTTTACTATTCGTTGGGATTACAAAGTTGTTCTTCAAGTGCACCACCGAGAGATTGCTAGCGAATAGTGTTTCACTGAACTTCCATTTAGATCAGTCAGGCCTGACTGCATAGGTAGACATTGCTGGGTGTTAGTCTACCCATGAGGGGAAGTAGCTGTAAAAGGGCAGCGCTAGAGTTGCATAGCAATACTTTATTATTCTGATTACTCTGTTTATCTTTATTACTGTTTGTTGCAGGGATCTGCAACTTGTTATACTGTTGTTTATTACTTGCCCATTAGCCTCAGTAAAATATCTGGGTAAAGTACATTTGGTGTCAGTTCCGCTTACTTTAATAGGAGTTTTAAAGTATATTCTGTGTATGTTTGTTATAGGACTGCGTCACCAACAGTTGCGATCACGCGGTCCTATCTCTCTATCACCAGCTGTGCCACGGGAGGTTAGAGCCGATTGCCGGGGGTTGACAGCGGTGCACTGCAGGGCCCAAATCAATATCAGCGGCTCTCTTAACTGGGGGTAGCGCTACACGTGTTTTTCAGTGTCCGCCCCGCCTCCCTTCATTCTCTCTGTCTCTGGATAGGCGGGGTGGTACACTACACAGTCTCTCAGTGCTCAGCGCTGCCTCTGCCTTCTCTCTCTCTCTCTCTCTCTCTCTCTCTCTCTCTCTCTCTCTCTCTCTCTCTCTCTCCCCTCAGCGGGCGAAAGCCCCCCTCCCCGCAGTGGAACAAACACAGGCACCTCACGCGGGCGGCAGGCGGGCACCTTACGTGGGAAAACAGGCGGACGGCGGGCCCCCCTGAAATGGCGGAACTACAGGGTCCAGTCGCAAGTGCGACTGTTGCGACCCTGATAATTCCGCCACTGCTGGTGATTTTAAAAATCCAATCTTGTAGAAGCAAAAATGGTGTTTTTTTTTGTTTCCTTGCATGTCCCCCTCGGATCTCCAGCAAGTGCACTTGTAGTGAAAAGTGGATTTGCCTTTAGTAAATAAACCCCAAAGTCCAAGATACCTAATAATTTGGGATGTACCCAGCAAAATGCTGGAGTGCAATGTACATATTGGGGAAACTATTTAGATTGACCTGTGTGCCCCCAAAGAAAGACATTGGTAGGGATTTACCCACACTTCCTGTGTGGCTATGTGACAGGAAGTGAATCATTTGGAAGGATAAAGTGGCCAAATTTGGGAGTTGTCTTCACCTTTTCAGGGGTGCAGACATCCCCAAAAACTGTCCAGACTTCTAATCCCCCTGCAATCTATCCCCAAGCAAAAATAAGAAAGGATTTAGTTTAACGTTGCAAAGACACATTCCTAAGTTCAACTGTGATGCATGTCAATGGCCCATTTAGACCCTCTTTAACCACTTGAGATCAGCGCTATAGCCGATCCCTACCCCTTACCACGTGATCAGCTGTCAGCCAATGACAGCTGATCACGTGATGTAAACAAAAGCTCGGTAATCGTTTTTGTTTTCTCCTTGCGCTGACAGCGTGAGCATAAAAAAAAGGCAATCACCGGCCTATGTGCAAGGGACATTGGGCCCGAAGAGGAAGAGGCAATTCTGCGTCATCTGTGACAATCAGTAGCCCCTGCCAGTGCCACCTATCAATGCCCACCACTGGTGCCAATCAGTGCCATCTAGTAGTGCTGCCTATCACTGCCAACTATCACTGCCAACTATCATTGCCACCTAACAGTGCCACTTCTCAGTGCCAACTAGCAATGCCACCTCTGTGCCCACCCTTGCTGCCTTATCGGTGCCCATCAGTGCAGCCCATCGGTGCCCATCAGTGCAGTCTCATCAGTGTACATCAATGAAGGAGAAAATTTTCCTTTTTTCTAAATTTACTAACTAAATATTAAAATATCCAATTTTTTTTTTTTTTTGTATTTATAGAAAAAAAAGAAAAAACAAACACAGAGGTGATCAAATAGCACCAAAAGAAAGCTCTATTTGTGTGAAAAAAATGATAAAAAATTAATTTGGTTACACTGTTGTATCAGCACTGAAAGTTGAAAATTGATCTGGGCAGGAAGGGGGTTTAAGTGCCCAGTGCGCAAGTGGTTAATATAAGGCTACATGCACACAGACATTTTTACAGCCACTTGTTTGACCGTTTTTTGCAGCTTAAAAACATCTCTCCATGTTAGCCTATGGCCTCATGCCCACCATGGCGTTTTTGAGCTGTAAATGTCATAGCCGTTTTTAGGCCCCATGTACACGGGACGCTGGTGCAAAGTCTTCTGAACTAAGGTTGAAACCGGTGTTTATAAACGCTCGTTTTGCTGTGTTTGCATGCCGCGTTTAGCCGTGTTTTAGCGCGTTCGCATCTATAAGCGTTTAGTTAGGAAACATCATAAGGATCCTCCCTAAGCTCAAAAAAAAGTATTATTAACCATTTCAGCCATTTTGTGAGACCAGAGTGAGTAGCAGCAGCTGAGAGAGCAGCAGTGTACTTGTATTTAGCGTGTCGCTTGCCACGTCACCTGCCACAAGTTGTGGATTGTCCACTTGCCAGGTCACCTGCCACAAGTTGTGGATTGTCCACGTCACCTGGCCACATCACCTGCCACAAGTTGTGGATTGTCTACTTGCCACGTCACCTGGCCACATCACCTGCCACAAGTTGTGGATTGTCCACCTGCCACGTCACCTGGCCACGTCACCTGCCAGAAGTTGTGGATTGTCCACAATGCAATGCAAGCAATTACAGTTTTTTTTATATATATTTTTAATGTTTTTTCATAATTTGCCATCATTTTTGAATTTTTTAATCTAAAAAAAAATAGGTCACCTTTAAAAATGCTTATAAACGAAAACGCGTCTAAACGCCGGTACCGTCGTTTGGCGTCTGAAACATGGAAATCTTTGGCGTCTGAACGCATTTTTTTGCTTTCTGAAAAACAAAGTTAAATGCAACTGCCTAAGAGCCAGTTCACACCTTGGAAATGCAGTTCGGATGCTTTCCAGGTGCTTTTCTGCATGCGCATTTTTGATGCGTTTTTGATGCAGTCCAGTGCTTTTTTTCCCCCTCTTTTTTCTTAGGCCTCATGCCCATGGACGTTTTTAAAAACGGCCCGTAAAGCTAGTACAGACGCCAGGAAAAAAGCAGCGTTTTTAACGTGATTTTTTCCCACGTTTTGCATTGAATTCAATGCATGTTTCGCCGCGCTAGCTTTCAGCCGCGTTTTTTCTTTCTCTATTCAAAATGAATGGTTCCCTATTGGAGCCCATTGATTTGAATAGAGGTCGCACCAGAAGTCGGATCAAGATGATCCGACTTGCGGGGCGACTCGTGTGCGGAGAACCTTGAAGGAGAACCCCGCGAATTTAAAAAAATCGGTCTGGTATGGATCTTGAGGGGAAGCCCCCACACCAAAAAAATGGCGTGGGGGCTCCCCCAGGATCCACACCAGACCCTTATACGAGCACGCAGCCCGGCCGGTCAGGAAGGGGGGTGGAGACAAGTGAGCGCCCCCCCTCCTGAACCATACCAGGCCGCATGCCCTCAACATGGGGGGGTTGGTGCTTTGGGGCAGGAGGGGGCACTGCGCCCCCCACCCCAAAGCACCTTGTCCCCATGTTGATGGGGACAAGGGCCTCTTCCCGACAACCCTGGCCGTTGTCGGGGTCTTCAGGCGGGGGCCTATCGGAATCTGCGAGCCCCTTTTAATAAGGGGGCCCTCAGTTCCCGGCCCCCCACCCTATGTGAATGAGTATGGGGTACATCATACCCCTACCCATTCACCTGGTGGAAAAAAAATGACAAAAAAAAACACACTACACAGGTTTTTAAAGTAATTTATTAGGCAGCTCCGGGGGTCTTCTTCCAACTTCGGGGGTCTTCCTGAATCTTCGAGGGTCTCTTCCGACTTCAGGGGTCTTCTTCCAACTACGGGGGACTATTCCGACTTCGGGGGTTCTCTTCTGACTTCAGGGGGTCTCTTCTTCTGCTCTCCGGTGTCTCCGCGCTCTCTGGTTCTTCTCCCGCTCTCCGGTGCCTTCTTCCTTCTGCCGGGCATCTCCGCTATCTTCTTCCAGCTCTTTTGCTAGCGGGGGCCCGGTCTTTCTCCAAGAATTTCCTCCAAGAACTTTTCTTGTCGGAAAATTTGAGAACCAGCTCTCAAATTTTTCTTTGCGGAAATTCCGAAAGAAAAATTCCGATGGAGCCTGCACATGGTCGGAATTTCCGACCAAAAGCTCACATCGGACTTTTCTTGTCGGAATTTCCGATCGTGTGTACGCGGCATTAGTCTTTGGCATTTTTATATGTAGCGGGGTATTCCCCTATATTGGGAAGAAACTACATTACCCATAACCCCATTCTTTAGATGTTCCACCGCAGAGACTCATGGGAGGGGTTATAAAAGGAGGAGGCGAGGCCGGGCTCGGCCTCTTTGGGGGACACGAGACTTCACAGACGGATCCTCCTGTGCGGATGTGTCGGAGTGCAAGGCCTGAAGCCTGAGGCCTTGCTCTGCACCAAAGAGCCTTCCACCCTCCCCTCTGCGAGCCTGGGTGGCATCTGACTTTGTGAGCTACAGCCTTGTCGGATCGGGGGCCTGATCGTTGGAGAGATTGAGTGTGTGTGACACGGCTGGTGGAGGTTTCCCGGACTGGATCCGTAGTCCGGCGGGTGAGAGGGCGTAAGCCCAGCTAAGATACTGTTACTGTATATAGGCCTATAGACTGCCGTGGCCTACAAGTTATTTTCATACCCCTTGGATTACAAAGTTATACTCTGTTTAAAGTGCACCACCATTACAGACCTGCCGGTGAAGAAAGGACTAAGCTAAATATTAGAACCAGGCCTGGTGGGGATTCTAGCGTGTTTGATTACTGCGCCATAGGGCACTTAGTTAACGGTCGCCCGTATGGCGCACCTGTAGCGTGTGTTACTATATAGTGTGTTAGAGTGGCAGGACGCTGCCCTTAGGAGTGATTATCTTGAACTGTGATTACTGTTACCCCTTTATCCATATTGAGAAAAATGAGTAAAACACTTTACCTATTACAATTCATTACTGTGTCCTTGCTTAGTTATTCTATTGCATAGGACATATCATTGATTGTTAGTACTAGCTGTGCCAGAAGGGGGTAGAGCCTATTGCCGGGGGTTGGCGGAGCTGCACTCAGGGCCCAAATCTAATTCTGCGGCCTCCTTAGTTGGAGGTATCGCTACATATATCATGCCTGTTTTTTGTTATTATTTTGTTTTTTATTATTAATTATTGTGCAATGTGCACTGACTGCAGGATATGTAAAGTACTTTTACTGTAAGTTTCTTTATTTAATTTATTTTGTATTTTATTTGATTTTATTTTCTGTGTCCACTGTCCAATTTATGTGGGTTACTTTTTATTAAAGTACTTACGTTACATTACTGAATTGTACTATTTTTTTATTCATTAAAATTCATGATTAATTACTAAGTCGAACATGAATAACGAATATAACACGATTTTATATATCAAATAATTTTTTTTTTATTATTATTTAAAAAAAACAGTCATTTTCGGTATCGGTTTCGGTTATCGGCCTAGTGTATTTTTCATTTTCGGTATCGGCACCAAAATTCCCATTCGGTGCACCCCTAAATACGGGTGTGTGACACTTATATGGACTTTCACTTGGAGAACTTATGAATTTGTTTAATTTTATATTTTAAATTTTTATGTTTAGAATAATTTTTTTGATGCTCTTCTGTGGAATATTATTAGGTTCACTATTAATGATTATTTCACCTATTGTGTAAAATGAATTACATATATGTGTAGCGCTACCCCCAGTTAAGAGAGCCGCTGATATTGATTTGGGCCCTGCAGTGCACCGCTGTCAACCCCCGGCAATCGGCTCTAACCTCCCGTGGCACAGCTGGTGATAGAGAGATAGGACCGCGTGATCGCAACTGTTGGTGACGCAGTCCTATAACAAACATACACAGAATATACTTTAAAACTCCTATTAAAGTAAGCGGAACTGACACCAAATGTACTTTACCCAGATATTTTACTGAGGCTAATGGGCAAGTAATAAACAACAGTATAACAAGTTGCAGATCCCTGCAATAAACAGTAATAAAGATAAACAGAGTAATCAGAATAATAAAGTATTGCTATGCAACTCTAGCGCTGCCCTTTTACAGCTACTTCCCCTCATGGGTAGACTAACACCCAGCAATGTCTACCTATGCAGTCAGGCCTGACTGATCTAAATGGAAGTTCAGTGAAACACTATTCGCTAGCAATCTCTCGGTGGTGCACTTGAAGAACAACTTTGTAATCCCAACGAATAGTAAAGATAAAGTATCTGTCTTTAAACAGCTCTCACCACCTGGACAAGTCCAAGTCCCTTTCCTCCATCGATTCGTCTAGGAACAGGAATCCACCGACATCCAAGTCTTCAATCCTTCTGGTGTACTGCAGCAAGGAGGATTAGATGTCTCTAAGGCTCTGCTAGGCTGGCAGAGGGCTCTTTGGAAAGGAGCACACGGCCCGGGCTTCAGGCCTTGTGCACACAGCAGTTCAGCACAGACATCCTCTTGCTAGGAGAGGGGGGTCCAAAGAGAGCGACCAAAACTCCGCCTCCCCTTTATAAAGTCTGCCCCAGCAGTCTCTGTTCTGGAGCAATGCACCCTGGGTGCTGCAAGATGTACTGGGAGATGTAGTCTCTTTCTCTCCTCTGCTTTCACTTCCAGTAATGTCTCTTTACTTCCTCCCGACTCACCTCTCACCTGGAACTTCTTATCTCTCTGCATTAAAGGGGAACACCCCGCTACACACTCCCCCCACTTGAACTCTTTGGTCCCCAAAGATAAACTTCAACAAATACTGTTTACCATTTTGGACAATGTCGAGCATGATGTTGGCATAGGGAATTCCCACCAAAACTTTGGGATGGAACTCTCTTGCCCACAGGTCACACTACCATGAGTGGCCTGCCTAACTGTGCCAGAGAGTGAGCTGGGGTTGCCCTCCACCAAATGGACGGTGGAAGGATCAGGTTGTTCAACACTTCTCCTAGCCGTTACAACAGAGTCCTCTGAGCTCGTCCCCATTTGGGGGTAAGTTAGTTTCTTGGGAGGCCTGATGACTCTGCGAGCCCTCTGCTCTCTTGGTGCTTCTGACTCTGGCACCACAGGCTCTTCTTCAGGAGTAAGTTCAGGTAACATTGCTGGTTCTGGAACCTCTGATTCAGAATTCGACTGATGTATGGAATCTCTAGAGTCCTCCTCTGCGCAAGTGTCAGGAACATCTTCCCAGTAATCAGCTGAGGGACTGAAGGGTATGAATTCAGTAGCCTCCGGATTCAGCGTTGCATCTGGGGTATCCCCTCCATTTGGGAGATCTATGGCGGACGTTCCCAGAGTCGAGGGAGGCCACAGCCAGTCCAGTTCTCCACCTTCTTCTGTACTCAATTGGGAGGCCTCCCCATCCTTGGCTCGAGAGGTCTGGGACCGAGTGTTCGGCCTAGGAATATCCAGGATAGAGGCCGGTTCAGGGGAGTCTCTCACGGGAGGTATTCTGACTGCCTCAGCAAGTGGGAGCAGGTGGTTCCGATGCCACGTCTTCAGTGGACCCACCTTTCCTTCTGGCTTTAGTTTGTAGACAGGCAAACCGGGCAACTTCCTACAGACAACATAGGGCTCAGATCTCCACCTGTCGGCAAGCTTGTGTTTTCCAGGGACCCCCAGATTGCGTAGCAGTACTCAGTCCCCGGGCTGCAGATCTTGCACTCGAACCTTCAGATCAAAATTTCTCTTGTTGCGGGCCCCCCTTTGATCCGAAGCCGCCTGGGCTTGTTCATAGGCCACCTGCAAGCTACGTCTAAGTCTGTCCACGTATCCCTTGTGGGATGTAGCTGAGGTATTGTCTATAGAAGTGCCAAAGGCCAGGTCCACAGGTAGCCTTGCTTCTCTCCCAAACATAAGTCGATAAGGGGAGTAGCCAGTGGCGTCACTTGTGGTACAGTTATAGGCATGTACTAGGGCTGATATGTGCTGACTCCAGTGTTGCTTCTTCTCTGTTTCTAAGGTTCCCAACATGTTGAGCAGGGTCCGGTTAAATCTCTCCGGCTGAGCATCTCCTTGTGGGTGGTAAGGCGTGGTTCTGGTCTTCTTTATTCCTAATGAATCCAAAAGTCTTCGGATCAACCGACTCTCAAAGTCCCTTCCTTGATCTGAGTGGAGTCTCTGTGGTAGTCCGTAATGGACAAAATACTTCTCCATAAGTATCTTGGCCACGGTGGATGCCTTCTGGTCTTTGGTTGGGAAAGCTTGAGCATAGCGGGTGAAATGGTCGGTTATTACCAGAACATTCCCCAATCCACTCAGGTCGGGTTCGAGGCAGAGAAAGTCAATGCATACCAGATCCATTGGGCCTTGACTCTGTAAGTGGCCCATTGGGGCAGCTTGATGGGGTAGGGTCTTTCTCTGAATGCATCGTGCACAGTAATGGCAATACTCCTCTACTTCTGCCCTCATGCAGGGCCAATAGAACCGATTTCTGACAAGCTGGAAGGTCCTTTCTGCCCCTAGGTGACCATGATGGTCATGCAGGGCAATTAGTACAGTCTCTCGGTGCTTCTCTGGAAGAAATAACTGCCACTTATCTTCTGAGTCATCAGAGGGGCCCCTTCGGTAGACCACTCCCTGATGTACCTGTAGCCTGTCCAATTCCTTCCTCAACAGGCGAGCCTCCTTTGAGGGGTGATGTAGGAATTTGTTGGGATCCTGATTCTCCAGGGCTTCGAGGACCAATCTCCCCATGGGGTCTTCCAATTGGTCACACCTCAACTCCTTCTTGGACAGTCTCGGTAGGTTGTCTTCCTCCAGTTGAGTTACCCCACAATAGTGTTTGGGGACTCCTACCATGGTAACCCCTATTTCTTCTGCTCTGGAGCCTCCTCTGGCTTGGAATTCAGCCCCTTGACAAAGGGCCCGCACCCCATCCGGTGCCACTTGGGTCCAATCTTCCCAGTCATTTGTCGTGGCATGAGACCTCCGGGACAGGGCATCTGCATCCCTATTTCCGGCTCCTGGTCTGTACTTCAGACTGAAGTTGAATCCAGACAATGCGGCCAACCACCTGTGTCCGGTGGCATCTAGTTTCGCGGTGGTGAAGAGGTAGGTCAGGGGGTTGTTGTCTGTCTTCACAGTAAACTCTGCCCCATACAAGTAGTCTTTTAGCTTGTCTACTACCGCCCATTTGAGGGCCAGGAATTCCAGCTTATGAGTGGGGTAATTCTTTTCTGAGGGGGTCAGGCTCCTGCTCACATAGGCCACTGGTCGCAGTTGTCCTTCATATTCTTGGTAGAGTACACCACCTAGACCCTCATGGCTGGCATCCACATGTAATTCATAAGGTCTGGTAGGGTCGGCGTAGGCCAGGACTGGGGCAGTGGTTAAGCTCCTCTTCAGAGCATGAAAGGCCTCTTCACACCTTGGGTTCCACTGATCTTGAACTGACTCACCAGGCCTCCTGGGCCCTGAGTCATCCTCTTCCCCTTCTGCCTTTAGCAATTCATTCAACGGGCGGGCAATCCGAGCAAACCCCTCCACAAACCTCCTATAATAGGAGCAGAACCCCAGGAAGGATCTGAGCTCTGTTACTGTGGTGGGTCGTGGCAGGAAGTGACTGCTTCCAACTTCTCAGGATCTGTGGCCACCCCTTCTTCAGACACTATGTGCCCCAGATAGTTCACAGAAGACTGGTAGAACCGACACTTCTCGGGGGAAAGCTTAAGTCCCTCTTCGCTGAGTCTTCTCAATACTTTCTCCAACCTGGCTTCATGTTCTTCCAAGGTTCTTCCAAAGACAATGACATCGTCCAAGTACACAAGGACTTCTATAAGATTCATGTCTCCAACAGTCTTCTCCATAAGGCGTTGAAAGGTAGCAGGAGCTCCAGACAGACCCTGAGGCATCCTATTGAATTCGAAGAATCCCACCGGGGTTATGAAGGCTGTCTTCTCCCTGTCTTCTGGGTGCATAGGGATTTGATAGTACCCACTCTTGAGGTCCATCACACTGAACCATTTGGCTCCAGACAAACTTTGTAGGGCATCTTCTATCCTTGGCGTGGTGTATTGGTCAGGGATGGTTCTCCTGTTGAGAGTCCTGTAATCGATACAAAGCCTCAACGACCCATTCTTCTTTCTGACCACCACGATTGGGGAGGCATAGGGACTTCTAGACTCCCGGATCACACCAGTCTTCTTTAGTTCTACAAGTTGTTCCCTCAGATCCTCCAGATCTGCCAGGGGGACCCGCCTGACCCTCTCTCGGAAGGGCTTATCTTCTTGGAGGCGGATCCGATGGGTGGCACTTCTTGCATAACTGCCTGTTCAGCCTTCTAACATATTCTGACAGTTTCTCATTCGGCTGCTGGAGAGTGTGTTCAATTTGATAAATCATCTCTGACACCTTCTCCAGCTGACCAAACTCTTCCTGCAGCATGGCCAGGCAATCTTGAGCTGTACAGTTTTCATTTCCAAACCGGAAGCTCTTCACCGCTTCTGCCGCGGCACCTTTCAGACTTTCTAAGACTCGCTGTCTCTTCTGTGCCTCAGGCACCTCCCATGCTTCTACTGCCTGCAATGCCTGTTCCACCCAAGTGTCAAAATCTTCCTCCCCCGCAGGGACGGGGAGCTTCCCTGAGAAGGTGCTAAGCTTCCGGTAACCGGCCTCCACATGCACCGTACTGCTTTTCTGGCACTTAATTACAAGGTCTCCTAGAGCATTCAACAATTCAGGCCCTATAGCGGCCAGCGGTGATCCCGGGCTTAATAGTTCCTTAAGCTTTTCTGCTTTAGGGGATAGTGGTGGAGGTAATTGTGGGAGTGATGGCTTTGGTGTCTGAAACCATTCTTCCTTCACTGGCAGCGTATGTATCAAGTGATAGATCTGATTATCTATGGCTTGTATACTCTGACTTTTAAAATGCTCTGGGATTTCGTTTTTCCATTCTACCAGTGCGTATGTAAACGAGATCACTGGATCTGGCCTAAAATCCATCACCCATGCTTTGTGGCTCGGAGACAGTAACAATACAAGCTGTTTTATCTTCTCTTCCTTCCATCTTTCCCCCAGGAGTACAATGACTACCGCCGCGGTTGGATCGGCGCCAATCGCTGCGCACCACTGTGACATTGCCAGCGGGTCCATGCTGGTACTTCTGACCGGCTTGATTGCAGCGTGCAACGTACAAGGATCCCGGACTCGAGCCCCCACGTGTAGCGCTACCCCCAGTTAAGAGAGCCGCTGATATTGATTTGGGCCCTGCAGTGCACCGCTGTCAACCCCCGGCAATCGGCTCTAACCTCCCGTGGCACAGCTGGTGATAGAGAGATAGGACCGCGTGATTGCAACTGTTGGTGACGCAGTCCTATAACAAACATACACAGAATATACTTTAAAACTCCTATTAAAGTAAGCGGAACTGACACCAAATGTACTTTACCCAGATATTTTACTGAGGCTAATGGGCAAGTAATAAACAACAGTATAACAAGTTGCAGATCCCTGCAATAAACAGTAATAAAGATAAACAGAGTAATCAGAATAATAAAGTATTGCTATGCAACTCTAGCGCTGCCCTTTTACAGCTACTTCCCCTCATGGGTAGACTAACACCCAGCAATGTCTACCTATGCAGTCAGGCCTGACTGATCTAAATGGAAGTTCAGTGAAACAATATTCGCTAGCAATCTCTCGGTGGTGCACTTGAAGAACAACTTTGCAATCCCAACGAATAGTAAAGATAAAGTATCTGTCTTTAAACAGCTTTCACCACCTGGACAAGTCCAAGTCCGTTTCCTCCATCGATTCGTCTAGGAACAGGAATCCACCGACATCCAAGTCTTCAATCCTTCTGGTGTACTGCAGCAAGGAGGATTAGATGTCTCTAAGGCTCTGCTAGGCTGGCAGAGGGCTCTTTGGAAAGGAGCACACGGCCCGGGCTTCAGGCCTTGTGCACACAGCAGTTCAGCACAGACATCCTCTTGCTAGGAGAGGGGGGTCCAAAGAGAGCGACCAAAACTCCGCCTCCCCTTTATAAAGTCTGCCCCAGCAGTCTCTGTTCTGGAGCAATGCACCCTGGGTGCTGCAAGATGTACTGGGAGATGTAGTCTCTTTCTCTCCTCTGCTTTCACTTCCAGTAATGTCTCTTTACTTCCTCCAGACTCACCTCTCATCTGGAACTTCTTATCTCTCTGCATTAAAGGGGAACACCCCGCTACATATGTTTTTGGTGGCAAGAATTAGAATCGCAAAATATTGGTGGTAGTCGTGGTTCCCCTTGTTTATGTAAAGAACAAGCTTAATTGGATTATGGTCAATGACAGACTCACCCGTATCCTTCATATTAATACGAAGAAGTTCAATAAAACATGGGACGCGTGGTTTCAGTATCTGTCGGTTCCTAAACAAACTCCTGGCTACCCTCTTTTTATTTCTTGGCCTATAATTTTAATTTTTCGTCTTTTACTTTGTCTTTTATGTTCTCAGGCACGTGGACTGTAAGGTAAACCGGATCTCCACCACTAAAAGGCCAGTGTGGATACATGCTCATACTCGTGCACATTGCACTCGTGCTAATATTCATAAGCACAGGATCAACATAATTTCTGCAATGCCAGTTCATCGCGCACGGATATGTGCGCGATCACGAGCACGCGTGCGATCATGTGCGGTCACACGTGCACATACCAATTAGCACTTGGTGCCCAGTGGCCTATTTAAACTGCTCTGTCACTGGAAACAGTTGCTCGATGATCTTCAGCTTATTCCTGACTTCCCAAGACCTGATCTGCTGCTCCTGTTTGTTCGTGTATGACCCGACTCGCATTTGGACTTCACCTCCACTTGTTCCCTAGCTCTGTTACCTGGTATCCTGACCTTGGCTTGTTTACTGGACCTGATCTGCCTGCTGACTTGGTACAGCATTGCCTGGCTGTTCCAGACCCTGGTCTGCCTTCTGGACTTGCTTTGCCTGCTGACTCTGTACCCTGCTGCCTGGTTGTCGCTGACTGCTGCTCTTTTCCTGGTTCTGCTCCTGTCCCATGCTCTGGTGCCAAGCTGCTTGTACTTCCTACTCCGAGGACTGTGACTACCAGCTCTACCCACCTACAGAGTGGACATCACCAGCCAGCTACTCGGCACTCGTGCCGCTCTTTGCCTTTACACTTTCTGTTCAGGAGTGTAGGCGGGAGGAGCAAGGGAGGCCTCCATCACATTCCAGTCTCCACCAGATACGTGATATGGACACTAGATTTCCCCTACATATATCTCCCCTACATATATAAAAAAAAAAAAAAAAAAGGATATTGGGGAACTGGAGAGTGCAGAGAAGGGCAACCAAACTGATAAGAGGCATGGAGGAGCTCAGCTATGAGGAGAGATTAGAGGAACTGAATTTATTCTCTCTTGAGAAGAGGAGATTAAGGGGGGATATGATCAACATGTACAAATATATAAGGGGTCCATATAGTGAACTTGGTGTTCAGTTATTCACTTTACGGTCAACACAAAGGACAAGGGGGCACTCTTTGCGTCTAGAGGAAAAGAGATTTCACCTCCAAATACGGAAAGGTTTTTTCACAGTAAGAGCTGTGAAAATGTGGAATAGACTCCCTGCAGAGGTGGTTCTGGCCAGCTCAGTAGATTGCTTTAAGAAGGGCCTGGATTCTTTCTTAAATGTACATAATATAACTGGGTACTGACATTTATAGGTAAAGTTGATCCGGGGAATATCCGATTGCCTCTCGGGGGATCAGGAAGGAATTTTTTCCCCTGCTGTAGCAAATTGGATAATGCTCTTCTGGTTTTTTTTGCCTTCCTCTGGATCAACTGTGGGTATAGAATTGGGTATATGGGATTGTACGATATATATGTTTATTTTTATTTTTTTATTTTTATTTTTTACGGTTGAACTGGATGGACTTGTGTCTTTTTTCAACCTGACTAACTATGTAACTATGTAACTATCTCCCTCCCTCTGTCCCTTCACACCCTTTCTCCCTTTTCTTCTTCCACTGTGCAAAGTGCTATTTTAATACGGTTTCTGTAATAAACCTGTAGATTAGGCTTGTTGTGCTGTTGGCCCCTTGTGGACCAGAGGTATACCTTCTGCCTACTTATTTTTTTATACTTTTTATTGCAAAAGTAAACAAAGTATGTGTAGCACACACATCCTTTACCCGCTTACCTCCACTTGCAGTACAGGACACACCATGCCACATGCCCAGTATCTTCCATGTTGTATATGGAGTGAGCGGTGTTAACAGTTTTTGGGTCCTGCAGCAAGTTACCTCCTTCCGCTGGTTCTCATCCCTAGAGTGTAGGGAAAAGTCTATTTTCTCTCTCAAAGAAGGCCTATGTCCAGACAGTGTTAAACTCCAACAGACGAGTTTATTTTTCTCTTGCTCGTAACTTAGTAGGAAAGTTGAAGATAGAGATAAGCCCTGTACACACGATCGGATAGCCTATGGATTCTAATCCGATGTTTTTTTCCAACGGAAATCCGATGAAACTGTCCTTCCATCAGTCTTGCCCACATACCATCAGTCAAAAAACAGACCGTTTCAAACACGGTGACGTAAAACACTCCGATGAGCCGAGAAAAATTAAGTTCAATGCTTCTGAGCATGCGCCGACTTGATTCTGAGCATGCGTGGGTTTTTTATCCGATCGATTTCCACACAGACGATCGGATTTTGCTATCGTTTTTTTTTCCCCATCGGATAAATTTAAAACATGTTCTATTTTTTCACACCGATGGAAAAAAGACCGATGGGGCCCACACACGATCGGTTTGTCCGATTAAAACAGTCCATCGGACTGTTTTCATCGGTAAAACCGATCGTGTGTACATGGCTATAGAGTAGGATAGGGAGGTAGGTTCAGGCACGCAGCACTTATTTACCCTCGTCGCCACTCATACCTGAGTGGGTCTTGCTCACCCGGATAGATCCCTCTCACGTTTCTAGCAGCCGGAGTGAAACACGAACATTTACTTTAGAATTTTTGTCTCCTCCAAGGACAGGTTCAGGAGATCCTCTGCCACAGGAGCTTTTGGTCTTTGAATCCAGAACTCTTTAGCACCCGTAACTTTTAGAGACCATAGGTGCCAATGGGGCACGTTACAGGAGCTGTTTCAATGATCACAGAATCCTTCCCTCTGACAGGCAACCAGGCCTCTCCTGAGACAGTGACTTCCTTCACCGATTCCCTGGACAGGTCCTCCCCTGGGCCCACTGGAACGATGGGGCCTCGGGCTAAAGGTGCCCGGGACCCAGCACATTTACACGCACCCCTGGCCATGAGGGCCACCGAAGGTGGGGTACGTGCCGAGGACGAAGAAACAGAACCAATGGCGTCTGCCCCTTAAGTACCCTCTCCTGGCATGCACAGCAGATAGACCACGCCCACTGCACAGCTGCCGAGAGAGGACACCCAAGAACGCCGCAGTGCAACCTGTGGTTCGACCCGAGGCCTGGGCAACAGTGCCACCCCCATCTAAAGGGAACTGTACAACCAGACAACACCTCAGCAGAGCAGAGTCCAATTTAAGTAAATCAAACAGCCTGAGCCAAACTATAGGTCATGCTATCCCCTAAATTTATTTTTTTGTTTACAAACGGTTTATTGAAAAGTCTCAATACAAATTTATCTGTACAATGGTTTGAGGTACATCATAAAGAAAGGTGCAAAAAATATCAACATAATTTATAAGTAGCAGTGGCATAAGAGGGAGGGATACAAATAATGGGGAGTATAACTGAATCATTGGTAAAGTCTTGTACATCTCTATAATGTCTTATGGATTTGTTTAATGAGAAAAGAATAAAATAACATAAAAATTAAAATAAGATTCGGAAGTGTCAACCTGTAGTTCCATGAATTAACAGAGATAGATCCCAAGGTTTCCATCTATTATCGTATGTGTCCATAGTATCAAATAAAGTGTGATGAATATGTTCTGAAAGTTTGATGGCTAGCATGCGATCCATAATTTGAGACCATGGTACAGTAGATGAACGCCAGTTTAGAGCAATAGCCCAGTGTATTGAACTGAACAATGTGTGTATTAGCCTGGTATGTGCTATAGAAATATCAGGAATAGGATAGAAAAGGAGACACAATTTAGATGTCAGTTCAATTCTTCTACCTATTATTTGTTCTATTTTGATTTTAGCTTGTTGCCATGTAGTTTTGAGGTGTGTGCAATCCCAGAATGTGTGTATAAGGGAACCCTGTGTAGGGCATCCTCTAAAGCATAAGGGAGAGGTTGTCGGATAGAATGAGTTGATTCTGTCTGGGGTGAGATACCACCTATACTGAAGTTTAATGGCGGATTCTCTGATGGAAGCCGTCTTGGTGCATTTTCGTAAATTGTTAATCATAATCTCCCATTGTTCTGCAGAGAATGACTCATTCAAGTCTGCTTCCCACTGGGACATCTGATGTGTTTTATCTGGTGTGTCGTGTTCATTTAGGTTTTTATAAATTCTTGAAATTATACCCCTATCGCGAGGTGAAGTAAGACATATTTGCTCAAAAATTGTGAAAGGGGTTTTGAGGGAGAGTGAGAAGTGTTTTTGGTAGAAAAGCTTGATGTTGTTGTAGTCGGCGCGTTCAGCTTCTGTAAGTTTATGTTCTGCTTGCAAATCTGAGAATGTACGAAATGAATTATTTTTTGTGAGCGATTTTAGGTTGGAAAGTTTGAGGAGTTGCCATATAGAATATTGATTTGAGTTTAGGTTATGGGGGATAAAGAGGGGATCTCCTATGAAAGAGGCTAGTGGGGGAATTTCTGACGAGATGTTGAATTTATGTATTTGTCTGTGCCATAATAGTAAGTTTTGGTGTACTACTTTGTTGAGGTGGCCAATTCTTTGGGTTTTGATGGATTTGGACCAGGGAAGGCCTTGGAGGTGGTATGGTAGGACAGATTGTTCCTCAAATGATAACCACGGTATATGGCTGGATGGTGCATACCATTGTGCGAGCTGTGTGTATCTAGCTGAGAGATAATATAGCCATAGGTTGGGTATACTCAGCCCTCCCTTCGATTGAGGTCTGAACATCAATGCATATCCAAATCTGGATTTTTTTATTTTGCCATATGAACTTGTTAATCTCTCTCTGTATGGAATCTAGGGTGTTTTTGGGTACCAAAAGAGGAAGTGCTCTAAAGAGAAATAGTAGCTTTGGTAGTATAACCATTTTTGTAGCAACTATCCTACCCATAAACGAGATGTGGTAAATTGACCATGATTTGAGTAAATCTCTAATGTTTTGGAATATTCTAGGGTAATTAGTATGGTATAGGGTCTTGTAAGATGGAGTGATATGGATGCCTAAATATCTGAAGGATACTGGACACCATTGAAAAGGAAATTTCTCTTTCAATAAAGAAATCAAATCATGGGGGCAGTTGATTGGAAGGGCTGAACATTTGTCTAGGTTAATACTTAAACCTGTGAGGTCATGAAATGTATTTAAAATTTTGATAAGGTTTGGAAGTGAAATTAATGGATCAGTGAGGAACAATAGGACGTCGTCTGCATAGAGACTTAATTTAAATTCTTTTGAACCTTTTGTGTACCCTTTGATGTTAATATTATTGCGGATGGCGCATGCAAGGGGCTCAATAGCGAGGGCAAAAAGGAGCGGAGATAAAGGGCAGCCCTGTCTTGTGCCTTTGCATAGTGGGAAAAACTCTGAATTGTGGCCAGGGAGTTTGATACGAGTGTGTGGATCATGGTATAGGGCTTTAAACCCATGCAGAAATTCATTCCTTATACCGTACCTGGGGAGAAGTGAGTTTAAATAGGACCAGCTGACGCTATCGAAGGCCTTATGTATGTCTAAACTAAGTAGTAGAGTGGTTCTAGTGTGTAGGTTGGAGTCTTGGATGATGTTTGTTTCTAATCTTATATTATCAGTGAGTTGCCTTTCTGGGATAAAACCTGATTGATCCGGGTGAATTAAGGGTGGGATGACTGAGGCCAATCTGTCTGCTAACATTTTACTGAAAATTTTGAGGTCATTATCTATGACGGAGATCGGGCGAAAGTTCTGTGGGATGGTGTGGTCTTTGTTTGGTTTAGGTAATAGGGACATATTAGCTAGGAGCATTTCAGCAGGGAATTGATTGCCTTGTAGGATATGGTTAAATTAACAAGGTGGGGAATTAAAATTGGAGCAAATTTTTTGTAATATGATGTTGAAAAGCCATCTGAACCTGGAGCTGTGGAGGTCTTTAATGAGCTTATTATCCTATTAATTTCTATTTCTGAACAAGG
Source organism: Rana muscosa (assembly GCA_029206835.1). Taxonomy (NCBI): domain Eukaryota; kingdom Metazoa; phylum Chordata; class Amphibia; order Anura; family Ranidae; genus Rana; species Rana muscosa. Next base: position 855,605,250 of record CM055117.1, read on the forward strand.
TGCGTTTAACGCCTCAATTTGCTGGGTCGAAAGAGTGGGTAGAGGAATATCATCAAGCCATAGTGTCGAGGATAGTTTTTGGGGTGTTTTGAGGAGAGGATAGAAGTTTCTTATAAAATTTCAAAAAAATCTCCATGACTCCTTTAGGATGGGAGATTAAGTTGCCTGCAGCGTTTCTTAGTTTATAAGTATGAGGAGGTTTCATGGATTGGTTCAATTTTCTAGCAAACATGGTGGATGAGGAGTTGCTGTATAATAAGAATCTTGCCTTGGACCATCTAAGGGCTTTTTCTGTGTCTGAAGTTAGTAATGTGTCTAGTGCGGTCCGTTTTTATTGAATTTGTTTTAGTATGTCGCCAGACATTGGTTGTGTTTATGGTGTAGCTTGTCTAGATCTCTGGTTAGTGTTTTTATGTCAGTTAGTTTCATCCTATTTTTAGTGGATGCCATCTTGATTAGATGGCCTCTCATGACAGCCTTATGGGCCCATCCACCTTGATGTGGGAAGAATGTCTGGAGAAGAGTTAAGTGTAAAGTACTCTTCCATGTCGCTTGTCAGTTGTTGTATATTTCGGTGGTCTGTTAATAGTGCGTCATTGATGCGCCATTTATGTGGTTTATTGGCAAGACCTATGTTTGATGTGGTAAAAGATACGATCTGATTATCCGACCAGGGACAAGAGTGGATGTCAGCCTTTGATGAATTAGCTACTAAAATTGGGGTGCAAAAGATGTAATCCAATCTAGCAGAGCAATCATGTGGGTGTGAGTAAAAAGTGTAATTTCTAATACCTATGTTATGTGCTCTCCATGTGTCAATGAGTTGGTGGTTATGTAATGTGCGGTTTAATGTTTTGGGGAAGGCTTTAGATGAGGGTGCAATTCTACTTCTATCTAAGGTTGAATGTGCAGCTAAATTGAAGTCTCCGCCTACAATCAAATGGGGGGAGGAGTATTTATCTAATATATCAAAGAAATTTGAAAAAAAAGAAGCATGAGCATCATTAGGTGCGTATACAGAGGCTATTGTGACATTACGTCCTCCTATGGAACCCTTTACAATCAGAAAACGACTCTCTGGATCTATAAAGACATTTTGGGTTTCAAACACTAAAGAATTTTTAATAAAAATAGCCGTGCCTCTTGTCTTAGAGTTGAATGTTGTGTAATAGAACTGACCGTATGCTTTGTCAAAGAATTTGGGGTGCTTTGCTGCCGTGAAATGCGTTTCTTGCACTAATATAATGTCAGCCCCTAGTCTTTTATAATGGCGGAAGCCTTTTTTCCTTTTTTGGGGAGAATTTATGCCGTTAGCATTGTGTGAAATTACTTTTTAAGTCCCATTTAAAATGTATGGGGGAATGCTCTGGCATGATAGAAAGTGATACCAGATAGTTATTTTTGAGTAATGGATAATGAACAAAATATGATGATAGATTGGCAACATGCCGAGCACCACAATATGTAAGTGTACTGTATATAAGTACCAAACTTGAAGAAATATATGATATTGACGTGTTCATCCTATGTCCCCTAAATTTCAAGCATAGCGACCCCAAATGTGGGGGTCCGCTACATACAGATGCAAGTAATATTAAATAAACCAATTACAAATCAGACTGTGTACAATCTCATACAGCAGGAGAATAGGTCATACCAAGGAAATAACTTGCATTTACAGTCTCGATCAACATAAGAAAACATTTTCCAAAAAGGTACTCATAGAGGTACTCATGGCAAAACAAATCAATCATATGGACTAAGATACACTAAGACCATGTACATTTTAGTCACTATCAATGGTAAGATCTGAAGACCATCAAACACGCCATACTTTATTATATTTTCTCTTTCATCCATGGACGGACACAGCTCCTTTATTCTTGACAGTAGGGTTATATGCCGTCTATTAGAGGTCTAGGCAGACATGTTAAACAGTTAAAAACATGTAACTACAGCAAAGCTGAACAGTACCGCCCAGGGGGCGGTCCCTCTGGTTAAAACCCCTCACCTTGCACTCAGCGGCTCAGTTTTTTTCTGCCTAGCATAGGAGAAGGACCTGCCTCCCTATGGGGACCATTGGTCCTGGAGATTTTTTTTTTATTATTTTTTTCTACTTTTTTGATCCTGAGATCTACTATCAACTGCCGGCTGGGTAACAGGCTGGATAATATAGATCCTTGTAGTCTCCCCAGTCCAGCCATCGAGCGTGAGCAGAACTTTAGCTACGCGCTGGGTCGGCCACGACATACCCTGTTTGCTCCAGGGGTGGTCGGTGAGCTATATGCTCCGGGGCACACATATGACCGAGCTACTGCTGTCCGAGTCATAGTGGGCAGTGGCCAACAGCCACTCCGTACTGCTCGGGTGATGGGTCTGTCCGGAATGTGTCCAGCAGTCCTCGCAGGACGGGTAAGTAGGGTTCCACCTGTTTTGGCAGGATGGAACAGCTGGGCATTCCTGGGGAGGTCGACTAGGGGTCTCCCACTCTCCCTTTCTTCTCTCCCTGTCCCTTCCCTCCTCCTCATGCATCTGGCTGGGCCTGCTGTGTACCTGACTGGGGGTCCTCCGGGGGGGCTTCGGATCCTGGCTGGGGGCTGCACTGGGTGTCCTAGGTCTGCTCTCTGTGGTGGGGTGTTGTCTGTCTGCCATGTGTGGGGGGCCTTCACGCGGAGGCCCAGCGTGTTCGCGGGCCTTTTATTTACCTCAGAAGTGATCCGGCGGCCATTTTGGGTGAGCCGGTGCCATTTTCTTGTAGCCGCGCTGTAATACAGCTGGCGGACATTTTCTTGTAGCTCGCGCTCCTTTTTCCTGAGGCAGCCGGCGGCCATTTACTTGTGGTTTTTGCTTAGTTTTGGCCTCTAGCGCTGGAAATGTCTTTCTGAACGGCGCGAACAGCACAGAACACCTCAGACGCAGGGCAGCACCTCAGCACAGGCTGTGCAGGAGAGAGAGCGGACCGCAGCGCTGTGCAGTACCTGGGTCAGGGTGGTGAGTCCTCTGGGGGCCCCTCGGTCTGTAGTAGGGATGAGCTCGGTGTTCGAGTCGAACATACGTTCGACTCGAACATCGGCTGTCCGATGAAGATCAAACGTTTTGGGCCGTTCGCGCCAAATTCGTGTGACCCCGCATGCTTGGCCAATCCCAGCGCTGGCCACGAGGAGAGCCATAATTGGCCACAGGGACGGATAGGCAGGGACAGTGTTAGTGATATTTGTTCATTTACCTTGTGTGTAGGGAGAGAGGATAGGCAGGGACAGTGTCAGTGATATTCTGCTAAACCTTGTGTGCAGGGAGAGAGAAGGATAGGCAGGGACAGTGTCAGTGATATTCTGCTAAACCTTGTGTGCAGGGAGAGAGAAGAATAGGCAGGGGACAGTGTCAGTGATATTTTTGCTAAGCCTCCTGCACAGTATACACCTGAAGCTAGCCCTTATTACTGTGTTTTCCTGTTGTGTAACACAGGCAGGCATCTTCAGCAGTTATAGCAGGCGTAGTGTGCTTCCTGCAAAATATTCACCTGAAGCTAGCCCTTATTGCTGTGTTTTCCTGTTGTGTAACACAGGCAGGCATCTGCAGCACTTACAGCGGGCGTATTGTGCTTCTTGCAAAATATACACCAGAAGCTAGCCCTTATTGCTGTGTTTTCCTGTTGTGTAACACAGGCAGGCATCTGCAGCACTTACAGCAGGCGTAGTGTGCCTCCTGCAAAATATACACCTGAAGCTAGGCCTTATTGCTGTGTTTTCCTGTTGTGTAACACAGGCAGGCATCTGCAGCACTTGCAGCGGGCGTAGTGTGCCTCCTGCACATTATACACCTGAAGCTACCCCTTATTGCTCGTAGTTTTTTTTCTTTTGTGTTACACTAACAGGCATCTGCAGCACTTAAAGCGGGCGTAGTGTGCTTCTTGCAAAATAAACACCAGAAGCTAGCCCTTATTGCTGTGTTTTCCTGTTGTGTAACACAGGCAGGAATCTGCAGCACTTACAGCAGGCGTAGTGTGCTTTTTGCAAAATATACACCTGAAGCTACCCCTTATTGCTGGTTTTCCCATCTCCCTGCAGGCCTTTAGAATGTCTGGAAGGTAAACAAGGAGAGGCAGACAGTCAGGAGCCAATAAAAGAGGGCAAGCAGGCTCTGTGTCTAGAGACAACAGTGCTGGTCGTGGATGCGGTGCATCGTCATCAGCACGTGGCCATGGGACACGCTTGTCCTTATTTTCGGCAGCTGGACGTGTTGAGCCGCATCATGCCGAAGACTTGGTAGAGTGGATGACCAAGCCCTCCTCATCCTCCTCATCCTCTCTCACCCAGGCTCAGGGTACTGGCAAAGCAGCTGCTAAAGCGTCCTCAATGTCATCATCATTCACTCCTTCCCTAGACCCACCGTGTCCTCCTGAGGAGTCCCCCGAACTGTTTGAGCACAGTGTTGGGTACATGCTCCAGGAGGATGCCCAGTGTTTTCAAAGGGTCTGAAGATGATACCCAGCTAGAGGAAGGCAGTAGCGTGAGAGCAGAGAGAGGGGATGCTCAAGAAGGACACCAATCTGGCAGTCATGTTCCAGCAGCTGCAGCATACTGCCAGATCGGTTCCAGTGATGAGGAGGGAGGGGATGATGTCACTGACTCCACGTGGGTGCCTGATAGGAGAGAGAAGGAGGAGGAGGATGAGGAGGAGGCACATCTCCAACGAGGCAGGATGCCCTCCGGGGGCCAGCGTAAGGGCAGCACACCGACTGAATCACGCCGCAGAGCTCCGCCTGTGCAGGGCGCTGCCTCTGCCCGTTATTCCAAAAGTTCTTTGGTGTGGGCCTTTTTTGAGTCGAGTGCATCAGATTGCACAGCTGCTGTTTGCAACATATGTCTCAAGCGTATCTTGTGTGGCCAAAACATCAGCCGCTTGGGCACCACATGCTTGACCAGACATATGTTGACCTGCCATGCAGCTCGTTGGCAAGCCTACCTTAAAGACCCACACCAAAGAACAAAGTGGACCTCTCCTTGCTACGCATCAGCTGGGATCTCCAACCCAACTATACCTTCAGTCCTCTCTGAAACCTGCACTGAGAGGAATGAAGGTGTAGAATTAGGTGTGTCACAGCCTAGTACTTGCGGGCACTCTGCTAGCAGTACACCGACGTCCGATTCTAGCAGGCAAATTTCCCTGCCTCAGCTGCTGGACCGTCTAAAAAAGTTCACTCCCAGCCATCCACATGCCCAGCGGTTGAATGCTAGCTTGGCTAAATTGCTAGCACTTCAACTGCTGCCTTTTCAGTTGGTAGACTCGGCCCCCTTCCGTGAGTTTATGCAATGTGCGGTTCCTCAGTGGCAGGTTCCCAAACGCCACTTTTTCTCACGGAAGGCGATTCCGGCATGTGGAAGGCAATGTCCATGCCTCGCTGGACAGGGCGGTCAGCGGTAAGGTGCATATTACCGCTGACTCATGGTCCAGCAGGCATGGACAGGGACGTTACCTTTCTTTCACGGCCCATTGGGTCACTCTTTTGGCAGCTGGGAAGGATGCAGGACAAGGTGCAGTAGTGTTGGAGGTTGTTCCGCCGCCACGCCTCCAAAATGCTACTACTGGTTGTGACACACCTCTCTCCTCCACCCCCTCCTCTTCTTCTTCCTCCATGGCCTCTTCCTGTGCTTTGTCCTCGGAACCAGCGGTGCTCCGTAGGCGTTCAAGGGGCTACGCAAGTACGCAGGCAAAAAGATGCCATGCCGTGCTTGCGCTGGTGTGTTTGGGGGACAGGAGCCACACTGGGGCAAAGGTTCTGTCAGCTCTGCAGGGGCAGGCCGAGAGGTGGTTGACGCCATGCCAGCTTAAGGCAGGAATGGTGGTTTGCGACAATGGCACCAACCTCCTCTCCGCCCTCCGACAGGGACAACTGACCCATGTGCCCTGTGTGGCTCACGTCCTTAACCTGGTGGTGCAGCGGTTCTTGGGCATGTACCCGGGCTTACAGGATGTCCTGAGGCAGGCCAGGAAAGTCTGTGTGCATTTCCACAGATCATATAATGCCAGTGCTCGGCTGGCTGAGCTGCAAAAGGAGTTGAACCGGCCCAAGAACCGCCTTATATGTGACATGCCCACCAGGTGGAACTCAACGTTGGCCATGCTGCAGCGGCTGCACACGCAGCAGAGGGCCATCAATGAGTACCTGTGTGACTATGGCACCAGGACAGGGTCAGGGGAGCTCGGGTTTTTTTCACCACGCCAGTGGGGCATGATCAGGGATGCATGCACTGTCCTGGCACCATTTGAGGAGGCCACGAGGATGGTGAGCAGTGACAGTGCATGCATCAGTGACACTGTACCTCTTGTCCACCTGTTGGAGCATACGCTGCGTGGAATAATGGACAGGGCACTTGAGGCAGAACAGAGGCAGGAAGAGGAGGACTTCCTTGCCTCTCAAGGCCCCCTTTACCCAGACAGTGTTCCTTCTGTCCCACCCATCCCACAGGAGGAGGACAACGAGGAGGAGGAGGATTGTGTCCGCATGGAGGTGGAGCCTGGCACTCAGCATCAACAGCAGCAGTCTTTTAGGAATGATTTACAGTCCCAAGAAACACGTGGACTAGTACGTGGCTGGGAGGAGGTGGCTGCGGATCATGTCGTCCTTAGTGACCCAGAGGACTCCGGACCGAATGCCTCAGCTAACCTATGCTGCATGGCCTCCCTGATCCTGCAAAGTCTGCGGAAGGATCCTCGTATTCTTCGGATCAAGGAGAGGGACCATTACTGGCTGGCCACTCTCCTTGATCCACGGTACAAGGGTAAGGTTGCGGACCTTATCTTACCATCGCAGAGGAAGCAGAGGATGAGACAACTCTGGGAGGCCTTGCAGAAAGGTCTGTGCAACGCGTTCCCAGAGACTGAGAGGTTACAAACTCCTGGTCCTGGACAACGAGTTGCTGAGGCTTCGGTCAGTCAAAGAAGGAGCGGTGGGGAAGGTGGCCGTCTGACCGATGCGTTCAGACAATTTTTTAGTCCGCAGCCCCAAGGTATGATCGGTTCCAGCAACCATCGCCAGCGTCTGATATACATGGTGCAGGAATACCTAGGGGCAAGGTCAGACTTGGACACCTTTCCCACCGAAAATCCTCTGGCTTACTGGGTCTTGAGGATGGATCACTGGCCAGAGCTTGCACAGTATGCAATTGAGCTACTGGCCTGTCCTGCATCCAGCGTTCTTTCGGAACGCACATTCAGTGCTGCTGGATGCTTTGTCACGGATCACAGGGTGCGCCTGTCCGTACTTTGCAACAGGGCTCATTACTGTGCTCAAAGTACAGTATCTGTGAGGGGTTGCAGTGTTGTGGCACCAGTGCCTAAGGCCCAATTTTTCTGCCCCTGTTTAACAGGGGCGTGTAATTACAATTTTTGATGCAATACTTTGCAACAGGGCTCATTACTGTGCTCCAAGTACAGTATCTGTGAGGGGTTGCAGTGTTGTGGCACCAGTGCCTAAGGCCCAATTTTTCTGCCCCTCTTCAACAGGGGCATGCAATTACAATTCTTGATCTAATAATTTACAGTAGGGCCCATTCATGCGCCCACCAAGAGTAACTGTGAGGGCTGACAGTGTTGTAGCACCACCACCAAAGGCCCAATTTTTCCTACCACTGTTCAACAATGGCATGTAATTACAATTCCTGATATAATAGTTCACAGCAGGGCGTTCCAGCGCCCACCAAGAGTAACTGTGAGGGCTCAGTGTTGTGGCAACACCAACATGTAAGGGGCAAATTTCTGCAGAGTATATACGGTAGGCCCTTACTTTCAAACATCCAACTTACAAATGACTCCTACTTGCAAACGGAAGGAGACAGCAGGAAGTGAGAGGAAATCTACCCCTAGGAAGGGAAATTCTCTCCTGTGATGCCACGTACACACGGCCGTTTTTCTCGTCTAAAAAAACGACATTTTTCCCATTCGACGAGAAAAACGATAGTCTGTGGGCTTTCTGTCGTTTTTTTCGACGAGAAAAACGGCATTAAAAAAGACGAGAAAAATTAGAACATGTTCTAATTTTTCTCGTTGTTTTTTTCGACATGTTTTCCGCGGCAGTGTTTCCCATAGGGAAACACTGCCGCGGAGCCCACAGACGGTCGTTTTTCTCGTCAAGAGAAAAAATGACGTGAAAAACGACCGTGTGGGGGGAACAAGCTGTTCCCCCGTTTTAAATGACATTATTCACGGCGGTTTTTTAACCGCCGTGAATAATGATCGTGTGTACGCGGCATGAGAGTTAATATTGGAAAAAGGTGTCTCCTCTCTACTGATGCTTTATCACCAATCCTTGTTTCAATAAAAACCCCACTTTTCAAAAACAGTTGTCATTGGGACGGAAAGTGAGGTGAAATGTTCTGAACAGGGGCACAGACAGCAAAACAAATGTTACAGGGGTGATAACCCTTACCTATGTTTTCCAAAAAGCTTAAAAATATTTTTTTTTGGCTGGAGCTACACTTAAACAATGTACCTGTTCAAAATTACAAACAGATTCTACATAAGAACAAACCTACAGTCCCTGTCTTGTATGCACCGCCTGTATACGGCTGTTCAGAGTATATAGGGCCTTTTTTTATTTTGTGTGCGGGGTTCCCCTTAATATCCATACAAGACCCAAGGGGGCTGGTAATGGGCTGAGGTAGGGGGGGGGGGGGGTGATGGGGTAGCTATGCCATTTTTCTCAAAGATTTTCATCCATATTACCGTCCCGGTAATATGGATGAAAATCTTTGAGAAAAATGGCATTACATTAAAGCCGCAAGCAGTTTTAAATGGCTTTTTTTCCTTTAGAAATTTCATTTTGTGCAGGGACAGTTCTAAACACGGGAAACACATGCCACTTCACAGGCATACTTTAGACACCCCCCAGGTACGATATTTAAAGGAATATTTGCCTCTTTTTTTTTTTTCACTTTATGCATCATTAACCACTTAACGACCGCCCACTGTAAATATACGTCGGCAGAATGGCACCGACAGGCACAATCACGTACATATACGTGATTGCCTTTGTATAGTTGGGGGGTCCCAGTGAACAGTCGTTAATTGTTCGGGAGCGATCCAGGATGAGGGGACGGCCGTTCGATTCCGGCCACCCCCTCGTGATCGCTCCCGGCGAATGAGAAAGCTTCCTCTGCTGTGTAATGTTTACACAGGCAGAGGAAGTGATGTCATCTCTCATGCGGCGCTCACATATACCGAGCGCCGTACAAGAAAAGACACACAGGTTAGTGCACAAACAGCACATTGACACCAGGACACATAGGAACATAAATCGCCCCCCAGGCCCCCCCAGATCACCCCCCAGCCCCCAGTCAGTGTCACTGATTGCAGTGACCATTTATTTACTGATCACTGCAATCAGTGACATTTGTGACTGTAAAAGTGTCACTACAGTTTAGTTTTAGGTCCAGTGTAGCCCCCTAACCCCCCTAATAAAGGTTTAACCCCTGATCGCCCCCCAGATATCCCTTTCACCCCCTAGCACCACTGTCGCTAAGCGATCGTTTTTCTGATCGCTGTTTTATTGTCAGTGATGCCGATCGGTAGCCAGTTATTTTTTTAGGTTCGCTGCAGGTTTTTATAGGGTCGGGTACCCCCATATATTACCTAATAAAGGTTTAACCCCCTTGATCGCCCCCCAGATAACCCTTTCACCCCCTAGCACCACTGTCGCTAAGCGATCGTTTTTCTGATCGCTGTCTTATTGTCGGTGATGCGGATCGGTATCCAGTTATTTTTTTTAGGTTCGCCGCAGGTTTTTATAGCGTCGGGTACCCCAATATATTACCTAATAAAGGTTTAACCCCCTTGATCGCCCCCCAGGTAACCCTTTCACCCCCTTTTGCCAGTGTCACTAAGCGATCGTTTTTCTAAACGCTGTATTAGTTATGCTGGTGCCGATAGATAGCCAGTTATTTTTTTTTTAGGTTCGCCGCTGGTTTTTATAGCGTCAGGTACCCCCATATATTATCTAATAAAGGTTTTAACCCCCTAATTGCCCCTAGTTAACCCTGCGTCACACCCCAGGCAGCGTCAGGTTAGTGCCAGTAATGCCAACACCCACGCGTGAAGCATACACTTCCCTTAGTGGTATAGTATCTGAACAGATCAATATCTGATCTGATCAGATCTATACTAGCGTCCCCAGCAGTTTAGGGTTCCCAAAAACGCAGTGTTAGCGGGATCAGCCCAGATACCTGCTAGCACCTGCGTTTTGCCCCTCCGTCCAGCCCAGGCCACCCAAGTGCAGGATCGATCGATCACTGTCACTTACAAAACACAACACACATAACTGCAGCGTTCGCAGAGACAGGCCTGATCCCTGCGACTCCAGTGCTGTAGGAGGTAATTTCACCACCACAGTTAAAAAAAAAAGCATATATGCCGAAGCCTTGGGGCAGCAGGGGCGGCGGAGCGGAGGAGCGATTTTGCTCCTAATGCCGCGTACATACGGTCGAAATTCCGATGGAGGCTTGCCCGTGGAAAAGTCTGACCATGTGTACGCGGCATAACTTTTGCGGGAAGATGCCCCCATGCTTCGGCATATATAAATGGTGCATGTATGCCCATCATTAGAAGTGGGTGGATGAAGGGAGGTATTCTAATGGTGGGCATACCCACCGATCAATCTCTTTCTTTCGTTCAGCCAACAGGCTGCATGAAAAAAAAGATTACAATACAGGTCCTTCTCAAAAAATTAGCATATTGTGATAAAATTCATTATTTTCTGTAATGTACTGATGAACATTAGACTTTCATATATTTTAGATTCATTACACACAACTGAAGTAGTTCAAGCCTTTTCTTGTTTTAATATTGATGATTTTGGCATACAGCTCATGAAAACCCCAAAATCCTATCTCAAAAAATTAGCATATTTCATCCGACCAATAAAAGAAAAGTGTTTTTAATACAAAAAAAGTCAACCTTCAAATAATTATGTTCAGTTATGCACTCAATACTTGGTCGGGAATCCTTTTGCAGAAATGACTGCTTCAATGCGGCGTGGCATGGAGGCAACCAGCCTGTGGCACTGCTGAGGTGTTATGGAGGCCCAGGATGCTTCGATAGCGGCCTTAAGCTCATCCAGAGTGTTGCGTCTCTCAACTTTCTCTTCCCAATATCCCACAGATTCTCTATGGGGTTCAGGTCAGGAGAGTTGGCAGGCCAATTGAGCACAGTAATACCATGGTCAGTAAACCATTTACCAGTGGTTTTGGCACTGTGAGCAGGTGCCAGGTCGTGCTGAAAAATGAAATCTTCATCTCCATAAAGCTTTTCAGCAGATGGAAGCATGAAGTGCTCCAAAATCTCCTGATAGCTAGCTGCATTGACCCTGCCCTTGATAAAACACAGTGGACCAACACCAGCAGCTGACATGGCACCCCAGACCATCACTGACTGTGGGTACTTGACACTGGACTTCAGGCATTTTGGCATTTCCCTCTCCCCAGTCTTCCTCCAGACTCTGGCACCTTGATTTCCGAATGTACTTTGGACCACTGAGCAACAGTCCAGTGCTGCTTCTCTGTAGCCCAGGTCAGGCGCTTCTGTCGCTGTTTCTGGTTCAAAAGTGGCTTGACCTGGGGAATGCGGCACCTGTAGCCCATTTCCTGCACACGCCTGTTCACGGTGGCTCTGGATGTTTCTACTCCAGACTCAGTCCACTGCTTCCGCAGGTCCTCCAAGGTCTGGAATCGGTCCTTCTCCACAATCTTCTTCAGGGTCCGGTCACCTCTTCTCGTTGTGCAGCGTTTTCTGCCACACTTTTTCCTTCCCACAGACTTCCCACTGAGGTGCCTTGATACAGCACTCTGGGAACAGCCTATTCGTTCAGAAATTTCTTTCTGTGTCTTACCCTCTTGCTTGAGGGTGTCAATGATGGCCTTCTGGACAGCAGTCAGGTCGGCAGTCTTACCCATGATTGCGGTTTTGAGTAATGAACCAGGCTGGGAGTTTTTAAAAGCCTCAGGAATCTTTTGCAGGTGTTTAGAGTTAATTAGTTGATTCAGATGATTAGGTTAATAGGTCGTTTAGAGAACCTTTTCATGATATGCTAATTTTTTGAGATAGGATTTTTGGGTTTTCATGAGCTGTATGCCAAAATCATCAATATTAAAACAAGAAAAGGCTTGAACTACTTAAGTTGTGTGTAATGAATCTAAAATATATGAAAGTCTAATGTTTATCAGTACATTACAGAAAATAATGAACTTTATCACAATATGCTAATTTTTTGAGAAGGACCTGTACATGTCCAACAAGGACCAGCAACGTACTGGTATGTTGCTGGACTTTGAATGGTTATACCAGATTGATGCCTGTGGGTTTAGGTATCATTCTTTTCAGCCAGCGGCCGGCTTTCATGTAAAAGCAATCCTAGTGGCTAATTAGCCTCTGGACTGCTTTTACAAGCAGTGGGAGGGAATGTCCCCCCCCCGGATATAAAAAGCGCAATTGGGAAATTGGGAAAGCATTTTATCACACCGATCTTGGTGTGGTCAGATGCTTTGAGGGCAGAGGAAAGATCTAGGGTCTAATAGACCCCAGTTTTTTCAAAAAAAGAGTACCTGTCACTACCTATTGCTATCATAGGGGATATTTACATTCCCTGAGATAACAATAAAAATGCTAAAAAAAAAAAAAAAAAAATATGGAAGGAACAGTTTAAAAATAAAATAAAAAAGCAAAATTAATAATAATAAAAAAAAAAAAACACCCCTGTCCTGCCCTGCTCTTGCGCAATGGCGAACGCAAGCGTGGGTCTGGCGTCATATGTAAACAGCAATTGCACCATGCATGTGAGGTATCACCGCGAAGGTCAGATCGAGGGCAGTGATTTTAGCAGTAGACCTCCTCTGTAAATCTAACGTGGTAACCTGTAAAGGCTTTTAAAGGCTTTTAAAAATGTATGTAGTTTGTCGCCAATGCGCGTTTGTGCGAAATTTTAAAGCATGTCGTATTTGGTATCTATGTACTCGGCCTAAGATCATCTTTTTTATTTCATCAAACATTTAGGCAATATAGTGTGTTTTAGTGCATTAAAATTTAAAGTGTATTTTTTCCCCAAAAAATGCGTTTGAAAAATCGCTGCGCAAATACTGTGTGGAAAAAAAAATGCAACACCCACCATTTTAATCTGTAGGGCCTTTGCTTTAAAAAAATATATAATGTTTGGGGGTTCAACATAATTTTCTTGCAAAAAAAAAACGGAAAATTTATTACCAAATACTTACCGTAATTTTCCTTTCCTGATAGACTCCATGGCAGACTACGTGTGGGTTAACCCCGCCTCCTCTCCACAGCTATAGGACCCCTTACCCATAAATTTGAACTCACCTCCACAGACAGGTGTTCCGTAACTAGCCGACTCAAATTTCAACTCTCATATTTTTAATTCATGGGTGGGAACTCCGTCTGCCATGGAGTCTATCAGGAAAGGAAAATTACGGTAAGTATTTGGTAATAAATTTTCCGTTTTCCTGACAGACTCCATGGCAGACTACGTGTGGGAAATAACTAGCCAATCCACACGGGAGGGTATGCTTGCTCAAAAAAAATATTTTAATCTTTCCCGTCAACTGACAGGATTTTTCGACCAAAATTAACAGAGGAAAGGGAAGCAGGCTCAATACAATAATGAGACATAAATGTATGAATAGAAGACCACAAGGCTGCCCTGCATATCACTTCAGGAGCCACGTGTCGAGCTGCTGCCCATGAGGCTGCCATGCCTCTGGTGGAATGAGCCGTCACGCCTCTGGAGGAGCCAAGCCCTTTGCCCTGTAAGCCTGTTGAATAGATTGGACGATCCAGGCTGCTATTGTTCTGGAGGAAGCCCTCTTTCCTTTGTTGCTACCGGTGTGTAACAAGAACAGGTAGTTCAAGCTTCTAAAAGATGAAGTGACTCGCAAATATTCTTTCAGAGTCTCACCTACATCCAAGGGATGAACATCTGCTGATTCTGGAGAATTGAAAGTAGGAAGGACTATTTCCTGATTCTCGTGAAAAACTGACTTGACTTTTGGTTTAGACCCAAGCATGGGAATAAGGACCACTCGGTCCGGGAAGAAAGTCAAAAAGGGTTCTTGACAACCCAGGAAGCTTATTTCTGAAACCCTTTTGGCTGAAGTAATGGCCACTAGAAAGGCCAGTTTGATTGATAAGTCCTTAATAGAAAGATCCTTGTTGTTGAGTGCTGAAAGAGCATCAAGGACGAGCAGAAGATCCCATTTGGGGAATCTAGGTTTCCTCTGAGGCCTGATTCTCGAAGCCCCCTGAAAGGATTGTTGAACCAGGGGATGAGTTGCCCATGATGTTCCTGAAAATGCCGATAAGGCTAAAACTTGTCAATCAGTTCCCTCAGAGTACAAAGGAAGATCCAAGCCTGATTGTAGAAAACTCAAAACGTCTTGAACTCCAGGATTTCTGAAAGATTTTCCAGCAGAAGTCATGAAGCTGACAAACCTGGTCCAGATTCTGTTGTAGGTTTTGTTCATGTTAGGCTTTCTGGAGCTCATAAGGGTAGAGATTACCCCTAAAGCACACCCAAGAGACTCTAGCGGGTCCCTGAAGCTCATCAGATTCAGGAGAGGAAACCATGGCCTGTTCGGCCAGTATGGTGCTATTGTTATCACTTCGCCTTTCTCCAACTGGAGCCGCTGCAGGAATTTTTGCATGATCGGAGGTGGAGGGAAGGCATATGCCTTGTTGAATTTCCATTGGCTTGTTAATGCATCTACTCCGAAGGCTTGACTGCACCGACCTCAAGTGTAGTATCTGTCTACTTTGTGATTGCAGGGGGATGCAAACAGATCCACTTCTGGATCGATTCCCAACGATAGGATCCACTTGAATGTCTGTGTATGCAGTGACCATTCGTTGTTGTCTAGGTTGCTGCGTGACAGGAAGTCCGCTTGAATGTTCTGTTTCCCTGGAATGAAGACTGCTGTTAAGTTGAGTAGATTCCTCTGAGCCCAGGTCATAATGGGCTCGACCTCTTGGAGAAGGGCAGAGCTCCGAGTGCCCCCTTGTCTCTTCACATATGCCACAGCGGTGGTATTGTCCATTTTCAGTAGGACCGACTTCCCTT
Source organism: Rana muscosa (assembly GCA_029206835.1). NCBI lineage: Eukaryota > Metazoa > Chordata > Amphibia > Anura > Ranidae > Rana > Rana muscosa. The sequence goes on from CM055117.1 coordinate 855,620,365, forward strand.
TCAGAAGGTGGGAGAAAGCGCGAAGGGCGCACCATGCCGCACGCAATTCCAGAACGTTTGACCCTGGAATGTGGAGATGGGCATCCCATTTGCCCTGAGCCAGTTCTCCACAATGTGCTCCCCAGCCCGCATTGCTGGCATCGGATGAAACAATCATCCATTGGATGGGAGCAAGGGAGTGGCATGTTAACAAGTTTTTGTGTTGAAGCCACCAGAGAAGACTGTTCCTCATTGACTGAGTAGTCCTGATCAGCTGATTGCGATCGTCTGTCTTCCATTGCTGAAGGAATCCTGATTGAAAAGGCCGAAGCCTCCACATTGCCCATTTGACCATGGGGAACGTGGCCACCATCGTGCCGATTATCTTCAGGCACTGTGACGCCCTTAGGTGAGAGTAGTCTAGGGCTAAAGATATTCTTACCCGAATGACCGGGATTTTTCTTCCGAAAGAGAGATGGTATTCTCTACTGTGTCGAATTGAGCTCCTAGGTAGGTTAGGCGTAGGGTCGGGTCTGGCTGACTTTTCTCTCGGTTTAGGAGCCATCTGAACTCTATCAATGTAGAGATCACTTGATCTTTGTGGATCAGCAGCTGCTGCTTGTCTTGGGACAGTAGTAGCAGCTCGTCCAGGTAATGATACAGACGCACACCCTGTATTCTGATAAGAGACACAATTACCGACAGTACCTTGGAAAAGACCCTTGGAGAGGTCGTTAGTCCAAATGGAAGACAAATAAATTGTAAGTGCTCTCGTTCGACCTGAAATCGAAGGTATTTGTAGAATTCTTCTGCCACGGGAACATGAAAATACGCGTCCTTAACATCTATTGAGAACAACCAGTCACCTGGTTGAACAACTTTTTGGATGGTTGAGAGTGCTTCCATCTTGAATTTCTCGTGCTTTATGTACCTGTTCAGGAAAGTGAGATCTATAACTGGACGCCAAGAGCCTTTCTTCTTTTGTACTAGGAAGAGGGGGAAGTATACCCCTGGAATTCCTCGTCCTTTGGGACGGGCACCACTGCTCCTTGATCTTTCAGGGCATTCACATATGAAAGAAGAACTTGTTGTTTTTCTTCTGATTGAGGCAGTGAAGATTGCATTGGTCTGCATGGAGGGACTTTGGTGAAGGACCATGCGTGACCTGTTGAGACCGTTTTGATGGTCCAATAATCTGAGATCAAGGTCACCCAGACGTGCCGGCAGAGACGTAGGCGAGCCCCTACCCGACCGCTTGGGCAGGCCCAATCTCAAAAGGACTTGGTTGGCTCGCGCCCACCGGGCGTCTGTTTCTTGCCAGATTTTTTGGAAAGATATCTGCCTATTCCAGTTCCAGCTTCTCCTCCTAAAATCCCGTCCCGGCCTATAGGAGCATGCCTCTCTTGAACGCTCTGTACTGCGTCTCTGCTGAGGTTTTCTTTGGTTAAACGGACGTTTGTCCTGAGGGAGGAATCCCGACTTTCCGCCTGTAGCCTTTGAAATGGCATTATACAGTTTGTTTCCAAACAAGGAAGTTCCTTCAGAAGGAATTTTGCACCATGCCTGCTTTGAGGCAGGATCAACAAGCCAGGGGCGGCGCAACCATAGTGCTCGTTTGGCTGTGACCGAAGATAGCAAGGATCTAGCCATCAAGCGGATGAGATCAATTGAAGCTTCTCCCAAAAAGGCGATAGCCAGTTTAAGTTCTTGCACTGCTGAACTTTGTGCCAATTCCTCCGAGACACCTTTCAGAACGGAGTCAACATTTTCCACCCAGGCCTCCATTGCTTTGGAGGTGACTGCAAGGGCTAGGGCTGGTTTGCAAGCCATACCGTTCAAGTTATATATTCTCTTAATGTCTTGGTCAATCTTTCAATCCAGACCATCTTTAAAAGATACAGTGTCATCTAGCAGGAGGGTGACATGCTTCGCTAGGCGCATTACTGCTGCATCCACGAGGGGAGCATTTTCCAAACCTTCTTATCCCCCTTGCTCCATTCTTCCTTAAACACTCCTTTCAGCTCGGTGTGAAATTGGAACATTCTTTCCCCAGTTTCTTAAACAGTTCCTTTGTTTCTCTGGGGGGGGGGGGGGCAGTGGTATCTTCCAACTTTAAGGTTTCCATCACTGCCTTGATCAGTGGAGAGACTAAAGCGTAGTCGAATCCCACTACAGAATCATCTCCCTCCATCTCGTCTTGCGAGGAAACATGGGAGGAATCACAGAATCATCTCCCTCCATCTCGTCTTGCGAGGAATAATGGGAGGAATCATGGGGCTGGAATTGGCCGGAATCCTCCTGGGCCTCGTCAGCCAAGGAGCCAGACAAGGTGGTGGACTGGCTCCTCGTGTGGGGGGGGCATCTATTTCCATCATAGACTGCTGTACCACACGTTTAATAAGAGACTCAAGATTTTGATTTTTCGGTCTCTTTCTCACCGACCACTCAGGCATAGCATGGGTCACACAGCGATTTGCCCTCTGGGATTCTAGTTTTACATCCCCAACAGGTTCTGTGATCAGAGCGATTATCGCGGTGGTGGTAGCGGTGACTTGAGGAGGAATGGGAACATCTCCTATATTTAGAGGGGGAATGTGAGCGTCCCCTATGATAGTGGGTCCCAGACGGAGTGTCACGTCTGGACCTGGAGGATGATTGGTGGTGGTGATGATGATGATGGTGATGGTGCAGCCTGGCAAGGTCCCTATCCTGTGACCGATGAACTGATGTAGCCGGGCTGTAAGAGATAATACAGACAAAGGGAGGGGGAGGAAGGTGGGCAGGTTGTAACCGTTAGCAACCACCAGAAAAAAATGACACCAAATACACCAACCCCCTACCCACTCCGCACAGACCTTGTGCGGGGGGGCTGGCCACACGGCGGTGCAGATGAGTCCATGACGAGGAAGACACACAATGATGCGTAACTCCACTACCTAGACTAAGGATAAGCAAATCAATGCAAGAACAGCGCAGAAAAAAAAAAAGTTTTTTTTTTTTTTTTTTTTTTTAAACTGTCCCTTTAAGAGACACTAAGCATTACATGCATTACATTGCCAAGAAGTGCTTACCCCGTCCTGGTAGTATTGAGACTCCGGGAGGCTGCTGCTATATGCCCACAGGTTATCCCACCTGTATAGGGCTCCTCAGCGGTTTAAATCACCCGCCGGAATGACGTCATGGCCGGTCCCGCTGTGCGCATGCATCGGAGGGACCGAACCTACTGCGCCTGCGCGGCCCCTGACCCCTCCGCCATACTGCGCATGCGCAAAAACCAAGCCTCGGTTTCACCGTGGCTCTGCGCATGCACAGACGATCAACAGGCTGGGATCAGGAAGGGAATGGCATCCTGGAACGCAAAAGCGTTCCACACATATACTAAGCTTAGCGGCGCTGTATGACAGAGAAAAAAACAGCAGAGAAAGACATACAAACAAACAAACAAAAACTATCTGCCATGGAAATAGAAAAAGTCTTCAGACCTTGCCAGCTGAGATCCACCGTCCGTCATGGTACGCTGGGGCCACATCCCTTCCACCATAGGGGTATCCATCAGCCCAAAACCACTCACCCGCTCATAGCTGGGCCCTGGGTGCACCACACAACTCGTACCTGATCCGACAGACATCCTGGACTGCACCTGAATTGCATGATGAAGGTCCATGTGAGGAGGATAAAAAAGGAACACCTGTCTGTGGAGGTGAGCTCAAATTTATGGGTAAGGGGTCCTATAGCTGTGGAGAGGAGGCGGGGTTAACCCACACATAGTCTGCCATGGAGTCTGTCAGGAAAAAATGTTTTCATGTAAACAAATAGTGTCAGAAAGGGCTTTGTCTTCAAGTGGTTAGAAGAGTGGATGTAAGCTTCCTAATGTGTATAAAATGCCAGGACAGTTCAAAACCCCCCCAAATGACCCCATTTTGGAAAGTAGACACCCCAAGCTATATATTGAGAGGTATGTCGAGTCCATGGAATATTTTATATGTTGACACAAGTTGCGGAAAAAATAGGATTTTTTACTCACCGTAAAATCCTTTTCTCTGAGTCCATGGACCGACACAGCTTCTCTATTGACAAAGTGGGTATTATCCGTTAATTAGGAGTGACTAGGCAGAAAAACTTGTAAAAAGTGTTGCATCACACCTTCTACAGTACCGCCCAGGGGGCGGACCCTCTGGGTATATCCTCTGTCTACATCTTCGCAGATCAGTTCGTCAAAAAGCAGTACAAACTTAAAAGGAGGGGTGGGTGCTGTCGGTCCATGGACTCAGAGAAAAGGATTTTACGGTGAGTAAAAAATCCTATTTACTCTTTCATCCATGGACCGACACAGCTTCTCTATTGACAAAGTGGGACGTCCCAAAGCAGTGTCAGAGAAAAAACGAGGGGTGGTAACAGCATAAAAATAAACTTCACCCCAAACACAGCACTCCTCCAACGGAGGAGTTGCAACTCTAAACAGCCGCTTGCAAAACCTTGCGGCCAAAAGAGGCATCCGAAGATGCACCTACATCAATTTTGTAGAATTTTGTGAAAGTGTGAGGGGACGACCAAGTCGCCGCTTTACATAATTGGGAAACAGACGCTTGATGTCGGAAAGCCCAGGAGGCACCTATTGCCCTGGTCAAATGCGCCGTGACAGGAAAGGGGGGCGCCTGACCCTTTAAGGCGTAAGCCTGGATTACTATCTGTCGGATCCACCTAGAGATGGTGGCCGATGAGACTGCTTGGCCCTTCTTGGGACCAGCCACCGAAACAAACAGTGAGTCTGACTTCCGAAACAGGGAAGTAGCAGATAGGTATACTCTCAAAGCTCGGACAACGTCCAAGGAATGCAACGCAGACTCCTTAGGATTCAACGGCTGAGGACACAAGGATGGAAGTACAATGTCTTCGTTGAGATGAAAAGCCGAAACGACTTTCGGAAGAAAGGAAGGCTGCGGCCGCAGCACCACCTTATCCTTGTGGAAAATCAAATAGGGAGCCTTGCAGGACAAGGCTGCCAGCTCAGAGACTCGTCTAACTGACGTAACAGCCACCAAAAAGACCACTTTCTGAGAAAGTGTCAACAGGGGAATATCTCTAATATTCTCAAACGGTGCCTTCTGAAGCACCGAGAGGACCAGGTTTAAGTCCCACGGAGGTAACGGGGGACGGACCACATGTCGGACCCCCTGCACAAATGTACTCACGAGAGAGTGAGTCGCCAGGGGTCGCCGAAAAAAGACAGCCAGGGCAGATATCTGTCCCTTAAATCGTACTTAGGGCAAGCCCTTGGTCCACCCCATGCTGTAAAAACAGCAGGATTCTGGAAACCAAATAGGTACGCGGATGCCATTTCATTTCCTCACACATGGAGATGTAGGCCCTCCAAGTGCGGTGATAGACCTTCCTAGAGGACGGTTTTCGAGCACTTCTCATCGTAGAGATTACTGAGTCTGACAGGCCCCGGTCTCTCAGTACCTGGTTCTCAACAGCCATGCCGTTAAAGCCAATGACTGTAAAGGAGGATGGAATATGGGACCTTGCGATAGCAGGTCCTTCCGTAGTGGTAGGCACCAGGGGACGTCTGCTACCAGACGTACTAGATCGGCGTACCAAGGACGCTGAGGCCAATCTGGAGCGATTAGGATCATTGGAATTCCCTCTGCCTCCACTCTGCGGAGCAGAAGAGGAAGAAGCCTTAAGGGAGGGAAGGCATAGATTAGCCGATACTGACCCCACGATGCTACCAACGCGTCTGTTGCGTCTGCCCATGGGTCTCTTGACCGGGCCACAAATCTCAATACCTTCCGATTGAGTCGGGAAGCCAGAAGATCTACGTCTGGTGTGCCCCATCTTTGGCAGAGGAGTTGGAACACCTCCAGGTGTAAGGACCATTCTCCCTGGTCCAGCATCTGGCGGCTCAGGTAGTCCGCCTGCCAGTTTTCCACACCCGGAATGTACACGGCCGACAGTGCCGGTACGCTCCTCTCTGCCCACTTCAGGATGCGAGCGATCTCCAATGCTGCAGCTGAGCTTCTTGTTCCTCCTTGATGATTGACATATGCCACTGCTGTGGCGTTGTCTGACTGGATCCTGACTGGACGCCCTTGCAGCCTCTGAGACCATTTGAAGAGGCACAGCCTGATCGCCCGGATTACCAGGACATTGATCGGCAGGAGGGCTTCCTCTGGGGTCCAGCGACCTTGCGCCGACTGAACACCCCAGACTCCCCCCCAACCTGTAAGGCTGGCGTCCGTCGTGATCACTATCCAGTAAACCAGAAGAAATGACTTCCCGGCCATTAGAGCCGGTGCTGTCAGCCACCATACCAGGGATCTCCTGACTATGTGGCTCACTCGGATTTGATAATCCAGAGATGATGGACATCTGTTCCATCTGGACAGAACTTCCTTCTGTAACACTCGAGTGTGGTATTGAGCATATGGAACCGCCTCGAAGGAGGCTACCCTGAGGCCCAACACTCGCATGCAAAAAAACGGAGTGACGACCAATGCCTGGAAGTCAGCTGCCGTACTGCAGCCCGGAGAGTCTGCAACTTCTCCACAGGGAGGAATACCTTTGCCTCTGAAGAATCCAGAATCAACCCCAGGTACCCTAGGCATTGAGTGGGCACCAATACTGACTTTTGCGTGTTTAGTATCCAACCACAGTCTCGAAGGGTCTGACAGGTAATGGACACGCTTACCTCTAATTCTGAGCTTGAAGGGGCCTTCAGCAGAAGGTCGTATAAGTAGCCTGTGATAGCGATACCCCGCTGTCTTAGAAGTGCCAGAATCGGAGCGAGCACCTTGGTGAAAGTCCTGGGTGCTGAGGCAAGGCCCAACGGGAGGGCCACAAACTGGTAGTGGTCCTTCCCAATAGCAAATCGCAGAAACCTCTGGTGTCTGGAGTATATGGGGACATGCAGGTATGCGTCCTTGATGTCCAAGGAGGCCAGAAAGTCCCCCGGATGGAGAGCCGTGACTACAGATCGAACCGACTCCATCTGAAAACTTTGTACCTTCACAAAGCAATTGAGGGCTCTGAGATCCAAGCTTGGACGAACCCCCTCCTTCTTCGGCACAATGAACAGATTTGATTAAAAACCCCGTTCCAGTTCTGGAACTGGAATAACTACCCCGCGTTCCAGTAGACCCTGGACCACCCCCTACAGGGCCTCCCAACGGGTCGGTAGTAGCTGGAGATTGGAGGTGTTGAATCTGTCTGGTGGACAAGAGAGAAACTCTATCTTGTAGCCTGAGGAGATTACTTCGCAAACCCACCTGTCGGAGATTAGTGCTGTCCACTGAGTCGCAAATTTGCGAAGACGTCTCCCCACCCGAGAGCTGGGTGGGGGTGGACCTTCATGCGGACGCAAACTTGTCCGCAGGCTTATTGGGCATGCGGGACCAGGGACGCTTTTGTCCTTGGGCAGGCATTTTATCGGCCTGGGGTCTTTTCCCTGTCGCCCTAGGGGGACAAAAAAAACACTTGCGTGCAGTAAAGGAGGGCCCTTGCCCTTGGCGTGGCCCCTTATCCTTGCTAATTTGGGGAAGCAAAGTGCTTTTACTTCCTGTGGCATCCTTGATGTCATCCAGAGAAGCCCCAAAAAGTCTGTCGCCCTTAAAAGGCAGATCCAACAGGGCTTTCTTGGAAGTCTGGTCCGCAGACCAGCCTTTTAGCCAGATCAGGCGGCGTATTGCTACTGCATAAACCAAAGTTTTAGACAGCAGGGGAATAGTATTCATGTCTGACTCGCAGACAAACCTAAGGCCCTGGACCAACAGGTCGGCCAATGTTATCTCATCAGGAGGAGCATCTCGCTCCTTAACCCCTGGAGTAGCAATCTTGCCCATTCAGTAAGTGTGTGAGACACTAGGGCCCCCGCCAATGCCGGGCGTACTGCCGAGCCTACCACTGAGTATAGTTAGCAAGCGAGTGCTTCAGCCTTCTTATCCACAGGGTCCTTGAAAACAGGAGCCCCTTCTACAGGAATTGTGGTGGCTCTATTAAGTCTGGACACCGGAGGGTCCACTATAGGGGGGAGAGGTCCATTTCTTCAGAAAACTCTCCTCAAAAGGGGTACCGTACCGCAAACCTCTTTGGGGCTGTAAAGACCCTCAGTGGGTTCTCCCATTCCTTGTATAAGAGTTTATCAAAAGACACACAAGGGAACACCTTAGCAGTGCGGGCAGGTCTATGAAACCCAAGTGGACCGGAGTCTCTGCTGCTTCTGCAGTATTTTCCAATTTTAGCATATCCCGCACTGCAGTAATAAGGTCAGATACCAAAGCCATCTCGCGTACTGACCTGGACTTTGAGTCATTCTCACTGTCCGGTCACGGTCTGCAGTCTCTGATGCGTCAGAATCTGGACCCCGAGCCGTAGCTGGACCTGGTTCTGCACCAGAATTATCCCCAGAACCTTGCAGGGGATGGGGCGTTTACTACCCCCTGTATTCCCGTGTGCTGCTTCCACCCTGGCAGCAAACGCCTCTAGGATTGCAGTCATAGCGTTCATAGACACCTCAGGGGCACCAGCTGCTAAATCTGGTGTTTCAGGGGAGAAGACATCTGGCTCAGATGCCATGCTGACCACACGCTGACACTCACAGGGCTCCAGGCAAGATATCAATAGGCCACCCTCCTGTGCTTCAGAGAGGCCGGGTCACCCAGAGGACTCACCACCCTGGATAGGTACTGCTATGCTGCGCCTGTGATGCTGTCCCCTTGCTGCTGTGTCAGTCTGCTTCTTTTATCAGCACTTCCTGTGTGAATTTTCGCGCCAGTGTAATGCACCCTAGAGGCCGGAGGCTCTCGAAAAATGGTTGCCAAAAACGTCTGTATGGAAGATAATGTGGGCTCTAAGAAAATGGCCGCCGACAGAAGATAGAGGTCAAGCAGCCATAGCCCACAAAAAGATGGCCGCCGAACGGCAATATCTGCATACAGGGTGGACAAACATGGCCGCCGATCAGCTGATAGGGGCCAGTGGGTGTGGCCGAACCACAGGAAGATGGCCGCCGGGCAGTCACAAGAGGCCAAACTTGGCATGGACCACCTCAAAATGGCCGCCGACAGCATGGAGGAGGAAGGACACAAACACAGGTAAGAAAAAATGACATTTCTTTTAAATGTTAGTTACAGCCAGCCCCGCCCCAGTGGGACCCCCTAGGTGACCCCCAGCACCCAGCAACCTTTAGCTAGAAGCCCAGGGAGGAGGGAAAGGCAGGGAGAGAGGGAAGAAAGGGGCCACAACCACTTACTTGATCTCTCCAGGAATGTCCAGCTAAATCACCCAGCCGAGGCAGGGGAGTTTTACTTACCTATCCTGCATGTATTCTGCTGGAAGACATTCCAAACAGATCATCATCCGCGCACGGAAGGTGACTGTTGGCCAGGCATGCTGTGATTGGACCCAGAAGGGACGATCATATGTATGCCCTGGAGCATGACGCTCACCGGACAGGCTGCTGCGACTCGGGCGTAAGGTCAGCCGAAGCTGAGCGGTCCGATGCAGGCCCTGGAGCGTAAGCTCACCGGCCACCCGTGGAGCGACGGGCATGTCATGGAAAACCCCGCGCGTAGCTAGGGTCGGCACACGCTCGATGGCCGAAACTGGGGAGACTACAAGGATCGAGGATCCAGCCTGTCACCCAGTCGGCAGTTGATCGAAGATCGCAGGAAACAACAAATGTAGCAAAAATATATATATATATATATATATATATATATATATATATATATATTTTTTTTTTTTCCCCGGACCAATGGGCCCGAAGATGCAGACTGAGAGGGTATACCCAGAGGGTATACCCAGAGGGTCCGCCCCCTGGGCGGTACTGTAGAAGGTGTGATGCAACACTTTTTACAAGTTTTTCTGCCTAGTCACTCCTAATTAACGGATAATACCCACTTTGTCAATAGAGAAGCTGTGTCGGTCCATGGACGAAAGAGTAAAGACTATTTATTTATTTTTGCACAAAGTTGTTACTAAATGATATATTGCTCAAACATGCCATGGGCATATGTGGAATTACACCCCAAAATACATTCTGTTGCTTCTCCTGAGTACGGGGATACCACATGTGTGAGACTTTTTGGGAGCCTAGCCGCGTACGGGACCCCAAAAACCAAGCACCGCCTTCAGGCTTTCTAAGGGTGTAAATTTTTGATTTCACTTCTCACTGCCTATCACAATTTCGGAGGCCATGGAATGCCCAGATGGCACAAAACCCCCCAAATGACCCCATTTTGGAAAGTAGACACCCCAAGCTATTTGCTGTGAGGTATGGTGAGTATGTTGCAGATCTCGCTTTTTGTCAAAGTTTTGAAAATTGGAAAAAAAAAAAAATATGATTTTCTTTCTTCATTTTCAAAAACAAATTAGAGCTGTAAAATACTCACCATGCCTCTCAGCAAATAGCTTGGGGTGTCTACTTTCCAAAATGGGGTCATTTGGGGGGTTTGTGCTATTTTGGCATTTTATGGCCTTCGAAACTGTGATAGGTAGTGAGGAGTGAAATCAAAAATTTGTGCCCTTAGAAATCCTGAAGGCGGTGCTTGGTTTTCGGGGCCCCGTACTCGGCTAGGCTCCTAAAAAGTCCCACACATGTGGTATCCCCGTACTCAGGAGAAGCAGCAAAATGTATTTTGGGGTGCAATTCCACATATAACCATGGCATGTGTGAGCAATATATCATTTAGTGACAACTTTTTGTAATTTTTTTTTTTTTTGTCATTATTCAATCACTTGAGACAAAAAAAAAATATTCAATGGCCTCAACATGCCTCTCAGCAATTTCCTTGGGATGTCTACTTTCCAAAATGGGGTCATTTGGGGGGGTTTTGTACTGCCCTGCCATTTTAGCACCTCAAGAAATGAGATAGGCAGTCATAAATTAAAAGCTGTGTAAATTCCAGAAAATGTACCCTAGTTTGTAGACGCTATAACTTTTGCGCAAACCAATAAATATACGCTTATTGACATTTTTTTTACTAAAGACATGTGGCTGAATACATTTTGGCCTAAATGTATGACTAAAATTGAGTTTATTCGATTTTTCTTATAACAAAAAGTAGAAAATATCATTTTTTTAAAAAATTTTCAGTCTTTTTCCGTTTATATCGCAAAAAAAAAAAATCGCAGAGGCAATCAAATACCATTAAAAGAAAGCTCTATTTGTGGGAAGAAAAGGACACAAATTTCGTTTTGGTACAACATTGCATGTCCACACAATTTCCAGTTAAAGCAGCGCAGTGCCAAATTCTGAAAACAGCTCTGGTCCTTTAGCTACAAAATGGTCCGGGGCTTAAGTGGTTAAAATGACTGCTCCCGAAAAACGGCCGTTTTTAAAACTTCGTTTTGCATTGATACATGTTCCCTGGGGAAGAACCCGGGTCCCCAAACCCTTTTTAGGACAATAACATGCATATTAGTCGTTATAATTAGCACTTTAGATTTCGAATGTTCGCCTCCATTGTATTTAATAGGGTTCTAACTTTCGCGCGAACTTTCGGTCCGTTCGAAGGTTCTGGTGAGAACCGAACAGGGGGGTGTTCGGCTCATCCCTAGTCTGTAGCAGCTAGGAGGATGGACCTTTTATGTACCTTGCCTTTAGTCCCTAAGTGGCTGTCAAGCGAGTGTGGGTCAGCAGGGCGTCAGAAGCTGGCGCTTCTTCCCCAGAAATCCCTGTGGTAGCAACCGGTGCCCCTGCACCTGCGGTACCTATGGATGCTTTGTTGGCGGTCCTGGAATCATTTGTTGCCAGGGTGGAGGCGGTGTGCGGGCGAAAGGGGGGTAAAAAACGCCCCCACCATCTTCTGGGGAAAGCTCTGATTCAGACTCGGGCCTGGCTGTGGCACACGGCCCCTGTTCTGACGTGTCAGAGGATGCGGACCAGGACCATTTAGACAGATTAAGATAGACTCCGTGTCCGGGTCAGCGCAGGAGAAAGCGCTTGTTGGAGCACTTATCACCGCAGTGCGGGAGACCCTAAAATTGAAGGATACGGCGGGGACATCTATTGAGGTGTTGGTCCTTTTTGGGTCCCACAAGCCGACCCGCGCTGCTAAGGTGTTTCCCTACCTAACTTATTTTGATAAGTTTATATACAAAGAATGGGAATGACCGCAGAGGGCCTTTTCGGTCCCAAAACGCATGGCGGTCTGTTGCCCCTTTGAGGAGAGTCTCCTGAAAAAATGGACATCTCCCCCGATTGTGGACCCCCCGGTACCCAGGTTAAACAAGGTAACCACGATTCCGGTAGAGGGGGACCCCTGCCTTTAAGGACCCTGCAGACAGGAGGGCCGAGGTGGTCGCCCGGTCCATGTTCACGGTGGTGGGGTCAGCATTACGGCCTGTATTGGCCACGGCCCTGGTGTCACAGACACTTACAGAATGGGCAAAATTGTTGCACCATGAGTTGGTAGAGCAACAGGCTTCCCGGTCTGCGTGGAACTGGCTGACCAGTTGGTGCAGTAGAATCCCTTCACTTCTGAACAACAAACAACGTCAGAAGCGTCTTACCTGGGCTAAAGAAAAACAGATCTGGTCTGTTGCTCAGTGGTCCAAAGTCCTCTTTTCTGATGAGAGCAAATTTTGCATCTCATTTGGAAACCAAGGACTCAGAGTATGGAGGAAGAATGGAGAGGCACACACTGCAAGGTGCTTGAAGTCCAGTGTGAAGTTTCCACAGTCTGTGTTGATTTGGGGAGCCATGTCATCTGCTGGTGTTGGTCCACTGTGCTTCATTAAGTCCAGGGTCAATGCAGCCGTCTACCAGGAGATTTTGGAGCACTTCATGCTTCCTTCCACAGACGAGCTCTATGGGGATGCTGACTTCATTTTCCAGCAGGACTTGGCACCTGCCTACACTGCCAAAAGCACCAAAACCTGGTTCAATGACCGTGGGATTACTGTGCTTGATTGGCCAGAAAACTCGCCTGACCTGGACCCCATAGAGAATCTATGGGGCATTGCCAAGAGAAAGATGAGAGACATAAGACCGAACAATGCACAAGAGCTGAAGGCCGCCATTGAAGCATCCCAGTCTTCCATAACACCTCAGCAGTGCCACAGGCAGATAGCTTCCATGCCGCGCCGCATTGAGGCAGTAATTGCTGCAAAAGGGGCCCAAACCAAGTACTAAGTACATATGCATGCTTATACTTTTCGGAGGTCCGATATTGTTCTATGTACAATCCTTGTTTTATTGATTGCATGTAATATTCTCATTTTCTGAGATTGTGGATTTGGGGTTTTCATGAGCTATAAGCCATAATCATCACAAATATCACAAATCACGGCTTGAAATATCTTGCTTTGCATGTAATGAGTCTATCTCATATATTAGTTTCACCTTTTAAGTTGCATTATGGAAATAAATTAACTTTTTCACGATATTCAAATTTTTCGAGTTTCACCTGTATATCTTTTATTGACAAGAGCTTCACAGGTGAAACAGAGAGAGGTAAGGCGTCACCAGGTGATCTCTGTGTTTTGCAGCTGGATATGCCTCTTTAGGAGTCCAATGTTTAACAGGATCTACAGCAGTACATACAACTATGATTATATAATATGATTATAGTATAACATATTAAATAAAAACAGACCTCGGGCCTGTGTAGTCTTATCTCTTCTGATTTTAAAAGCTCTGACTAATTTTTATTCTTACAGTGGCCTTGCCCTCTAAGCTTTGAAATGAACATTGCTGTCCAGTCACAACTGTATGATATTTACAGTAGCCTCCACAACGATGTGATAGGACTCCACATGGCACAGTTTAAACGTGTGACCACTTTACAAGACTCTGGGGGATATTTACTAAAACTGGTGCACACAGAATCTGGTGCAGCTGTGCTTGGTAGCCAATCAGCTTCTAACTTCAGCTTGTTCTATTAAGCTTTAACAATGAAGACAAAAGTGACCAAGCAGAAAAAGTGCCTTTCCTGACAGACTCCATGGCAGACTACGTGTGGGTTAACCCCACCTCCTCTCCACTGCTATAGGACCCCCTACCCATAAATTTGAGCTCACCTCTACAGACAGTGTTCCTTTTTTGTCCTCCTCACATGGACCTTCATCATGCGATTCTGTGCGATGTCCAGGATGTGTGGATACTTGGTACTTTCATCTGCAGTGCGCCCAGGGCCCAGCTATTAGCGGGCGAGTGGTTACAGGGCTGGAAATACCCCTATGGTGGAAGGGATGTGGTCCAGAGTACCAGATCAGACGTCGCAGGAATCTCCGGCTGGCAAGGTCTGAAGTCTTTCTTTCTTCTGCATGGCAGACAAGTTTTTGTGTGTGAATTTTGTCATCCCCTGTATATCTGTGTGATTCCTGACATGTGGAACGCTTCTGCGTTCCAGGACGCCATATCTCTTCCTGGTTCCCGGTCCGCCGTACGTTTGCGCATGCGCAGAGCCACGGTGAAACAGACACCCGGTGGGCACGAGGCAACTAAGTCCTTTTGAGATTGGGCCCGCCCAGGTGGGTCGGGTAGGGGCTCGCCTACGTCTCTTCTGGCACGTCTGGGTGGCCTCTATCTCAGATTATTGGACCATCAAGACGGTCTCAACAGGCCACACGTGGTCCTTCACTAAGATTCCTCCCTGCAGACCAATGCAGACCTCACTACCTCGGTCAGAAGAAAAACAACAAGTCCTTCTATCTTATGTGAATGCCCTGAAAGAACAAGGAGCAGTGGTACCTGTGCCAAAGAGTGAGGAATTCCAGGGGGTATACTCCCCACTCTTTCTAGTACAAAAGAAGAACGGCTCTTGGCGCCCAGTTATAGACCTCACCTTTCTGAACAGGTATATAAAGCACGAAAAATTCAAGATGGAGTCACTTTCAACCATCCAAAAAGTTGTTCAACCAGGCGACTGGTTGATCTCAATTGATTTAAAGGACGCATATTTTCATGTTCCCGTGGCAGAAGAATTCCACAAATATCTTCGGTTTCAGGTCGAACGAGAGCACTTACAGTTTATATGTCTTCCATTCGGATTAACGACTTCTCCAAGAGTTTTCTCAAAGGTGCTGTTGGCGATTAGTGTCTTCTATCAGAGTACAGGGTGTGCGTCTGTACCATTACCTGGACGATTTGTTAGTACTGTCTCAGGACAAGCAGCAGCTTCTGATCCACAAAGAACAGGTGATCTCTACACTAATAGAGTTCGGATGGCTCCTAAACCGGGAGAAAAGTCAGCTAGAGCCAACCCAGTGCTTAATCTATCTAGGAGCTCAGTTCGACACCATCTCTCTTCTGGAAGAAAAAAATCCCGGTCATTCGGGAAAGGCTCTCCCTTGCCCTAGATTCCTCACACCTAAGAGCGTCACAGTGCCTGAAGATAATCGGCACGATGGT
The DNA here is from genome assembly GCA_029206835.1 of Rana muscosa. NCBI lineage: Eukaryota > Metazoa > Chordata > Amphibia > Anura > Ranidae > Rana > Rana muscosa. The sequence continues at coordinate 855,635,699 of CM055117.1, forward strand.
GGCCACATCCCCTATGGTTAAATGGGCAATGTGGAGGCTTCGTCCTTTTCAATCAGGTTTCCTCCTGCAGTGGAGGTCGGATGATCTCAATCAGTTGATCCGGATAACGCAGTCAATGAGGAACAGTCTCCTCTGGTGGCTTCAACACAAGAACCTGTTAACATGCCACTCCCTTGCTCCCATCCATTGAGTGACTGTTACATCTGATGCCAGCAATGCGGGCTGGGGGGCCCATTGTGGGGCAGTACTGGCTCAGGGCAAATGGGATGCCCGTCTCCACATTCCAGGGTCAAACATTCTGGAACTACATGTGGCATGGTGTGCCCTTCAAGCCCTTTCCCACCTCCTGAATGGGAAGTCGGTCCTACTCAAGATGGACAACACCACCGCTGTGGCATATGTAAAGAGGCAAGGGGGCACTCGGAGCTCCGCCCTTCTCCAAGAGGTCGAGCCCATCATGACTTGGGCTCAGAGGAATCTACTCAACTTGACAGCAGTCTTCATTCCAGAGGAGCAGAACATTGAAGCGGACTTCCTATCGTTGGGAATTGATCCAGAGGTGGATCTGTTTGCATCCCCATGCAACTACAAAATCGACAGATACTACACTCGAGGTCGGTGCAGTCAAGCTTTCAGAGTGGATGCATTAACGAGCAAGTGGAATTTCAACAGGGCGTATGCCTTCTCTCTACCTCTGATCATGCTCAAATTCCTACAGCGGCTTCAGTTAGAAACAGTCGAAGTGGTGACAATAGCACCATACTGGCCGAGCAGGCCGTGGTTTCCCCTCCTGAACCAGATGAGCTTCCGGGACCCGTTGCCTCTCCCTCTCAGGCCGGACCTTCTTTCTCAGGGGGGGACCCTGCACCCCTGTCCAGTGATACTGAGACTGATGGTCTGGTTCTTGAGAGGGAGAGGCTAGAGTCTCTTGGGTGTGCTTCAGGGGTAATCTCTACCCTTATGAGCTCCAGGAAGCCTAACACAAACAGAATTTACAGTAGAATCTGGGCAGGTTTGTCAGCTTCACTACTTCTGCGGGAAAATCATGTAGAAATCCTGGCGTTCAAGACATTCTGAGTTTTCTCCAATCATGCTTGGATCTTCCTTTGACGATCAGTTCCCTTAGGGTGCAAGTTTCAGACTTATCAGCATTTTCAGGAACGTCATGGGCAACTCATCCCCTGGTACGACAGTTCTTTCGGGGGGCATCGAGAATCAGGCCTCAAAGGAAACCTAAGGTTCCCCAAATGGGATCTTCCGCTTGTCCTTGATGCTCTTTCAGCACTCAACAATAAGGATCTTTCCATTAAAGACTTATCAATTAAACTGGCTTTTCTAGTGGCCATTACTTCAGCCAAAAGAGTTTCAGAAATAAGCTTTCTGGGTTTTCAGGAACCCTTTTTGACTTTTTTCCCAGACCGAGTGGTCCTTATTCCCATGCTTGGGTCTAAACCAAAAGTTACTTCTGTTTTCCACGAAAACCAGGAGATAGTTCTTCCTACTTTCAAATCACCGGAGTCAGCAGATGCTCATCCCTTGGATGTGGGCAAAACTCTGAAAGAATATTTGAGTCACTTCATCATTTAGAAGCTCTAACCATCTGTTCTTGTTGCACACTGGCAACAACAGAGGAAAACGGACTTCCTCCAGAACGATAGCGACCTAGATTGTTCAATCTATCCAATAAGCTTACAGAGCGAAGGGCTTGGCACCTCCAGAGGCGGTGATGGCTCATTCCACCAGAGGCATGGCAGCCTCATGGGCAGCTGCTCGACACGTGGCTCCTGACGTGATATGCAAGGCAGCCTCGTGGTCTTCTATCAACACTTTTATGATTCATTACTGTATTGAGCCTGCTTCCCTTTCCTCTGTTAATTTTGGTCTGAGAATCTTGTCAGTTGACGGGAAAGATTAAAATATATTTTTTGTTCAGCATACCCTCCCGTGTGGATTGGCTAGTTATTTCCCACACGTAGTCTGCCATGGAGTCTGTCAGGAAAAATGTATTACCAAATACTTACCGTAATTTTCCTTTCCTGATAGACTCCATGGCAGATAGAGTTCCCACCCATGAATAAAAATGAGAATTGGACTATGAGTCGGCTAGTTACGGAACACTGTCTGTAGAGGTGAGCTCAAATTTATGGGTATTGGGTCCTATAGCAGTGGAGAGGAGGCGGAGTTAACCCACACGTAGTCTGCCATGGAGTCTATCAGGAAAGGAAAATTACGTTAAGTATTTTGAAAATAAATTTTCAGTTTTAAAACCTTGAAATAATCACATTAATGCAATGCATAAAAAAAAAAAAAAAAAAAAAGCTCATATGAACATAACGTGTTAAAAATTGCATGTCAAAGTATATGTGCTTATTGCAAGTCAGTGACACTAAAGGAAATTCAGGTTGTGTGAATGGGCTTTTAACTCCACACAGATACAAAATACCTTTTTTATACGTAGTGCTTACCCGAAGGGGCTGCTTGAAACGACCCAGGTCTCCCTTACCTGTTCAGAGGCTGCCAGTCCCAGGTAGCAGTTTCAGAATAGACACGCTCAGGCTAAGGGATTTTTTTGTAGCTTTATTGCAGTAATTAACCAGGAGAGAGGGATGATGGCACAGGATACTCCAAAAATGCCAGCAGGTAGAAGAGGACATATTTTCAAGCAAAACTTATTAAGTAGCAGCCTTAAATACTGCTGGAGGTAGAGGGGATGACAAGTCTTTCTGAGACTCTGTAAAAGCAGTCACCATCCTTGTAGCAACCTCTCACATCTAACACCCAAAGCACAAGCACATCTGGATTCCTAGGCAAAAGGTTTGATTCACAATGTCCAAAACCAGCTGTCACAAACCAGCTTCCATGCGACACTCTTCAGTGAAAAAAGGGATTCTTCTCCAGCCCAGGATCCTAAGGTAGTGTCCTCCAGTAAATGTCTTTAAATCCAGGTTCCTCCAGGCCCTCAGCTAAGATCGTGTTGAGATCTGACAGCAACAGCTCCTCAGTATCACATACTGCCTCCCAGGCCAGAGAGACAGAACTGAACATCCCTCCCAAACATTTATCTTCTCCTCCACCTTCACGGCACTGCTTCCAGGGATTGGCTGAGGTCAGATATATTTTCATAATCCAGTGGCTGACCCTCCTACTCTACTTCTGGAACCTTCTTCCAGAAGCAGGCAGGAGCAGTCAGTCACCAGACTTAGGGAGACCTGACAAGACCTAGAAAGTAGATCGCTGCTCCACTGAGTATGGCAGAGCCAAACACAAAATTTGACCTTTTTAGGGAAAGGCGCTTTAATAGGGATGTGTTGTATGTCAGTACACTCCTCTTTAATGTTAGGTTCTGATTAAACAATCAATTCCATTTGTATTCAGTAAGGTAAGCTCTTATACTACATAATTGTTGGTAGATTTTAGAGGGATTTTACTATTAGACTGCAATGTGTAGATCAGTTTAACAGCTACGTGACCTAGTCAGGCTATATTGCCCATGTATGTTTGTTTCTACCTGAAGAAGGGCGCAAGCACTATAGCTCAAAACAGTTGTGTGGAGCGATATGTAATTCTTTTTTGTATGTAAATATTCTTTAATAAATTAAAAGTGTAGCAATGCTTGGATTAATTCTATATATACAGTATGTACATATACACTGCTCAAAAAAGTTAAAGGAACACTTTGAAAACACATCAGATCTTCATGGGGAAAATATCATGCTGGATATCTATACTGATATGGACTGGGTAATGTTTTAGGAACTAAAGGATGTCACATAGTTTGATGGAAATTAAAATTATCAACCTACAGAGGGCTGAATTCAAAGAGACCCCAAAAATCTAAGTGAAAAAATGATGCAGCAGGCTAGTCCATTTAGCTGAAATTTCATTGCAGCGGCTCATAATGGTAGTTTGGATGGTCCCCACGTGCTTGTATGCATGTTCCTAATGAGACGACAGATGGTGTCCCGGGGTATTTCCTCCCAGATCTGGACCAGGCCATCACTGAGCTCCTGAACAGACTGAGTTACAACCTGGTGGCGTCGGATGGACCGAAACATAATGTCCCAGAGGTGTTCTACTGGATTTAGGTCAGGCGAGCGTGGGGGCCATTTAATGGTATCAATTCCTTCATCCTCCAGGAACTGGCTGCATACTCTCGCCACATAAGGTTGGGCATGGTCGTGCACCAGGAGGAACCCAGGACCCACTACACCAGCGTAGGATCTGACAATGGATCCAAGAATTTCATCCCAATACCTAATGGCAGTCAGTGTGCCACTGTCTAGCCCAGTGTTTCTCAAAAAAAAATTGTCTTGTGACGCACCAAAAAGATCTAAAAATTTTCACGGCACACCTGAAAAGATTTAACAATTTTTGTGGTGAAGAACTTTTTTCTTTTTACATATATATTTAATTTGAAATTTAATGTGAAGGATGTGCCTGCTTTCGAGAGCAAATCAGATTGAAGTGATTGTCATCTTCTTTGTACTTTTGCTTGCTTCCTTGCTTTTTGTTTCTCTTTCAGACCCCTTTCATACTGGGGCCACGGCTGTGTTAAGCGGTGCTTTAGCGCTGTTTAAGCAGCGCTTTTCGGCTGCTATTGGGGCGCTTTTATTCCCAAAGAAGGGGTTAAAAACTCCTGTGTTGCTGAGTTCCTGAAATGCTTTTCAGGCGCTTTGGAAGCACTGCCCATTCATTCCAAATGCTCCCAAACCGCCCTAAAGATGCTGCCTGCAGGACTTTTCAGAACGTTCGGCAAGCGGACCCCCCCCAAGTGTGAAAAGTCACACTAGAATGAATGGGAGGTGGTTTTCAAGCGCTTAGCAGAGGTTATTTCCAGTGCCCCAGTGTGAAAAGGGTCTCAGAGTTCCAGACTTGATTAAGTATTTCTCCATCGCTAAACAATGAACAAACTGCAAAGTTGCAATAGAACGGTCTCTATTATTATAATATAATTAGAGCGATCGAGTTCTCCCAAGATCTCGCACAAGTCTTGCATTATGAAAGGTACCAATGAATGACAGACTTACAGAGATTGCGTTTTTATATATAATTTTTTTACTTTTGCGACATTGATTTACCATTTAATTTTTCGATATGTTTAAGGTTTCAAAATGCTAGCAATTTAAAATATTTTTCAAAACTCACGGCACACCTGCAAATCTCACACAGTTTGAGAATCACTGGTCTAGCCTGTAGAGGTCTGCGAGTCTCTCCATGGATATGCCTCCCCAGACCATCACTGACCCACCACCAAACCAGTCCTGAACGATGTTACAGGCAGCATAACGTTCTCTGTGGCTTCTCCAGACCCTTTCACGTCTATCACTTGTGCTCAGGGTAAACCTGCTCTCATCTGAAAAGCACAGGGCACCAGTGGTGACCCTGCCAATTCTGGTGTTCAATGGCAAATGACAATCGAGCTCCACGGTGCCGGGCAGTGAGCACCGGGCCCACAGGCCACCCTCATGAATTCAGTTTCTGATTGTTTGGTCAGAGACATTCACACCAGTGGTCTTCTGCAGGTTATTTTTTAGGGCACTGGCAGCACTCATCCTGTTCCTCCTTGCACAAAGGAGCAGATACTGGTCCTGCTGATCGGTTAAGGACCTTCTACGGCCCTGTCCAGCTCTCTTAGAGAACCTGCCTTTCTCCTGGAATCTCCTCCATGCTCTTGAGACTTCTTGGAGATACAGCAAACCTTCTGGCAATGGCACGTATTAATGTGCCATCCTGGAGGAGTTGGACTGCCTGTGTAACCTTTATAGGGTCCAGGTATCGCCTCATGCTACCAGTAGTGACACTGATTCTAGCCAAAATGCAAGACTAGATAAAAACAATCAGAAATGATGAGTAGGGAAATGTCAGTGGCCTCCACCTGTAAAACCATTTCTGTTTTGGAAGTTGTCTCATTGTTAACTTGATGCTGTACTCTGATTAAAAAGTGTTCCTTTAATTTTTTTGAGCAGTGTATAGTGAGGGTATTGATCCCCTGCTGATTTTGTACGTTTGCCCACTGACAAAGAAATGATTAGTCTATAATTTTAATGGTAGGTTTATTTTAACAGTGAGAGACAGAATCGCAACAAAAAAAATCCAGATAAACACATTTCAAAAAAGTTATAATTGATTTGCATTTTAGTGAAATAAGTATTTGACCCCTTCGCAAAACATGACTTAGTACTTGGTGGCAAAACCCTTGTTGGCAAACCCAGAAATCAGACTTTTCTTGTAGTTGACTACCAGGTTTGCACACATCTCAGGAGGGACTTTGTCCCACTCTTTGCAGATGTTCTCCAAGTCAATAAGGTTTCGAGGCCGACGTTTGGTAACTCGAACCTTCAGCTCCCTCCACATATTTTCTATAGGATTAAGGTCTGGAGACACGCTAGGCCACTCTAGGGCCTAAATGTGCTTCTTCTTGAGCCACTCCTTTGTTGCCTTGGTCGAGTGTTATGGGTCATTGTCATGCTTGAATACCCTTCCACAAACCATTTTCAATGCCCTTGGGACTGAGGTTCTCACCCAAGATTTGACGGTACATGGCCCCGTCCATCGTCCCTTTGATGCAATGAAGTTGTCCTGTCCCCCTAGCAGAAAAACACCCCCAAAGCATAATGTTTTCACCTCCTATGTTTAATGGGGGGGATGGTGTTCTTGGGGTCATAGGCGCCATTCCTCCTCCTGCAAACACGGCGAGTTGAGTTGATGCCAAAGAACTTGATTTTGGTCTCATCTGACCACTTTTTCACCCAGTCCCATTTCTCCTCTGAATCATTTAGATGTTCATTAGCAAACTTCAGACGGGCCTGTACATGTGTTTTCTTGAGCAGGGGGAACTTGCGGGCACTGCAGGATTTCAGTTCTTCATGGCGTAGTCCAACCTATGTGTGTCATTATAGGTCAGTATTACATCGTATATCCCTGTATGTTGCAGTCGTTCAGGTGCTTATCTAATAGTTTTTTTAAACTATCGTGCCCCCCCCCCCCCCCGCTGAAACCACCGCCTGTGGAAGGGAATTCCACATCCTTACCGCTCTTAAGCCGCGTACACACGATCAGATTTACCGATGAAAACAGTCCGATGGTTTTTTTTTTCAAAAAACCGATCGTGTATGGGGCCCATTGGTCTTTTTTCCATCGGTGTCAAAAAATAGAACATGTTTTACATTTTTCCGATGGATAAAAAACCAATAGCAAATTCCGATTGTCTATGGGCAAGTCCATCGGTTAAAAAACCCACGCATGCTCAGACTGAATTATGAGATGGGAGCGCTCGTTCTGGTAAAACTAGCGTTCCTAATGGCATTCGTCATTCTGCAAATGTTTGCCTCGTTTAATGGAGTGCATTGTTTTCTTCTTTATAATGGTCTTTAACCACTTCAATACCATGCACTTATACAGCTTCCTGCCCAAGCCAATTTTGAGCTTTCAGCGCTGTCGCAATTTGAATGACAATTGCGTGGTCATGCTACATTGTACCCAAACAAATTTTTTATCATTTTGTTCCCACAAATAGAGCTTTCTTTTGGTGGTATTTGATCGCCTCTGCGATTTTTTATTTTTTGCACAACAAATAAAAAAAGAGCGAAAATTTTGAAAAAAACGACGTTTTTCTTTGTTTCTGTTATTTTTTTTTTGTAAATAAGTACCTTTTCTACTTCAATGACGGGCACTGAAGGGCACTGATAAGACGACACTGATGGGCACCGATGAGGTGGCACCAATGAGGTGGCACTGATGATGGGCACTGATATGTGGCACTGGTATGCGGCACTGATGGGCACTCATAGGCGGCACTGATTGGCACTCATAGGCGGCACTGACTGGCACTCATAGGCGGCACTGGCACTTATAGGCGGCACTGATGGGCACTTATAGGCGGCACTGATAGGTGGCACGGATGGGCACTGATAGGTGGGCATGGATGGGCACTGATAGGTGGCGCTGATGGACACTAGTAGGTGGCACTGATGGACACTGATGCCCAGCAATGCCAGCCACCACACATTGTGGTTGTGCCATCATAGTGCCAGTCAGTGCCCATTTGTGGGCACTGATTGGCATATTTTTTTTATTTCACTACATGTGGATGGCCATGGGGGCCATCCACATGCTTGGGGCTTCCCTGTGGTCCTGGGGGGCTTCCCTGGTGGTCCAGTGTGGGTATCCGAGGGGGGGCTGGCTGATAAACAATCAGCGCGAACCCCCCCTGTCAGGAGAGCCGCCGATCGGCTCTCCTCTACTCGCGTCTGTCAGAGTGAGGAAGAGCCGATCAACGGCTCTTCCTGTTTACATCGTGATCAGCCGTGATTGGACACGGCTGATCACGTGGTAAAAAGCCTCCGCCGGAGGCTTTTTCCCGAGATCAGTGTAGCGGTGGGTCAGACTGACACACCGCTCCACCGATCGCCGCGATGCGCGCCCCCCCGGGCGCGCGGCAGCTGTTATCCTGCAGGACGTCATATGACGTCCAGTGTGGATAACAGAACCACTTCCCGGACGTCAATATGCTATTGACTGGGCGGGAAGTGGTTAAACAGTTTTTTTGCTGCAGATCTTTATTCCAAGTTCTGACAAACTTATTTCTTTATAGTTTCATGTCATCTCTAGAATAATTTTATATATTTTTAAAGCCAGATCTCCCTAATTTTAACTGTTATTTAGAATCAAGATATACCATTTTTTATTTTTTTTATTAGATTTTGGTTCTTGTGGGCTAATTTTTTGGGTGTCAAGTTCTCACAACAACATAATTTTTTTTTAAATTTTTCCTCAAGGAGGTTGGTGTCCCTTGTTAATTACACATTGTATTTATGACATCTTATTGCTACTCTCAATAAAAAAATATAGGCAAGTATTTTTCCGAAATCAAAAATCCATTTATTCTGGCAAAAAGAAATAAACAGGAAGGGCAACAATTGTTAAATTAGTGGAATTTATGAAGACTTTGGACCCCAAAGGCAGACATTACTACGATGAACAATAAAATCAACAACATGAGGAAATCAGGAGCAGCAGCCGAAGACATACATCATCAGCAGCTTGAAGCCAGGGAATCACCTTCTACTCTTCTTGGTAGCCTTCCTTCCACTGCTCCCTGCAGTTTTCCCTCCACGCTTCCCTCCAGCGTTTGTTCCACGGCCCCGTCCACGCACCCTTCCAGGCTGTGGCTCTGTCGGTGGTAATGTGGCAGGAGGAAGAGAAGGAGAAGGATGGGGCAGATGGCAGAGATGAGTGGCCTCTGTCAACTGCCCCATCCCCGCCATGTGAATGGCCGTATACACCAGGTGCTCACAGAGGGCACGTTGTCTCTCCTCCATTTTCAGAAGTTTTTCTGAGAGATATGTAGCAAAGCCCTCAACAGGGTTGAGGGGGGCCCTCATTATGGCAGCAGCGTCCCTTATCATCTGAAGTGACTCCTCCTCCACCTTTGTCATCCGCCGAGTTTTTGTGGGTCTGACGTGGAGGGGAGCCACTTGGGACTGTGTGCTGCCACTAGGCCTGGGGACCTGTTGAGTGCCACTTGGTCCGGCCTCCTCCTGGCTGCCACTCACCCCTGTGTATAGAAATTAATTCCGCGCTACTAAAGAGATCCAGGTGTGGGTCATCTGCTACAAAGCACTGAAAAGGTAAATTCCGCGTGCCTTTAAATAAATTTGGTATATAGGTGTAGTGCTGAGCTGATGTATAATGTACTGTGTTTCTGTGCTAAACCTCTAAATTAATTGATATGACGCCTTTATATAATTTCTGAGGTAATTAACACATAAATATACAAAGAATTAATTGCATTGATAAATTGCTAATTTACCAGCAAATAATGGGGTGGTAAAGTGCAAACAGTGCAAATGATATGTGATACAGTGGATAAATAAATTTAAAAGTAACAAAGACAGATAAAATCAATATAGTACAGGGTGCATGTGTCTGTGATGGTACTAAGCAGTACCTAATTATTTTAGTGCAAATGTGCATAAAATTATGCTACTAAGCAGTAACAATAAAACTTGTAGGTGAATCCAGAAAAATAACTGTCCTTCTTTAAAAATAAAAGGAAAGGAGTGATTGGTGATGTCAATCGTGCATTAAAACGAATAAAATCCGGGAATAAGAAGGAATCTCTTCTTGACGTGCTGTGATTGGTGCTGGATTGTGGGTGATATAAATAGCTTTGTGCTTTTCACACTGTGACTCCTTAAGCATATGGGTGGCCCCTTACCTCACTGCTGTGAGGTTACAGCATTTGTATATAATAAAGCCTTTTGTCCGACCTCCTCCTGTTCAAACGATCCTTTTACCACCTTGGCTGGGGTCCTGCCTGGTTCTATGTAGGGTGTTAGGGGGAGGGGGGATCCCGGTTCCTATAGAGGCTCCACAGGATGGTGTGCATGTAGTAATGGGGAAGAGCGAAGGAATCCCAAATAGTGTGATATTGTTTTTATAAAAACATTTTATTCACATGATATTTAAAAGTACTAACATTCAAAAGATCAGAGCAGGGTACATCAGGTACGAGCGCCGAGCTCGTCCGCGTCACCTCCGGTGCTTGCACTTCCCTACGCGTGTCATCACTGGTCACGTGACTTCATCAGGGGATCATTGTTATCTTTGTTACTTTTAAATTTATTTATCCACTGTGTCACATATCATTTGCACTGTTTGCACTTTACCACCCCATTATTTGCTGGTAAATTAGCAATTTATCAATGCAATTAATTCTTTGTATATTTATGTGTTAATTACCTCAGAAATTATATAAATGCCACTCGCCCCTGCCTCCTCCTGCCTGCCACATTCCGGAGCCTCTTCCTCCTGGCTGAGCTCATCCTGTGTAGAAAAAATGGACATAGTTTTATTTTTTGTTGAATCAATCACACGCAATTTTTATCTCATGACTGTTGCAATTTGAATCTTAAAAAAGATAAGACTCTCATTGTGACCCCTGCTTTTTTATATACTGTACCAATCATTAATGTTTATTTTTTTAACATTAAAATTTTGTCATTTCTGAATAATAACATCTAGTTCTCAAAAATCAATTAAGGACAATAATTATCTTTGAAAATAATATACCTGGCTGAAGATGCGCAGATCTGGCTCTTCAAGCTCAGGTGGGTCCTTCTCCCCCCTCTGGAAGGGTGGAAGGAATGCTGGAGGGAAGGGTGGAAGGAACGCTGGAGGGAAGGGTAGAAGGAAGGGTTGAGGGAAGGGTGGAAAGTGATTCCCTGGCCTCAATCTGGTCATCCAGAAAGCCCGGAAGCGGGAACATCTCGATCCAGGAATAAAAGATTCAAGGCGACTAATATGTCATTTGCTGAGATGGTGGACATCCTGCGGAGGAAGGATTACGATGGGAAGCATGGGCCATACGACACCCCTAATCTCAGGAAGTCTCAAATAATGGACAAAGTGGCGAGGAGTCTCTATAATAAATTTGGGGTCAGGAGATCCAAGGAGCAGCCCCGTAAAAGGTGGTATGACCTGAAGCTGAGGGAGCCGGACCAGTATAGGAAGCTTAAATTCCTGGACAAAAGTAAGCGCTTTTTTTTACTGTCTTTAATCAAATTGGAATATGTATTCTTGCATGTTTTGCTCCATGTGCTTGGATTGTCTGGTTTCATATTGTAGAATGGCAACTTTCATGTGAAGTTGAGTGGACTCATTTTTGGTAATGTTTCCTAGTAAACAGCGATCGTGTAAAAAAATAACATGTTTTGCACATATACACGTAAACCACATGTGGTCATGCCTATATGGTGTTAAAGGAGTAGTAAAGTTACATGTTTTTTCACCTTAATGCATCCTATGCATTAAGGTGAAAAAACATTCGACAATACCGCCCCCCCCAAGCCCCCGTTTTACTTACCTGGCCCCTCGAAAGTCCCACGCTCGTCCCCGTCATCCTCTTCGTTTTCAAGCCTGGCCGCCGATTGGCTACACTGGATGGATTGAAAGCAGCGCAGCCATTGGCTGGCGCTGCTGTCAATCACATCCAATGACTCGGCGCGCGGGGGGCCGAGTGATACAGTCGGCGGCTATGGCCGCCGCTGTATCACGGGAGCGCGCCCGCAATCACTCCACACCATGCGAGCTCACTCGCATTATGGTGTGGAGTCCTTGCGGGGAGGAGCCAAGACAGCCGCCGAGGGACCCCGGAAGACCAGGATCGGGGCCACTGTGTGCAAAACGAGCTGCACAGTGGAGGTAAGTATAACATGTTTGTTATTTTTGGGCAAAAAAAAGGGAAGCTTTAGTGCTCCTTTAAACAACGTTTATATATACATTGTTGTCTAGATGATGTGTTGTAAGTATAAGTAGAATGTTAAATGGTAAACTAGATTCTGTGTAAAGGAGAGGACACACAAGCAGCTGGTTACACATCTTGACTCAGGAGCACTATAGTGTGGGCCACCAGAACAACCTTTTTAGGGTGTCACGCACAGGTGCTCTAGTGGATACCTTGGGGTGTCTCCGTTTTATTTCTGAGGACCAAGAATGAAAGTATTCTTGCTTTGTTGAATTACCAAAATCTCATATGTTCATCTTGGAACTCTGGCAAAACCAACAATTGTACCCCACTTCCAGGAAAAGTTATAAAATGATGCCCTCAAATCTCTGTATGCTAAAGGATACCTTTTGATTGTTTCATTCTCATAGGGGAGAGGAGACTGGGAGGACACCAATGTGAGGAGTCTAGGAAGCACAGACCACATAAAGAAAACCAAGATCCAAAAGAACCCCAAGATCAGCATGTGGGGGAAGCAGAGGTGGAGGAAAGAGAGGTGGAGGAAAGAGAGGTGGAGCTTATCACCACAACAGGTCAGTGTCTGTCACCACAGCTTCTGGTAAAAAGAGATGTAGGCCTGCATATTTCTAATACCTTTTTATTTTTAGGGGATGAACATGGTGGTGTGTCAGAAACTCCTACTACTCCCATTCTCAAGTGCTAGTGCCCAAATCGTCATTCAAGAAATAATGGAATGTAGTAGCGAAATGGACATAATGAGGAAAAGGATGAATGTGATTGAGCAAAAATATAAAAACATCATTGACATTATGGGGCGAATAGTATGAACCACACCCCCCCTTTTTTAGTTTTCTTATGTAAGCAAAAATTTGCATTTGTTTGAACACAAGCCCAAATTTCAAGATGCACACAGTGTGTCAACATGTGCTATCTGCCGTCACAGGATATCTATGTCCCTGTTTTGGGGGTGCCACCTTTTCCTCGCTACTCAAGTAGGTGAGAGGAAGGGTTTGCACCCCCAAAACACGTCCATTGATCCCCCATGATGGCAGATAGCACATGTTGACTTTCGCCATGGGATCAGGAAGAAAAACACAATTTTTCACATCAAAAACTGTGTGCATCTTCTAATTTTGGATGGTTCAGGGGTGACATCACCCCATCTCATGTTTATATTTTTAAGGTTGTACATTGTAAGTTTCTTTTTTTTTGACCCATGCATGTTTCTGCAAACACAAAAAAAAAAAATTCTCCAAAATTTGGAGGCCAAAATGCCAAGATTGTATTTTGAATAAAAAATTACCGCACATGTTGTGCACAGAGTAAAAAATATTTTGGACACTCAACAATATGTGGCTTGTTCTTTCTATGCTCAATAGCAGTTATCTAAAATGGGAAAGTTCAGGTTTTTAAGTGTGACAATTGTGGCTATTTACTAAAGACAAATACACTTGGCACTACTACAAAGTGTACTATGATAACCTGGGAGACACATAATAATAAAAAATTAATTATGACAAAGCAAGGTTTTACAAAAAATTAAATTTTTTAATTTTTTTTCAAAAGGTTTCAAATATGGTCTGGCATTGCGATGGCCCCCCTACCCGTGAAGTACTCAACGTATTTATCACGTACTTCACGGCGCTTTGGGGGGCCAAGCCAGTATGGCCAGTGTCCAGGCCAGTAAGGTTGTGCATGCCTGATACACCGGCCTCTGGCCCAACAGTAGATAGATATGAAGGAGAGTGTTGTCTCATAAAAATATGCAGCAGATTAAGATGATGTGATTGAGTTTGTATTCTGCCATGTGTATGGCTGTCAGAAACAGGCGGAACCGGCTGGCCATTATGCCGAAGGCATTCTCCACAACCCTCCGGGCTCTGGCCAGCCGGTAATTAAAAACCCTCCTCTCCGGGGTGAGGGTCCTCTGTGGAAATGGCCGCATCAGGTGTGGTCCCAGTCCAAAGGCTTTATCCCCTATAAACACAAAGGGAAGTCAATCCACGTTGTCTGCATCTGGAGGCAGTGCCAGGCCCCCAGACTGCAGACGGTGAGCGAACTCCATCTGCGCGAACACTCCGCCATCGGACATCCGGCCTTTCTTCCTCATGTCCACATACAGGAACTCATAGCGTGCCGACACCACCGCCATTAACACTATACTATTAAAACCTTTATAGTTATAATAGTAAGACCCCGAACGGGGTGGCGGCACTATGTGGACGTGCTTCCCATCAATTGCCCTTCCGCAGTTGGAAGTCCCACCGCTGGGCAAATTGGGAGGCCATATTCTGCCATTCCTGTGGCGATGAAGGGAACTGTAGCGTCAAACAAAAAGAAGAAATTAGTACTTTTGCACATTATATTGCAAGCAGATTACCGAAATACATTCTTGGCCAACGTCAGTATAACATTTATTAGGAGTATTTAAACACAAAAATAGAAGGCCCACTTATCAGATGACTCACTCCCGCTGATGGGCCATTGGAACCAATTATAAGGGGGGGGGGTGTTGTTTAAGCAGATTTTGTGCCCCGCAACAAAAGGCTCTACCACTCTGCTGACCTTGAATGTGCAAAAATCTTTGACACATTTTAGGGGGGGGGGGGGGGTTCAAAACTACAATGGCGAAGACAAAAACATCATTAAAAAACAGACTAGGCTAGGTGTATAGCCCAGGATAGCATGCAGGGTTAGTGAAGGGAAATAGGCATGTAGGCCAAAAAACTTAAAATATAAAAGAAAAAACATGCATGGGGAGAAAGGGGACATTCCCAGAATCTTACAATCATGGCAATTTGGGAAGGATGAAAGAAATACAATACTTTAGCAAACAATCAAAACATATAATGTGATGTTAAAGGATAAAAATTACCTTAATATAGTCCTTCTGCATGACTTGTATGATGGCAGAACACGTTTCAGGGATAATGATCCCAAGAGCCTGGGGGGAGATGCCTGTTGAGAACTTGAGGTCCTGCAAGCTTCTCCCAGTCGCCAGGTATCTCAACGTGGCAATAAGCCTCTGCTCGGCAGTGATCGCCTGGCGCATCACAGTGTCCTGCCTCGTGATATAGGGGGACAGCAAATCCAACAGACGGTGAAAAACGGGGTCCGTCATCCAGAGATAATTCCTGAAATCATCAGGATTATTCTCATGGATTTCCCGCAGCAGAGGCATATGAGAGAATTGGTCCCGCTGGAGCAACCAATTCTTGGTCCATGAACTCCTCCTCACCCTGTTCATGGACTGAACTCGGGTTACAGTGTTAACCGCAACACCAAGTCCATAGCCAGCACGAGCTCTACGACCAGAACGTACTTCAAACATGGCTTTAAACCGGTCGGCTGGTCAGAACGAACTCAAACAGAATGCAACGAGGAACAGCAAGGCCTGAGAAGAACGACCTGAAAAACAGTAACGAACGGCCAAGAAGGCACTGCAAAACAGTAACCGACCTGACTGCACGCACTGAATGACAAATATGAACCCACAAGCCCAAACTGAACACCCGAAAACGATCTGAAAAGCACGGAGACTGAAAAGCGCGAATCGGCTCTCACCAAACTTTTACTAACACGCGGTAACACGAAATCAGCAAAAGCAGCCCAAAGGGTGGAGCCATTAGATTTGAACTTCCCCTTTATAGTGCCGTCATACGTGGTGTACCTCACGTCGTTTTGGTGTGGTCAGTTTTTTGACTTATGGTGTGTGGGCAAGATTGATGGAAGACAGTTTCATCGGATTTCCGATGGAAAAATCCATCGGATTAGAATCCATAGGATATCCGATCGTGTGTATGCGGCTTTACATTAAAGAACCCTCTATGCAGTTTAAGGTTAAACCTCTTTTCTTCCAATTTTAGCGAGTGGCTGCGTGTCTTCTTAAACTCCCTTCCGCAAAAAAGTTTTATCCCTCTTGTGGGGTCACAAGTATGGTATTTATAAATTGAAATCATATTCCCTCTCAAGCATCTCTTCTCCAAAGAGAATAAGTTTAGTGCTCGCAACATTCCTTCATAACTAATATCCTCCAGACCCTTATATTTGTTGCCCTTCTTTGTACTTGCTTCATTTCCAGTACATCCTTCCTGAGGACTGGTGCCCAGAACTGGACAGCATACTCCAGGTGAGGCTGGGCCAGAGTCTTGTAGAGTGGGAGAATTATTGCTTAATCCCTGGAGTTAATCCCCTTTTTAATGCATGCCAATATTCTGTTTGCTTTAGCAGCAGCTTGGCATTGCATGCTATTGCTGAGCCTATCATCTACTAGGACCCCCAGGTCTTTTTCCATCCTAGATTCCCCCAGAGGTTCACCCCCTAGTGAGTAGATTGCATTCATATTTTTGCCACCCGAATGCATTATTTTACATTTTTCTATAATAAACCTCATTTGCCATGTAGTTGCCCACCCCATTAATTTGTTCAGATCTTCTTGCAGGGTTTCAACATCCTGCGGAAAAGATATTGCCCTGCTTAGCTTAGTGTCATCCGCAAATACAGAGATTGAACTGTTTACTCCATCCTCCAAGTCGTTTATGAACAAATTAAATAGGATTGGTCCCAGCACAGAACCCTGGGGGACCCCGCTACCCACCCCTGACCATTCCGATTTTTCCCCATTGATCACAACCCTCTGAACTCACCCTTGTAGCCAGTTTTCAATCCATGTACTCACTCTATGGTCCATGCCAACAGACCTTACTTTGTACAGTAAACGTTTATGGGGAACTGTGTCAAATGCTTTTGCAAAATCCAGATACACCACGTCTACGGGCCTTCCTTTATCTAGATAGCAGCTCACCTCCTCATAGAAGGCCAATAGATTGGTTTGGCAAGAACGATTCTTCATGAATCCATGCTGATTACTGCCAATACTGTTTTCATTACTAAAATCATTTATATAGTCCCTTATCATCCCCTCCAAGAGCTTGCATACTATTGATGTTAGGCTAACTGGTCTGTAATTCCCAGGGATGTATTTTGGCCCTTTTTTAAATATTGGTGCTACATTGGCTTTTCTCCAATCAGCTGGTACCATTCCAGTCAGTAGACTGTCAGTAAAAATTATACAAAAAAGGGGGGGAAGGCAGGACTTTAAGTGAAGCGCGCAGTCGTCAGTGAGGGGTTAAAACACAGTGGATTTAGTGACCTGAACCTATATATTTCATCTCAGATATTGACATTGCTGCTCCTGATGAGTGAATATAAACACTTCACGAAACGTGTAGAGCCTCGTATATGCAATGTTTTATACCGATCAAGTCACCAACATGTTTTACATGCATCATTTTATATGATCACGAGTTTTAATTTTGATACATCAGGAAGTTCTCAGTTTGTGTAGGCAAAATCCCTTCCACTGTCATGCAATTATGTTCCTTTTGTACATATATGAAATTTTACTGTGAGATTATTCAGTTTGTATGAACTTGTATGGTTAATAAATCCACTGTTTTAACCCCTCACTGACGACTGCGTGCTTCACTTAAAGTCCCGCCTTCCCCCCTTTTTTGTATAGTAGACAGGGATGGAGGCATGAGACCAATCCTGGTCCTTGCCTCACTCAAAGTCCCAAACCTCCCCCCCTTTTTTGTCAGTAAAAATTAGGAAGAGTGGTCTGGAAACGACTTGACTGAGTTCCCTAAGTACCCTCGGGTGCAAGCCATCGGGTCCCAGTGATTTATTAATGTTACGTTTCCCAAGTCTATTTCTAATTCTGTCCTCTGTTAGCCATGAGGGTGCTTCCTGTGATGTGTCATGAGGACAAACACTGCAGTTTTGGTTACTGAAGCCCCCGATTCCCTTGTGAAAACTGAGAAGTATAAATTCAATACCGTCGCCATCTCCCCATCCTTCCTCATTCTTTATGGGGCCAATATGGTCTGTCCTTCCTTTTTTTTTACTGTTTATATACTTAAAGCGGAGCTCCCCTGAACCATCCTCGGTGAGGGAACCAGGCCTTGCGGCTTCACTGCCCGGTTCCCTACGGTGCATGCGCGAGTCACGCTGCACCGTTTTCACTGGTCCCTGTTGTGTTCTGGGAGCCAAGTGTCTCCCAGAACACAACGGGTATTCTGCGGGAAGTGACTTACTACCCGCAGAGAGGACTCCCGGAAGTGGGTGCAAATACCTTAGACAGGTATCTGCACCCCCTCCCACCTGAAAGGTGCCAAATATGACACCGGAGGGGGGGAGGGTTCCGATGAGTGGAAGTTCCACTTTAGGGTGGAGCTCCGCTTTAAAGAACTTTTGGGGATTTTTTTTTGCACTCCTCCGCTATGTGTCTTATGTGTTCTATCTTAGCCGCCCTAATTGCACCCTTACATACAGTTAGGTCCACACAATTTTCATACTTTTGGCTTTGTATGTTACCAGAATACAATTAAAATGAAACAATCCAAATTAATTTGAAGTGCAGACTTTCAGCTTTAATTCAAGGGGGTTGAACATAAATAAGTACAAATTTTAGGAACTGCAACTATTTTCTGGGGCTCAAATGTAATTGGACAAATTAATATAATCATAAATAAAAAGTTAATTTTTTATATTTTGTTGGGAATCATTTACTGGCAATGACTGCCTGAAGTCTGGAACTCATGGACATTACCAAAGACTGGGATTCCTCCTTTCTGAGGCTTTGCCGGGCTCTAACTGCAGCTGTCTTCAGTTGCTCTTTATTTGTGGGTCTTTTTGACTTTAGTTTTGCCTTCAGCAAGTGAAATGTCTGCTCAATTGGGTTGAGATCAGTTGATTGACTCTGCCATTGCAGAATATTCCACTTCTTTTCCTTCAAAAGCTCCTTGGTTGCTTTTGCAGTGTGTTTTGAATCATTGGACGGCACTTCACAGTGCAGATGGACAATCAACTTTGCTGCATTTGGCTGAATCTGGGCTGACAGTATATCTCTAAACACTGCAGAATTCATCTGAATGCTTCGGTCACATCATCAATAAACACCAATGACCCAGTGCCACTGGAAGCCGTTCATGCCCATGCAATCACACTGCCTCCACCATGTTTTACAGATGACTGTGTGCTTTGGATCATGAGCTGTTCCAAGCCTTCTCCACACATTTTTCTTCCTGTCATTTTAGTACATTAATCTTAGTTTCATCCATCCAAAAAAAATATTTTCCAGAACTGGTCTGGCTTTTTTTAGATGTTTTTTTGGCAAAGTCTAATCTGGCTTTTCTATTCTTTAGGCTTATGAATGCTTTGCACTTTGTGGTGAACCCTCTGTATTTCCCCTTGTGAAGTCTTCTCTTGATTGTAGACTTTGACATTGATACACCCACCTCCTGGAGAGTGTCCATCACTTGTCTCGATGTTGTGAATGGGTTTTTCTTTACCATAGAGAGGATCCTGCGATCATCCACCACTGTTCTCTTCTGTGGATATCCAGACCTTTTTATGTTTCTGAGCTCACCAGTGCGTTCTTCTTTCCTCAGAATGTACCAAACTGTTGAGTTGGCCACTCCTAATGTTGCTGCCATTTCTCTGATGGATTTGTTTAGTTTTTGAAGCCTTACAATGGCTTGTTTCACTTGCATGGACAGCTCCTTTGAACGCATGATGTAGGTTCACAGCAACAGATTCCAAATGCAAGTACCACACTTAGAATCAACTCCAGATTGTTTACCTGCTTAACTTATGAAGAAATAAGGAAGGAGTAGCCCACGCCTGGCCATGAAACAGCTTTTGATTCAATTGTCCAATTACTTTTGGTCCCTTAAAAAAGGGGGGTGGCTATTATTAAGAGCTGTAATTCCTAAACCATTCCTCCAATTTGCATGTACATACGCTCAAATTAAACCTGAGAGTGTGCACTTTCAGCCCACATCCATTATATAACTATAGCTTGAATATGTTTTGGTAAATACCTGAAAAAACATATTTGTGACTGGGTCCAAATATATATGGACCTAACTGGATCTGGTTGCATTCTTTGTAAAGTCTGAATGCTGATGACGTTCCCTCAGCCTTGTATTTTTTTGAAAACCTTCTCCTTTGCTTTTCTATGCATTTTTACAATAGAGTTAAGCCATCCAGGACTTTAGTTCGCTCTTTTCAATTTATTTCCCAATGGGATGCACTGGCTAATGCCCTTATTTAATATACAAAAAATATATTGATAATACTGCGCCAACCCTATATAGTGAAGAAAAGCAGCCAAACACAAAATCAGACAGGATATAAAAAATGCATATTAATAAATAAAGTGTGGCGCTGTGAAGGAAGTAGAAAATCCTACTTCATATATGCCAGGCAGTGTAATGAAATATAGTGAATAGATTTAAATGGTATAAACTGAAATATCAAAAATGATCCTGAAAAAGTAATAATAATATATCTGTATCCACAAATGAATTTGATAAAACCGTGATATTAGTGATACCATATAGGAACACAACAACAATGAGGTCTGTGTATCTTGCAGTGCACAAAAGCAACCAGACTAGTGCTCCAATCATGACCCAAATTTTTTTATATGAAGTCCAATAAAAATCTAAATGTAAGTGCAAACAGACACATATGAGACTTCACAGATGAGTACATATGTGTCAAGTCCTAAGTAGACATATATCGAGTTCATAAAACGATATCCAACAGGGAGCTTGCATCAATGGTGGATAAATACAGGAAGGTAGATGTGTCAGATGGTCTATGCAGACATGCAAGATATATAACATCACCCGGGAGTGCCTTCACCATGGGCCAATGGGGGAGAAATGGATAATCTTACCAGCCAGAGTGGACCCAGCTGACCATATAGCGGTGGGTAGGTAAAGCTTTGTCCACTCTATGGACCCAGGGAACAGCAAGGATCTGCAGGACACCTCCACTCTTATGTCGACAGCACCGCTGATCTGTGTATCGAAGCCCAGAGAGAAAGAATCCTGATGCCAAGGGATGCCCCACAGTTTGTAGCAATCATAAAAAAAATGGAAAGAAGAGAAGTTCTCCACATAGCGTAAATCCGAAAGATTTATTGTAAATCCATAAAAAGTTCAAACAAATGAACATCCATAAAAACTGAATACAAATAAGAATAAAAAAAAGCGTGGCAAGGGCAGCTGGAGCTGGCGTATAAACCCGACTGGTTTCGTCTCAAACAGACTTCAACTGGGCTACAAGTACCCCAGTTGAAGTCTGTTTGAGACTGGGGTACAAGTACATGTTCTTTGTTTCTAAGATTTCATCCCAATTTATATCTTCTAGCAAGGTTCGTAGTTTAGGGAAGTTGGCTCTTTTGAAATTCAGTGTCTTTGTGTTCCCCTTTTGTTTGATTTATACTGAAGCCAATTGATCTGTGATCGTTGTTTCCTAAATTGCTCCGTATTTCCACATCTGTGATCAGGTTTGCACGGTTTGTAATCAGTAGATCTAGTAACGCTTTGATTCTAGTTGGTGCGTCTACCATCTGACCCATGAAATTGTCCTGCAAGACATTTAGGAACTGGCGAGCCACTGGCATGGTTCTCTATGCCCAGTCTTAATAATAAAAATCCCCCATTATGATAACACTTCCCATCCTTGCTGCTAATCCAAATTGTAATAGAAGGTCCAACTCCCCCTCCTCCCTCAGGGTAGGGGGCCTATAGCATACTCCCAGTATTATTGTCTCCTTTGCGGCCTTGAGATCACTGACAAGATTTTCCTGTGTAGATCTGGCATGATCATTGAAACTCCACGAGGTGAGATCTTGCATGGAGCCCCAGACCGAGGGAGATTGAGTTTTTTTTTGTTTCTTCCATTTAAGAATAATTGCACCAACTGTTGTCACCCTCTCACCAAGCTGCTTGGCTATGGTCTTGTAGCCCATTCTAGCCTTGCGTAGGTTTACAATCTTGTCCCTGACATCCTTGGACAGCTCTTTGGTCTTGGCTATGGTGGAGAGATTGGAATCTGATTGATTGCTTCTTTGGACAGGTGTCTTTTATACAGTATAAAACTCAGCTCGTTACCTGTATAGAAGACACCTGGTCCAGAAATCTTGCCGATTGATAGGGGAATCAAATACGTATTTCACAAATTAAAGTGCAAATCAATTTATAGTGTGTGTGTGTGTGTGTAAGAAAAACTTTATAAATTGATTTGCACTTTAATTTGTGAAATAAGTATTTGATCCCCTATCAATCGGCATTGAATATATATATATATATATATATTTTTTTTTTTTCCTGTGTCTTCTTTCTTCCGTTGAAGCCAACAGGCAGCACAGTCTAACACCAAAGAGAAAATTGGTCAAGCACGCTTTGCTAGTTATACAACGGTCTCCAATCTCATGAGACTAGTTAGCAGAACTTGAGATAATAAAAGTACAAGACAGTCTAATGTAGTACAGCCTATGGAGCTCCACGTAGATTACCCATCAATATGTATGAGGGGGGGAACCTAAGAAACTGACATGCATGTTTAGAATCAAATCATAGAGAGATCAAAAAGTAAGATTCTTATTATTACAGTAGATTAGTTCAAGAAAGAGAAAGACATCTGACAAAGAAGGAAAAGGGTGAGGGATGTGTGCGTATCTGGTATGAAGCAGGCTCTGGACCACCAATGCAGGGATCCTGGGTGATCCGCCAGAGAGACCTGTTGATGAGGCCATCTGCAAGCTGTAAAATGTGATGAAGGAAAGAGAAGTTGACAAACTGCCTCTGCTGCTGCCAGGAATGCATGAATCTTAAAGAGTGGCTGAACATGTAAATTTACATACATCACTGTAAGGATGAAGTTTTTTTTTTCCCCCAAATTCACATTTTGCATTGTGATCTGTTAATAAAATGTAGTCAGCTTAGCTGTGAGCTGGCTAGTAGCATAGAGTGCATTTTGTTAGCTACATGCGGTGTTTCACTTTCTTCCAGCAGGGTGGGCATTTGTATTCAGCCCATGTTATCAATCCAGCATCATGGTGTGGGTATGCTTTTCTTCAGCAGTAACAGGGAAGCTGGGTGAATCCAAATACAGGGCAATCTTAGAAGAAAAACTGTGAAGCCCTGTACACACGATCGTATTTCCTATGGTTTTTAAACCGATGGATTTTTCCCCATTGGAAAAATCGATGAAGCAGACTTCCATCAGTCTTGCCTACACACCATCAGTCAAAAATCCGACCGTTCCAAATGCGGCAACGTAAAACACTCTGAAGAGCCGAGAAAAATGAAGTTCAATGCTTCTGAGCATGCGTCGACTTTTATCCGATGGACTTGCCCATAGACAATCGGAATTTGCTATCGGTTTTTGATCCATCGGAAAAATTTAAAACATGTTCTATATTTTAAAACCGATGGGTCCCATACACGATCGGTTTGTCTGATGAAAAAAGTCCATCGTGTGTACAGGGCTTTAGAGTCACACAAAGTGGATTTAAAGAGTCTATATATTCTTGTAAAATGAAAGGTTTTTGAGATATAAAAAATATCAGGCCACGACAAATCTTTTCCATCTTAAATGTGACCTATATTGTGTACAATTCACTTAAAAACAAACAGATCTAGTTAAAAGGTGGAAAAAATTATTACAATAATGTGGTTGCACAAATATGCACACCCTTAAAGTGGTTGTAAACCCTTTACAACCACTTTTACCTACAGGTAAGCCTAGATTAAGAGCGTACGCGTTTGTGCTCGAAATATCTCCTAAACCTTCACGGTTTATGAGATATTTGCAAAAGAGACGGACACCGATGTATACAGCACATGCGCACTGTAGAAATGGCGATCGTGCCGTTTCTAAAAAGGAGATCGTGACGTCATCCTGGCTTCGGCCAATCACAGCTCCGGAGCCGCGACACCAGGAAGGAAAAGGGTGAAAGATGGACACTTCGGTGAGGCACGGAAATCAGGGACACCACAGGCTTCTGTTTCAGGTAAGTGACACATAATGGGCTACTATGTGATGCATAGTAGCCCATTATGCTTTACCTTTGCAGAGAAACAAAGGAGGAAGTAAAACTTATTAATTGAGGTGATGGCTACAATATTAACTTATGGGCAGAGAAGAATGTGGAATGTCTTAGCTTTTTCAGGTATTTACCAAAATAAATTCAAGCTATACAATACATATACCCTTATTTGAAGGGTATGTACATCCAAATCAGAGGCAGGGTTTTTGGAATTACAGCTCTTAAGAATAACCACCCCCTTTTTTCCAAGTGACGAAAAATAATTGGACAGTTGAATCAAATGTTGTTTCATGGCCAGGTGTGGGCTACTCCATCAGTGAAGCAGGTAAAAGGTCTGGAGTTGATTCCAAGCGTGGTATTTGGAATCTATTGCTGTGACCCTACATCATGCATTCAGAATTCAAAACAAACATTTATGATTATATTAAAATTTGTCCAATTACATTTGAGCCCCTGAAAATGGGGGGACTGTATAAAAATGGTTGCAGCTCCTAAAATTTGTACTTGAAATTTATATTCAACCCCTTGAATTAAAGCTGAAACTTCAAATTCATTTGGATTGTTTCGTTTTAAAATTGTATTCTGGTGGCATACAGAGCCAAAATTATGAAAATTGTGTCTATATATAGACCCAACTGTATAATATATGCTTTAAGTTATGTCTTGTGCAGATTATTAGTCAAGCTAAACTTGTGCTTTAAGTGTTGTGATAACACAAGAGAGTACATTCCCAAGGGGAACAGCTGAAAATGTGGCATGGGCAGCAGGTTCTTCAAGCTTTGCGGGAGTCTTGAAAGGCATATAGGATTTGAACCAACTAATTTGTGTTGATGCATCCTGAGCTTTTCTGACCCAGCTGGCAGGAGATAACTGGATGAAAAGGATAAACCCAACCTGCAAAAAATGCCCTTGGCAAATTCTTTATAAGTGTGAGTTGGGATAGGTCGGCAACCCACCACTCTGTATATGGGGGGGGGCGCAATTGCACTCTACCCTATAGATTTGTCCCTTATACTACTTACTGTGCTCTGCTCTACAAATCACTTACATTAGCAAGAACTCATTACAGCCAGTCAGGCCAAAACTCAGACCAGACAGCAAGGCCAGAAGCTAGTGCATCATGCAAGCCTGCGGTACCATTTCTGCTTTCAGGATCGACTCCTGCATCAGACTTGGAGGTGACCAATTACTCTCCAGCCATGAAAAACTTTGTGACTGAAAGTGAACAAGTTTCTCACCAAGGCTGCATTCACACCTGAGCGTTTTGTAGCCTGAAGCTTCAAAACGCTAGAGGGGGGGAAAAAACATTATTCTCTATGGAGCTGGTTCACATCTCCACTCAAACGCCTGAAGCTCAAACAAGTTCCGGACCCTTTTCTGTCGCGCGAATCGGGCAGATTTGGGCATTTTAAGTCATAGAATGTAATGGAAACGCTCGATTCAAGCGTTTAGCGCGACAGAGCGTTTCGACGGGCGCAAATTCACACGACAAAACGCCAGTAAAAACGCTACGTTCAGGTGTGAATGCAGTCTTAGGCCTAGTTTAATGTTGAGCAAGTTTATATGTTTACTGTGACATTTGTTTGATTTTTATTTATTTTTTAAAATGGACTCCAGGCCCTACTTTTTGTTGGGGCCTTGCTGGTTAATTTAAAAAAAAAAAGACAGACACAGCTGGAAGCCAGCAACAGCTTGGATTATGGGTATATTTAGGGTATGTAACCGAGCAAGCCAATTTGCCAAAACAGTGATTTTAGAACCTTGAACTGCCTTTTAACGTCTGGAGCACTCCAATATACAATAAAAGCAAAAAAGACAAGTGAACACCGCTCTAGGCAATGATTAACCACTTAACGACCGCTCACTGTATATATACGTCGGCAGAATGGCACGGACAGGCACAATCACGTAGAGTGTACGTGATTGCCTTTGTACAGTTGGGGGGTCCAATCGGACCCCCCTTCTGTACAGTGAGCGGTGGCTAAGTGTCCGGGAGCATTCCGGGATGAGGGGGCAGCCATTCGTTTCTGGCCACCCCCTCGCGATCGGTCCCGGCGAATGGAAATGCCCCCTCTGTCTGTGTCAGGCAGAGGAAGCAGGAGGAAGTGATGTCATCTCTGGTGCGGCGCTCACATATACCGAGCGCCATACAAGAGAAGACATCAGGTCAGTGCACACAACACTACACTGACACCAGGACACATAGGGACATAAATCGCCCCCCCCCCCAGATCACCCCCTCAGTCACAGTGTCACTGATTGCAGTGATCACTAAATAAATGGTCACTGCAATCAGTGACATTTGTGACTGTAAAAGTGTCACCAAAGTTTAGTCTTAGGTCCAGTGTAGCCCCCTAACCCCCCCTAATAAAGGTTTAACCCCCTTGATCGCCCCCCAGGTAACGCTTTCACCCCCATCACCACTGTCACTAAGCGATCGTTTTTCTAAACGCTGTCTTAGTGTCGGTGATGCAGTTCGGTAGCTGGTAATTTTTTTTAGGTTCACCGCAGGTTTTTATAGCGTCAGGTACCCCCATATATTATCTAATAAAGGTTTTAACCCCCTGATTGCCCCTAGTTAACCCTTTCACCAGTGATCACCATATAAGTGTTACGGGTGACGCTGGTTAGTTTGCTTTTTATAGTGTCAGGGCATCCGCCGTGTATATAACCCAATAAAGGTTTAACCCCCTGATCGCCCGGCGGGTGATATCAATTAGGTTTTAGCGTCAGAGAGGGTCTGAGTCACACCCCAGGCAGCGTCAGGTTAGTGGCAGTAACGCTAACACCCACGCGTGAAGCATACACCCCCCTTAGTGGTATAGTATCTGAACAGATCAATATCTGATCTGATCAGATCTATACTAGCGTTCCCAAAAACGCAGTGTTAGCGGGATCAGCCCAGATACCTGCTGGCACCTGCGTTTTGCCCCTCCGTCTAGCCCAGGCCACCCAAGTGCAGTATCGATCGATCACTGTCACTTACAAAACAAAAACACACATAACTGCAGCGTTCGCAGAGACAGGCCTGATCCCTGCGACTCCAGTGCTGTAGGAGGTGATTTCACCACCAGTTAAAAAGAAAAAGCAAATATGCCGAAGCATTGGGGCAGCAGGGGCGGAGGAGCGATTTTGCTCCTAATGCCGCATACATACGGTCGAAATTCCGACAGAGGCTTGCCCGTGGAAAAGTCCGACCATGTGTGTGCGGCTTAACTTTTTTGCGGGAGGATGCCCCCATGCTTCGGCATATATAAATGGTGCGTGTATGCCCATCATTGGAAGTGGGTGGATGAAGGGCGGTATTCTAATGGTGGGCATACCCACCGATCAATCTCTTTTCGTTCAGCCAACTGGCTGCATAAAAAAAAAAAAATTACAATACATGTCCAACAAGGACCAGCAACATACTGGTATGTTGCTGGACTTTGAATGTTTATACCAGAATGATGCCTGCGGGTTTAGGTATCATTCTTTTCAGCCTGCGGCCGGCTTTCATGTAAAAGCAATCCTAGCGGCTAATTAGCCTCTGGGCTGCTTTTACAAGCAGTGGGAGGGAATGCCCCCCCGGATATAAAAAGCATTTTATCACACCGATCTTGGTGTGGTCAGATGCTTTGAGGGCAGAGGAAAAATCTAGGGTCTAGAAGACCACAGTTTTTTCAAAAAAAAGAGTACCTGTCACTACCTATTGCTATCATAGGGGATATTTACATTCCCTGAGATAACAATAAAAATGATAAAAAAAAAAAAAATACTTGGAAGGAACAATTTAAAAATAAAAAAGCAAAATTAATAAAAAAAAAAAAAAAGAAAAAAAAAAGCACCCCTGTCCTGCCCTGCTCTTGCCCAATGGCGAACGCAAGCGTCGGTCTGGCGTCATATGTAAACAGCAATTGCACCATGCATGTGAGGTATCACCGCGAAGGTCAGATCGAGGGCAATCATTTTAGCAGACCTCCTCTGTAAATCTACTGGGGTAACCTGTAAAGGCTTTTAAAAATGTATGTAGTTTGTCGCCAATGCGCGTTTGTGTGAAATTTTAAAGCATGTCGTGTTTGGTATCTATGTACTCGGCCTAAGATCATCTTTTTTATTTCATCAAACATTTGGGCAATATAGTGTGTTTTAGTGCATTAAAATTAAAAAAAGTGTATTTTTTAACCCAAAAAATGCGTTTGAAAAATCGCTGCGCAAATACTGTATAGAAAAAAAAATGCAACACCCACCATTTTAATCTGTAGGGCCTTTGCTTTAAAAAATATATATAATGTTTGGGGGTTCAACATAATTTTCTTGCAAAAAAAAAAAAATGTTTTCATGTAAACAAAAAGTGTCAAAAAGGGCTTTGTCTTCAAGTGGTTAGAAGAGTGGATGTAAGCTTCCTAATGTTGTGTATAAAATGCCAGAACAGTTCAAAACCCCCCCAAATGACCCCATTTTGGAAAGTAGACACCCCAAGCTATATACTGAGAGGCATGTCGAGTCCATGGAATATTTTATATGTTGACACAAGTTGCGGAAAAACGACAATTTTTTTTTTTTTGCACAAAGTTGTCACTAAATGATATATTGCTCAAACATGTCATGGGCATATGTGGAATTACACCCCAAAATACATTCTGTTGCTTCTCCTGAGTACGGGGATACCACGTGTGAGACTTTTTGGGAGCCTAGCCACATACGGGACCCCAAAAACCAAGCACCGCCTTCAGGCTTTCTAAGGGTGTAAATTTTTGATTTCACTTCTCACTGCCTATCAGTTTCGGAGGCCATGGAATGCCCAGATAGCACAAAACCCCCCCAAATGACCCCATTTTGGAAAGTAGACACCCCAAGCTAATTTGCTGAGAGGTATTGTGAGTATTTTGCAGATCTCGCTTTTTGTCACAAAGTTTTGAAAATTGGAAAAAAATATATATATAATTTTTTCTTTATTTTACAGCTCTAATTTGTTTTTGAAAATGAAGACTCGCCATGCCTCTCAGCAAATAGCTTGGGGTGTCTATATTCCAAAATGGGGTCATTTGGGGGGGGGGGTTTTGTGCGATTTTGGCATTTTATGGCCTTCGAAACTGTGATAGGTAGTGAGGAGTGAAATCAAAAATTTGTGCCTAGAAATCCTGAAGGCGGTGCTTGGTTTTCGGGGTCCCGTACGCGGCTAGGCTCCTAAAAAGTCCCACACATGTGGTATCCCCGTACTCAGGAGAAGCAGCAAAATGTATTTTGGGGTGAAATTCCACATATAACCATGGCATATGTGAGCAATATATCATTTAGTGACAACTTTTTGTAATTTTTTTTTTTTTTTTTAGTCATTATTCAATCACTTGGGACAAAAAAAAAAAATTCAATGGGCTCAACATGCCTCTCAGCAATTTCCTTGGGGTGTCTACTTTCCAAAATGGGGTCATTTGGGGGGGTTTGTACTGCCCTGTCATTTTAGCACCTCAAGAAATTAGATAGTCAGTCATAAATTTAAAGCTATGTAAATTTCAGAAAATGTACCCTAGTTTGTAAACTCTAACTTTTGCGCAAACAATATACGCTTATTGACTTTTTTACTAAAAACATGTGGCTGAATACATTTTGGCCTAAATGTATGACTACAATTGAGTTTATTCGATTTTTCTTATAACAAAAAGTAGAAAATATCATTTTTTTTCAAAATTTTCGGTCTTTTTCCGTTTATATCGCAAAAAATAAAAATCGCAGAGGCAATCAAATACCATTAAAAGAAAGCTCTATTTGTGGGAAGAAAAGGACGCAAATTTAGTTTGGGTACAACATTGCATGTCCGCACAATTTACAGTTAAAGCAGCGCAAAAACTAGAGTTAGACTTACCGGTAACTCGATTTCTAGGAGTCGTCCAGGACAGCACTAGAGAGATAGGCTCCACCTCCAGAGGCAGGAAATAAATCATACCAATCTTTAAAGGGCGGCTTCCGTCCCTCGTCCTCAGTCTTTTAACCGAGAACTTCCCCGGAACGGCTTCTGAAACAACAAAAAACACTCGTCCACCATTATAACAGCATATAGGGAGGGAATCCCTGCTGTCCTGGACGACTCCTAGAAATAGAGTTACCGGTAAGTCTAACTCTAGTTTTCTCTAGTCGTCTGTCCAGGACAGCACTAGAGAGGATCAGCGAGAACTTACCAGATTAGGGGGGGACCACCGCTTGGAGGACTTTCCTCCCAAACGCTTGGTCTTGCGCTGAGAGAAGGTCCAATCTATAATGCTTCATGAACGTCGAGTAATTTGACCATGTTGCTGCTCGACAAATTTGTTCTGGTGTTGCTCCAGCTCGCTCTGCCCAAGAGGCCGATAGTGCCCGTGTGGAGTGAGCCATGGGGGAAAAAGGGCATTCCTTTCCTAAAATTTTGTAAGCTTCCACAATAGCCTGCCTAATCCATCTTGCGATTGTGCCTTTTGAAGCTTGAAACCCCAATTTTTTTCCCGAATGCAAAATAAATAGAGCATTGGATTTCCTAATGTTTTTGGACAACTCCAGATATTGTAAGACACAGGCTCTCACGTCCAGATTGTGGAATTCTGTCTCCCTTAGACTGGTTGGGGACCCAAAAAAGGAAGGTAAAACCATTTCTTGAGCCCTATGGAACTTTGACACCACTTTGGGCAAAAAACCTGGGTCTGTCCGTAATACCAGCCTGTCTTCAAAAACTTGTAGAAAAGGCTCCTTAATGGAAAGTGCCTGCAGCTCACTAATGCGTCTCGCAGTGGTTATGGCCACTAGAAAGACAGTTTTGAGCGTGACCCATTTTAGGGACAGCTCTTTCTCTTGTGACCATTTAGCCCAACCCTGCAACACTGTCGTCAGGTCCCATTTTGGCAGGACTTTAAATGGAATGGGTCTAATTCTGGCTAACCCCTTGAAGAACCTGCTCACTAGCGGGTCTATAGTCAGGGGTCGCTCTATAAAAACTGACAAGGCCGATACCTGTACTTTTAGTGTACTAATGGCCAGTCCTTTATCCGCACCATCTTGTAAAAACTCCAAGATGGCTGGGATACTTGCAGACACCTTTTTGGTATCCAACCAAGAACAAATTTTTTTCCAAACTTTAACATAAATCGCTTGGGTAACCTTCTTTCTACTAGAAAGAATGGTGTTTACTACCCTATCCGAGAGCCCCTTAGACTTCAGGAGACTCTCTTCAGACACCAGGCTGACAGCTTCAGGGTCTGAACCTTGGATAATAGGACTGGGCCCTGGGATAGCAGATCCTTCCTTACGGGCAACATGAGGGGGGGTTCCGCTGTCAGGCGTAACAGTATGGAAAACCAAGGCCTCTTTGGCCAATACGGGACCACTAGGATCATTGTGGTGCGTTCCTGCACAAATTTCCTCAGAACCAGAGGAATAAGTTTGAACGGGGGAAAGGCGTAACATAGATGAAGCGGCCACTTCTGGGCTAGGGCATCTATCCCTTTGGCCCCTATTTCTCTTTCTATCGAAAAGTAAGCTGGAACTTTGGCATTCGACCTGTTGGCAAACAAGTCCACTTCGGGAAAGCCCCACTTCTCTATTAGTTGGAAGACCTCCCTGTTTAGCGACCACTCTGATTCGCACACTTGGTGTCGGCTCAGAAAGTCCGCCAGGCAATTGTCCACTCCCTTCAGATGGACCGCGGATATGGACTTCAGATTTTTTTCTGCCCAGGCAAAGATAGCGCTTGCTATCTTGATTAAGGATGGACACCTTGTTCCTCCTTGCTTGTTTAAATATGAGACTGCTACCACACTGTCTGAGAGGACCTGTACGTGGTGATTTTTCAGCTCCGCGACAAATGCCCTTAGGGCTTCCCAGATTGCTTGCAACTCCCTCCAATTGGCTGACCTTTGGGACTGCACTTTTTCCCAGCGCCCTTGGGCTACCTTTGATCCCCAATGGGCCCCCCAGCCCCAGGCACTGGCGTCCGTGGTTATTCGGACTGACACCGGAAGAGACCAAAACAGACCCTGCACTAGGTTCTCTTCGTCCCTCCACCACCAAAGAGACCTTTTGGTCTTTGGGGATAGGTGGAAGGTCGCGTCCAACGATTCCTGCGTTCCGTCCCAGTTGTTCAGAATATTTGCCTGAAGACACCTGAAATGGGCTCTTGCCCATGGAACCGCAGGGATTGTTGCCGTCAGGACACCCAAACCCGACATGGCTGAGCGGATAGAAATTGCCAGATTGTTTTGAAGGAAGGCTGCCGTAGCCTTTACCTTTTTTACTTTCTCCGCTGTGAGATAAATTTTCTGCATCACCGAGTTTACTAGAAAGCCCAAGTACTGCAGGACCTGTGTCGGGGTTAGGTTTGACTTCTCCCAATTTATTAACCACCCCAGTTTTTCCAAAAAGGATATGGCCACCCGTAGATCCTCTTGCAGTTGGAGCGCGGAGGGTGCAAAAAATAAAAGGTCGTCCAGGTAAGGGATGACTGATATCCCTTCCAGTCTCAGGTGGGCCAGTGCCTCCGCCAAAATTTTTGTACATATTCTGGGGGATGAAGACAGGCCGAATGGCAGGGCCCTGAATTGAAAATGTCGGACCTGCTTTCCCCATCTGATTGCTACTCTTAAAAACTTTTGAGATTCCGGATGGATAGGGACGTGTAAGTAGGCATCCCTCAAATCGAGGGAGGCCAAGAAACAATCCGGGGGAAGAATTGACTTCACCGAAAGGATTGTCTCCATCCGAAATTTTCTGTAAGCCACCCACTTGTTTAGTGATTTCAGATTTAATATTAGGCGGAAATTGCCCGACGGTTTTCTCACTATGAAAACATGCGAGTAGAAACCTAGGTTTATCTCCTGCTGTGGCACTGGGATAAGAACCCCCTGGTCTACCAAGTCGCCTATTTGTGACAGCAAGGCTGTCTTTTTCTGAAAATCCCTGGGCGGAGAGGTTACGAACGTTCTTGTGGGCGGAGTGCCCCTGAACTGAATTCGATAGCCTTCCCTGATTATCCTCCGAATAAATGTATTTGGGGTAGTCTTTTCCCACTGTGGGAGGAACTGCCCCAATCTCCCTCCCACTGGAACTAAGTCACTGGGATTTGGTGGTCTTTTTAGGAGAGGAAAACAGGACACCTTTCTGTTTACCCTTTCCCCACGGCTTCCCAGAGGACGACCCCTTAGGAGCCTGCCCCTGAATCGGCCTTTGTCCTTGGGGACGAAAAAAACGTTTCCCCTGAACCCTTTTATTTTTGACCGGGAAGGCCTTTTTCTTGTCGGCAGTACGGTCTAGCACTTTCTCTAGATCTTGCCCGAACAAAAAGGTCTCCTTCAAATGGGATGCCACAGTCTGATTTTTGATGCCGGGTCTCCCGACCAGGACTTTAGCCATAAAGCCCTGCGTGAGGAATTGATTAAGGCAGCCGTCTTTGCCGATAGCTTGACCGACTCCGCGGATGCGTCCGCCATATAGCCCGCCGCCTTGTGTAGCATAGGCAGGGAATCAAGAATCTCCTTCCTGGAGGTCCCGCTTTCCAGATGGTTTTGCAGCTGGTCCAGCCAGACCTCCAAGTTACGAGCCACTATAGTTGTAGCCATTGCTGGCTTTAAACTTGTCATGGCTACTTCCCATGACCTTTTCAGCAGTACCTCCATCCTTTTGTCCATAGGTTCCTTAAGGACACCCATGTCCTCAAAGGCGAGGTCTGTAGACTTGGAACACTAGGAAAAGGCCACATCCACTTTGGGCACTTTGTTCCAGATACAGGAGGAATCCTCACTGAAGGGAAATCTCCTCTTCAGACTTTTGGGAAAAAACAATTTTTTCTCTGGTTCCCGCCATTCCTTTTTAATAGAATCTGCCAGTGTACTATGTACCGGAAATACCCTGTTCTGATCCTCTTTCAGGGTTTGGTACATCTGGTCATGCAAGGACAAGGAAGCCTGCTCTTCTTTGATATCGAGAGTCTCATATATCACCCCTAATAAGGTATCCACCTCCTCGAGTGAGAGCCTGTATCTGGGCGAACTTGTCCCCTGGCTCGGAATATCTCTGGATGAAGCCGCCTCACTTAGCTCGTCCAAGGAATCTGGTTCCCCTCCGTCTGATGCATCACCCACCTCTGGGGGCTGAATCAGGGGGGGCTGCAGCTGGTGGTTTTGGGGTTTCAAGGCTTGCCAGCATTGATTTAATGGTCTTCATTTCTTCCTGCACCCCAGCAATTAGTTCTTTACATGCCCCTGTTGCCTCCTTTGTAAACCTTGTATTGACAAATTGGTTTACAAGGGGCTTGCTCCATCCCTCCTTTAGTTTGTTCGTACATGACGGACACCTCTTCTTCCCCCTTGACCTCTCCGGGTCTTTAGGCTGAGCCTAGGAAAGAGAAGGAGAGGAGAGAAGAAACCAGGGCAAGTAGTCAGAAACCTTTTAGACAATCAGGGATTGTACCTTCACCACACCGATGTGCACCCCCACCAGCCGCTGACAGGATTCACATGGCTCTTTAGCCCGGATCCTGTCGCTGAAGGAGGGGGGGGGTATTTCCCCTTTTTCCCCCTCCTTCCCCAGCCCTGTAGGTCCAGGGCACCCCAGTGTCTGCCTACCTGAGCTGGGCCGGCACCACTGCCACCTGGTTCCATTGTCTCCATGCTGTCTCCTACCCTCTGTAGTCAGCTGCTGGATCATCTTCAAGGAACCATCTTGTGGCCGGCGGTTTTTTAAAATTTCCCGCCATGGCCCCAGCGTCCACACTCGCCGCGCGACCCGGAACCGGAAGTGTTGCGCCGGA
The DNA here is from genome assembly GCA_029206835.1 of Rana muscosa. NCBI lineage: Eukaryota > Metazoa > Chordata > Amphibia > Anura > Ranidae > Rana > Rana muscosa. The sequence continues at coordinate 855,670,604 of CM055117.1, forward strand.
AGTCCCCACCCTCCTCCTGCGTTCCACAGGCCGGAACTCGAGGCCTACGCCCGCCCCCCGCTGAACACCCACACCAGAGACCACAGTAACTGGCCGGCAGATGCCAGGATGTCCTGCGGGGAACGTCAGCCCTCCTCGGGCTATACCGGAGGATTGCGCCGGTACCAGCTTCACTGCAGCCTGACCGGGGGACCCAACAAAGCCTGCCACCTTCCAGGTATCGCAGACCTCCTTCCCCCTTCCTCGAGCAGTCTGCCTCGGCTTAGGGGAAGGAGAGCTCCATCCAGCCTCCTCCTCCGGTGGAGGAAACACAAAGACTGAGGACGAGGGACGGAAGCCGCCCTTTAAAGATTGGTATGATGTGTTTCCTGCTTCTGGAGGTGGAGCCTATCTCTCTAGTGCTGTCCTGGACAGACGACTAGAGAAATTCTGAATTCACCTCTGGTCCTTTAGCTACCAAATGGTCCGGGGCTTAAGTGGTTAAGCACCCTACAGTGGTGTGAAACGCAACAGTATTGTTGACCCTGTGCCTCTGTATGGATTTTACCATCTTTAATAAAGTTGTTACAACTTAATGCAAAAAAAGGACTTGAGACTAAAAACACTAAGGGCTGACCTGACCCTTCCAGCAAACGCCTAATGTTTTAGCTTGATGGGTATCCTTAATTCCCAGCAAGAAATTGCAGGCAGGCCAGTACTCCGCTTTCCATTTGCAATTCCTTATTTTATATTAGAGCATTACATGATTGTGCTTACTGTGTGCCTGAAAAAAGTGCAGAATTGGTTTCTTCCCTTAATTAAGGCTGCCAGGTCACATAATGTGATGACAAAGCCGGCCCTACATGGATCGGAATTTGGTCGATTCAGCAGGGATTGACCGAACTTCAACCCAGGTATGGGCAACTCTGGTTGCCCACAAGTGCATCAATCCACTTGTGTACAGCCAGCCTGTCAAATATTTTCTGATTAGTGCTGCCGACCAAAATACAATAGTGCTGCAGGAGTGATTTCCCCATCAATACTGACCATGTTGATGGTGGAATCAAGCAATTTTCAGTGGAAGGAAAAAAAAAAAAAAAAAAAATGCATAATCTATGGGCTGCTTTTGACCAACCCTTGGAGAATGGCCCAATCTGTGTAAGCTGGCCATGAATAGTAGGGTCTCCCACAACGGGTGGGGAAACATCTGCTTGTCAACTCGTATCAGTACCCACAGCCATCCTTATGTGTGACCCCATCTTAAAGAACTAAAGCAGCACATGCATATAACCTCTCTTTTCATTCATTGAAGGGAAGGAGGGTCAGCCTGGTCACAGAAAACTTGTCATTTCTCAAGACGGAAAGTGCTCATTAGCAAACCCCTAGAGTAACCCTTTATTACACCAAAAGAGAAAGAAATCAAGCAATACAGAATGTTTGCCAAAAATTTACCAGTCAGTTCCAAATTTATTTGGGAAAATATACAGATTGCAAGGGAATTTTAACATAACTTGCAGGCATTTTTCCAAGAAATACATATCTAATAGTAAAATGAGTAGAAAATTAAATATTTCCTTCCTGCAATCACAGTGATATCACCATCCTAGACTGGAATTGCACCACAGGGCAATCACAACCTATGACCTCCATCAGCAAACACGGTACGCGCACCAATAGTCCCTTTCATGTAAAAAGGAAAAAAACATTGTCCCTTCGAATGACAGACAAGTTAAATAAGTGTTATTACAACTTTAAAATATCCAGCTGCTTAAGAGTCTTGATCTGGACCCTTTCCAGCCAAACTAAACTTAAAGATAAGATGTAACATCACTTTGAAGTCCTTGGCGGACATGCCTGTCCCACTAAAAGGAGGACAGAACATGAAGTAGCCAAGGATCAGTTTTAGGAGGAGAGTGGTAACCCCATATTCCTCACAGGTCCAGAACTACATAGATGTGATCTTTAAAAGCTAGTTTATTACATGATATAAAAATATATATTTTTCCCCACAATGTGTGTGGGGGGGGGGGGGGGGGATGGATGGATGCATGGTTAATATTAAAACAAAACAGATGAAAGCAGGGTTTAAATCACAATTTTGCTGGGCCAATTAAGCAGGACCTAGAGCAAAAAGCCACATTTTTTAAATGGAACGATCTGAAAGCACCGATTAGAAAAAAGCAACCATACATATTTGAAACCTTTGATACACAATCCCACAGGTATTGCTGTATTTTTTTAGTGACAGAGAATGCTTAGGTGTTACTGCATTTTCACAGTATAACCATATATATGATCTTCAATGCATGTATACATTCTATTCTTTGAACTACAGCTGCCACGCTACAGGTCAAGCTAGTAATATTTAGATACCACCTACTAGTCAGGGATTAGTACCGAGCATAGCTGCTGGAAAATACATGACATTTTAAAACTAAAGCCTAATCAAAAGCCACCATATGCAGAAAAGAATGACTAGATCAGTTAATTAATAAGAAAAAGGACACGATTGCATTTGTTATTACCAATTCATACAAGGATGGGTGAAGTAAATAACAGGACAAGTTACTATAATAGCAAAATCTGCTTCCTTTTCCCATTCCCTTAGAAAACAAAAAATTACCATTCACTTATTTCTACCTAGAATGACTTTTACATGCAACGTTCTCACACTTTTAAAATATGAATTAGACTAAGTGTGCCCTTGTACCTGCAATTAAAATAAATGGAGCTACAATTTCCAACTTGTTTTTAAAGGTGCAAGCTCCAGGGCTTTAATCCAAGCCCTAACTTTACAGCCACTGAGTTATTGATCTAGAACTGTGCACAATAAAAGTGCAGACTTTTCAGATGGCACGCTTGTTGCAGAATACAAGCTCACTAGTTAGTTACTTCATCAAGCTGGACCTTTGAAAACAATACTGCAGTGGGCAGACCCCAGGTTTGTATTCTCACAGATGTTCAGCTATTGATAAGTGCTGAGATCAGGATAAAAAGTAAATTTTAGTGCACATAAGAACATAGGACTCACAGGAAAACACGGACGCTCATATATGTTGTATATGCATGTACAGTATCATATGATTTCAACCCTGCAGTTGCAAAAATAATGGACATGGAAACCAGAGGGGGAGATAGGCTGATGAATCTCTGCTCAACAGACTAGATACGCGTGGAATGCGAATTTGCAGATGTGAATCCTAACATCATTCCAGTTGAGCGTAGGGAAGCAGCATTTTCCCATAAGCTGAATTGCTAATTGACTTGGCCGATGTAAAAAAAAAAAAAAAAAATAATAATACTTCAGGAGATGGCCATATAATGCTCTGTGCACTAGAGGCAGGCATTATGTGAAAAATTGGAAATACACTTGGGTATTAGCAAGAATACACTAGGATGAAACCAGATATGTTACAAGTGCAGTACCAGCTATAGTTTAGCCACAAAGTTAAGGTATATCTGGTTAAAGAGCACTGTTCAGTTTGAATAAAGTATTTCCAATGTTCACAAAATTTGAGGTGCACTGGATGTCCTGCAAACTGCATACTGGAAGTCCCTATCTCAGTAATAGAAACAAGGCTATAGAGAACAATCAGGCAATGGTAAGAACAGCAAAAGGAATGATAAATAGACTTGTGGTTTAAAGTCAGACAAAAATTGAATGCAAGTTTTGTGACAGCAGTGGTTTTAAAAACTTAAACAATGGACTGTCCCAATTCTACAAAATATCAAAATTCTTTTAGAAAGAGGGTCTTAAGACTGGTTTATATGCCTGATTTTATTTATATATATTTTTTTGGTAAAGTAGTCTGGTGTGAATTCCAAAGAGGTCTTTTCCTCCGCGTCCATGTTTGTATCCAAAGAGGATGGGAGGGGAGGCCTGGATCCAATAGTACTGTTAGACCAACAAAGCCCTTTTTTCAGTTTCAATTCATTTCGTTGGGAGAGGGGAGAGGCAAAAGAAAAAACGCAGGTACTAAAAATAAACTGGCAGGTCGTCGTCAAACACCTTTGGATCTAGATTTCCTCACTCTGTGCCTTCATTATCTTCAGCAGTGGCTTGCTCTGCATTCTTTGAAGCCTACAAAAATAAAATTAAACACCATTATATGAATGCCAATTCAGAACCAAAGATCCCACTATTAGCAGCTATAGCTCAATGTTCTATTTGTTAGGAATGCAAGTTGCCAAGCTATCAGTGCGGCTGTTAATCCAGGAGGGCATCCATGAATGTCCTCCTGGAACCACGTCCCCCTGAGGCGTGCATCTGGCATGCTCTGTGATCGCTGTGTCCTTAAAAACACAGCCGACTGCGGATCATAGTAAAGAGCCAATCACAGCGGCCCTTTACCACGTGATCAACTGTCTAATCACAGCTTATCAGTGTAAACAGACTTGCCGTTTGCAGTACTTTCCTCACACGCTGTGACAGCAGAGCCGGGAAACAGCAAGTGTCACAGTGGACATGTACACAGATAATGAGGGCACTGATCAGTGCAATTCAGTGCCGCCCCTCAGTGAAGGAGAAAAATTACATATTTGCAAAATGTTTTAGCAAAAAATAAAAAACCCAGTGGCGAATACCACCAAAAGAAAGCTCTATTTGTGTGAATGATAAAAATTCATATGGGTACAGTGTTGCATGACCACGCAATTGTCACATTGCGACAGTAGGCAAGTGGTTACACATCCAAGCTATTTAGGAAAATAAAAGGCACACCTTCATTCAAGGAAAGTCTGAGACCATGGCAGACTCTGAATGACAGGGCTTGCCGGTGGATAGGGAGCAAAGCTTGTGGTGGAGAAAGTCTGTGTGAAGGCCTAAAAAAAAAAAAAAAGAAAAAAAGACCTTTCTTGAAAGACAGAGGATGATTCTTTGATTTCTTCAAACTGTGGAAGATGGGTGCTCATGCCATCAGTAACATATTTGAGGACGTTGTGAAGACCTGGTCTCAGGAGACACTTTTTGGGAAAACCATGTGGCGCAAACTCTTTTTACAGACGTGGTTTGGAGTTCAGCACTTTTGCCAAAATTCCTACACATGTGAAAATATACAAAGGCATCCAGCAAATTGAATGCTACAGCACTCCGCTTCACACGCTATAAAAGTGAGGGATTCAAACCATTAGATCTCTGAAGAGATTTTGAGCAGTCTGGCATAGCAAGATCACATGTGAGACTGGAAGAACAGGGCCTCCCCCTGTTTGCAAAGACTTTACATTTGCACCTGCTTTTCCAACTGAAAAGGTGTGTTTCCACTGTGGATCTGACAGTGTCCCACCCTAACAGGGTGCTTACTTTTCCAGTAGAGGGACATGTCTGTCTTTAAGGACCCAACAGATAAGGGCTTTTAAGCTCACATGCACAGTGGAAAGCCGGCTGTGAAGCCGTAAGGCATCACTGCCAGTTTCCCTTAGTTAAGATGCTAGCGCCTGGACCCGAAGCCAATTGAAGAATCGGCTCAGGTGAGGACAGGACAGTGCTGGATCGCTGGACAGCCAAGTGTTCTTATATTAAAAAAAGTCAGCAGCAACAGTATTTGTAGCTGCCGACAAACTGACTGAAGCTCCTCTATGTAGAAAACAAAGTCAGTTTAATTTTTATGTCACTGTATTTTTGCGCACGTGCTTAGCAACCTCCGCACTAAAATTGATTTTAGTGCACACAACATAATAAAATCCCATCTCCAACGGTTTTGTAAAACAAAGATATTGGCAATACCCAAAATGTTTTATGTAATTAGCATTTAACTTGTGAACCAGCAGACAAGATGCATGCATTTGCAAGGTTTAGACAAAGTACAAAAACAAAATTCATTGGAAATGTAAAATTGGTATAGCAAGTCTGCAGGTTTATAATAAAAGAATGAATATTCAGATTCCTACATAAGCCCAATTATGTCGGTCTCATTCTATATATAAAAAAAAATATATAAAAAATTATAGCTGTTGACATTATTCCAAATAGGCATGAGCATTGCTGAGCAAGAATTACCTTCTTTTTCTTCTTTTTCTGGGTCTTTCGGCTAGCTGAACTTTGCAGAAGTGCCTGAAAAAAAATAAAAAAATAACTTGGTTACTAAATAAGCTAATCGTATACACATTTACTGGCCAGTAAAAGTAGTCTATGCTGGAACATTACAGAAAATTGTCTATGCAAACAATTTTACAAAAATAAACCTGAGCTACTTTCAGCCTGTGTTTCACAAACTTAACCACTTACCGACCTGCCGCCGTCATACAGCGGCAGGTCGGCACGATCCCGCGAACCGTTGTAGCCGTTAGTCGGTCAGATTAAGCAGTATAGCGCCCACTGCACTGCGGAGGTGCCAAAGCTCGTGACCGGCGGTTGCGATGACTGCTGGCCAGGAGCGATCGCGGGCATGAGAGGCAGAACAGGGACGTGTGTGTAAACGCACACATCTCTGTTCTGAGAGGAGATGCCGATCGTGAGTTCCTACAAGCTGGGAACCACCATCTGTCATCTCCTGTAGTGAGTTCCCTCCTCCCCAGTTAGAACACACACACTAGGGAACACAGTTCACTCCTTGATCACCCCCTAGTGTTAACCCCTTCCCTGCCAGTGACATTTACACAATATTCAGTGCATTATTATAGCACTATAAATGTCAATGGTCCCAAAAATGTGTCAAGTGTTCGCCATAATGTCGCAGTACTGATTAGAAAAATAAATTTAAAAAATCCCAGATCACCGCCATTACTAGTAAAAAAAAGAAAATCCATAAATCTATCCCCTATTTTGTAGACACTAACTTTTGCGCAAAGCAATCAATATACGCTTATTGCGATTTTTATTAACAAAAATATGTATAAGAATACATATCGGCCTAAACTGAGGAAATGTTTTTTCGCTTTTTTGAAAAAAATTGGGGATATTTATTATAGCAAAAAAGTACAAAATAGTGTTTTTTTCAAAATAGTCGGTCTGTTTATAGCGCAAATACCACCATAAAAAAAAAAAAAAATAAATAAAATAAAAAAGTTCTATTTGGGTACAACATCGCATGACCACGCAATTGTCAGTTAAAGCGACGCAGTGCTGTATCGCAGAAGATGGCCCGGTCATTGGGCAGCCAAATCTTTTGGGGCTGAAGTGGTTAAGGATGTTGCGAACAGAATTCAGTGCACTCTACTTTTACGGTAATTTTTCTGACTGTATCAAGTGGAACACAAATCCATAAAAATGCCACCTCACAAATTTAATACAAAAATATTAAAAACTGTCATATTGGGGCTATCAATGCTGACTTTTTGAAAAATAGGATTTTTTACTCACCGTAAAATCCTTTTCTCTGAGTCCATGGACAGACACAGCTTCTCTATTGACAAAGTGGGTATTATCCGTTAATTAGGAGTGACTAGGCAGAAAAACTTGTAAAAAGTGTTGCATCACACCTTCTACAGTCCCGCCCAGGGGGCAGACCCCCCCAGGTATATCCTGTCCGCATATCGCAGATCAGTTCGTCAAAAAGCAGTACAAAATTAAAAAGGAGGAGGGGTGGGTGCTGTGTCGGTCCATGGACTCAGAGAAAAGGATTTTACGGTGAGTAAAAAATCCTATTTACCCTTTCGTCCATGGACCGACACAGCTTCTCTATTGACAAAGTGGGACGTCCCAAAGCAGTGTCAGAGAAAAAAAACGAGGGGTGGTAACAGCATAAAACAAACTTCACCCCAAAACACAAAACAGCACTCCAACGGAGGAGCTGCAACTCTAAACAGCCGCTTGTAAAACCTTGCGGCCGAAAAGAGGCATCCGAAGATGCACCTACATCAACTTTGTAGAATTTTGTGAAAGTGTGAGCGGATGACCAAGTCGCCGCTTTACATAATTGGGAAACAGACGCTTGATGTCAGAAAGCCCAAGAGGCACCTATTGCCCTGGTCGAATGCGCCGTGACCGGAAAGGGGGGGCGCTTGACCCTTTAAGGCGTAAGCCTGGATTACTATCTGTCGGATCCACCTAGAGATGGTGGCCGACGAGACTGCTTGGCCCTTCTTGGGACCAGCCACCGAAACAAACAGTGAATCTGATTTCCTGGAACAGGGAAGTAGCAGATAGGTATACTCTCAAAGCTCGGACAACGTCCAAGGAATGCAACGCCGACTCCTTAGGATTCGACGGCTGAGGACACAAGGATAGAAGTACAACGTCTTCATTGAGATGAAAAGCCGAAACGACTTTTGAAAGGAAGGCTGCGGCCGCAGCACCACCTTCTCCTTGTGGAAAACCAAATAGGGAGCCTTGCAGGACAAGGCTGCCAGCTCAGAGACTCGTCTAACTGACGTAACAGCCACCAAAAAGACCACCTTCTGAGAAAGTGTCAACAGGGGAATAACTCTAATATTCTCAAACTGTGCCTTCTGAAGCACCGAGAGGACCAGGTTCAAGTCCCACGGAGGTACGGGGGACGGACCGGAGGGGCCACCTGTCAAACCCCCTGCACAAATGTACTCACGAGAGAGTGAGTCGCCAGGGGTCGCTGAAAAAAAAAAAAAAAAAAAAAAAAAAAAACAGCCGGGGCAGATATCTGTCCCTTAAATCGTACTTAGAGCAAGCCTTTGGTCCACCCCATGCTGTAAAAACAGCAGGATTCTGGAGTATGGGGACCTTGCGATAGCAGGTCCTTCCGTAGTGGTAGGCGCCAGGGGACGTCTGCTACCAGACGTACTAGATCGGCGTACCAAGGACGCTGAGGCCAATCTGGAGCGATTAGGATCATTGGAATTCCCTCTGCCTCCACTCTGCGGAGCAGAAGAGGAAGAAGCCTTAAGGGAGGGAAGGCATAGATTAGCCGATACTGACCCCACTATGTCACCAACGCGTCCGTTGCGTCTGCCCATGGGTCTCTTGACCGGGCCACAAACCTCAATACCTTCCAATTGAGTCGGGAAGCCAGAAGATCTACGTCTGGTGTGCCCCATCTTTGGCAGAGGAGTTGGAACACCTCCGGGTGTAAGGACCATTCTCCCTGGTCCAGCATCTGGCGGCTCAGGTAGCCCGCCTGCCAGTTTTCCACACCCGGAATGTACACGCCCGACAGTGCCGGAACGCTCTTCTCTGCCCACTTCAGGATGCGAGCAACCTCCGATGCTGCAGCCGAGCTTCTTGTTCCTCCTTGATGATTGACATATGCCACCGCTGTGGTGTTGTCTGACTGGATCCTGACTGGACGCCCTTGCAGCCTCCGAGACCATTTGAAGAGGCACAGCCTGATCGCCCGGATTTCCAGGACATTGATGGGCAGGAGGGCTTCCTCCGGGGTCCAGCAACCTTGCGCCGACTGAACACCCCAGACTCCCCCCCCAACCTGTAAGGCTGGCGTCCGTCGTGATCACTATCCAGTAAACCGGAAGAAATGACTTCCTGGCCATTAGAGCCGGTGCTGTCAGCCACCATACCAGGGATCTCCTGACTAGGTGGCTCACTCGGATTTGATAATCCAGAGATGAAAGGCATCTGTTCCATCTGGACAGAACTTCCTTCTGTAACACTCGAGTGTGGTATTGAGCATATGGGACCGCCTCAAAGGAGGCTACCATGAGGCCCAACACTCGCATGCCAAAAACGGAGCGACGACCAATTCCTGGAAGTCAGCCGCCGTACTGCAGTCCCGAAGGGTCTGCAACTTCTCCACAGGGAGGAATACCTTTGCCTCTGAGGAATCCAGAATCAACCCCAGGTACACTAGGCGTTGAGTGGGCACCATACTGACCTTTGCGTGTTTAGTATCTAACCACAGTCTCGAAGAGTCTGAAGGTAATGGACACGCTTACCTCTAATTCTGAGCTTGAAGGCGCCTTCAGTAGAAGGTCGTCCAAGTAGCCCATGATAGCGATACCCCGCTGTCTTAGAAGTGCCAGAATCGGAGCGAGCACCTTGGTGAACGTCCTGGGTGCTGAGGCAAGGCCAAACGGGAGGGCCACAAACTGGTAGTGGTTCTTCCTGACAGCAAATCAGAGCCTTCTGGTGTCTGGAGTATATGGGGACATGCAGGTATGCGTCCTTGATGTCCAAGGAGGCCAGAAAGTCCCCCAGATGGAGAGCCGTGACTACAGATCGAACCGACTCCATCCGAAATCTTTGTACCTTCACAAAGCAATTGAGGGCTCTGAGATCCAAGATTGGATGAACCCCATCCTTCTTCGGCACAATGAACAGATTTGAGTAAAAACCCTGACCCCGTTCCTGTTCTGGAACTGGAATAACTACCTCGTGTTCCAGTAGACCCTGGACCGCCCCATACAAGGCCTCCCGACGGGTCGGTAGTAGCTGGAGATTGGAGGTGATGAATCTGTCCGGTGGACAAGAGAGAAATTCTATCTTGTAGCCCGAGGAGATTACTTCGCAAACCCACCTGTCGGAGACTAGAGCTGTCCACAGTCGCGAATACGTCCCCCCACCCGAGAGCTGGGTGGGGGCGGACCTTCAGGCGGACGCAGATTAGTCCGCAGGCTTGTTGGGTCTGCGGGACCAAGGACGCTTTTGTCCTTGGGCAGGCGCCTTATCGGTCTGGGGGTCTTTTCCCTGTCACCCTAGGGGGACGAAAAAAACGCTTGCGTGCAGTAAAGGAGGGCCCTTGCCCTGGCCCCTACCCCTGCTAGTTTGAGGAAGCAAAGTGCTTTTACCTCCTGTGGCATCCTTGATGATGTCATCCATAGAGGCCTCAAAAAGTCTGTCGCCCTTAAAAAGGCAGATCCAACAGGGCTTTCTTGGAGGTCTGGTCCGCAGACCAGCCCTTTAGCCAGATCAGGCGGCGTATTGCTACTGCATAAACCGAAGCTTTAGACAGCAGGGGAATAGTATCCATGTCTGACTCGCAGACAAACCTAGGGCCCTGGACCAACTGGTCGGCCAATGTTATCTCATCATCGCCCCTTAACCCCTGGAGTAGCAATCTTGCCCATTCAGTAAGTGTCTGAGACACTAGGGCCCCCGCCAATGCCGGGCGTACTGCCGGGCCTACCACTGAGTATAGGTAGCAAGCGAGTGCTTCAGCCTTCTTATCCACAGGGTCCTTGAAAACAGGAGCCCCTTCTACAGGAATTGTGGTGGCTCTATTAAGTCTGGAAACCGGAGGGTCCACTATAGGGGGAGAGGTCCATCTCTTCAGAAAACTCTCCTCAAAGGGGTACCGTACCGCAAACCTCTTTGGGGCTGTAAAGACCCTCAGTGGGTTCTCCCATTCCTTGTATAAGAGTTTATCAAAAGACACACAAGGGAACACCTTAGCAGTGCGGGCAGGTCTATGAAACCCAAGTGGACCGGAGTCTCTGCTGCTTCTGCAGTATTTTCCAACTTTAGTGTATCCCGCACTGCAGTAATAAGGTCAGATACCAAGCCGTCTCGCGTACTGACCTAGACTTGGAGTCATCCTCACTGTCCGGTCACGGTCTGCAGTCTCTGATGCGTCAGATTCTGGGCCCGGAGCCGTAGCTGGACCTGGTTCTGCATCAGAATTATCCCCAGAAGCTTGCAGAGGATGGGGCGTTTACTACCCCCTGTATTCCCGTGTGCTGCTTCCACCCTGACAGCAAACGCCTCTAGGATTGCCGTCATAGCGTTCATAGACACCTCAGGGGCACCAGCTGCTAAATCTGGTGTTTCAGGGGAGAAGACATCTGGCTCAGATGCCATGCTGACCACACGGTGACACTCACAGGGCTCCAGGCAAGATATCAATAGGCCACCCTCCTGCGCTGCCGAGATGCTGGGTTACCCAGAGGACTCACCACCCTGGACCGGTACTGCTGCGGTGTCAAGTCTGCTTCTTTTATCAGCACTTCCTGTGTAAAATTTTCGCGCCAGTGCAATGCACCCTAGAGGCCGGAGGCTCTCGCAAAATGGCTGCCAAAAATGTCTGTATGGAAGATGTGGGCTCTAAGAAAATGGCCGCCGAGCCGAAGATAGAGGTCAAGCAGCCGTAGCCCACAAAAAGATGGCCGCCGAATGGCAATATATACATACAGGGTGGACAAACATGGCCGCCGATCAGCTGATAGGGGTCAGTGGGTGTGGCCGAACCACAGGAAGATGGCCGCCGGGCAGTCACAAGAGGCCGAACTCGGCATGGACCACCTCAAAATGGCCGCCGACAGCATGGACGACACACACACACACACACATGGGTAAGCAGAAATGACATTTCTTTTAAATGTTAGCTACAGCCAGCCCCGCTCCAGTGGAACCCCTTAGGTGACACCCAGCAACCTTTAGCTAGAAGCCCAGGGGAGGAGGGAAAGGCAGGGAGAGAGGGAAGAAAGGGGCCACAACCACTTACTTGATCTCTCCAGGAATGTTCAGCTAAATCACCCAGCCGAGGCAGGGGAGTTTTACTTACCTATCCTGCATGTATTATGCTGGAAGACATTCCAAACAGATCATCGTCCGCGCACGGAAGGAGACAGTTGGCCAGGCATGCTGTGATTGGACCCAAAAGGGACGATCAAATGTATGCCCTGGAGCGTGACTCTCACCGGACAGGCTGCTGCGACTCAGCCGTAAGGTCAGCCGAAGCTGAGCGGTCCTATGCAAGCCTTGGAGCATAAAGCTCACCGGCCAGGCTGCTGCGACTCGGCCGTAAGGTCAGCCGAAGCTGAGCGGCCCGATGCAGGCCCTGGAGCGTAGGCTCACCGGCCACCCATGGAGCGACGGGCATGTCGTGGAAAACCCAGCGCGTAGCTAGGGTCGGCACACGCTCGATGGCCGAAACTGGGGAGACTACAAGGATCGAGGATCCAGCCTGTCACCCAGTCGGCAGTTGATCGAAGATCGCAGGAAACAACAAATGTAGCAACAAAAAAAAAAATTATATATATATATCTATCTTTTTTCCCGGACCAATGGGCCCGAAGGGAGCCATGTCCTACTCCTTGCTAGACAGAAAAAAACTGATCTGCGATATGCAGACTGAGAGGATATACCCGGGGGGGGTGCGCCCCCTGGGCGGGACTGTAGAAGGTGTGATGCAACACTTTTTACAAGTTTTTCTGCCTAGTCACTCCTAATTAACGGATAATACCCACTTTGTCAATAGAGAAGTTGTGTCGGTCCATGGACGAAAGAGTAAACTGGTTTAAATGCACTAGTCAGGAAAGTTTAAAGATGTTCTCCTCTGCATTATCTAGGTCATTTATGCAGAGTATTAAAACGAGATGTAAAAACGAAAGAGTCCGGTAGCCAACATTTGTGGACAGACCAGCAAATGGAAATGTTTTGCTAAGGTCTGCTGTGGCAATTTTGGTAGTTAAAAAAAAAAAAAAAAAAAAGTCTAAAGAGCAATGTCTACTTGCCTTTAACTCTGTATCCTGCACCTCAAGCTCAGACTTGTAGAAATCTGGCTCAAAGGGACCACTTGTTATTCTCATGGGGCCATTAGGCATCAACAGAACTGTAAACTTAAACTGTGCAACGTGTTCTCCTGAGAAAAGAGAATGCAATAAGTTAATGTACAGACCACAAATAGACTCCACAAAATTCTCCACATCTTAAAAATGAAAAGCTGGAATAAAATAGAAAATGCAGGAAGGTTTAAACACAGTTCTAGACCATATGGACCTTTGCTCAGGTAACCCATAATCATCCTTTTGCACAGCAAACCTAGTATGCAAGGATACCAAAACATACCACATAAAATGCAGTTTGCAATCTCACCTTCCTTTTCATAGAGTACATTGAAAGGTTGGAGCAATTCATGCTTTGCACATTCCACCACGCCCATCCTTGCCTTCTTTTCATCTTCAAATGCCCTATAAAAAGTTTGAATAATGAAACTTGGGAACGAAAACACACACACGCAAATGAATGTTTGCATACAAATGGAAAGCCGTGTATAATCACGGCTGAAATATAGTAGAAGCAATTTCTAGCCAAGAACAAAAAAAAATTACAACACATGCATAAAGTATGAATTTTGCTTTTATAGAGAGCATACAGTGGTCAGCAAAGTTTCAATGAACACCGATAGCTGCAGCCAGCAAATAACCCAAATGAAATAGTTGCACAAAGCTCTAGAATGCCAATTTACATAATTGCAGCTTCCTTTGACGTTCCAGAAAAAAAAAAAGAAAAAAAGGAGAGCATACCTAAGAGTAAATGGCATGGCACCAAAACGTCTCTCAACTTCACTGAAAAAGGCACGAGAGGTTTTCATCTTCAGTCCATACTGCTTAGTTGGATCCCTTTTGTAAATTGTTGTTCTCTGTCCAGCATCCTTTGCCTAATTCAAGGTTTATAAATTATACATTAGCAATAAGGTCACACTAATTTGGATTACTTGGATTTAAAATAAAACCTGCGTTGGAATATACATTCCTTGTACAAATCAACGTAAAAGCAGTGGTGTCTTTTGGCATACATGAGACTTCGACTTCTGCCTGTGTAGACAATATGTTGTCATTTCCCAAAATTAAGCCTTGCCCCACCCAATCAACTTCTAAATGTCTGAACCTTGTGATCGGCTCTGGCTTTTAAGGCCTTAATGAAGTTGTAGCCCCTTTTATCACCTTGGGCTAGGATAAAAAAGGTGCCTGCATTTAAACATTTTATAAAAGCAACAATGCTGAAGATCAGGCTTAAAAAGGAGAAGTCCAGCCTGAGCTTTTTAGGCTGGACTTCTCCCAAGGGCCACAGGAGTGCAATTCATTTTGAACTCCTGTGACCCGTTTTCAGCAGAGAGTGGTCTGAAGTCCGCTCTCCGCTGACGTCACCAAGCTCAGTCCAGGCAGCGCGTCATCCTGACTTAGGAAGTCTGGATCCACCAGCTGCCTGGACTTATGGCAGTCTCAGCAAACCGCTGAGACAGCCGCTCCCCACCCCTCCACAGCTCAGCGCTCTAATGGAGTGTGGAGGAGCAGAGCAGGAGAGATGCTGACAGCGATGCTCGGTTCTCAGTGAAGAGGGGGCGGGGGACAGATGCAGCATCGGTCTGATGCTGCATCCACCTAGACAAGTATGAATAGGGAAAAAAAACAAAAAAAAAAAAAAACACTTTTATTTTAAACCATACCACTCTACATAACTCACCTTTCCCTCCCCAGTACTAATAAGAACATCAATAGCATAAACTTCATGAACTTCAAATTCTGCCTTTTCATGGTCCTTCCTATAAAAAAATAAACAAAAAAAATTTAAACTTTTTTCCCCCCCTCCCTTTATTCAGCTACAAGCAAGCACACAGGGTGCAGCGGTACACAATACAATACCAGTCATAGTGGAGAAAGGCAAAGTGCATTCCCATCCACTTGTGCAGTAGATCTTACAGCAGCGACAGTTATGCATATATCAGAAACCCAAACCACAGACCCCTCAGGAAGTTTATCTTGACCCATCAGAATACCCTATACCCTCAACTGTAGCATCCAACTACTTACCCAATATAAGAGTATTTTGTGTTACACGACACCCAACCCCCCCCCCAGTTGCAAGTATGGGGTAGCTCTGACTCCAGTACCATGTAAAAAATTGGGGGGGGGGGGGGGGTCCTAAATGCTCTAGAGATTGGAGCACATCCTCCCATGTCTTCTCAGATAGGGTATGTAAGGTCTAGACTTTGCCTGTCAGGGGGAGTGCAATTAGAACCTCCAAACAAATGCTTAAAATGGTTAACCCATATAAGCCTATGCCAGCCCCTCTATTAGAGCCCGACATAGCATACTATTAGTCTTATTAAAACAAGGCTTGTAAATACCAGTTTAGGGCTGTCTTCAGGCCGGTCACATGACTTGCAGCCGCTGTAAAGTTACTTTGGATGGCTTCTGCGGGAGGGGCCGAGTTCCCCTTCTGACATCAGCTGGGGAGGTCACAAGGCCACTCAGCCCCTCCTGCAGTAGCCCTGGAAACTGGCCGAGAGTCATGCGACAGGCCTGAAGATTGCTCTAAAAAGATATTTACAAGCTTTTTTTTTTTTTTATAAAAGAATAGTGTGCTATGCCATGCATAGAGGGGCTGGCAGTGACCATTTCAAAGTTTTAATAAAAAAAGAAAAAAAAAAAAAAAAAAAAGTTTACTGCACCAATGTGCTTCCCTGGTCTGTTTTTGTTTAGATTATCCAGAGTTCTTATTTTGGCAATTCAAGGGATGGCTGCAAAGTAAAAATATTTAGGCTTTAGAGTCACTAACAACTCCAGTGCCCTAGTAAGAGTGGACTTGGTGTTGGATAGAATTGGGAAGATGCTAGTGCCACTTTTTCGTCATCAGACCCCCTCCTGAATCTCACTACCCAAGGGTCTTACCACAAAAATAAAAACCCACACACCACATGCAGCAGGATGTACTCTAGCTACTGCAAAAAAAAAAAAAAAAAAACGCAACAAGGGACACCATATTCACTCTATGCCTTCAAAGTTCTATTGCCCACTGGGACCTGCATGCTGGGAAAACTATGCATGTTGAGCGCCGTTGACTTATGTGGCATTTTTTTTTGTATTATATATCCTACTCAAGCCAATGCCATAGCTAGAATTTTTTAAATTTTTTCGTCAATAGGGAGATGGGGCAATAGGATTTCCGGAAGAAGAGCGTCTTAGACCTTCTTTGGATGTTACGACCACTGCCGCGGAGTAGGTCAGTTTCCAAAACACTGTTATAGGTTTCAAGGAGGATTAGAAGGCATCTTGGTTTTCCTATAGAAGTGTATGAATGTTATAGATAACCATCGGCCCTTGAGGATTTACAATTCAAGAAGGTCAAAACAGCACCCAACTCTTTAAGAGAGGAGCAGCATAGACTGAGCCTCTAAGGAGAGTTGCAGCAACTGGATATTTTGAAGCCAAGAGGTTGATGAGGGGTATAGACTTATACAGTAACTGATAGGAAACTAGAAAATACATTACAAATGGCAGAGCAAAGTTAAAGGTTTCCTGTAGTAATGGCATAAACATACATTTTGGGCTAAATATATATTGTGTGTTACTCTCGTGCCACCACTGTGTGAAATAAAACAAATTATATAGGACAGCTGCTCACTATATAGCATATCCGTGGCTAATGAGTATAATTGTTAACAGTGGGTAGTATTGCACTGTCAAAGCAATAATACCAATAAAGTAATTCCTGTGTCAAGAAAGATGAAACCATGTGTCTCAAGGATGGACGCTAGTGAATCCACACGCAGGTTAAAATATAATAACCATGACACAAAACCAATTGAATTGCTTCTGTGATGAATGGCCTGAATATAATGGTACAATTAAAGTGTTTCCTGTGCCACAATGAAACAGGGTTTATTTAAAGGCAAATCCACTTTGCACTGCAAGTGTACTTGGACGTGCAGTCACTGTAGATTTGAGGGGGACATGCAAGGAAAATAAAAAGCATTTTTGCTTGCACATGATTGGATGATCAAATCAGCAGAGCTTCCCCTCAGATCTACAGCGACTGCACTTCCAAATGCGCTCGTAGTGCAGAGTGGATTTGCCTTCAGTAAATTAACCATGTGTCTCAAGGATGGACACCAATTTGCACACGGATAGAGATGATTGATAACCGTAAAACGCAAAACAAATAAAAACCTTCAGTGAAAAAAGTCCTTGATATGATCTACATGACTGTACGTGATGTATCCCTTTCACCATTGATTGCGAGTGTTAATATATGGTGACTTGATCCCCTTTCTTCCAGTGTCACCTCTGTGCTCTCAGCTTAGATCTGCTTCAATACAGCATATGATGATATCTCAAGGAGGGTGTAAAGGTATTAGGTCGCCTCTAGGGGTCCTCTAAGTTTTCCCAGTACTCTTTCTATTGTGGTAGTGCAGGATCTGTGCAAAACAAACTGCACAGTGGAGGCAAGTACGATATGTTTGGTTTTTTGTTTTGTTTTTAAAGAAGAGGGTTTACAACCCCCTTTAACAGGTTTATGCAAAGATAAGCGCATGAACTCCCATTTAAAAAGCTGAAAACTGGCGAAAATCCACGAGTGCCGAACTCGTTCCTTAACTGCGTCACTTCCGGTATACCTCCACTCTTGCGTTACGTCACTCCCACATGACTTCAGGGGATTGCATCAATTGTACAGGGTTCATACACATTTTTACCAATCAAATTCCATGACTTTTCCATGACTTCACGTAAATATTCATGCCCTTATGTTTCATGAAATGTCTATGTATACATGTTAAATAAGAAGAAAATCCATGTCCCACCCAGCATATTTTTACTAATATAAATTAGGGCTGTTACTGATTAAAATTTTTGTGTTCGATTAATCTTTTTTTTTAATCGATTAAACGACTAATTTTGATTAATTATAAACGCACATACAGATCCAACTACTTTTAGCTGATTTCCTTGCATTGCAACTCTGCATTAGTCAGTGGTAAATGTGGTATAAACACTATATACAATCACCCGACACTAGTTAGTTTCCACAATCCATGACTTAACTTCACAGTTCACACAAATAAATTCAAACTGTAGCAATGACGTCCAGTAGTGCAGGCAGACACCCCCCCCCCGTAGTGCAGGCAGACACCCCCCCCTGTAGTGCAGGCAGACACCCCCCCCGTAGTGCAGGCAGACACCCCCCCCGTAGTGCAGGCAGACACCCCCCCCCCCCGTAGTGCAGGCAGACACCCCCCCCCCCGTAGTGCAGGCAGACACCCCCCCCCCCCGTAGTGCAGGCAGACACCCCCCCCCCCCGTAGTGCAGGCAGACACCCCCCCCCCCCCGTAGTGCAGGCAGACACCCCCCCCCCCCGTAGTGCAGGCAGACACCCCCCCCCCCGTAGTGCAGGCAGACACCCCCCCCCCCGTAGTGCAGGCAGACACCCCCCCCCCCGTAGTGCAGGCAGACACCCCCCCCCGTAGTGCAGGCAGACACCCCCCCCCCGTAGTGCAGGCAGACACCCCCCCCCGTAGTGCAGGCAGACACCCCCCCCGTAGTGCAGGCAGACACCCCCCCCCGTAGTGCAGGCAGACACCCCCCCCCCCGTAGTGCAGGCAGACACCCCCCCCCCGTAGTGCAGGCAGACACCCCCCCCCCGTAGTGCAGGCAGACACCCCCCCCCCGTAGTGCGGGCAGACACCCCCCTTACAGACCTTAGAACAGCAATACACGGCGCGGTGTGTGTCCCTCGAGTTCCTGCTGACGTCAGCGTGCCGCTAAGCCGCCAATAGGCTGCCGCCGGGTGTACCAAGATGGCCGCGGCTCCGGAGCTAGGCCGAAGCCACAGCCTTTCCTAATGGCCGAGGCTCCGGAGCGCGCCGTGTGCCGATCCGAACAGGATGACCTGTTCGGATCGCTTACGATCCATTGCACGACTAGTAGTGACTAAAATATTCCATGACTTTTCCAAAACTTAGTGGGGTTCAGTCATTTTCCAAAACTTTTCCAGGCCTGGTAAGTGCCATGTCAAAATCCCATGACTTTTCCAGGAATTTAATGACCGAACGAACCCCGATTGTACCATTAGATTAAGGACATTTATCACTGAAGCAATTCAATTGGTTTGTTTTACGGTTATTATATTCTAACATGGGTGCGAATTCACCCATGACACAGAAATCACTATTGGTATTATTGCTTTGATTAATAGCGCAACACTACCCACTGTTCACAATTTCATTTTGGGCTGTTAAGTAGTAAAACGCGAAAGCAACTTTCAAGTGTTATTAAAAGTGCACTGGGTTTAAATCTTGCATCTCTTAGATGGAAATAGTCAGCTGTTGGCGGATTCTGGGTCAATGGAGAGTAGAAGGCAAAAAAAAAAAAAAAAAAAAAAAAAAAAAAAAAAAAAAAGCTTTGGCCATACTTCTCTTAAAGCGGAGTTCCACCCTAAAGTGGAACTTCCGCTCATCGGAACCCTCCCCCCTCGTGTGTCACATTTGGCACCTTTCAGGGGGAGGGGGGTGCAGATACCCGTTTAAGACAGACAGTCTGCGGGTAGTGCGTCACTTACCGGTCCCCCCCCCGGTTGTGTTCTGGGAAACACACAGCTCCCAGAACACAACGGTGGCCAATGAAAGACACGCAGCGCTGTTCGCGCATGTGCAGTAGGGAACCGGGAAGTGAAGCCGCAACACTTCACTTCCTGATTCCCTCGCTCGTCTTCTGCTGCCGACGTCGCTGACTCCAGGACCGGCAAGTGTCCCAATATTAAAAGTCAGCAGCTGCAGTATTTGTAGCTGCTGGCTTTTAATATTTTTTTACAGCGGAGCTCCGCTTTAAGTTAGGTACTCAGAATTAGTAGAGCAAGTATATAAAAAAAAAAAAAATAGGATTTTTGTACTCACCGTAAAATCAGTTTCTCTGGACGTCCATGGACTGACACAGCCTCTTAACACTTTACCCGTGGGTTATGTCCCTGCTTGCAGGAGAAGACCTAGGCAGAATGCGAGATGTTATACATACATTCTAAAAGCCAGAGCTGAACACCCCCGCCCAGGGGGGCGGTCCCTCCAGACATAACCCTCCCACTGCAGTCAGCAGACCTCAGTTCGTAACAAAGCAGTACAAACCTTGAAAAGAAGGGTGGGTGCTGTGTAAGTACATGGACGTCAGAGAAACGGATTTTACGGCGAGTACAAAAATCCTATTTTCTCTTATCGTCCATGGACTGACACAGCCTCTTAACACTTTACCCGTGGGATGTCCCAAAGCAGTGACAAGAGGGATGGGAGCAGTATAAATGGAAAACCAAAAACTTCACTCCAAACAAGGCAGAGCTCCTCAACAGAGGAGTTGCAACATCAAACAGCGGCCTGCAACACTTTGCGGCCGAAGGAAGCATCCGAAGATGCAGCCACATCAACCTTATAGAACTTAGAAAAGGTACGAACGGACGACCAAGTCGCCACCTTGCACACTTGTGCAACCGACGCTTGATGTCGGAAAGCCCAGGAAGCACCAATTGCCCTGGTGGAATGCGCCGTAACCGGATAGGGAGGCGCCTGCCCCTTAAGGGCATAGGCCTGAATGACGGTCTGCCTGATCCACCTAGAAATGGTGGCAGACGAAACCTCTTGGCACCGTTTTGGACCAGAGACAGACACAAAACTGAGTCAGACTTCCGAATGGAAGCAGTAGCAGACAGGTAGGCTCGTACCACATCCAACGTGTGAAGCGCAAACTCATCTGGGATGCGATGGGTGAGGACACAAGGACAATGTCCTCATTAAGGTAAAAAGCCGAGACCAACTTTGGCAGAAAAGGTCGCGGACGCAACACTGCCTTATCCTTATGGATGACCAAATAAGGCGACTTGCAGGACAAGGCCGCCAACTCAGACACCCGTCTAACAGAAGTGATGGCCACTAAGAAAACCATCTTCTGAGACAAGGTTAAGAGAGGTATCTCGGATATTTTCAAAAGGGAGGTTCCTGGAGAACCGAGAGCACCAAATTCAGATCCTAAGGAGGGAGAGGAGGTTTGACAGGAGGGAGCACATGGCGAACCCCCTGCACAAAAGGTGTTAACCAAAGAATTGCCTGCTAGGGATCGCTGAAAGGTCCGAGGACACCAGTCCAGCTCTTCGCGAATAGCGATGTAAGCTTTCCAGGTACGATAGATAGATATATAGATATCTGGATGAAGAATTCAGTGCCCTTAAGGAATACCTTTGCCTCTGAGTCCAGGATCAGACCTAGATACTCCAAAACGCTGAGTCGGGACCAGGACCGACTTCTGATTGTTCAGGAGCCACCTGAAGTCCCGGAGGGTCTGACTGACAATAGTCACACTTTCTTCTAATTCTGAGCCATTGTCTGCTCTTAGAAGATCGTCCAGCTAGCCCACGATAGCAATACCTCTGTCTCAGCAAAGCTAGAACCGGAGCAAGCACCTTCGTGAACACCCTTGGTGTCGAGGCTAGGCCGAAGGGAAGAGCCACAAATTGATAGTGGACTTCGCCGATCGCAAAAACTTCTGGTGACTTACGCAGATCGGAACATGCAAGTAGGCGTCCTTGATGTCCAAGGACGCCAGGAAATCCCCTAGATTGAGTGTAGCGATCACCGTGCGAATGGATTCCATGCGGAATTTTTGCAACTTCACAAAGGCATTCAGGGCCTTGAGGTCCAGGATTGGCCAAACCCCGTCCTTTCGGGACAACAGATTCGAGTAGAACCCCCGAAACCTCTCTTGTGACGGTACCCGGCACAATCACTCCGGACCTGATCAAATCCTGTACAGCCCCCAACAGGGCCGCCCAATGGACAGAAAGGAGAGGGAGATTTGAGGGAAAGAATCTGTCTGGGGGCCAGGAATGGAACTCTATCCTGTGGTGACCACCTCGCACACCCACCGGTCAGAGATCTGGGAGGTCCACCGATCTGTGAACCTGCGAAGTCGTCCCCCCACCCCAGAGTCAGGCGGGGGCAAGACTTCACGTGGAGGTGGGCTTGGGAGCCGGCTTGTTTGGCTTACGCACCCAAGGACGCTTCTGTCCACCAGCCGCACTGTCCGTCTGGGAGGGCTTACCCGTGGACTCTGACGAAAAAAGGAGGGGCCCGGCTTACGGCAGGGCTCCTATCCCTTGATAGTCTGAAGGAGAGTGCTTTTACGTCCCGTGACATCGTTAATGTCATACAGAGCAGCACCAAAAAGCCTACCACCCTTAAAGGGCAGATCCGTCAGGAGCTTCTTAGAGGCTAGGTCAGCAGACCAGCATTTCAACCAGATAAGACAACATAAAACCACCAGCAGAGACGGAGGCTCTGGATATTAAAAGGGGCCGCGTCCAAAGTGGCATCGCACACATATACCAGGCCCTGCACCAGTTGGTGGGCCAGTGCAATAGTGTCTGGAGGAAGATCATGCTCCTGCACAGTCTGGTGCAAAATCTTTGCCCATTCCGTGAGTGTCTGAGACACAAGGGTCGCCACTACGACAGGGCGTAAGGCGGATCTCCCAACAAGGCAAACATGGCTCTACTCACCACTTCTGACCTCCTGTCAGTGGGGTCCTTAAAGGCAGGAGTCACCTCCATCGGGAGAGTGGTGGCCTTGTTCAAACGGGCAACTGGGGGGTCGACCACTGGGGGAGAGGCCCACTTTTTAAGCAGGGCCTCTTCAAATGGGTATCTGATAGACAAACGCCGCAGGACCATAAAAGTCTTCTGCGGCTTTCCCCAGACCTGATCAATGAACCTGTCAAAGAAAGGTGTATATGGAAAAACCTTTTTAGAAGGCTTGGCCTTAAAGGAACCAAAGAAGACCGCTTCCACCTGGGGTTCCGCAGCATCCAGCTTGAGAGAGTGTCCCTCACAGCATCAATGAGTTCACTAACAAGCACCCTGTCATTTACTGACTCAGAACTGGAGTCTTCCTCACAAGGAATGTCCTGTTCAAAACCATCAAAATATTCAGAGCTAGGGTCCTGAGAAGCAGCAGCTAGGCCCATATCTGAATCGGAGCACTCCCCTTGTGGAGATAATGTGGGTGGGGAGAGGGCGCTTTTTAGCTCCCCTGCGCTCGCACACCGCTTCCATCCTGGTAAGAAAATGTTTCCAGGACTGCCGACAATTGGTCCATAGGGACTGCAGGTGCTGGAGAACTGCCTGTTGCCTCTGACATGCATGGGGAAGCCGGTGAACCAGACGCCATAATTGCCCCTCTGTGAGACTTCAGGAAAAAAAAGTCCACCCACTGGCTGCGCTGACTGAGGGGACTCACCAACCCAGGCCAGGACCGCTCGGTTCCGCCGCCTGCACCAGCATGAGTGAGCTGTGAGGGGAGTGCGAGGAGATTTGCGCAGTTCCCAGCAGCGATAGAGGCCAAACAAGTGCAGAAAGCGCGCGGCTTCAGGAAAATGGCCCCTGCAATGTGCTCAAGGCGATCCATGGCAAGATGGCCACTATGCAAAGTAAATGTGAATACACAAAACATGGCGCCAAACGGTGCCCAGGTCCCAAAACATTCAGAAAACAGCCCAGTGATATGCAGACAGCTACCAAAAACTGAGGGCTGCTGACTGCAGTGGGAGGGTCATGTCCGGAGGGACCGCCCCCCTGGGCGGGGCTGTTCAGCTCTGGCTTTTAGAATGTATGTATAACATCTCACATTCTGCCTAGGTCTTCTCCTGCAAGCAGGGACATAACCCACGGGTAAAGTGTTAAGAGGCTGTGTCAGTCCATGGTCGATAAGGAAAAAGAGAAAAAAAAAAAAAAAACACTAGTGGTTCTTAACCCATCATGATATCACTCTTAAAGTGGTTGTAAACCCTCAGGGACAACTTACACCTACAGGTAAGCTTAGATTAAGGCTTACCTGTAGGTGCTTGCAATATCTCCGAGACCTACACGGTCTCAGATATTTGCAATTTCCCCGAGCAACACCTTCAACAGTGCATGCGCCGTCTTGAAAGGGCACGCAGTGCCGTTTCAAGCTGGGGTCATGCCGCTAAAGGCGGCTCCCGCACGCATGCGCGGGAGTGATGTCTCACGACTCCGGCCAGTCACAGAGCTGGAGTTAGCAGCCCCCGGAAGAAGAGGGGTGAAGAATGGATACTCGCTGCCAGCGTGGAAGACGGTGACATTGCAGGCTTCTCTTGCAGGTAAGTGTCACATAATAGGCTACTATGCGATGCATAATAGCCCATTATGCTTTACCTTTGCAGGTAGACAGAGGAAGTAAAACCCATCAGGGTTTACTTCCTCTTTAAAACATGCAAAGAAAGCAAAAAAAATAAATAAAAAACACACCTCTATAAAAACAGAATGCTGTATAGCCTATAGTAGAAAGCGCAATTTTTACACACACACACGCGCTGAATAGCAAAATGAAAAACTACAAGGTAGCACAATTTATAACAGGCCAAAATAATAAGCGCATTACAACGTAGAGCACAAACGATGCATACACTAAACATAAATGATGTCCTAACGTACTTTTGCTGGTCAGTAGGGTTTTGAATGATGGTCTTCTCTCCATCAATAACATGTTGTTTTAACTGATGCGAAAGCATTCCTAGGGTGAAATACACAACATTACTTACACTGAATGTATAAACAAATTTGCCATGTTCGAGAAAGCCTCTAAGATTGAACAGCCAGATCCATTTACTGTAAAGGGGTGCAACTTCCACCTCTGTACCTCTCGGCATGCGTTGTCCCACTCTGAGCTGCATGACAGCTTCAGGCTATTTTGCACGTTGCCCAAATACCAACTAGATTTCCCCCTAAGGGTCCATTCAGAATAGGTGTTGAGCCACGCTGCAAATCCCAGCGACAAGAATCCACCAATTCCTGTAGTTGCGTGTTCACAGCAGCAGCTGCTGAGCCTGTATGGTCTAATAAAAGGGCCATTGATGGCCGCAGCTATTCGTGCCTGCTCACTAGCCAGTAGACTACCTGCGGTTTTGGTAAATCTAAAAAGGAAATCAAACAAAAGTTGTATTGTGTGTATCCAACTTAAGTCACTGCTTCAGTTTCAAACTCCTAGCTGGTCTAGAATCTCTCACCAAGGTAATAGAAGATTGGGATATTGAGTCTCTGATAAGATTCATATCCCCAGACAAACATTCTGAAGTTCAAGAAATGTTACTCAAATGTGAGTATTTTAATGAAAAACAAAAATGCATGACATCTCATGTCTTATTTATAAAAGTTTTTCTTATTTATAAAAGTATTTTTTATTTTGCCCTCCAGCAAAAGCATATAGAACAGGTCACAAAACATATTGGAGATCATTAGTAGCGATTGAGTACACAGAAAGAACACCTTAGTAGTAATGGCTTAGCAAGAATAAAGCCATATGAAAAAAGGACATCCGATTTCTATTTTTTTCCTAAGGACAGAAGGAGAATAGTTTAAGCAAAAATCAATGCTCTTGGTAAAGGTGCCTTTAGGTTTTCAGGGTTCTTAGTGCCAATGGTAAGAGGTAAAAATTTAGTGCATGTGTATTAGCTTAGTGCTTGCTCGATGCATGCAACTGCAGCTGACAGTGCTGTGTGTTTGGCCAGCGCATATGTAGTACTCTGTGCCCCAGGCAAAAATAATGCCACAGAAAGGTCACTGGATCATTAAGCAAATGTGTTGGCAGGGCACAGCACCAGCAACCACCACTGTGAATACGCTTTGTGGAGAATTATAGGAGTTTCTGTGTAAAGTAGCATGCATTACATACCTTCAATTGGATTACAGTTAAAAGAAGGAGAAATCTTGTTCCATGCTTCGGTTACTTGTGTGTTCTAAAAACGAAAAAGTTGCATCAATCTTCTGTCTTCTGGCATTTTGCATACAACACTTTAGTAACTAGCATCCATAGGTTAGAAAGGACTTTAAGTCAGTGGTTGAAAGCAAAAGCCTTACACCAATGCCCCATTAGCACTACCTAATTGAATACACCAAACATTTACCCCAGGTTCACACTCGCATTTACACGGGCAGGGCAGCCCATTCTAACGTGGACCAATAAGTAATGCAGAGACAGATTTTTCTTCAATGTGCAGAGTATCTGAATGGGAGTAATTTTTTCCATTAAGTATTCTGAGGAAACCCTTTCAGAATTCTCACTGCAAATGGCTGTTGTATATGCCTGAGCTTTCTGAAGAGGATTGGGAAGAGGTAACTGAGATATGCCTTCAGCATATTATTAGCACTGCTGAACTGTTACAGTTTAAGCTCATTCATCATTTACACTATGCACCAGTTAGGCTGGTTAAGATGGGGCTGGGTCATGATATTGCATGTGTTCGATGTAACATGGGACTTGTCCGGTACTCTCAACCTTCTGGAAGGATTTATTTGCCGACAAATTGCACCTGCAGATACCCCACATGCCGGAAGTTGGGGGTGCTGAATGACCATGTGCCTCGTACTCATGCCAGGACTTTGCTACGTCTACTGTTATTCTATGCACGTAAAACCATTCTACTACATTGGAAGGACGTGGGCCCCCTTTCGGCTCACGGTCTCCTCCCCAGATTCAAACTGATCTACAAGAGTAGGGCATGCCCTAAGAAGTTTAATAAGGTCTGGCAGCCATGGCTGGATATTTCAAAGGACTTCTGGGGGGAGGTCCTCACAGCTCTCAGTAATTTATTTTTTGGTTGGGGGGTCCATTATGGGTTACTATCCTTATTTCTGGGCGGCGCTCGCTGTATGTGTCACGGTGGTTATGTGGTCTATGGACCTTTAGTGTTATACTGCTGTAAGGGGGTGTGGGGGGGGGTGGGTGTGTGTGTGTGTGTGTGTGTGTGTGTGTGTGTGTTTTGGGGTACTTCTATTATTGCAGTCTGCCTATGCACTCATTTAAACTTTGTGGACGATTGCACCTCCAAGCTCAAATGTCAGACTGTACTATTTATTTTGTATTTTTTCAAAAGAAACAAGATTCTGGAGGAAAGATGCAAGGTCTGCAAGCATTCCTTTAAAAGCAATTAACCCTTTAGGAGCACTGACCCAAACAAAGATGGGCGGCACCCAACTTCCGGCTTGGCCATCATCTTGGCAAAAGCCACTACCACCGTGGCAGCCACCCTGGCCACAAAATCTACGAGACAAAGCAGCTAGGTAGACCCTTCCAAGTGCTGCAATGGCAGGCAGAAGACCGGGAGCCTCCCAGCTTTCGCGCACGAGCTTAGGGAAGAGGGACCAGGGCGAAGAGGTGAGCCAACCTCTTTCCAAGGCTTAGCCTCCCCCATAAAAGGCCTCCCGCAGAACAACCAGTCTGGCAAACACAGGTGGGACGCATCCAAGGACACCTGGCCCAAAAAACACAGCAAAAAATAAAAACAAACTGGATGAATAATTCTTCCTCTGTGCAGGATACACAAGCACTGAGGGGCAGTCTTTGGGCCTTTTAACTCTCGCACTCTCGTTCGGGAGGATGACTTGGGAAAATAGGATTTTTGTACTCACCATAAAATCCTTCTCTGAAGTCCAGGAACGGACACAGCTTCCTTATAGTCTTGACATTAGGGATGTCCCCAAGCAGTGTAAAAAAAAAAAAAACGAGGGATGGGAACAGCAATCAAACAAACTTCACCCCAAAACAAACAAAGCTCGTCAATGGAGGAGTTGCAACCTTAAACAGCTGCCTGCAAAACCTTGCGGGTGAGCATGCACGTCAACCTTGTAAACCGTAGTGAAAGTGTGAACGGACACACCTGGGAGACAGACACGGTCGGAAAGCCCAGGAGGCACCAATTGCCCTGGTCAAATGCGCCGTGACAGAAAAGGGAGGCACTCGCCTTTTTGGGCATAAGCCTGAATCATAATCTGTCTGATCCACCGAGAAATGGTGGCCGACGAGACCGCCAGGCCTTTCTTTGGACCAGTCACCGACACAAACAGTGAGTCTGACCTCCGAAAACAGAGCCGTAGCAGACAGATACACTCGCAGAGCACGTACCACGTCCAAGGAATGTAGCGCAACCTCTTTGGGATGCGACGGCCGAGGACACAAGGAAGTACAATGTCATTTAGATGAAAAGCCAAAACCACCTTCGGAAGAAATGAAGGCTGCGGGTGTAGCACCGCTTTATCCTTATGGAGGATCAAGTGGGGCAGGGATATGCAATTAGCTGACCTCCAGCTGTTGCCAAACTACAAGTCCCATGAGGCATAGCGAGACTGACAGCATCAAGCATGACACCCAGAGGTAGAGGCATGATGGGACTTGTAGTTTGGCAACAGCTGGAGGTCCGCTAATTGCATATCTCTGAAGTAGGGGGACTTGCAAGACAAGGCCGCCAACTCAGAAACCCTCCTGACAGATGTAATAGCCACCAGAAAGTAAAAACTTTGAGAGTGTCAAAATAGGAATCTCTCTAATGTTCTCAAAGGGAGGTTTCTGAAGTACCGAGAGCACCAGATTCTAATCCCACAGAGGTAGTGGTGGTCGGACCCCTTGCACAAACTTACTCCGTGAATGAGCCGCCATGGGTTGTTGAAAGAAATAAAACAGCCAAGGCAGATATCTGCCCCTTAATGGTGCTTAGGGCAAGTTTTTGATCCGATCCACGCTGTAAGAACAGCAGGATCCTGGAAACCGAATATGCCCGTAGACACCACCCCATCTCCTCACAGAGATGTAGGCCTTCCACGTGCGATGATAGATCTTCTGAGAAGACTTCCGTGCCCTCAGCATGGTGGAAATGACTGAATCCGACAGGCCTTGGTCCCTCAGAACCTGACATTCAACACCACCCATGCCGTTAAAGCCAGCGACTGTAAAGCAGGATGAAGTATAGGACCTTGCGACAGAAGGTCCTCTCGCATCGGCAGTCGCCAAGGGACATCCGCCACCAAGTCAGCGTACCAGGGACGCCGAGGCCAATCTGGGGCAATTAGAGTCACCGGAATCCCCTTGGTCTCCACTCTGCAGACGAGGAAGAAGTTTCAGTGTGGAGGGGGGGGCATAAATTATCTGATACTGTCCCCACAGAGCCACCAAGGCGTCTGTCATGTCCGCCCAGGGATCTTTTGACCTGGCCACAAACCTCAATACCTTCCGATTGAGTCGAGAAGCCAGGAGATCCATGTCTGGGGTGCCCCATCTCAGGCAGAGTTGTCGAAACACATCCGGGTGTAGCATCTGGCGATTTAGGTAGTCCGCTTGCCAGTTTTCTACTCCCAGAATGTATACGGCCGATAGAGCGGCACGCTCCGTTCTGCCCACTGCAGGATGTGAGCGACCTCCGATGCTGCAGCCGAGCTTCTTGTTCCTCCTTGATGGTTGACATACGCCATCGCCCGAAGTTCCAGCATATTGATCGGCAGGTGGTATTCTTGCTGCGTCCATCGACCTTGTGTCGACTGAACACCCCAAACCCCCCCCCCAACCGGTGAGGCTGGCGTCCGTCGTGATCACCGTCCAGTGAAAGGGAAGGAACAACTTTCCGGACTGAATGGCCGGAGATCTCAGCCACCAAACCAGGGAAGACCTGACTAGTTGGCTCACCCGGATGTGACAATCCAGGGACAACAGAGATTTGTTCCATTTGGACAGGATCTCCTTCTGCAAGACTCGAGTGTGGAATAGAGCATACAATACTGCCTTGAAGGAGGCTACCATGAGACCCAGGACTCGCATGCAAAAGCGCAGCGACGACCACCTGCGGGACTCCAGCTTCACCACGGCCTGTAGAGTCTGCAATTTTTCCAAAGGGAGAAAAACTCTTGCCTCTGAGGAGTCCAGAATCAAGCCCAGGTATTCCAGGCGCTGAGTCGGCACTAACAGACTTCTGGAGGTTCAGTACCCAACCAAATTCTTGAAGGGTCTGACTGGCAATCGGCCACATCAAGCAATTTTTCAGAAGGAGGTCGTCCAGGTAGCCCAGAATAGCGATTCCTCGCTGTCTCAGCAAGGCCAGAATCGGGGCGAGCACCTTGGTGCCGATGCCAGGCCAAAAGGTAGAGCCAAAAACTGGTAGTGATCGTCCCCGAATGCAAAGCGCAGAAATCTGATGCCCGACGTATATGGGGACATGCAAGTATGCGTCCTTGATGTCCAAGGACGCCAGAAAATCCCCCGGATGGAGTGCCGTGACCACAGCGCGAACTGATTCCATCCTGAACCTTCGTACGTTTACAAAGGAGTTGAGGGCCTTGAGGTCCAGGATTGGACGGACCCCGTCCTTCTTTGGGACAACAGATTGGAGTAGGGAAAAAAAAATAAAAAATTGGTTTGGTGGACAAGAAAGAAATTCTATCTTGTACCCTGATGAAACCACTTCACAAACCCACTGATCGGAAAGCAGGGAGGTTCATCGAGCTGCAAACTCGCGAAGGCGACCCCCACCTGAGAGTCGGGCGGGGGCAAACCTTCATGCAGTAGCAGATTTGTTCGCAGGCTTGTTAACCCAGGGACGCTTTTGTCCCTCAGCTGGCCCGTGGCTCCTTACCTTTTCTGGATTGTGGTAGAAGCGTGCTCTTACCCCCAGTGACATTCTTAATGCCGTCCAGTGAGGCTCCAAATAGCCTCTCTCCCTGGAAGCGCAAATTCGCCAGAGCCTTTTTGGAAGTCTGGTCCGCGGACCAGCATTTTAGCCAAATCAGGCGACGCAGTACCACAGCAGATACTGAGGCTCTGGAAATCAGGGGAGCTGAATCCAGGCCTGCATCGTAGACATATTTAAGGCCATGCACCAACTGGTCGGCCAGTTCTATGCAGACCGGGGAAATCTGTTGCTTCTCCAACTCCCGGTGCAACAATTTTGCCCATTTGGTAAGTGTCTGACACCAGGGCCGCAGCCAATACTGGCCGTAATGCTGACCCCAGCATGGTGAACATGGACCGGGCCACCGCTTCGGACCTCCTATCTGCAGGATCCTTAAATGCAGGGGTCCCCTCAACCGGAATCATGGTTACCGGGGGTCCACAACCGGGGGAGATTTTTTCAGAAGGCTCTCCTCAAAAAGTTAACGGACCGCCATGCGTTTTGGGACCGAAAAGGTCCTCTGCGGTCGTTCCCATTCTTGGTCTATAAACGTATCAAAATAAGTTACATAAGGAAACACCTTAGTAGTGCGGGTCGGCTTGTGGGACCCAAAAGGGACCGACACCTCAGTAGATGCCCCAGCCGCATCCTCCAACTTGAGGGTTTCCTGCACTGCGGTGAAAAATGCTCCAACATGCGCCTTCTCCTGCGCTGACCCGGACACAGTCTTCCTCACTGTCCGAATGGTCCTGGTCCACATACTCTTGACTCTTCAGAACAGGGGCCCTGTGTCACAGCCAGGCCCGAGTCAGAGCTTTCCCCAGAAGATGGTGGGGGAGGGGGCGATTTTTACCCCCCTTTCGCCCGCACACCACCTCAACTCTGGCAACAAATGATTTCAGGACCGCCGACAAAGCGTCTATAGGTACCGCAGATGCAGGGGCACCAGTTCCTACCACCGGAATGTCTGGGGAAGAAGCGCCAGCTTCTGACGCCATGCTGACCCGCTCAACTGACAGCCACTCATGGACTAAGTCAAGGTACAAAAAGGCCCACCCTCCTAGCTCCTACAGACCGAGAGGTATTCCCAGAGGACTCACCGCCCTGACCCAGGCACTGCTCAGAGCTGCGGTCCGCTCTAACTCCTGCACAGTGTGTGTCTGAGGTGATCTGTGCCGTTCGCACTGTTCAGAATGACAAAACCAGCGCTAGAGGCCAAAACCAATGTTAAAGCCACAATAAGATGGCCACCGACTGCCTCAAAAAAAAAGCGCAAGCTACAAGAAAATGGCCGCCTGCTGTATGAGCAATAGAAACAGAGCGGCTACAAGAAAATAGCCGCCAGCTGTATCTGCATTAGGAACAGCGTAGCTACAGGAAAATGGCGCAGATCGTTCGAGGTAAAAATAAAAGGCCACGAAAACACTGGGCCTCCGTGTGGAGGCCCCCTACAAGGCAGATAGCTCACCCACACTAGAGCGGACCTTGACTCACCGTGCAGCCCCCAGCCAGGACCCGGAGCCCCCCTCAGGGACCCCCTGTGAGGTACACAGCAGGCCCAGCAATGCATGGGGAGGAGGGATGGACGGAGAGAGGGCGAGAGACCCCCCAATTGACCACCCCAGGAAAGCCCAGCTGTTTCATCCTGCCAAGACAGGAGGAACCTTCCTTACCCGTCCCTGCGAGGACTGCTGGACGCTTTCCTGACAGACCCATCACCGAGCAGTACGGAGTGGCTGTCGGCCACGGCCCACTGTGATTTGGACAGCAGGAGCCCGGTCATACGTGAGCCCCGGAGCATATAGCTCACCGGCCACCCCTGGAGCAAACAGGGTATGTCGTGGCCGACCCAGCGTGTAGCTAAAGGCCGGCTCGCGCTCGATGGCCGGACTGGGGAGACTACAAGGATCTATATTATGCAGCCTGTCACCTAGCCGCCAGTTGATAGTAGATCTCAGGATCAAAAAGAAATAAAAAGTTCTCCAGGACCAATGGGCCCCTAGGGAGCCAGGTCCCTCTCCTACACTAGGCAGAAAAAAACCAAGCTGCTGAGTGCAGGGTGAGGGGTTATGACCAGAGGGACCGCCCCCTGGGCGGGGCTGTTCAGCTTTGCTATAGTTGCATGTTTTTAAATATCCAACATGTCTGCCTAGTCCTCTCCTAATAGACGGAACATAACCCCAATGTCAAAAATATAAGGAAGTTGTGTCCGTCCATGGATGAAAGAATTTATTTTGTTGCAGATAGAGGTGCACCGAAAATGCAGAATGCACTTGGCCGAAAACTGAAAATGAGATGGATAGATAGATGGATATACACACATACATACATATACACACAAACTATTATATCTGACTTTTTAATATCATGAATTTAAAGCGGAGTTCCACCCAAAAGTGTAACTTCTGCTTTAAGCATTCCTCGCCTCCTGACATGCCACATTTGGCATGTCATTTTGTTTGGGGAGTGGGGGGGGGGGCCTCGGGGAGGGTGTACCCTTTTTTTAGTGGGACTTCCTTTCTTTCTTCGGCCGCCTAGGCGGCGACTACTCTCGCCTTAGGCGGCCCCTCCCTGCCAGCGATCTTCTGGGACAGAACTCAGATCTCAGAAGATCGGCTGGCCAACAGGACAGCTCTGCGCGACTCGTGCCCGGCCGTGAAGCCTTAAGCTGTCGCGGCCGTGTGCCCACAGTTCACGTTGCGGAGGAGAGGAGCGAGCCTCCTGGCGGCCGCATCGCTGAACCGTGGGGCAGGTAAGTGTCGGTTTATTAAGTCAGCAGCTATGCTTTTTGTAGCTGCTGACTTTAATAAACTTAAAGATGGGTGGAACTCCACTTTATATAAATATGAATTTATTGCCAGCCATTAATGGCACCTCTAGTACAAGAAAAAAGTATCCCTTTAAATTATATGTCTTCACACTGGTCTGTTGCACTTCAATTGTGGTGTTAAAAATCCTGCTTGCTGCACTTTGTCAGTAAAAGGGGAGAAAACAAACAAACAAAAAAAAAAACACCCGCACCATAAACTCCACATTACAATGCATCAATAAACACACTTCTGTTGCGTTTTTAAGTCCCATAACCTATGAAACACACCATATAAGCATAGTAAAAACGCTACAAAAGCGGCACCATTATCTGCACCTCTTTTACGGATCGGCAAAATGCTGATAACAATTTCGGCCACCAAAATTTTGGCGCATCTCGAGTTGCAGAGGATGCCAAAAATATGACTTCGATTTTAGTGAAGACTTCTGGAGAAACAGTGAGCCAATCCCACATATTGAAAATAAAATTTCTAGAGAAATCTTTAAGGTGATAAAGTCTTTTTTTCTTTAAAAATAACAAACATTTTATAGTCAATTGCTCTGTGCAGTGGTTTTGCACAGATCAGCCCAGAGCCTCTTTCTCGGGTCTTTTGCCGGCACTTTTGCAGAGTTCCCCCACATCAAGAAGATTGCTATGGGGGCACCCGAACCGCTGCTCTTTATGTCCATTCAGACACGTAGCCGCAGCTTGGCCTGCACCCCCCTCATTGGCTCACCGACTTTGATTGACAGCAGTCAATCAGGAGGGGGAGTTCCAGACAGCCAAGTCTCTCGTGCAACATCGCTGGATCGAGGTGGGGCTGCTGCGCACATGTTTTTTTATCTTGATTCATAGAATGCATTAAGGGAAAAACACCTGTCTGCCTTTAGAACCACTTTAAGGCACACCATGTACAGAGATCCTCCATCCAGGGTGCCATATTGCTTGAATTTTAAAGAAAAAGACAGTTCTGCAGATTGAAAAAGGTAATTCAATTACATTATGGCTTATATAGCAATAGTATATGCCCTTTTTTCCTCCATTTGCAATTTTTTTTTTTTCAATGAAAGTGGAGTCAAAGGATAAGTTCACCTTGGAAACAAGTTACATGTTCCACCTGTTTTTAGGGTGGAACATGTAACATGTTCCCCAATGCTGCAGCCGTTGCCCTCTTTCCCTGTGGCAGGAGTACAGGAAGAATTTTCCCGTACTAGCTGTAACTTTTTAAAATCAGTGTGGGGCTCTGCCCACTTCATTCACACACAGAGCTGTGTGAATGAACTACAAGCTTTGGCATCCCTGTGGTTGTCGGCTTGCAGTTCTGAATGAACTATCATGGCGCTGTTGGAGTTTGATTTTATCCTGTTAGTGTATCTGCCTGCCCATGCGGGATGTACAGGTTCTCAAATGTACTGAGATCTGAAGGAGACCCCAGTGATCCGATTGCTAGTGTAATGCTTTACAGGCTCCAAAAGAAAAATAAATGCACTTTTTTTACAGGTAAAAAAAAGTGCATTTAATATTTATTTTTCTCAAAGGTGAACTTATCCTTTAAAAAAATAAATTAAAAAATATATCCAGATTTAAAGTGATTGTAAAGACTTTTTTAAATAGCAAACATGTTATACTTACCTTCTCTGTGCAGTTGGTTTTACACAGAGCAGCCTGGATCCTCTTCTCGGGTCCCTCTTTGCTGCTTTAAGTCCCTCCCTCTGAGTGCCCTCTCAGCCAGCAGCTTGCTACAGGGGTCACCTAAGCTGAGTCAGAGCTTCGTGTATCCATTCAGACACTGATCCCCCGACTTGGCCCCACCCCCTCTCCTCCCTGATTGACTGACTGCCACTGCGTCACAGCCAATCAGTAGGAGTGTACGGGATGGCCGAGGGGATCGTGGACATTGCTGGAGAGCGGAGCTCAGGTAGGTAATTGGGGGGTGTTGGGGGGAGGCTGCCACACACACACAGGTTTTTTTTATCTTAATGCATAGTATGCATCAAGATAAATACCTTCTGCCTTCACAACTCCTCTAAAGATTAAAAACATTGGTTCGCAAACTATGATTACATAGCTTGTTAGACTCAGGTTTTCCATTCCAAAGCCAGTCTCCCCCCCCACTTTATATATAAAAAAAAAAAAAAAAAAAAAAAAAAAAAAAAAAAGTTTGTGGCTTTCTGACTTTTTTGCTAAACATATATACCCCAGAGGTCTTGCTATATCTCCAAGTGAACTCTACAGAAAGGGAAGAGCTAAAAGGAGAGCTGCCAGAATCGAGCACTAAACAGTTGCATTGAAATTGGTTACTTCTTTTAGGAGAATTTTAGTTGGTGCAAATATAAATGGTAAAGTTAAAGATGCCTGAGCAAGAAATTTTATACCTGATTTCCTGGCTTCACCAGGCGGAGAGCAGCTTCTGCACAAAGGTGAGCAGCCTTAACAACATCTGCTTTACGACCAGTCACCACAGACTCCTGAATCACAGGACAGGAAAATGTTAAGACAAAATAACTTATAAGCACATAGATCAAGACAATATAAGGGATATGTTGATTTTTTTTTATTGCTGTAGGGATGTCATTCA
This sequence comes from Rana muscosa, assembly GCA_029206835.1. NCBI lineage: Eukaryota > Metazoa > Chordata > Amphibia > Anura > Ranidae > Rana > Rana muscosa. Next base: position 855,706,810 of record CM055117.1, read on the forward strand.
AACTTTTTTGCCATTTAGAGTAATGGACATAGAAAAATCTTTGTTAGGTGTCCCATACATGCTTGTTCCAGGTCAGTGACTCAAAGTAGTGAAGGACATAAGGACCTTTAATATTAAAGCTATACAGCTTTTGCCTATTTGGTATTTGGCTGTGTTATATATCTATTTAAGCCTTAAACATATACATACATTTTATCACAATAAGAAAGGGTTAGTACCTCTGTTGTGGTATGTGAATGCAGATAAAATAAGCCCACTCCCCTTATCTGAGCACTTTTATAATAGGATTATACTTCCCTGAAATGCAGTTACAGGAAATGTACACTATGTGCACTTTACAGTGTCATACAAACTAGCTTTTGAATCTTACCAGGATGGATAAAAAGCAGCGATTTAAAAAAAAAGAAGATTTTTGGGCATATGAATTTAGGCCTTTAATCAAATTTTTTTAATAAAATACTTTAGATACTTTTCTATTTGAGATGCATTATTTTTGTTTATTCATTATTTTTGTTTATTCAGCATGAAATGGAGCTTCGTTATGTAGTATGAGGCTGTATATTCTGCAATCTTTACATTTTTTGGTAAACTCATTCAATGAATCCAAGCTCTGCAAGCCGAGATAACATGCACTGCATTGATGCATGCACACAATTTTACAGTAACCATGAGATCAAAGTTCAGGAATATTACTTTATCCCATTGTTTTGCAAATCTATGTACACTACAAACTGTATGATTGGATCGGTTCTGATATTGCTGTTTTTCTAACCTGACAGCTTATTGTTCTAAATAGGAAACCTTTGTTTTGTTTTTGCATATATAAAATAAAGCCATCAGCAAGAATAAGTCCTTACATTCAAAGCGCACCTGTCATTTCAGATCCATCATGGCAATGCCTGTTAGCGGGCATCCACTCACCTGCTGCCGCCAAGTCTCTCACCTTGTTGTGTCACTGCCGCATCACCAGCCGTCCCATTAAAGGGAATGGGACTGTCGGTGAGTCAACAGCGGGTCAGAGGAGGAGCCGCTGCGGGACAGAGGACAGTTGCTCTTTTAAATCCACTCGATTTTAAAATCGTACATTTTAATTAAGCCTTTTTACTAGTGATTTCAATCAAATCCGCCCAGAATCTTACCCATTTTCCTTTGTGGACACCAAACCACTTAAGAGGCCATAAATGGTTCAAATCTCGGCCGGTAAAGCAGGGCGCGGACAAGTTTCAAACCATCTATGGGCAGGCTATTTTGATGGACTTGGGTACAACCAGCATGAGGGACTTTTTCATGCGACTATTGCCAGTGGCTTTAGCCTCTAGCAATAAAAAACGTGTTCTCCAGACAGGGATGGCTTCCCACCCATGCTGGGAGAACACAATAGCTTTGCGGGAGGGATCCCCCCCCCCCCCCATCACTGACTGTTGATGGGGGAATCAAGCGATTTTCCTTTCGAGCAACCTAAAGAAATTAACATTATCTATGGCCTGAATTAGTCTTTGATGGAAAGGCCAACAGAGTGTAGACAGGCTTTCCATTAAAGTAAGACACTGGACTGTGCACGCACAGCAGAGGATAGGGAAGATTTTGAACCTAAATCATGAATACAAAGTGTTCTTTGATTAGACAAGGTAGAGATTGTGGAGATCTCTATCCCACCTCTCCACTCAATATCAGAACATCTTGCATTCATTAATAAAAAATACAAGGCAGTTTGTGAATTATGGCGGTGCCAAGTAATCAACTCCCTGTGGTTAGAATGCAGAAGGAAAGCAGTTTCTGCATAACACCCAATAATGAAATGTGCAGTCTTTAACAACTCTTATAATTGCATTGCAGACTCCTTAGAACAGAACATAAGCTTACCTTGGAGGCACCAACAACAAAGCTGTGGGCAACATTAGCAATGAAGCCATCTACATGGACGCCTAAGTCACTGAAATACAAAGTTAGCCATTACTACATTGATTCTATGCAACTGTAGTAGCTTCAAGCCACCTCTAGGTGCCTGCAGGTAATAGCTACTTTTCAGCACACCTGGGCACCCTAACCCCAGGATATGCAAATATTGTCCCTAGCTAGGAAGTCAGCGCTTTGAACCACCTTCTCTTGTCTAGCTAGTGTGCAATCATTAATAAGCAGTGCCAGATTATTAAGGCAAGACTGCATTAGACATAAGGATTTACTATCCAACTAAAAGCATTAAACTGAGGACTGGATTTTAATTTTAAAATGTCATGCTTCTAAGAGCAAAACGTGACAAAAGCACAGCAGTGAAGGGATACATTAAATTTACTTAAGAGACATGTCAGAAATATTCAGTTTGTTGAATTAACATTTCTATACTTATACACATTGTTCCACAAAGCTGTCACTTACATCTTTACCAGATCACCATTCTTCAAAAGATAATCTTGATCACTCTTCAGAGGGGAGAAGTGGCACACACAGTTATTAACAGATATACTTGTTGGAAAGGCAATGCCTGAAATAAACAAAATATACTTCCATGAGTCTAGACAAAGTGGTATCACATGGTACAGGTTTGTGCTGTAATCCAAGTAGCTTTTAAGTACCTTTTTTCATTTCCTTCTCCTTTTTGAAAATTTTGCCAGTTTCCTCCATTATCAAAGCATCTCCCTTTTCACAGAGGCTTAGTATGGAAGCCTCTGGAGTAGCTGCCTCCACGAGGGTACGCAGGACCCCTAAAATAAAAAGCCACAAGGTTAATTAGCTGACAAACCTTCATTTTTGAGGACTGCATTGTTCTCAAAAGAGTGAGCGGAGTACATTCACTGAGCATTTTGCCCTTGTGTGGGAGATTGCATGCACAGCATTATTCTACCAAAACCAGTAATTTCAGGACAATATATTCAGTATACAATTAACTCGCTGTAGGTCCACTTATGTCTGTCAAATCAAGTAACAAGGAAAAAACATTCAAAGTTGATAACATGGAGGCCATTCATTTTTTCTGATAGCAACAGAATAAGTGAAAAGGATCCATGTAACTGTATCTTAGGCAACATGTCAAGAATACTGGCATCTGTGACTCCTACAGTATCCTATTGCATTAGCTCTTTAAATGTATTGGCCCAGTGAGCCTCCCATATTGATGAAGGGCAGACATTTCCACTTCAAAAGCAGCTACTCATCTATAGGTACAGGATGCAAAGACAATAAGCATGTACCACTTCCAAAGTGAATAGGGGTACAGCAAGAAAAGTGGCACATGTGTAATAATTCTGCACCCATCATAACTTTTACCTTCAGTTATCGCACTTTTTGCGATGGTAAAGATTTAGAATTTTCTGTTTAAAACATTTTATACTTGCCTGCTCTGTGTAATGGTTTTGCACAGAGCACTCTTAATCCTTCTCTTAAGGCAGTGGTTCTCAACTCCTGTCCTCAGGACCCACTAACAGGCCAGATTTTAAGTATTACCTTGGGGGAGATGCAGATTAGTATACTGCAATCCCAGAGCAGCAAATTATATCACCTGTGATGCATTTCAGTTATCTTGCAAACCTGGCCTGTTAGTGGGTTCTGAGGACTGGAGTTGAGAACCACTGCCTTAAGGGGTTCCCCTGCCAATGCTCCTGGCTCCTCCGCATTTCTGAGTACCCTCATAGCAAGCTGCTTGCTTTGGGGGCACTCGTGCAGGCTTGATCCCAAGCCGTAATGTGCTCATCTTTTGGCACATGCTGTGTGGCTCAGCCCTGCCCCCTGCTGACAGGATTTGACTAACAAGAGCTAATGGTTCCTACTACTTCTGATCCTCCTGTGAGAAGAGGGGAGAAAAGAGCAGCTCTACTGCAGACAGGCACAGCACTGGATCAAGATCAGGTAAGCATTTCAGACCCGCCCAGGTAAAGGTTTTTACCTTAATGCATTATGGGAAACACACACTTATAACTAACCACTTTACATTTTTCAGTACATATCCACGACAAAATACTGTGAACATTTCAGTATGAATCAAAAGTGTATGAAGTGTTTACTTTTAGAAGACAACCACATATGATTAGTCTATCAACATCCAACAAATTCCATGAAAAACTGTTTCCCCCCCAAGTTTTGGGTGAAGTAGGGAAGGGTTAACTGTCAGGTTTTAACTGCTGTCCTGCTGGGAAGATTGGCCCTCACTTTGTTCTTCAGATGTTTTACCAGACTGAAAATGAAGGGAACTCTCCAACAGCAACAGAAGAAAAAATAAAAAAAATCTAATCCTGCCCACTCTATTCAAACCTAGGGAAAAAATAAATAAATTCAGCTTTACCTACATCTTAAGTACTTCAAGGAAGAAAAAAACCTTTGTAATTCTACGCACTAAATGTTTATTTCCTTATACTGTCAAAGTTCACAGCCAATTAAAGTTGATGACATACAGTACATACACTGTAAACTGAAGGGGTAAACACAAAATAACTTTCCACTGCAAGGCAAAGCCAGAATGTGCTAATATGCACCTTAAAACAAAGCGCTCCGGTCATCACTGACAGATTCCATCTTCACCTGATCTTCCCTTCCGTATGGGTTCGTGGGCTCCGACTGGGCTGGCTGAGATGACGTCACTAACGCACATGCATGTGGCAGTCCCAGCGACAGCACGGAGCTCTGAAGGAATGGTATGGGTATGCCGCTCCTTCAGGGAGCATGTGCCGGTGACATCACTGGCTTCTACGAATGTAAATCTCTCCTTAACAGTGCAAATTTAGGAGATATTTACAGTACCTACAGGTAAGCCTTATAGGACAGAAACAAAACAAATTTACCACCACAGCAATCAGCAAAACTAACTTTTTTTTAACTAAATTAGTCTCTAAAAATATTTTGCCATTTTAGTTGCAGTAACATTTGCAATTTCTAACTTAGCAGCTGCAGCCCCTGATCGATGTATTCTGTCAAAATGTCCCATCAGCAGGGAGGAGGGCACAGACAAGCAGAGCGCCACTTTAAGCCTTCTTTTAAATACTGAAGTAGGATTTATAACAACTATCCAGTACAGATACGGACAGCATGATGGCCAAGATTTGATGGCTGAAACAACCTTAGGGAGATACACTTGAGAATTCAAAATGGTTTGCCAATTACATGAACTACATGGTACAGTTAATGGGTACTCTTCCAGCAAACCATAAACTAAAATATATAGCCAACTGCTTAAAAGAAAAAAAAAAATACCATCATCTAAGGCCCCTTTCACACAGGCTGTCTGACCAGGTCTGCCTGTCTATTTTTCTGATCGAACCCTGCATTTGTCCTCTATGGAGTGTCACAGGTCCACTGATACCCGCCACCATCCAATCCTGTCCACCAAAAACAGAAGGATGGTCCTATTTTCCATCAGTCCAGTGAATCGGATGGAAACAGACAGGCGCCCCATTTCCATCTGATTTGCCCCATAGAGGAGAGCGGAACGGTATCTGTGTCTACTCTGCATAGTGGAGCTGACCTGTCATCTGCCTGCTCAGGGGGGTTATCCCCCCTGAGTAAGGGAATTTCCGCATACAGCCTGTGTGGAAAGGGGCCTAAATGATTTCTGTTTGGTGCAGGAGTTACTGCTAGTACAATTTTACAATGTGCTGACGGATGCAACAGTCATTTCTACAATTAACAGCTGAGGGTAGAACTATTGGTTTGACTTCTATGATAAACCACCACACCCAGTTATCAAGCACTTACACCAACAGCTGAAAGCTTTGTTGGCCTTTGACGCCTCCTTTACAGCGACGTATTCAGACATGTTTAACTGAGCAGAGGTCAAAACAAAGCTCACACACAAAAGGATTGACAAGAAAAGAATGTATTTGGTATAGAGCAGGACAGGGGACTAGAGTACACAAAAAGGTAAAGTGGTTGTAAACCCTTACACAGGTCCCTCTCCTGTTAGACATTTTCTCTCGGTCAGGAAAACTTGTCAGCATCGACACATGCTGATAGATGAATAAAGCAGCAGACAGCAATGCCACTCCATGCAGGTTCATACCAGTGTGTGGTGCGAGATCGTATGTGATTCGCAGTGTAAATCACGTGCAATGCGATTTCAGCCAGATAGTATGGCAGAAATCACATCACATTCAGACCAAACTCACACAGGACCCTTTTTTGGTCCGCACCAGAATCGGATCGCATTCGATATAAGAGCTGAAATGGTGGTGTCCTTAACAGTGTATTGGTTGGGATGTCATTGTATTGGGGGTGTCATTAACATTGTGAACTGCCTTGTGAGTCGGGTGCGATGTGGGAACCCGCAGTGGATTTGCAGGGTTCCCGCATCACACAAGTGTGAACCGGCACTTGGTGCTCTCAATTGAAACAAAGCCCACCATACACTGCAGTGACAGGCTGTCAGAAACAGGAGGCGATTGCTGGCTGTGCAGGCAGCTGCGACCACCGACAGCCTGTCATTCATGGGCTCGACAGCCGCTATCTGCATGCAGCTGGGATTTGCAGTGTGACAACACACCCATGCAAAAAGTGACTAAAGGAATAAGCTATAATATTTACCTTACTCCAACCTCCATCTTGTGCAACTCGTCCTCCGCAGCCCCTTCTCTAAAGCATTCCCAGGCACATTTCCTTCCACACATACAATGCAGGCACCGCCGTCACGTGCATGCGTGTGTACAGTCTTACACTCTGTTCAGAAAGGAATAAAATACAACCGTCTAGAAAGTTGAGCCCCTGCCTTAAACAAAAACAAATTTACTGTTTTTCAGACCTTAGGAAGGCTGGAGTGTGGCCAGTGGGAGTACAAAATCTCCCACCATTGTTCGTATCAGAAAAATAGTACCCCGTTATTGGTGTCATTTGGAGGAATAGTGCGCCAAGGGCCAGAGACAAAGGCAAGCAAAGGGCCGCATCTGGCCCCTGGGCCACAGTATGGAGACCACTGGTCTAAGGGATCACACTGGCAGTGTTAAAACCCTTGTTTACAGGACATTCCTAAGTGCATATAATGATTTTTCAATGGTGTCATTCAAATTTTAGGTTTACCTGAGTTTAGGTGCATTCAGTTCAGCTGCAATTAGAGAAAATAGAATTCTGTGCATCCGGCATCCAATGAGATCATAAATTCTGCTAAACACGTGTGAACCCTGCCAAACCTGCTTTAAAGCAGGAACATCAGCAAAAAGTCTTTTGGAAAGCATACAATTATTTATACTTCCCAGGCAACTTCTCCTGCTTTTAGAAAAGCTAAATTGCAGGAGTGCCAGTATGAATGAGGTCCAAAAAAACAGCATTAGCATCTGAGTTATGTTACAGATAAGCTGTCAAGGTAGGACTTCAGCTCAAGTGATAAATATTGTGCCCTTGTACCTGCTGACAGGAAATCATGAATGACATGTTACTAAAGAGTGACTGGCAACACCACCATAGAAAAGGAAGCAGACCGTTTGCACCTTTTCTGAAGGGAGAAAGAAATCTGCAGATAAGCGAAATATTTTAAGGAGAATAAACTGAGCGGGAACCTGTTTAAAATTCTGGCAATGGTGTCAAGATAGACAATGCACATCTTTGCATAGCTCTGTGTTCCAGCTCCACCGTTGGGTATGGCCACTTCCTTCAACTAAGATCTTTCCATCATGGTTGATGAAGGCAGAAAAAAGTAGTCGAGGATAAACTTCAACATTCAAGGGTTAAAAAAAAAAAGAAAACACCCCCCCACAAAAGATAATCTGAGTGGGATACCCCGCCAATAGATTGATTGTAAAACTGTGCTCCAAAAAAGGTGTGTGTAATGCCAATGGCAGCTTCCAGAATGTATAGCTGCAGCATGTTCACTATACAGGTCCTTCTCAAAAAATTAGCATATTGTGATAAAGTTCATTATTTTCTGTAATTTACTGATAAACATTAGACTTTCATATATTTTAGATTCATTACACACAACTGAAGTAGTTCAAGCCTTTTTTTGTTTTAATATTGATGATTTTGGCATACAGCTCATGAAAACCCAAAAATCCTATCTCAAAAAATTAGCATATTTCATCCGACCAATAAAAGAAAAGTGTTTTTAATACAAAAAAAGTAAACCTTTAAATAATTATGTTCAGTTATGCACTCAATACTTGGTCGGGAATCCTTTTGCAGAAATGACTGCTTCAATGCGGCGTGGCATGGAGGCAACCAGCCTGTGGCACTGCTGAGGTGTTATGGAGGCCCAGGATGCTTCGATAGCGGCCTTAAGCTCACCCAGAGTGTTGGGTCTTGCGTCTCTCAACTTTCTCTTCCCAATATCCCACAGATTCTCTATGGGGTTCAGGTCAGGAGAGTTGGCAGGCCAATTGAGCACAGTAATACCATGGTCAGTAAACCATTTACCAGTGGTTTTGGCACTGTGAGCAGGTGCCAGGTCGTGCTGAAAAATGAAATCTTCATCTCCATAAAGCTTTTCAGCAGATGGAAGCATGAAGTGCTCCAAAATCTCCTGATAGCTAGCTGCATTGACCCTGCCCTTGATAAAACACAGTGGACCAACACCAGCAGCTGACATGGCACCCCAGACCATCACTGACTGTGGGTACTTGACACTGGACTTCAGGCATTTTGGCATTTCCCTCTCCCCAGTCTTCCTCCAGACTCTGGCACCTTGATTTCCGAATGACATGCAAAATTTGCTTTCATCCGAAAAAAGTACTTTGGACCACTGAGCAACAGTCCAGTGCTCTGTAGCCCAGGTCAGGCGCTTCTGCCGCTGTTTCTGGTTCAAAAGTGGCTTGACCTGGGGAATGCGGCACCTGTAGCCCATTTCCTGCACACGCCTGTTCACGGTGGCTCTGGATGTTTCTACTCCAGACTCAGTCCACTGCTTCCGCAGGTCCTCCAAGGTCTGGAATCGGTCCTTCTCCACAATCTTCTTCAGGGTCCGGTCACCTCTTCTCGTTGTGCAGCGTTTTCTGCCACACTTTTTCCTTCCCACAGACTTCCCACTGAGGTGCCTTGATACAGAACTCTGGGAACAGCCTATTCATTCAGAAATTTCTTTCTGTGTCTTAGCCTCTTGCTTGAGGGTGTCAATGATGGCCTTCTGGACAGCAGTCAGGTCGGCAGTCTTACCCATGATTGCGGTTTTGAGTAGTGAACCAGGCTGGGAGTTTTTAAAAGCCTCAGGAATCTTTTGCAGGTGTTTAGAGTTAATTAGTTGATTCAGATGATTAGGTTAATAGCTAGTTTAGAGAACCTTTTCATGATATGCTAATTTTTTGAGATAGGAATTTTGGGTTGTCATGAGCTGTATGCCAAAATCATCAATATTAAAACAAGAAAAGGCTTGAACTACTTCAGTTGTGTGTAATGAATCTAAAATATATGAAAGTCTAATGTTTATCAGTACATTACAGAAAATAATGAACTTTATCATAATATGCTAATTTTTTGAGAAGGACCTGTACACTCTGCTTACCAAGCAGTCACTATGTGCTTCCACAAAGAACTGGATTAGACATTAGTGCTGTACAAAATATCCCCCAAAAATTCAAGAGCACATATTTCTAACTGGTGAGAGGGGTGGCTCATAAACATGTTGACAAGAGGCATCGATTCTGGCTAAAATGAGAATCGCAATTTTTTTTGCTTGGGGGGAAAAAAAAAAGAAAAAAACCACGATTCTCGCGGTGTAACATTTTCTTTCACATTATATAAAAAAAAAAAAAAAAAAAAGGGCTAACTTTGCTGGTTCGTTTTTTTTTACATTGCGTTTGAAAAACCGCTGCGCAAATACGGTGTGACAAAATATTGCAACCACCATTTTATTCTCTAGGGTCCCTGCAAAAAATAAAAAATTAACTCTCTCTCTCTCTCTCTCTCTCACGTTTGGGTGTTCCAAGTAGTTTGAGCAGAAAAAAAAAAGTTTTACTTGTAAGCAACAAATGTCAGAAAAGGTTTGGTCTTTAAATGGTTAAAACTTTCTTCATCTACATTTCCTTTTTCTAAAAGAACGAAAAAAGATACTTTGTTTCCACTTATTCCTGTATTGTATTAAAACTTGGCATGCTGCCTGGATTTTGTTTTTCCAGCTGTGAGAACTCAGCACTTGTTAGAAAAATCGTGATGTGCCGTGATCGGAAAGGGGAAAAAAAAAAAGTTAGAGGGCTACAATGGTGCATTGTGGTTGCAGGTGGGCACTGAAAAGTTATGACTGGCACTGCCGGCTACCCTTTAAACCAGGTTAAAGAACACGTTAAAAAAAAAAAAAAAACCTGTGTGCGATTCCCCCCAAAGTACCACTAGCATTACAGTGATGGGCCAATTTTAATGTCTGGAGCCAAGCCAGTATGGCCCTGGATTAGGCCATGAGGTTTGTAATGCTCCTGCCATGTACAGGCACCTCTAGTACCAGCAACAGTCTTGTCTCATTTTAAAGTTCTCTTCTGGACTACAAAACACAGCCCCCATCTCCATAGGATAAGGGGTAGGTATTCTATAGTCCATAACAGATACCAGGCAGGGTTATGCAGACAATGATGACCGCTCAAACAGGAAGTTGGGAGCTCACTGAATTTCTGGCAGGATCAACAGATATTTTTCGGTACTTTTGTATTCTGACAGCTGGAGCTAGCAGCTGTCTGAGTACCGGCATCTGATTGTGCCAGCAATATTTGAACAGGCTCTTTCAACTAAACTGCCGGAAGAGGAGATATATGGTGTTAATTCACCTCTACATTTTTAAAAGGTGAACACGCTAAAGTGGCAATGAGGATAGTTTATAAAAAAAAAACCTGCAAAGTAACGGCATAATGTGCGAGTAAAGCAATAAAATATTACTAGCACATTTATGAAAGATTTACCTTGAAACAAGGCCCTCCAGTGCCATGCTGTCACCGCTGCAGAGGTTGCCATCTTCACTCTATCTTCCTTCCGGGTACACGAGCTGCGGCCATGGGAATGGCTGATCTGGGCAGACGTTACGGCCGCGGCACAGAGCTTTGAAGGAACGGCACAGGTATGCCGTTCCTTCAGAGAGCATGCGCTGCCGATGTCACCAACTTCTGCTCCTTAGAAGATCTCCTAAACATTCCACATTTAGGAGATATTAATTTAACCGACAGGCAAACTATTATATGCTTACCCGTAGGTAAAATCTGTTTTCTACCACTTTAAAGCGGTTGTAAAGGCAAGAGGTTTTTTACCTGTGTGCAGCCCCCCCCCCCCCCCTTATACTTTCCTGAGCCCAATCTTGATCCAGCAATGTGCCCACAGGGCAGACTAATAACAGTGTGAGCCATTGGCTCCCGCTAATCTAATCAAATCTTGTGACAAGGGAGGGGCGCTGAGCCACGCCGTCTGTGTCAATAGATGCAGCCAGCATGGCTTGGGATCGAGCTGGCAGGTGTGCCACCATAGGAAGCAGCTTCCTATGATGGGACACCAAGAAAAGGAGCCGAGAGCGCCACTTATGGACACGAGGTTTTGGGGCAGCTCTGTGCAAAACCACTGCACAGAGAAGGCAAGTATGACATGTTTGTTTAAAGCAGCGTTCCAATCTAATTGTGCTTAATAAAAAAAAAAAAAGTCAGCAGCTGCAAAAAGGTTAGGCTGATGACTTAACACATGTTCACCTGTCCCAGGATCCAGCAATGCGGTCACTCGAACCCTCAATTCTCTCCCTCTCCTCGGCATTTCAACTGTGGGCACTCGGCTGTGACAGCTCACGGCTTAACCACTTAAAGGGGTTGTAAAGGTTCGTTTTTTATTTTCTAAATAGGTTCCTTTAAGCTAGTGCATTGTTGGTTCACTTACCTTTTCCTTTGATTTACCTTCTAAATGTTTTTTTTCTTTGTCTGAATTTCTCACTTCCTGTTTCTCCTCACTAAACTTCACACCATCATCCGAGTGGTGTGGAGTCAGCCAGAACAGCTTACTGAGGAGGAACAGGAAGTGAGAAATTCAGACAAAGAAAACAAAGAAAAAAAATATTTAGAAGGGAAATCGAAGGAAAAGGTAAGTGAAGCAACAATGCACTAGCTTAAAGGAACCTATTTAGAAAATAAAAAACGAACCTTTACAACCCCTTTAAGGACTGGCCCCTGTAGATTTACATCGGCAGAATGTCACGGACAGGCATAATCACATACCTGTACGTGCCTGCCGTGTGGTGGCGCGCCTCCGGCAGCGCGTCCATGCTTCCTTCCCCATGAGTCGGACCGCGGGTCTCGCGGACTCGTCTCACGGAGGTATAGAGCGGGGAGATGCTTGTGTAAACAAGCATCTCCCCACTCTGCCTAGTGACAATGACGCGGATCTCGGCTCTGTGTACTCAGAGCGAAGATCAGAGTCATGTGACACAATGCCCATCCCCCCTACAGTAAAAAACACTCAATAGGGAACACTTATCACCTATAGCACCACCTAGTGGTTAACCCCTTCACTGCCAGTGTCATTTTCACAGCTATTAGTGCATTTTTATAGCACTGATAGCTGTAAAAATGACAATGGTCCCAAAAACGTGCCAAAAGTGTCCGCCATAACGTCGCAGTCACGATAAAAATCGCTGATCGCCACCATTACTAGTAAACAAAAATTTATAAAAATGCCATAAAACTATTCCCTATTTTGTAGACGCTATAACTTTTGCGCAAACCAAACAAACGCTTGTGATTTTTTTTACCAAAAATACGTAGAATACGTATCGGCCTAAACTGAGGAAAAAAAATTATATATTTTTTGGGGATATTTATTATAGCAAAAAGTAAAAAATATTGCATTTTTTTCAAAATTGTCGCTCTATTTTTGTTTATAGCGCAAAAAATAAAAACCGCAGAGGTGATCAAATACCAAAAGAAATCTCTATTTGTGGGGGAAAAAAAAAGACGTAAATTTTGTTTGGGAGCCACGTCGCACGACCGCGCAATTGTCAGCTAAAGCGACGCAGTGCCTAATCGCAAAAAGGGGCCTGGTCATTTAGCTGCAAAATGGTCTGGGGCTCAAGTGGTTAATAGGCAATCTTCTGGGACCTGCGACAGGTCCCAGAAGATTGCAGGGAGGGGGGAAAAGCTACTGGCCTGATCGCTTAAACCACTGGTCTCCAAGCTGTGGCCCCGGGGCCTGATGCAGCCCTTTGCTTTTATCCAGCCATACAAACAATGTAGCATAATTCCCCCCACTGACACCAATAAAGGGGCAGAGTTCCTCCCGATCACACCAACGATAGGGCACAATTCTTCACAGTGACACCAAAGTTGGGGCATATTTCCTCTCATTCCATAATTCCTCTCAATGACGGGGCACAATTCCTCCCATGGACACCAACGATGGGGCAGTGTCCCCCCCCCCCCCCCCCACCGGACGTCTGGATATTTTCTACTCCCAATGACCAGTCCGGCCCCCCTTATACCTGAAGGACAGTAAACTGGCCCTTGGTTTAGAAAGTCTGAAGAACCATTAGGCTAGATGGTCCGACTGGACGTGGTAGCGGGAACTTGTCAAAACTGGGTACCGGCATAGGAGGGGGGGGGGGAGAGGAATGCTTAAAGTGGAACTTACCCTTTTGGGTGGAACTCCGCTTTAAGGCTTCATGTACACTACAGTTACTAAACTTGAGTTTAGGAGCTTTTTTGCCAAAGCTCCTAAACTCAACGCCATAAAAGCCCATCTGTCCCTGTACACATAGGCTTTTAGGATCATTTAGGTACTGCTGCGGTTAGGGAGGATCAACCACCCTCTCCTGAATGCAGAATTGTGTTCAGGATAGGAATGTTTTGACCGCCAGGTGCGATTTTGCCACGTTTGGCGGTTTTCCGTGGCCAGGGTCATAATAGGCTGTGTGTACCTGAAGCCTTAGTCTATACACATTCTCTTTTAGATCTGGGAATTACGTGATGTAAAGCTTCGTGTGACTGGATATAACTAAATTGGATAAGTTTGTCCTCATATCACATAGTTTTGGTAAAATTTTAGAGGCGGCTGGACATACGCATATCAGTTTTCTTTAAAGTTGAAGTCCATGCAAAAACTGAAATCCATAAATCTATAGACACCATGGATCCAACACTAACTTATCTAGCCCTGTAAAGAAAAAAAATGAGTATACATTCCTTTTTTTGAAGCTGATCCGACTGGATCCCATGCTGAGCTTTCAGCCGTGGCTTTCATGTAGGTGGGTGCAGAGGACATAGCTGACATAGTAAGTCGTTGTCGGCTGTGTCCTCTGAAGAGCTTCCACCTCTGGAGATCAGGTGGGGTTCTTTATTGGGGCTAGATAGGTTAGCGTTCATGCTGGTTCACACAGGGGCGGCTTCAAAGTCGTCCGAATCTGAAGCCGCCCCGTACAGTGAGACTTGCAAAACTACTTCTGCATAGAAGTCAATGCAAGCCAAAGTCGCACCAAAGTAGTACAGGAACCTTTTTTAAGTTGGAGTGACTTGAGTCGCTCCTATTAGAATGGTTACATTGCACTGCATGGAGCGTGAGGAGCGACTTGAGTCACTCCTATTAGATTGGTTACATTGCACTGCATGGAGCGTGAGGAGCGACTTGAGTCACTCCTATTAGATTGGTTACATTGCACTGCATGGAGCGTGAGGAGCGACACGAGTCTCTCCTATTAGAATGGTTACATTGCACTGCATGGAGCGTGAGGAGCGACACGAGTCTCTCCTATTAGAATGGTTACATTGCACTGCATGGAGCGTGAGGAGCGACACGAGTCTCTCCTATTAGAATGGTTACATTGCACTGCATGGAGCGTGAGGAGCGACTCAAGTCACTCCTATTAGAATGGTTACATTGCACTGCATGGAGCATGAGGAGCGACTCGAGTCACTCCTATTAGAATGGTTACATTGCACTGCATGGAGCATGAGGAGCGACTTGAGTCACTCCTATTAGAATGGTTACATTGCACTGCATGGAGCATGAGGAGCGACTTGAGTCACTCCTATTAGAATGGTTACATTGCACTGCATGGAGCATGAGGAGCGACTTGAGTCACTCCTATTAGAATGGTTACATTGCACTGCATGGAGCATGAGGAGCGACTTGAGTCACTCCTATTAGAATGGTTACATTGCACTGCATGGAGCGTGAGGAGCGACTTGAGTCACTCCTATTAGAATGGTTACATTGCACTGCATGGAGCATGAGGAGCGACTTGAGTCACTCCTATTAGATTGGTTACATTGCACTGCATGGAGCGTGAGGAGCGACACGAGTCTCTCCTATTAGAAGGATTACATTGCACTGCATGGAGCGTGAGGAGCGACACGAGTCTCTCCTATTAGAAGGATTACATTGCACTGCATGGAGCGTGAGGAGCGACTTGAGTCACTCCTATTAGATTGGTTACATTGCACTGCATGGAGCGACACGAGTCTCTCCTATTAGATTGGTTACATTGCACTGCATGGAGCGTGAGGAGCGACTTGAGTCACTCCTATTAGATTGGTTACATTGCACTGCATGGAGCATGAGGAGCGACTTGAGTCACTCCTATTAGAATGGTTACATTGCACTGCATGGAGCGTGAGGAGCGACTTGAGTCTCTCCTATTAGAATGGTTACATTGCACTGCATGGAGCGTGAGGAGCGACACGAGTCTCTCCTATTAGATTGGTTACATTGCACTGCATGGAGCGTGAGGAGCGACACGAGTCTCTCCTATTAGAAGGATTACATTGCACTGCATGGAGCGTGAGGAGCGACACGAGTCTCTCCTATTAGAAGGATTACATTGCACTGCATGGAGCGTGAGGAGCGACTTGAGTCACTCCTATTAGATTGGTTACATTGCACTGCATGGAGCGACACGAGTCTCTCCTATTAGATTGGTTACATTGCACTGCATGGAGCGTGAGGAGCGACTTGAGTCACTCCTATTAGATTGGTTACATTGCACTGCATGGAGCGTGAGGAGCGACTTGAGTCACTCCTATTAGATTGGTTACATTGCACTGCATGGAGCGACACGAGTCTCTCCTATTAGATTGGTTACATTGCACTGCATGGAGCGTGAGGAGCGACTTGAGTCACTCCTATTAGATTGGTTACATTGCACTGCATGGAGCGTGAGGAGCGACACGAGTCTCTCCTATTAGATTGGTTACATTGCACTGCATGGAGCGACACGAGTCTCTCCTATTAGATTGGTTACATTGCACTGCATGGAGCGTGAGGAGCGACTTGAGTCACTCCTATTAGATTGGTTACATTGCACTGCATGGAGCGACACGAGTCTCTCCTATTAGATTGGTTACATTGCACTGCATGGAGCGTGAGGAGCGACTTGAGTCACTCCTATTAGAATGGTTACATTGCACTGCATGGAGCATGAGGAGCGACTTGAGTCACTCCTATTAGAATGGTTACATTGCACTGCATGGAGCATGAGGAGCGACTTGAGTCACTCCTATTAGATTGGTTACATTGCACTGCATGGAGCGTGAGGAGCGACTTGAGTCACTCCTATTAGATTGGTTACATTGCACTGCATGGAGCGTGAGGAGCGACTTGAGTCACTCCTATTAGATTGGTTACATTGCACTGCATGGAGCGACACGAGTCTCTCCTATTAGATTGGTTACATTGCACTGCATGGAGCGTGAGGAGCGACTTGAGTCACTCCTATTAGAATGGTTACATTGCACTGCATGGAGCGTGAGGAGCGACTTGAGTCACTCCTATTAGATTGGTTACATTGCACTGCATGGAGCGTGAGGAGCGACTTGAGTCACTCCTATTAGATTGGTTACATTGCACTGCATGGAGCGACACGAGTCTCTACTATTAGATTGGTTACATTGCACTGCATGGAGCGTGAGGAGCGACTTGAGTCACTCCTATTAGATTGGTTACATTGCACTGCATGGAGCGTGAGGAGCGACTTGAGTCACTCCTATTAGATTGGTTACATTGCACTGCATGGAGCGTGAGGAGCGACTTGAGTCACTCCTATTAGATTGGTTACATTGCACTGCATGGAGCGACACGAGTCTCTCCTATTAGAATGGTTACATTGCACTGCATGGAGCATGAGGAGCGACTTGAGTCACTCCTATTAGAATGGTTACATTGCACTGCATGGAGCATGAGGAGCGACTTGAGTCACTCCTATTAGATTGGTTACATTGCACTGCATGGAGCGTGAGGAGCGACTTGAGTCACTCCTATTAGATTGGTTACATTGCACTGCATGGAGCGTGAGGAGCGACTTGAGTCACTCCTATTAGATTGGTTACATTGCACTGCATGGAGCGACACGAGTCTCTCCTATTAGATTGGTTACATTGCACTGCATGGAGCGTGAGGAGCGACTTGAGTCACTCCTATTAGAATGGTTACATTGCACTGCATGGAGCGTGAGGAGCGACTTGAGTCACTCCTATTAGATTGGTTACATTGCACTGCATGGAGCGTGAGGAGCGACTTGAGTCACTCCTATTAGATTGGTTACATTGCACTGCATGGAGCGTGAGGAGCGACTTGAGTCACTCCTATTAGATTGGTTACATTGCACTGCATGGAGCGACACGAGTCTCTCCTATTAGATTGGTTACATTGCACTGCATGGAGCGTGAGGAGCGACTTGAGTCACTCCTATTAGAATGGTTACATTGCACTGCATGGAGCATGAGGAGCGACTTGAGTCACTCCTATTAGAATGGTTACATTGCACTGCATGGAGCATGAGGAGCGACTTGAGTCACTCCTATTAGATTGGTTACATTGCACTGCATGGAGCGTGAGGAGCGACTTGAGTCACTCCTATTAGATTGGTTACATTGCACTGCATGGAGCGACACGAGTCTCTCCTATTAGATTGGTTACATTGCACTGCATGGAGCGTGAGGAGCGACTTGAGTCACTCCTATTAGAATGGTTACATTGCACTGCATGGAGCGTGAGGAGCGACTTGAGTCTCTCCTATTAGAATGGTTACATTGCACTGCATGGAGCGTGAGGAGCGACTTGAGTCACTCCTATTAGATTGGTTACATTGCACTGCATGGAGCGTGAGGAGCGACTTGAGTCACTCCTATTAGATTGGTTACATTGCACTGCATGGAGCGACACGAGTCTCTACTATTAGATTGGTTACATTGCACTGCATGGAGCGTGAGGAGCGACTTGAGTCTCTCCTATTAGAATGGTTACATTGCACTGCATGGAGCGTGAGGAGCGACTTGAGTCACTCCTATTAGATTGGTTACATTGCACTGCATGGAGCGACACGAGTCTCTACTATTAGATTGGTTACATTGCACTGCATGGAGCGTGAGGAGCGACACGAGTCTCTCCTATTAGATTGGTTACATTGCACTGCATGGAGCGTGAGGAGCGACACGAGTCTCTCCTATTAGAAGGATTACATTGCACTGCATGGAGCGTGAGGAGCGACACGAGTCTCTCCTATTAGAAGGATTACATTGCACTGCATGGAGCGTGAGGAGCGACACGAGTCACTCCTATTAGATTGGTTACATTGCACTGCATGGAGCATGAGGAGCGACTTGAGTCACTCCTATTAGATTGGTTACATTGCACTGCATGGAGCGACACGAGTCTCTCCTATTAGATTGGTTACATTGCACTGCATGGAGCGTGAGGAGCGACACGAGTCTCTCCTATTAGATTGGTTACATTGCACTGCATGGAGCGTGAGGAGCGACTTGAGTCTCTCCTATTAGAATGGTTACATTGCACTGCATGGAGCGTGAGGAGCGACTTGAGTCACTCCTATTAGATTGGTTACATTGCACTGCATGGAGCGACACGAGTCTCTACTATTAGATTGGTTACATTGCACTGCATGGAGCGTGAGGAGCGACACGAGTCTCTCCTATTAGAAGGATTACATTGCACTGCATGGAGCGTGAGGAGCGACACGAGTCTCTCCTATTAGAAGGATTACATTGCACTGCATGGAGCGTGAGGAGCGACACGAGTCACTCCTATTAGAATGGTTACATTGCACTGCATGGAGCATGAGGAGCGACTTGAGTCACTCCTATTAGAATGGTTACATTGCACTGCATGGAGCGTGAGGAGCGACTTGAGTCACTCCTATTAGAATGGTTACATTGCACTGCATGGAGCATGAGGAGCGACTTGAGTCACTCCTATTAGAATGGTTACATTGCACTGCATGGAGCATGAGGAGCGACTTGAGTCACTCCTATTAGAATGGTTACATTGCACTGCATGGAGCATGAGGAGCGACTTGAGTCACTCCTATTAGATTGGTTACATTGCACTGCATGGAGCGTGAGGAGCGACACGAGTCTCTCCTATTAGATTGGTTACATTGCACTGCATGGAGCGTGAGGAGCGACACGAGTCTCTCCTATTAGAATGGTTACATTGCACTGCATGGAGCATGAGGAGCGACTTGAGTCTCTCCTATTAGATTGGTTACATTGCACTGCATGGAGCGTGAGGAGCGACACGAGTCTCTCCTATTAGATTGGTTACATTGCACTGCATGGAGCGTGAGGAGCGACACGAGTCTCTCCTATTAGAAGGATTACATTGCACTGCATGGAGCGTGAGGAGCGACACGAGTCTCTCCTATTAGAAGGATTACATTGCACTGCATGGAGCGTGAGGAGCGACACGAGTCACTCCTATTAGAATGGTTACATTGCACTGCATGGAGCATGAGGAGCGACTTGAGTCACTCCTATTAGAATGGTTACATTGCACTGCATGGAGCGTGAGGAGCGACTTGAGTCACTCCTATTAGAATGGTTACATTGCACTGCATGGAGCATGAGGAGCGACTTGAGTCACTCCTATTAGATTGGTTACATTGCACTGCATGGAGCGTGAGGAGCGACTTGAGTCACTCCTATTAGATTGGTTACATTGCACTGCATGGAGCGACACGAGTCTCTCCTATTAGATTGGTTACATTGCACTGCATGGAGCGTGAGGAGCGACTTGAGTCACTCCTATTAGAATGGTTACATTGCACTGCATGGAGCATGAGGAGCGACTTGAGTCACTCCTATTAGAATGGTTACATTGCACTGCATGGAGCATGAGGAGCGACTTGAGTCACTCCTATTAGAATGGTTACATTGCACTGCATGGAGCGTGAGGAACGACTTGAGTCACTCCTATTAGATTGGTTACATTGCACTGCATGGAGCATGAGGAGCGACTTGAGTCTCTCCTATTAGAATGGTTACATTGCACTGCATGGAGCGTGAGGAGCGACTTGAGTCACTCCTATTAGATTGGTTACATTGCACTGCATGGAGCATGAGGAGCGACTTGAGTCACTCCTATTAGAATGGTTACATTGCACTGCATGGAGCATGAGGAGCGACTTGAGTCACTCCTATTAGATTGGTTACATTGCACTGCATGGAGCGACACGAGTCTCTCCTATTAGATTGGTTACATTGCACTGCATGGAGCATGAGGAGCGACTTGAGTCACTCCTATTAGAATGGTTACATTGCACTGCATGGAGCGTGAGGAGCGACTTGAGTCTCTCCTATTAGAATGGTTACATTGCACTGCATGGAGCGTGAGGAGCGACTTGAGTCACTCCTATTAGATTGGTTACATTGCACTGCATGGAGCGACACGAGTCTCTCCTATTAGATTGGTTACATTGCACTGCATGGAGCGTGAGGAGCGACTTGAGTCACTCCTATTAGATTGGTTACATTGCACTGCATGGAGCGTGAGGAGCGACTTGAGTCACTCCTATTAGATTGGTTACATTGCACTGCATGGAGCGACACGAGTCTCTCCTATTAGATTGGTTACATTGCACTGCATGGAGCGTGAGGAGCGACTTGAGTCACTCCTATTAGAATGGTTACATTGCACTGCATGGAGCGTGAGGAGCGACTTGAGTCACTCCTATTAGAATGGTTACATTGCACTGCATGGAGCATGAGGAGCGACTTGAGTCACTCCTATTAGATTGGTTACATTGCACTGCATGGAGCGTGAGGAGCGACTTGAGTCACTCCTATTAGATTGGTTACATTGCACTGCATGGAGCGTGAGGAGCGACTTGAGTCACTCCTATTAGATTGGTTACATTGCACTGCATGGAGCGTGAGGAGCGACTTGAGTCACTCCTATTAGATTGGTTACATTGCACTGCATGGAGCGACGAGTCTCTCCTATTAGATTGGTTACATTGCACTGCATGGAGCGTGAGGAGCGACTTGAGTCACTCCTATTAGAATGGTTACATTGCACTGCATGGAGCATGAGGAGCGACTTGAGTCACTCCTATTAGATTGGTTACATTGCACTGCATGGAGCGTGAGGAGCGACTTGAGTCACTCCTATTAGATTGGTTACATTGCACTGCATGGAGCGACACGAGTCTCTCCTATTAGATTGGTTACATTGCACTGCATGGAGCGTGAGGAGCGACTTGAGTCACTCCTATTAGAATGGTTACATTGCACTGCATGGAGCATGAGGAGCGACTTGAGTCACTCCTATTAGAATGGTTACATTGCACTGCATGGAGCATGAGGAGCGACTTGAGTCACTCCTATTAGATTGGTTACATTGCACTGCATGGAGCGTGAGGAGCGACTTGAGTCACTCCTATTAGATTGGTTACATTGCACTGCATGGAGCGTGAGGAGCGACTTGAGTCACTCCTATTAGATTGGTTACATTGCACTGCATGGAGCGACACGAGTCTCTCCTATTAGATTGGTTACATTGCACTGCATGGAGCGTGAGGAGCGACTTGAGTCACTCCTATTAGAATGGTTACATTGCACTGCATGGAGCGTGAGGAGCGACTTGAGTCACTCCTATTAGATTGGTTACATTGCACTGCATGGAGCGTGAGGAGCGACTTGAGTCACTCCTATTAGATTGGTTACATTGCACTGCATGGAGCGACACGAGTCTCTACTATTAGATTGGTTACATTGCACTGCATGGAGCGTGAGGAGCGACTTGAGTCACTCCTATTAGATTGGTTACATTGCACTGCATGGAGCGTGAGGAGCGACTTGAGTCACTCCTATTAGATTGGTTACATTGCACTGCATGGAGCGACACGAGTCTCTCCTATTAGATTGGTTACATTGCACTGCATGGAGCGTGAGGAGCGACTTGAGTCACTCCTATTAGAATGGTTACATTGCACTGCATGGAGCATGAGGAGCGACTTGAGTCACTCCTATTAGATTGGTTACATTGCACTGCATGGAGCGACACGAGTCTCTCCTATTAGATTGGTTACATTGCACTGCATGGAGCGTGAGGAGCGACTTGAGTCACTCCTATTAGAATGGTTACATTGCACTGCATGGAGCGTGAGGAGCGACTTGAGTCTCTCCTATTAGAATGGTTACATTGCACTGCATGGAGCGTGAGGAGCGACTTGAGTCACTCCTATTAGATTGGTTACATTGCACTGCATGGAGCGACACGAGTCTCTCCTATTAGAATGGTTACATTGCACTGCATGGAGCGTGAGGAGCGACTTGAGTCACTCCTATTAGATTGGTTACATTGCACTGCATGGAGCGACACGAGTCTCTCCTATTAGATTGGTTACATTGCACTGCATGGAGCGTGAGGAGCGACACGAGTCTCTCCTATTAGATTGGTTACATTGCACTGCATGGAGCGTGAGGAGCGACACGAGTCTCTCCTATTAGAAGGATTACATTGCACTGCATGGAGCGTGAGGAGCGACACGAGTCTCTCCTATTAGAAGGATTACATTGCACTGCATGGAGCGTGAGGAGCGACACGAGTCACTCCTATTAGAATGGTTACATTGCACTGCATGGAGCATGAGGAGCGACTTGAGTCACTCCTATTAGAATGGTTACATTGCACTGCATGGAGCGTGAGGAGCGACTTGAGTCACTCCTATTAGAATGGTTACATTGCACTGCATGGAGCATGAGGAGCGACTTGAGTCACTCCTATTAGAATGGTTACATTGCACTGCATGGAGCATGAGGAGCGACTTGAGTCACTCCTATTAGAATGGTTACATTGCACTGCATGGAGCGACACGAGTCTCTCCTATTAGATTGGTTACATTGCACTGCATGGAGCGTGAGGAGCGACTTGAGTCACTCCTATTAGAATGGTTACATTGCACTGCATGGAGCATGAGGAGCGACTTGAGTCACTCCTATTAGAATGGTTACATTGCACTGCATGGAGCATGAGGAGCGACTTGAGTCACTCCTATTAGATTGGTTACATTGCACTGCATGGAGCGTGAGGAGCGACACGAGTCTCTCCTATTAGATTGGTTACATTGCACTGCATGGAGCGTGAGGAGCGACACGAGTCTCTCCTATTAGAATGGTTACATTGCACTGCATGGAGCATGAGGAGCGACTTGAGTCTCTCCTATTAGATTGGTTACATTGCACTGCATGGAGCGTGAGGAGCGACACGAGTCTCTCCTATTAGATTGGTTACATTGCACTGCATGGAGCGTGAGGAGCGACACGAGTCTCTCCTATTAGAAGGATTACATTGCACTGCATGGAGCGTGAGGAGCGACACGAGTCTCTCCTATTAGAAGGATTACATTGCACTGCATGGAGCGTGAGGAGCGACACGAGTCACTCCTATTAGAATGGTTACATTGCACTGCATGGAGCATGAGGAGCGACTTGAGTCACTCCTATTAGAATGGTTACATTGCACTGCATGGAGCGTGAGGAGCGACTTGAGTCACTCCTATTAGAATGGTTACATTGCACTGCATGGAGCATGAGGAGCGACTTGAGTCACTCCTATTAGATTGGTTACATTGCACTGCATGGAGCGTGAGGAGCGACTTGAGTCACTCCTATTAGATTGGTTACATTGCACTGCATGGAGCGTGAGGAGCGACTTGAGTCACTCCTATTAGATTGGTTACATTGCACTGCATGGAGCGACACGAGTCTCTCCTATTAGATTGGTTACATTGCACTGCATGGAGCGTGAGGAGCGACTTGAGTCACTCCTATTAGATTGGTTACATTGCACTGCATGGAGCGACACGAGTCTCTCCTATTAGATTGGTTACATTGCACTGCATGGAGCGTGAGGAGCGACACGAGTCTCTCCTATTAGATTGGTTACATTGCACTGCATGGAGCGTGAGGAGCGACACGAGTCTCTCCTATTAGAAGGATTACATTGCACTGCATGGAGCGTGAGGAGCGACACGAGTCTCTCCTATTAGAAGGATTACATTGCACTGCATGGAGCGTGAGGAGCGACTTGAGTCACTCCTATTAGATTGGTTACATTGCACTGCATGGAGCGACACGAGTCTCTCCTATTAGATTGGTTACATTGCACTGCATGGAGCGTGAGGAGCGACTTGAGTCACTCCTATTAGAATGGTTACATTGCACTGCATGGAGCATGAGGAGCGACTTGAGTCACTCCTATTAGAATGGTTACATTGCACTGCATGGAGCATGAGGAGCGACTTGAGTCACTCCTATTAGAATGGTTACATTGCACTGCATGGAGCGTGAGGAACGACTTGAGTCTCTCCTATTAGAATGGTTACATTGCACTGCATGGAGCGTGAGGAGCGACTTGAGTCACTCCTATTAGATTGGTTACATTGCACTGCATGGAGCATGAGGAGCGACTTGAGTCACTCCTATTAGATTGGTTACATTGCACTGCATGGAGCGTGAGGAGCGACTTGAGTCACTCCTATTAGATTGGTTACATTGCACTGCATGGAGCGACACGAGTCTCTCCTATTAGATTGGTTACATTGCACTGCATGGAGCGTGAGGAGCGACTTGAGTCACTCCTATTAGAATGGTTACATTGCACTGCATGGAGCATGAGGAGCGACTTGAGTCACTCCTATTAGAATGGTTACATTGCACTGCATGGAGCGTGAGGAGCGACTTGAGTCACTCCTATTAGATTGGTTACATTGCACTGCATGGAGCGTGAGGAGCGACTTGAGTCTCTCCTATTAGAATGGTTACATTGCACTGCATGGAGCGTGAGGAGCGACTTGAGTCACTCCTATTAGAATGGTTACATTGCACTGCATGGAGCATGAGGAGCGACTTGAGTCACTCCTATTAGATTGGTTACATTGCACTGCATGGAGCGACACGAGTCTCTCCTATTAGATTGGTTACATTGCACTGCATGGAGCATGAGGAGCGACTTGAGTCACTCCTATTAGAATGGTTACATTGCACTGCATGGAGCGTGAGGAGCGACTTGAGTCTCTCCTATTAGAATGGTTACATTGCACTGCATGGAGCGTGAGGAGCGACTTGAGTCACTCCTATTAGATTGGTTACATTGCACTGCATGGAGCGTGAGGAGCGACTTGAGTCACTCCTATTAGATTGGTTACATTGCACTGCATGGAGCGACACGAGTCTCTCCTATTAGATTGGTTACATTGCACTGCATGGAGCGTGAGGAGCGACTTGAGTCACTCCTATTAGATTGGTTACATTGCACTGCATGGAGCATGAGGAGCGACTTGAGTCACTCCTATTAGATTGGTTACATTGCACTGCATGGAGCGACACGAGTCTCTCCTATTAGATTGGTTACATTGCACTGCATGGAGCGTGAGGAGCGACTTGAGTCACTCCTATTAGAATGGTTACATTGCACTGCATGGAGCATGAGGAGCGACTTGAGTCACTCCTATTAGAATGGTTACATTGCACTGCATGGAGCGTGAGGAGCGACTTGAGTCACTCCTATTAGAATGGTTACATTGCACTGCATGGAGCATGAGGAGCGACTTGAGTCACTCCTATTAGATTGGTTACATTGCACTGCATGGAGCGTGAGGAGCGACTTGAGTCACTCCTATTAGATTGGTTACATTGCACTGCATGGAGCGACACGAGTCTCTCCTATTAGATTGGTTACATTGCACTGCATGGAGCGTGAGGAGCGACTTGAGTCACTCCTATTAGATTGGTTACATTGCACTGCATGGAGCGTGAGGAGCGACTTGAGTCACTCCTATTAGATTGGTTACATTGCACTGCATGGAGCGACACGAGTCTCTCCTATTAGATTGGTTACATTGCACTGCATGGAGCGTGAGGAGCGACTTGAGTCACTCCTATTAGAATGGTTACATTGCACTGCATGGAGCATGAGGAGCGACTTGAGTCACTCCTATTAGAATGGTTACATTGCACTGCATGGAGCATGAGGAGCGACTTGAGTCACTCCTATTAGATTGGTTACATTGCACTGCATGGAGCGTGAGGAGCGACTTGAGTCACTCCTATTAGATTGGTTACATTGCACTGCATGGAGCGTGAGGAGCGACTTGAGTCACTCCTATTAGAAGGATTACATTGCACTGCATGGAGCGTGAGGAGCGACTTGAGTCACTCCTATTAGATTGGTTACATTGCACTGCATGGAGCGACACGAGTCTCTCCTATTAGATTGGTTACATTGCACTGCATGGAGCGTGAGGAGCGACTTGAGTCACTCCTATTAGAATGGTTACATTGCACTGCATGGAGCATGAGGAGCGACTTGAGTCACTCCTATTAGAATGGTTACATTGCACTGCATGGAGCGTGAGGAGCGACTTGAGTCTCTCCTATTAGATTGGTTACATTGCACTGCATGGAGCGTGAGGAGCGACTTGAGTCACTCCTATTAGATTGGTTACATTGCACTGCATGGAGCGACACGAGTCTCTCCTATTAGATTGGTTACATTGCACTGCATGGAGCGTGAGGAGCGACTTGAGTCACTCCTATTAGAATGGTTACATTGCACTGCATGGAGCATGAGGAGCGACTTGAGTCACTCCTATTAGAATGGTTACATTGCACTGCATGGAGCGTGAGGAGCGACTTGAGTCACTCCTATTAGAATGGTTACATTGCACTGCATGGAGCATGAGGAGCGACTTGAGTCACTCCTATTAGATTGGTTACATTGCACTGCATGGAGCGTGAGGAGCGACTTGAGTCACTCCTATTAGATTGATTACATTGCACTGCATGGAGCGACACGAGTCTCTCCTATTAGATTGGTTACATTGCACTGCATGGAGCGTGAGGAGCGACTTGAGTCACTCCTATTAGATTGGTTACATTGCACTGCATGGAGCGTGAGGAGCGACTTGAGTCACTCCTATTAGATTGGTTACATTGCACTGCATGGAGCGACACGAGTCTCTCCTATTAGATTGGTTACATTGCACTGCATGGAGCGTGAGGAGCGACTTGAGTCACTCCTATTAGAATGGTTACATTGCACTGCATGGAGCATGAGGAGCGACTTGAGTCACTCCTATTAGAATGGTTACATTGCACTGCATGGAGCATGAGGAGCGACTTGAGTCACTCCTATTAGATTGGTTACATTGCACTGCATGGAGCGTGAGGAGCGACTTGAGTCACTCCTATTAGATTGGTTACATTGCACTGCATGGAGCGTGAGGAGCGACTTGAGTCACTCCTATTAGATTGGTTACATTGCACTGCATGGAGCGTGAGGAGCGACTTGAGTCACTCCTATTAGATTGGTTACATTGCACTGCATGGAGCGACACGAGTCTCTCCTATTAGATTGGTTACATTGCACTGCATGGAGCGTGAGGAGCGACTTGAGTCACTCCTATTAGAATGGTTACATTGCACTGCATGGAGCATGAGGAGCGACTTGAGTCTCTCCTATTAGAATGGTTACATTGCACTGCATGGAGCGTGAGGAGCGACTTGAGTCACTCCTATTAGATTGGTTACATTGCACTGCATGGAGCGTGAGGAGCGACTTGAGTCACTCCTATTAGATTGGTTACATTGCACTGCATGGAGCGACACGAGTCTCTACTATTAGATTGGTTACATTGCACTGCATGGAGCGTGAGGAGCGACTTGAGTCTCTCCTATTAGAATGGTTACATTGCACTGCATGGAGCGTGAGGAGCGACTTGAGTCACTCCTATTAGATTGGTTACATTGCACTGCATGGAGCGACACGAGTCTCTACTATTAGATTGGTTACATTGCACTGCATGGAGCGTGAGGAGCGACTTGAGTCTCTCCTATTAGAATGGTTACATTGCACTGCATGGAGCGTGAGGAGCGACTTGAGTCACTCCTATTAGATTGGTTACATTGCACTGCATGGAGCGACACGAGTCTCTACTATTAGATTGGTTACATTGCACTGCATGGAGCGTGAGGAGCGACACGAGTCTCTCCTATTAGATTGGTTACATTGCACTGCATGGAGCGTGAGGAGCGACACGAGTCTCTCCTATTAGATTGGTTACATTGCACTGCATGGAGCGTGAGGAGCGACACGAGTCTCTCCTATTAGAAGGATTACATTGCACTGCATGGAGCGTGAGGAGCGACACGAGTCACTCCTATTAGATTGGTTACATTGCACTGCATGGAGCGTGAGGAGCGACACGAGTCTCTCCTATTAGAAGGATTACATTGCACTGCATGGAGCGTGAGGAGCGACTTGAGTCACTCCTATTAGATTGGTTACATTGCACTGCATGGAGCGACACGAGTCTCTCCTATTAGATTGGTTACATTGCACTGCATGGAGCGTGAGGAGCGACTTGAGTCACTCCTATTAGAATGGTTACATTGCACTGCATGGAGCATGAGGAGCGACTTGAGTCACTCCTATTAGAATGGTTACATTGCACTGCATGGAGCATGAGGAGCGACTTGAGTCACTCCTATTAGAATGGTTACATTGCACTGCATGGAGCGTGAGGAACGACTTGAGTCTCTCCTATTAGAATGGTTACATTGCACTGCATGGAGCGTGAGGAGCGACTTGAGTCACTCCTATTAGAATGGTTACATTGCACTGCATGGAGCATGAGGAGCGACTTGAGTCACTCCTATTAGATTGGTTACATTGCACTGCATGGAGCGACGCGAGTCTCTCCTATTAGATTGGTTACATTGCACTGCATGGAGCATGAGGAGCGACTTGAGTCACTCCTATTAGAATGGTTACATTGCACTGCATGGAGCGTGAGGAGCGACTTGAGTCTCTCCTATTAGAATGGTTACATTGCACTGCATGGAGCGTGAGGAGCGACTTGAGTCACTCCTATTAGATTGGTTACATTGCACTGCATGGAGCGTGAGGAGCGACTTGAGTCACTCCTATTAGATTGGTTACATTGCACTGCATGGAGCGACACGAGTCTCTCCTATTAGATTGGTTACATTGCACTGCATGGAGCGTGAGGAGCGACTTGAGTCACTCCTATTAGATTGGTTACATTGCACTGCATGGAGCGTGAGGAGCGACTTGAGTCACTCCTATTAGATTGGTTACATTGCACTGCATGGAGCGACACGAGTCTCTCCTATTAGATTGGTTACATTGCACTGCATGGAGCGTGAGGAGCGACTTGAGTCACTCCTATTAGAATGGTTACATTGCACTGCATGGAGCGTGAGGAGCGACTTGAGTCACTCCTATTAGAATGGTTACATTGCACTGCATGGAGCATGAGGAGCGACTTGAGTCACTCCTATTAGATTGGTTACATTGCACTGCATGGAGCGTGAGGAGCGACTTGAGTCACTCCTATTAGATTGGTTACATTGCACTGCATGGAGCGACACGAGTCTCTCCTATTAGATTGGTTACATTGCACTGCATGGAGCGTGAGGAGCGACTTGAGTCACTCCTATTAGATTGGTTACATTGCACTGCATGGAGCGTGAGGAGCGACTTGAGTCACTCCTATTAGATTGGTTACATTGCACTGCATGGAGCGACACGAGTCTCTCCTATTAGATTGGTTACATTGCACTGCATGGAGCGTGAGGAGCGACTTGAGTCACTCCTATTAGAATGGTTACATTGCACTGCATGGAGCATGAGGAGCGACTTGAGTCACTCCTATTAGATTGGTTACATTGCACTGCATGGAGCGTGAGGAGCGACTTGAGTCACTCCTATTAGATTGGTTACATTGCACTGCATGGAGCGTGAGGAGCGACTTGAGTCACTCCTATTAGATTGGTTACATTGCACTGCATGGAGCGACACGAGTCTCTCCTATTAGATTGGTTACATTGCACTGCATGGAGCGTGAGGAGCGACTTGAGTCACTCCTATTAGAATGGTTACATTGCACTGCATGGAGCATGAGGAGCGACTTGAGTCACTCCTATTAGAATGGTTACATTGCACTGCATGGAGCGTGAGGAGCGACTTGAGTCTCTCCTATTAGATTGGTTACATTGCACTGCATGGAGCGTGAGGAGCGACTTGAGTCACTCCTATTAGATTGGTTACATTGCACTGCATGGAGCGACACGAGTCTCTCCTATTAGATTGGTTACATTGCACTGCATGGAGCGTGAGGAGCGACTTGAGTCACTCCTATTAGATTGGTTACATTGCACTGCATGGAGCGTGAGGAGCGACTTGAGTCACTCCTATTAGATTGGTTACATTGCACTGCATGGAGCGACACGAGTCTCTCCTATTAGATTGGTTACATTGCACTGCATGGAGCGTGAGGAGCGACTTGAGTCACTCCTATTAGAATGGTTACATTGCACTGCATGGAGCGACTTGAGTCACTCCTATTAGAATGGTTACATTGCACTGCATGGAGCATGAGGAGCGACTTGAGTCACTCCTATTAGAATGGTTACATTGCACTGCATGGAGCGTGAGGAGCGACTTGAGTCTCTCCTATTAGAATGGTTACATTGCACTGCATGGAGCGTGAGGAGCGACTTGAGTCACTCCTATTAGATTGGTTACATTGCACTGCATGGAGCGTGAGGAGCGACTTGAGTCACTCCTATTAGATTGGTTACATTGCACTGCATGGAGCGACACGAGTCTCTACTATTAGATTGGTTACATTGCACTGCATGGAGCGTGAGGAGCGACTTGAGTCTCTCCTATTAGAATGGTTACATTGCACTGCATGGAGCGTGAGGAGCGACTTGAGTCACTCCTATTAGATTGGTTACATTGCACTGCATGGAGCGACACGAGTCTCTACTATTAGATTGGTTACATTGCACTGCATGGAGCGTGAGGAGCGACTTGAGTCTCTCCTATTAGAATGGTTACATTGCACTGCATGGAGCGTGAGGAGCGACACGAGTCTCTCCTATTAGAA
Source organism: Rana muscosa (assembly GCA_029206835.1). Lineage (NCBI taxonomy): Eukaryota > Metazoa > Chordata > Amphibia > Anura > Ranidae > Rana > Rana muscosa. Next base: position 855,737,870 of record CM055117.1, read on the forward strand.
GGATTACATTGCACTGCATGGAGCGTGAGGAGCGACACGAGTCTCTCCTATTAGAAGGATTACATTGCACTGCATGGAGCGTGAGGAGCGACTTGAGTCACTCCTATTAGATTGGTTACATTGCACTGCATGGAGCGTGAGGAGCGACTTGAGTCACTCCTATTAGATTGGTTACATTGCACTGCATGGAGCGACACGAGTCTCTACTATTAGATTGGTTACATTGCACTGCATGGAGCGTGAGGAGCGACTTGAGTCTCTCCTATTAGAATGGTTACATTGCACTGCATGGAGCGTGAGGAGCGACTTGAGTCACTCCTATTAGATTGGTTACATTGCACTGCATGGAGCGACACGAGTCTCTACTATTAGATTGGTTACATTGCACTGCATGGAGCGTGAGGAGCGACTTGAGTCTCTCCTATTAGAATGGTTACATTGCACTGCATGGAGCGTGAGGAGCGACTTGAGTCACTCCTATTAGATTGGTTACATTGCACTGCATGGAGCGTGAGGAGCGACTTGAGTCACTCCTATTAGATTGGTTACATTGCACTGCATGGAGCGACACGAGTCTCTCCTATTAGATTGGTTACATTGCACTGCATGGAGCGTGAGGAGCGACTTGAGTCACTCCTATTAGAATGGTTACATTGCACTGCATGGAGCATGAGGAGCGACTTGAGTCACTCCTATTAGAATGGTTACATTGCACTGCATGGAGCGTGAGGAGCGACTTGAGTCTCTCCTATTAGAATGGTTACATTGCACTGCATGGAGCGTGAGGAGCGACTTGAGTCACTCCTATTAGATTGGTTACATTGCACTGCATGGAGCGTGAGGAGCGACTTGAGTCACTCCTATTAGATTGGTTACATTGCACTGCATGGAGCGACACGAGTCTCTACTATTAGATTGGTTACATTGCACTGCATGGAGCGTGAGGAGCGACTTGAGTCTCTCCTATTAGAATGGTTACATTGCACTGCATGGAGCGTGAGGAGCGACTTGAGTCACTCCTATTAGATTGGTTACATTGCACTGCATGGAGCGACACGAGTCTCTACTATTAGATTGGTTACATTGCACTGCATGGAGCGTGAGGAGCGACTTGAGTCTCTCCTATTAGAATGGTTACATTGCACTGCATGGAGCGTGAGGAGCGACACGAGTCTCTCCTATTAGAAGGATTACATTGCACTGCATGGAGCGTGAGGAGCGACACGAGTCTCTCCTATTAGAAGGATTACATTGCACTGCATGGAGCGTGAGGAGCGACTTGAGTCACTCCTATTAGATTGGTTACATTGCACTGCATGGAGCGTGAGGAGCGACTTGAGTCACTCCTATTAGATTGGTTACATTGCACTGCATGGAGCGACACGAGTCTCTACTATTAGATTGGTTACATTGCACTGCATGGAGCGTGAGGAGCGACTTGAGTCTCTCCTATTAGAATGGTTACATTGCACTGCATGGAGCGTGAGGAGCGACTTGAGTCACTCCTATTAGATTGGTTACATTGCACTGCATGGAGCGACACGAGTCTCTCCTATTAGATTGGTTACATTGCACTGCATGGAGCGTGAGGAGCGACTTGAGTCACTCCTATTAGAATGGTTACATTGCACTGCATGGAGCGTGAGGAGCGACTTGAGTCACTCCTATTAGATTGGTTACATTGCACTGCATGGAGCGTGAGGAGCGACTTGAGTCACTCCTATTAGATTGGTTACATTGCACTGCATGGAGCGTGAGGAGCGACTTGAGTCACTCCTATTAGATTGGTTACATTGCACTGCATGGAGCGACACGAGTCTCTCCTATTAGATTGGTTACATTGCACTGCATGGAGCGTGAGGAGCGACTTGAGTCACTCCTATTAGAATGGTTACATTGCACTGCATGGAGCATGAGGAGCGACTTGAGTCACTCCTATTAGAATGGTTACATTGCACTGCATGGAGCATGAGGAGCGACTTGAGTCACTCCTATTAGATTGGTTACATTGCACTGCATGGAGCGTGAGGAGCGACTTGAGTCACTCCTATTAGATTGGTTACATTGCACTGCATGGAGCGACACGAGTCTCTCCTATTAGATTGGTTACATTGCACTGCATGGAGCGTGAGGAGCGACTTGAGTCACTCCTATTAGAATGGTTACATTGCACTGCATGGAGCGTGAGGAGCGACTTGAGTCTCTCCTATTAGAATGGTTACATTGCACTGCATGGAGCGTGAGGAGCGACTTGAGTCACTCCTATTAGATTGGTTACATTGCACTGCATGGAGCGTGAGGAGCGACTTGAGTCACTCCTATTAGATTGGTTACATTGCACTGCATGGAGCGACACGAGTCTCTACTATTAGATTGGTTACATTGCACTGCATGGAGCGTGAGGAGCGACTTGAGTCTCTCCTATTAGAATGGTTACATTGCACTGCATGGAGCGTGAGGAGCGACTTGAGTCACTCCTATTAGATTGGTTACATTGCACTGCATGGAGCGACACGAGTCTCTACTATTAGATTGGTTACATTGCACTGCATGGAGCGTGAGGAGCGACACGAGTCTCTCCTATTAGATTGGTTACATTGCACTGCATGGAGCGTGAGGAGCGACACGAGTCTCTCCTATTAGAAGGATTACATTGCACTGCATGGAGCGTGAGGAGCGACACGAGTCTCTCCTATTAGAAGGATTACATTGCACTGCATGGAGCGTGAGGAGCGACACGAGTCACTCCTATTAGATTGGTTACATTGCACTGCATGGAGCATGAGGAGCGACTTGAGTCACTCCTATTAGATTGGTTACATTGCACTGCATGGAGCGACACGAGTCTCTCCTATTAGATTGGTTACATTGCACTGCATGGAGCGTGAGGAGCGACACGAGTCTCTCCTATTAGATTGGTTACATTGCACTGCATGGAGCGTGAGGAGCGACTTGAGTCTCTCCTATTAGAATGGTTACATTGCACTGCATGGAGCGTGAGGAGCGACTTGAGTCACTCCTATTAGATTGGTTACATTGCACTGCATGGAGCGACACGAGTCTCTACTATTAGATTGGTTACATTGCACTGCATGGAGCGTGAGGAGCGACACGAGTCTCTCCTATTAGAAGGATTACATTGCACTGCATGGAGCGTGAGGAGCGACACGAGTCTCTCCTATTAGAAGGATTACATTGCACTGCATGGAGCGTGAGGAGCGACACGAGTCACTCCTATTAGAATGGTTACATTGCACTGCATGGAGCATGAGGAGCGACTTGAGTCACTCCTATTAGAATGGTTACATTGCACTGCATGGAGCGTGAGGAGCGACTTGAGTCACTCCTATTAGAATGGTTACATTGCACTGCATGGAGCATGAGGAGCGACTTGAGTCACTCCTATTAGAATGGTTACATTGCACTGCATGGAGCATGAGGAGCGACTTGAGTCACTCCTATTAGAATGGTTACATTGCACTGCATGGAGCATGAGGAGCGACTTGAGTCACTCCTATTAGATTGGTTACATTGCACTGCATGGAGCGTGAGGAGCGACACGAGTCTCTCCTATTAGATTGGTTACATTGCACTGCATGGAGCGTGAGGAGCGACACGAGTCTCTCCTATTAGAATGGTTACATTGCACTGCATGGAGCATGAGGAGCGACTTGAGTCTCTCCTATTAGATTGGTTACATTGCACTGCATGGAGCGTGAGGAGCGACACGAGTCTCTCCTATTAGATTGGTTACATTGCACTGCATGGAGCGTGAGGAGCGACACGAGTCTCTCCTATTAGAAGGATTACATTGCACTGCATGGAGCGTGAGGAGCGACACGAGTCTCTCCTATTAGAAGGATTACATTGCACTGCATGGAGCGTGAGGAGCGACACGAGTCACTCCTATTAGAATGGTTACATTGCACTGCATGGAGCATGAGGAGCGACTTGAGTCACTCCTATTAGAATGGTTACATTGCACTGCATGGAGCGTGAGGAGCGACTTGAGTCACTCCTATTAGAATGGTTACATTGCACTGCATGGAGCATGAGGAGCGACTTGAGTCACTCCTATTAGATTGGTTACATTGCACTGCATGGAGCGTGAGGAGCGACTTGAGTCACTCCTATTAGATTGGTTACATTGCACTGCATGGAGCGACACGAGTCTCTCCTATTAGATTGGTTACATTGCACTGCATGGAGCGTGAGGAGCGACTTGAGTCACTCCTATTAGAATGGTTACATTGCACTGCATGGAGCATGAGGAGCGACTTGAGTCACTCCTATTAGAATGGTTACATTGCACTGCATGGAGCATGAGGAGCGACTTGAGTCACTCCTATTAGAATGGTTACATTGCACTGCATGGAGCGTGAGGAACGACTTGAGTCACTCCTATTAGATTGGTTACATTGCACTGCATGGAGCATGAGGAGCGACTTGAGTCTCTCCTATTAGAATGGTTACATTGCACTGCATGGAGCGTGAGGAGCGACTTGAGTCACTCCTATTAGATTGGTTACATTGCACTGCATGGAGCATGAGGAGCGACTTGAGTCACTCCTATTAGAATGGTTACATTGCACTGCATGGAGCATGAGGAGCGACTTGAGTCACTCCTATTAGATTGGTTACATTGCACTGCATGGAGCGACACGAGTCTCTCCTATTAGATTGGTTACATTGCACTGCATGGAGCATGAGGAGCGACTTGAGTCACTCCTATTAGAATGGTTACATTGCACTGCATGGAGCGTGAGGAGCGACTTGAGTCTCTCCTATTAGAATGGTTACATTGCACTGCATGGAGCGTGAGGAGCGACTTGAGTCACTCCTATTAGATTGGTTACATTGCACTGCATGGAGCGACACGAGTCTCTCCTATTAGATTGGTTACATTGCACTGCATGGAGCGTGAGGAGCGACTTGAGTCACTCCTATTAGATTGGTTACATTGCACTGCATGGAGCGTGAGGAGCGACTTGAGTCACTCCTATTAGATTGGTTACATTGCACTGCATGGAGCGACACGAGTCTCTCCTATTAGATTGGTTACATTGCACTGCATGGAGCGTGAGGAGCGACTTGAGTCACTCCTATTAGAATGGTTACATTGCACTGCATGGAGCGTGAGGAGCGACTTGAGTCACTCCTATTAGAATGGTTACATTGCACTGCATGGAGCATGAGGAGCGACTTGAGTCACTCCTATTAGATTGGTTACATTGCACTGCATGGAGCGTGAGGAGCGACTTGAGTCACTCCTATTAGATTGGTTACATTGCACTGCATGGAGCGTGAGGAGCGACTTGAGTCACTCCTATTAGATTGGTTACATTGCACTGCATGGAGCGTGAGGAGCGACTTGAGTCACTCCTATTAGATTGGTTACATTGCACTGCATGGAGCGACGAGTCTCTCCTATTAGATTGGTTACATTGCACTGCATGGAGCGTGAGGAGCGACTTGAGTCACTCCTATTAGAATGGTTACATTGTACTGCATGGAGCATGAGGAGCGACTTGAGTCACTCCTATTAGATTGGTTACATTGCACTGCATGGAGCGTGAGGAGCGACTTGAGTCACTCCTATTAGATTGGTTACATTGCACTGCATGGAGCGACACGAGTCTCTCCTATTAGATTGGTTACATTGCACTGCATGGAGCGTGAGGAGCGACTTGAGTCACTCCTATTAGAATGGTTACATTGCACTGCATGGAGCATGAGGAGCGACTTGAGTCACTCCTATTAGAATGGTTACATTGCACTGCATGGAGCATGAGGAGCGACTTGAGTCACTCCTATTAGATTGGTTACATTGCACTGCATGGAGCGTGAGGAGCGACTTGAGTCACTCCTATTAGATTGGTTACATTGCACTGCATGGAGCGTGAGGAGCGACTTGAGTCACTCCTATTAGATTGGTTACATTGCACTGCATGGAGCGACACGAGTCTCTCCTATTAGATTGGTTACATTGCACTGCATGGAGCGTGAGGAGCGACTTGAGTCACTCCTATTAGAATGGTTACATTGCACTGCATGGAGCGTGAGGAGCGACTTGAGTCACTCCTATTAGATTGGTTACATTGCACTGCATGGAGCGTGAGGAGCGACTTGAGTCACTCCTATTAGATTGGTTACATTGCACTGCATGGAGCGACACGAGTCTCTACTATTAGATTGGTTACATTGCACTGCATGGAGCGTGAGGAGCGACTTGAGTCACTCCTATTAGATTGGTTACATTGCACTGCATGGAGCGTGAGGAGCGACTTGAGTCACTCCTATTAGATTGGTTACATTGCACTGCATGGAGCGACACGAGTCTCTCCTATTAGATTGGTTACATTGCACTGCATGGAGCGTGAGGAGCGACTTGAGTCACTCCTATTAGAATGGTTACATTGCACTGCATGGAGCATGAGGAGCGACTTGAGTCACTCCTATTAGATTGGTTACATTGCACTGCATGGAGCGACACGAGTCTCTCCTATTAGATTGGTTACATTGCACTGCATGGAGCGTGAGGAGCGACTTGAGTCACTCCTATTAGAATGGTTACATTGCACTGCATGGAGCGTGAGGAGCGACTTGAGTCTCTCCTATTAGAATGGTTACATTGCACTGCATGGAGCGTGAGGAGCGACTTGAGTCACTCCTATTAGATTGGTTACATTGCACTGCATGGAGCGACACGAGTCTCTCCTATTAGAATGGTTACATTGCACTGCATGGAGCGTGAGGAGCGACTTGAGTCACTCCTATTAGATTGGTTACATTGCACTGCATGGAGCGACACGAGTCTCTCCTATTAGATTGGTTACATTGCACTGCATGGAGCGTGAGGAGCGACACGAGTCTCTCCTATTAGATTGGTTACATTGCACTGCATGGAGCGTGAGGAGCGACACGAGTCTCTCCTATTAGAAGGATTACATTGCACTGCATGGAGCGTGAGGAGCGACACGAGTCTCTCCTATTAGAAGGATTACATTGCACTGCATGGAGCGTGAGGAGCGACACGAGTCACTCCTATTAGAATGGTTACATTGCACTGCATGGAGCATGAGGAGCGACTTGAGTCACTCCTATTAGAATGGTTACATTGCACTGCATGGAGCGTGAGGAGCGACTTGAGTCACTCCTATTAGAATGGTTACATTGCACTGCATGGAGCATGAGGAGCGACTTGAGTCACTCCTATTAGAATGGTTACATTGCACTGCATGGAGCATGAGGAGCGACTTGAGTCACTCCTATTAGAATGGTTACATTGCACTGCATGGAGCGACACGAGTCTCTCCTATTAGATTGGTTACATTGCACTGCATGGAGCGTGAGGAGCGACTTGAGTCACTCCTATTAGAATGGTTACATTGCACTGCATGGAGCATGAGGAGCGACTTGAGTCACTCCTATTAGAATGGTTACATTGCACTGCATGGAGCATGAGGAGCGACTTGAGTCACTCCTATTAGATTGGTTACATTGCACTGCATGGAGCGTGAGGAGCGACACGAGTCTCTCCTATTAGATTGGTTACATTGCACTGCATGGAGCGTGAGGAGCGACACGAGTCTCTCCTATTAGAATGGTTACATTGCACTGCATGGAGCATGAGGAGCGACTTGAGTCTCTCCTATTAGATTGGTTACATTGCACTGCATGGAGCGTGAGGAGCGACACGAGTCTCTCCTATTAGATTGGTTACATTGCACTGCATGGAGCGTGAGGAGCGACACGAGTCTCTCCTATTAGAAGGATTACATTGCACTGCATGGAGCGTGAGGAGCGACACGAGTCTCTCCTATTAGAAGGATTACATTGCACTGCATGGAGCGTGAGGAGCGACACGAGTCACTCCTATTAGAATGGTTACATTGCACTGCATGGAGCATGAGGAGCGACTTGAGTCACTCCTATTAGAATGGTTACATTGCACTGCATGGAGCGTGAGGAGCGACTTGAGTCACTCCTATTAGAATGGTTACATTGCACTGCATGGAGCATGAGGAGCGACTTGAGTCACTCCTATTAGATTGGTTACATTGCACTGCATGGAGCGTGAGGAGCGACTTGAGTCACTCCTATTAGATTGGTTACATTGCACTGCATGGAGCGTGAGGAGCGACTTGAGTCACTCCTATTAGATTGGTTACATTGCACTGCATGGAGCGACACGAGTCTCTCCTATTAGATTGGTTACATTGCACTGCATGGAGCGTGAGGAGCGACTTGAGTCACTCCTATTAGATTGGTTACATTGCACTGCATGGAGCGACACGAGTCTCTCCTATTAGATTGGTTACATTGCACTGCATGGAGCGTGAGGAGCGACACGAGTCTCTCCTATTAGATTGGTTACATTGCACTGCATGGAGCGTGAGGAGCGACACGAGTCTCTCCTATTAGAAGGATTACATTGCACTGCATGGAGCGTGAGGAGCGACACGAGTCTCTCCTATTAGAAGGATTACATTGCACTGCATGGAGCGTGAGGAGCGACTTGAGTCACTCCTATTAGATTGGTTACATTGCACTGCATGGAGCGACACGAGTCTCTCCTATTAGATTGGTTACATTGCACTGCATGGAGCGTGAGGAGCGACTTGAGTCACTCCTATTAGAATGGTTACATTGCACTGCATGGAGCATGAGGAGCGACTTGAGTCACTCCTATTAGAATGGTTACATTGCACTGCATGGAGCATGAGGAGCGACTTGAGTCACTCCTATTAGAATGGTTACATTGCACTGCATGGAGCGTGAGGAACGACTTGAGTCTCTCCTATTAGAATGGTTACATTGCACTGCATGGAGCGTGAGGAGCGACTTGAGTCACTCCTATTAGATTGGTTACATTGCACTGCATGGAGCATGAGGAGCGACTTGAGTCACTCCTATTAGATTGGTTACATTGCACTGCATGGAGCGTGAGGAGCGACTTGAGTCACTCCTATTAGATTGGTTACATTGCACTGCATGGAGCGACACGAGTCTCTCCTATTAGATTGGTTACATTGCACTGCATGGAGCGTGAGGAGCGACTTGAGTCACTCCTATTAGAATGGTTACATTGCACTGCATGGAGCATGAGGAGCGACTTGAGTCACTCCTATTAGAATGGTTACATTGCACTGCATGGAGCGTGAGGAGCGACTTGAGTCACTCCTATTAGATTGGTTACATTGCACTGCATGGAGCGTGAGGAGCGACTTGAGTCTCTCCTATTAGAATGGTTACATTGCACTGCATGGAGCGTGAGGAGCGACTTGAGTCACTCCTATTAGAATGGTTACATTGCACTGCATGGAGCATGAGGAGCGACTTGAGTCACTCCTATTAGATTGGTTACATTGCACTGCATGGAGCGACACGAGTCTCTCCTATTAGATTGGTTACATTGCACTGCATGGAGCATGAGGAGCGACTTGAGTCACTCCTATTAGAATGGTTACATTGCACTGCATGGAGCGTGAGGAGCGACTTGAGTCTCTCCTATTAGAATGGTTACATTGCACTGCATGGAGCGTGAGGAGCGACTTGAGTCACTCCTATTAGATTGGTTACATTGCACTGCATGGAGCGTGAGGAGCGACTTGAGTCACTCCTATTAGATTGGTTACATTGCACTGCATGGAGCGACACGAGTCTCTCCTATTAGATTGGTTACATTGCACTGCATGGAGCGTGAGGAGCGACTTGAGTCACTCCTATTAGATTGGTTACATTGCACTGCATGGAGCATGAGGAGCGACTTGAGTCACTCCTATTAGATTGGTTACATTGCACTGCATGGAGCGACACGAGTCTCTCCTATTAGATTGGTTACATTGCACTGCATGGAGCGTGAGGAGCGACTTGAGTCACTCCTATTAGAATGGTTACATTGCACTGCATGGAGCATGAGGAGCGACTTGAGTCACTCCTATTAGAATGGTTACATTGCACTGCATGGAGCGTGAGGAGCGACTTGAGTCACTCCTATTAGAATGGTTACATTGCACTGCATGGAGCATGAGGAGCGACTTGAGTCACTCCTATTAGATTGGTTACATTGCACTGCATGGAGCGTGAGGAGCGACTTGAGTCACTCCTATTAGATTGGTTACATTGCACTGCATGGAGCGACACGAGTCTCTCCTATTAGATTGGTTACATTGCACTGCATGGAGCGTGAGGAGCGACTTGAGTCACTCCTATTAGATTGGTTACATTGCACTGCATGGAGCGTGAGGAGCGACTTGAGTCACTCCTATTAGATTGGTTACATTGCACTGCATGGAGCGACACGAGTCTCTCCTATTAGATTGGTTACATTGCACTGCATGGAGCGTGAGGAGCGACTTGAGTCACTCCTATTAGAATGGTTACATTGCACTGCATGGAGCATGAGGAGCGACTTGAGTCACTCCTATTAGAATGGTTACATTGCACTGCATGGAGCATGAGGAGCGACTTGAGTCACTCCTATTAGATTGGTTACATTGCACTGCATGGAGCGTGAGGAGCGACTTGAGTCACTCCTATTAGATTGGTTACATTGCACTGCATGGAGCGTGAGGAGCGACTTGAGTCACTCCTATTAGAAGGATTACATTGCACTGCATGGAGCGTGAGGAGCGACTTGAGTCACTCCTATTAGATTGGTTACATTGCACTGCATGGAGCGACACGAGTCTCTCCTATTAGATTGGTTACATTGCACTGCATGGAGCGTGAGGAGCGACTTGAGTCACTCCTATTAGAATGGTTACATTGCACTGCATGGAGCATGAGGAGCGACTTGAGTCACTCCTATTAGAATGGTTACATTGCACTGCATGGAGCGTGAGGAGCGACTTGAGTCTCTCCTATTAGATTGGTTACATTGCACTGCATGGAGCGTGAGGAGCGACTTGAGTCACTCCTATTAGATTGGTTACATTGCACTGCATGGAGCGACACGAGTCTCTCCTATTAGATTGGTTACATTGCACTGCATGGAGCGTGAGGAGCGACTTGAGTCACTCCTATTAGAATGGTTACATTGCACTGCATGGAGCATGAGGAGCGACTTGAGTCACTCCTATTAGAATGGTTACATTGCACTGCATGGAGCGTGAGGAGCGACTTGAGTCACTCCTATTAGAATGGTTACATTGCACTGCATGGAGCATGAGGAGCGACTTGAGTCACTCCTATTAGATTGGTTACATTGCACTGCATGGAGCGTGAGGAGCGACTTGAGTCACTCCTATTAGATTGATTACATTGCACTGCATGGAGCGACACGAGTCTCTCCTATTAGATTGGTTACATTGCACTGCATGGAGCGTGAGGAGCGACTTGAGTCACTCCTATTAGATTGGTTACATTGCACTGCATGGAGCGTGAGGAGCGACTTGAGTCACTCCTATTAGATTGGTTACATTGCACTGCATGGAGCGACACGAGTCTCTCCTATTAGATTGGTTACATTGCACTGCATGGAGCGTGAGGAGCGACTTGAGTCACTCCTATTAGAATGGTTACATTGCACTGCATGGAGCATGAGGAGCGACTTGAGTCACTCCTATTAGAATGGTTACATTGCACTGCATGGAGCATGAGGAGCGACTTGAGTCACTCCTATTAGATTGGTTACATTGCACTGCATGGAGCGTGAGGAGCGACTTGAGTCACTCCTATTAGATTGGTTACATTGCACTGCATGGAGCGTGAGGAGCGACTTGAGTCACTCCTATTAGATTGGTTACATTGCACTGCATGGAGCGTGAGGAGCGACTTGAGTCACTCCTATTAGATTGGTTACATTGCACTGCATGGAGCGACACGAGTCTCTCCTATTAGATTGGTTACATTGCACTGCATGGAGCGTGAGGAGCGACTTGAGTCACTCCTATTAGAATGGTTACATTGCACTGCATGGAGCATGAGGAGCGACTTGAGTCTCTCCTATTAGAATGGTTACATTGCACTGCATGGAGCGTGAGGAGCGACTTGAGTCACTCCTATTAGATTGGTTACATTGCACTGCATGGAGCGTGAGGAGCGACTTGAGTCACTCCTATTAGATTGGTTACATTGCACTGCATGGAGCGACACGAGTCTCTACTATTAGATTGGTTACATTGCACTGCATGGAGCGTGAGGAGCGACTTGAGTCTCTCCTATTAGAATGGTTACATTGCACTGCATGGAGCGTGAGGAGCGACTTGAGTCACTCCTATTAGATTGGTTACATTGCACTGCATGGAGCGACACGAGTCTCTACTATTAGATTGGTTACATTGCACTGCATGGAGCGTGAGGAGCGACTTGAGTCTCTCCTATTAGAATGGTTACATTGCACTGCATGGAGCGTGAGGAGCGACTTGAGTCACTCCTATTAGATTGGTTACATTGCACTGCATGGAGCGACACGAGTCTCTACTATTAGATTGGTTACATTGCACTGCATGGAGCGTGAGGAGCGACACGAGTCTCTCCTATTAGATTGGTTACATTGCACTGCATGGAGCGTGAGGAGCGACACGAGTCTCTCCTATTAGATTGGTTACATTGCACTGCATGGAGCGTGAGGAGCGACACGAGTCTCTCCTATTAGAAGGATTACATTGCACTGCATGGAGCGTGAGGAGCGACACGAGTCACTCCTATTAGATTGGTTACATTGCACTGCATGGAGCGTGAGGAGCGACACGAGTCTCTCCTATTAGAAGGATTACATTGCACTGCATGGAGCGTGAGGAGCGACTTGAGTCACTCCTATTAGATTGGTTACATTGCACTGCATGGAGCGACACGAGTCTCTCCTATTAGATTGGTTACATTGCACTGCATGGAGCGTGAGGAGCGACTTGAGTCACTCCTATTAGAATGGTTACATTGCACTGCATGGAGCATGAGGAGCGACTTGAGTCACTCCTATTAGAATGGTTACATTGCACTGCATGGAGCATGAGGAGCGACTTGAGTCACTCCTATTAGAATGGTTACATTGCACTGCATGGAGCGTGAGGAACGACTTGAGTCTCTCCTATTAGAATGGTTACATTGCACTGCATGGAGCGTGAGGAGCGACTTGAGTCACTCCTATTAGAATGGTTACATTGCACTGCATGGAGCATGAGGAGCGACTTGAGTCACTCCTATTAGATTGGTTACATTGCACTGCATGGAGCGACGCGAGTCTCTCCTATTAGATTGGTTACATTGCACTGCATGGAGCATGAGGAGCGACTTGAGTCACTCCTATTAGAATGGTTACATTGCACTGCATGGAGCGTGAGGAGCGACTTGAGTCTCTCCTATTAGAATGGTTACATTGCACTGCATGGAGCGTGAGGAGCGACTTGAGTCACTCCTATTAGATTGGTTACATTGCACTGCATGGAGCGTGAGGAGCGACTTGAGTCACTCCTATTAGATTGGTTACATTGCACTGCATGGAGCGACACGAGTCTCTCCTATTAGATTGGTTACATTGCACTGCATGGAGCGTGAGGAGCGACTTGAGTCACTCCTATTAGATTGGTTACATTGCACTGCATGGAGCGTGAGGAGCGACTTGAGTCACTCCTATTAGATTGGTTACATTGCACTGCATGGAGCGACACGAGTCTCTCCTATTAGATTGGTTACATTGCACTGCATGGAGCGTGAGGAGCGACTTGAGTCACTCCTATTAGAATGGTTACATTGCACTGCATGGAGCGTGAGGAGCGACTTGAGTCACTCCTATTAGAATGGTTACATTGCACTGCATGGAGCATGAGGAGCGACTTGAGTCACTCCTATTAGATTGGTTACATTGCACTGCATGGAGCGTGAGGAGCGACTTGAGTCACTCCTATTAGATTGGTTACATTGCACTGCATGGAGCGACACGAGTCTCTCCTATTAGATTGGTTACATTGCACTGCATGGAGCGTGAGGAGCGACTTGAGTCACTCCTATTAGATTGGTTACATTGCACTGCATGGAGCGTGAGGAGCGACTTGAGTCACTCCTATTAGATTGGTTACATTGCACTGCATGGAGCGACACGAGTCTCTCCTATTAGATTGGTTACATTGCACTGCATGGAGCGTGAGGAGCGACTTGAGTCACTCCTATTAGAATGGTTACATTGCACTGCATGGAGCATGAGGAGCGACTTGAGTCACTCCTATTAGATTGGTTACATTGCACTGCATGGAGCGTGAGGAGCGACTTGAGTCACTCCTATTAGATTGGTTACATTGCACTGCATGGAGCGTGAGGAGCGACTTGAGTCACTCCTATTAGATTGGTTACATTGCACTGCATGGAGCGACACGAGTCTCTCCTATTAGATTGGTTACATTGCACTGCATGGAGCGTGAGGAGCGACTTGAGTCACTCCTATTAGAATGGTTACATTGCACTGCATGGAGCATGAGGAGCGACTTGAGTCACTCCTATTAGAATGGTTACATTGCACTGCATGGAGCGTGAGGAGCGACTTGAGTCTCTCCTATTAGATTGGTTACATTGCACTGCATGGAGCGTGAGGAGCGACTTGAGTCACTCCTATTAGATTGGTTACATTGCACTGCATGGAGCGACACGAGTCTCTCCTATTAGATTGGTTACATTGCACTGCATGGAGCGTGAGGAGCGACTTGAGTCACTCCTATTAGATTGGTTACATTGCACTGCATGGAGCGTGAGGAGCGACTTGAGTCACTCCTATTAGATTGGTTACATTGCACTGCATGGAGCGACACGAGTCTCTCCTATTAGATTGGTTACATTGCACTGCATGGAGCGTGAGGAGCGACTTGAGTCACTCCTATTAGAATGGTTACATTGCACTGCATGGAGCGACTTGAGTCACTCCTATTAGAATGGTTACATTGCACTGCATGGAGCATGAGGAGCGACTTGAGTCACTCCTATTAGAATGGTTACATTGCACTGCATGGAGCGTGAGGAGCGACTTGAGTCTCTCCTATTAGAATGGTTACATTGCACTGCATGGAGCGTGAGGAGCGACTTGAGTCACTCCTATTAGATTGGTTACATTGCACTGCATGGAGCGTGAGGAGCGACTTGAGTCACTCCTATTAGATTGGTTACATTGCACTGCATGGAGCGACACGAGTCTCTACTATTAGATTGGTTACATTGCACTGCATGGAGCGTGAGGAGCGACTTGAGTCTCTCCTATTAGAATGGTTACATTGCACTGCATGGAGCGTGAGGAGCGACTTGAGTCACTCCTATTAGATTGGTTACATTGCACTGCATGGAGCGACACGAGTCTCTACTATTAGATTGGTTACATTGCACTGCATGGAGCGTGAGGAGCGACTTGAGTCTCTCCTATTAGAATGGTTACATTGCACTGCATGGAGCGTGAGGAGCGACACGAGTCTCTCCTATTAGAAGGATTACATTGCACTGCATGGAGCGTGAGGAGCGACACGAGTCTCTCCTATTAGAAGGATTACATTGCACTGCATGGAGCGTGAGGAGCGACTTGAGTCACTCCTATTAGATTGGTTACATTGCACTGCATGGAGCGTGAGGAGCGACTTGAGTCACTCCTATTAGATTGGTTACATTGCACTGCATGGAGCGACACGAGTCTCTACTATTAGATTGGTTACATTGCACTGCATGGAGCGTGAGGAGCGACTTGAGTCTCTCCTATTAGAATGGTTACATTGCACTGCATGGAGCGTGAGGAGCGACTTGAGTCACTCCTATTAGATTGGTTACATTGCACTGCATGGAGCGACACGAGTCTCTACTATTAGATTGGTTACATTGCACTGCATGGAGCGTGAGGAGCGACTTGAGTCTCTCCTATTAGAATGGTTACATTGCACTGCATGGAGCGTGAGGAGCGACTTGAGTCACTCCTATTAGATTGGTTACATTGCACTGCATGGAGCGTGAGGAGCGACTTGAGTCACTCCTATTAGATTGGTTACATTGCACTGCATGGAGCGACACGAGTCTCTCCTATTAGATTGGTTACATTGCACTGCATGGAGCGTGAGGAGCGACTTGAGTCACTCCTATTAGAATGGTTACATTGCACTGCATGGAGCATGAGGAGCGACTTGAGTCACTCCTATTAGAATGGTTACATTGCACTGCATGGAGCGTGAGGAGCGACTTGAGTCTCTCCTATTAGAATGGTTACATTGCACTGCATGGAGCGTGAGGAGCGACTTGAGTCACTCCTATTAGATTGGTTACATTGCACTGCATGGAGCGTGAGGAGCGACTTGAGTCACTCCTATTAGATTGGTTACATTGCACTGCATGGAGCGACACGAGTCTCTACTATTAGATTGGTTACATTGCACTGCATGGAGCGTGAGGAGCGACTTGAGTCTCTCCTATTAGAATGGTTACATTGCACTGCATGGAGCGTGAGGAGCGACTTGAGTCACTCCTATTAGATTGGTTACATTGCACTGCATGGAGCGACACGAGTCTCTACTATTAGATTGGTTACATTGCACTGCATGGAGCGTGAGGAGCGACTTGAGTCTCTCCTATTAGAATGGTTACATTGCACTGCATGGAGCGTGAGGAGCGACACGAGTCTCTCCTATTAGAAGGATTACATTGCACTGCATGGAGCGTGAGGAGCGACACGAGTCTCTCCTATTAGAAGGATTACATTGCACTGCATGGAGCGTGAGGAGCGACTTGAGTCACTCCTATTAGATTGGTTACATTGCACTGCATGGAGCGTGAGGAGCGACTTGAGTCACTCCTATTAGATTGGTTACATTGCACTGCATGGAGCGACACGAGTCTCTACTATTAGATTGGTTACATTGCACTGCATGGAGCGTGAGGAGCGACTTGAGTCTCTCCTATTAGAATGGTTACATTGCACTGCATGGAGCGTGAGGAGCGACTTGAGTCACTCCTATTAGATTGGTTACATTGCACTGCATGGAGCGACACGAGTCTCTACTATTAGATTGGTTACATTGCACTGCATGGAGCGTGAGGAGCGACTTGAGTCTCTCCTATTAGAATGGTTACATTGCACTGCATGGAGCGTGAGGAGCGACACGAGTCTCTCCTATTAGAAGGATTACATTGCACTGCATGGAGCGTGAGGAGCGACACGAGTCTCTCCTATTAGAAGGATTACATTGCACTGCATGGAGCGTGAGGAGCGACACGAGTCTCTCCTATTAGAAGGATTACATTGCACTGCATGGAGCGTGACCTGTCAGGCGTCCAAGTCGCTCCTGTGTGAACATGTACTAAGATCGGTGGTGTCTATAGATGCAGGGATTTAAGTTTTTGCATGGACTTCCACTTTAATCAACCAGTGGGTCTGATCAAAATAAAACTGAACGTTCCCCCCATCCACACAATGGCGGTAAGTGGAAGAATCGTCCCATATCCTCTCCGTCTGACAATGGGGAATACACTGATCAGTGCCGCTGATGATTGGCTGCAGTGCTGATCAATGCACAATCTTCCAACAAGTCCAGAGAGCGATCAGTCATTAGATAAACTTGTGCGGAGCGAGAACTGACAAAGATGGCTGATTTCAACCCATCTATGGGAAAAGTATGGTTATAAAAGGTTGTACTGATATCAATGTAGTAGTAAAAACCTGACAGGGCCTCTAATCCTTCCACATTAAAAAGGGGGGGAAACTTTTATGAGGACATGATGATGTGGTGGGACAGTCCCCATTGTACTAGGGCAGACAGGCCGGATCCGGTGACATGGAGGCCATCAGGCGGGCTCCCAGCACACGGCGGGCCCGGCAGACACGTGGGTGCCCGCGGATGTACAGATGCCGAGGAGGCACATGGCTGGCGGGACACGTGCGCTCTGCTCTCACCCTCCCCACCCCCACAGCACGGAGAGCGGGCCACCGACGGCGGAGAGAACACACCTCCAGCCGGGTCCCCTCTGTCACCCCCACCATGCCGGCCACACCGCCACCTCCGGACACTCACTGTTGGCAATGTCGCCCCCCATCTTGTATTTGGTGACCACCAGGTCCTCGGCGATGGTCTGCTCTTGCTGCTCATCGTCACCCGACATGTCGGCGTTCGGCGGTCTCCCCTCTGCACGGGAATTGCTGGCTGGAGCGCGCGGCGGACACACACAGCGCGAGGAGAGCTCAGGAGGCGGGAGCGCACCGCACGCGTCAGGTTGAGGGTCAGGCGGGTGGGCCGCACAGGATGCCGGGTGTTGTAGTTCCCACGGGTGACAGCTGACGACCTGCGCCACCCACATTTGTGCGCTCGCGGTGTACGCTGGGAGTTGTAGTCAGGAGGCGCCCTACAGGCTGGAGGAGGCTATAATGAGTCAGGGCGGAGGGATATGTGGGGCCTGTACGAGGCGTGTGGTGGTAATACTAGGAGACTGGTGTGGTAATAATCCAAGGGGCTGAGAAGGCCTCAGACTAGAGCCTGTGTGTAATAAGGAATGAGGGGAACTCACACCGGCCTACTATAACAGCTACAAGAAAACTACCTGTGTACATGAAAAGGGCAAAGGCATTTATAATGGACATAAACTCCAGGGTTATATTATATTACATAATGAGGAGGCTTAACAGATCTGGACTAATCCCTGTGCTGTCCGAAGAGCTTTATTCAAGTATAAGAAAACTGACACTGTAGATCATGAAGAAGAATAAGATAAACAGAAAGAACAAACGGGAATGATAATAGTTGTAGCACCCTCCTAGGTAGGTTGCTAGGACACTGGACACTTTATTGGGTACACCTTGCTAGTAAGGATGAGCTCAGGCGTGTTCGCAATCGCACATGCAGAGCCTGCCAGGAAGTTGGCAGTGGACATCGCTAATCACAGGCGGTGAGACATTTCCTGATCTCTGCAGCCACAGATCGGGAAAATGTCTCACTGCCTGTGATAAGCGCTCCACAGTGCCGACTTCCTGGCGGGCTCTGCACGTGCGATTGCGAACACGCCTGAGCTCATCCTTACTTGCTAGTTAAGGTTGCCACCTGTCCGGGATTCACCCGGACAGTTCGGGTCTGGAATCATGCGCCTGAGTTTCAGACTGCCTGAAACACGGACACATTATTCAGACTAGACTATGACTTCCCAGCAGGGTTGCTGGCTGCAGTTGTCTAAGCTGAGAGTATCTGTTGCACTCTCTTTCACACTGTCCAAGGCCAGCACTAACAGTTCCCCCCACATACAGAGGAGAGAGGTCTCAATCCGCTCCTCTTCCTCCTGCCCCTACCCCTCTGTGTCTGCCCGCACTCCAATCCCCAGTGCTGTGCCTCAGAAAAGGAAAGTGGGGGGCCGGAAATTTGAGGTCCGGCAGTCACAGATATATCTGGATAAGAGGTGCTGACTGCCAAAGGGTGAGTGAGCTCACCATCCATCCCTGTCTGTGACTTAAGTCTCCCCCCTTCTCTCTCCCGCCTCTGAGTGAGTACACTAAGGAAAATCAAGGTTCTCAGATCCCCCCCCCCCTTACATCACAGTTCCCCTTTACACCAGAGGCCACAGTGTTCCCCCTTACATGAGAGTGGAAAGTGAAGAGGCTACTCACCATACGAAAATTCCCGTACGACAGAATTCAACTTCAGAAGTGACGTAATATGTTGACTAGTTTTGTATGTATTCTTTCATTTCTGAGCATGCGTAGAATTTTTTCGTACGAAAACCGTACTGATTAAACAAAAACCGGATGTTGAGTTCACATCCGACAAAAGTTTTATAGTCTGCACATCCAGCTTTTGTTGGACGAAAAACCGAATTGGCTGTCGAAAGCACCATACTAATGATCAGAAAATTGTCAGATCGTTCATCGGACAAAATTTTACTTCCGATTTTCATATTGTGTGTACGGGCCTTTTGTCTTTGTGGCATAGATTCAACTAGGTGTTGCAAACATTCCTCAGAGATTTTGGTCCATATTGAAATGATAACATCACACAGTTGCTGCAGATTTGTCAGCTTGCACATACATGATGCATACCTCCCAACAGTCCCGGATTGGGCGGGACATTCCCACATCTGCAACCTTGTCCCACGTTCCCGCTGTGAGGGAGGTATGTCCCGCATAATTGTTTTCAGCCAGGCATACCGGGAAATTTTCCTGCCCTGTGACCAATTTGAGCTGCGGCTGCAGCGGGGACCGATCACGGGCATGGAAGTTAACATGCCTCAGAGTCCTCCTCCTCCTCTCCTTCCCTGCTGCTCTCCTCTCCAGCGGCAATCTCCCTCACTATCACGCAGCTTTGCTCTGAATTTCTCTGCGGTGTTGTATTAAGGTCCTGCCTCCTAGACGGACAGCTCCTATGACAGATGTCACACTGATCCAATGCCGGGAAATTGGATCAGTGTGGCATCTATCATGAGAGCCCTGCACTCTGTAGGCAGCTCATCCTAGAACCTTGCACTCTCTATGCAGCTCATCCCAGAACCTTGCACTCTGTATGCAGCTCATCCCAGAACCATGCACTCTGTATGCAGCTCATCCTAGAACCTTGCACTCTGTATGCAGCTCATCCCAGAACCTTGCACTCTGTATGCAGCTCATCCCAGAACCCTGCACTCTGTATGCAGCTCATCCTAGAACCCTGCACTCTGTATGCAACTCATCCCAGAAACTTGCACCCTGTAGGCAGCTCATCCCAGATCCCTGCACTCTGTATGCAGCTCATCCTAGAACCTTGCACTCTGTATGCAGCTCATCCCAAAACCTTGCACTCTGTATGCAGCTCATCCCAGAACCCTGCACTCTGTATGCAGCTCATCCTAGAACCTTGCACTCTGTATGCAGCTCATCCCAGAACCCTGCACTCTGTATGCAGCTCATCCCAGAACCCTGCACTCTGTATGCAGCTCATCCTAGAACCTTGCACTCTGTATGCAGCTCATCCCAGAGCCTTGCACTCTGTATGCAGCTCATCCCAGAACCCTGCACTCTGTATGCAGCTCATCCTAGAACCCTGCACTCTGTATGCAACTCATCCCAGAAACTTGCACCCTGTAGGCAGCTCATCCCAGATCCCTGCACTCTGTATGCAGCTCATCCTAGAACCTTGCACTCTGTATGCAGCTCATCCCAGAACCTTGCACTCTGTATGCAGCTCATCCCAGAACCCTGCACTCTGTATGCAGCTCATCCTAGAACCTTGCACTCTGTATGCAGCTCATCCCAGAACCCTGCACTCTATGCAGCTCATCCTAGAACCTTGCACTCTGTATGCAGCTCATCCCAGAACCTTGCACTCTGTATGCAGCTCATCCCAGAACCCTGCACTCTGTATGCAGCTCATCCTAGAACCTTGCACTTTGTATGCAGCTCATCCCAGAACCCTGCACTCTGTATGCAGCTCATCCTAGAACCTTGCTCTCTGTATGCATCTCATCCCAGAACCTTGCACTCTGTATGCAACTCATCACAGAACCCTGCATTCTGTATGTAATGCACTCCAAAACCTTGCACCCTTTTGTAACGGCACCCCAAGTATGGAAGGGGTTAATGCCGTTTAGGATATTCCCTTTCCGAACACAGAGGCAGCTACTGACACTCCACAGTCAGGCAAACGGGATCCATAATAAAAATTCCCTCCTAATAACGAGACACAGCTCTGTTACGTTTCCAGCAGGTCTGACAACCTTTATTGAGAAAAACAGGCTCTTATATACACCAAAAGAATACTGTAGTCCAAATGAATAACTCCACCCACAACATCACACAATGGTCACATAATGAACCCCTAATCCACATTATTCTGACATCTCTTAGCAGACAACAGGTGAGTTCATTAGCTAATCCCTTTAGAACTTAAATGACTATGCATGACCCCTACGTTTCCCAGACTGTCTGTCTGCTAATTTACAATACACACAATTACAGAGTTAATTATCACAATCCACAATGAAAAGATCTTTAGAGTTAGCCGGGACTCATTTACATTACACAGGCAGCCAGGTGGCTAGAGTTGAACACATCAGCATCTCTTAATTAACCTGTTGAGTTTAGAATCAAACAACCAGTAAATAGTCCTTTACAGATATCCTGGGGAATATTGTGGATTAATATTACTGACCCATTTTTAAGCAATCCAAGACATATTCTCAATGTCCATTATTTTCTGGCTCAAACTTTCTAAGAACTTCTGGGTTCCACGGGCCTCCCGTTACATCTCTCCCCTTTCGGCAGGAGACTAACACAGGAGGAGACCCCAGACGGGTTGACTCCGAAGTTAGTCCATAGTTCCATTCCTCTAATGCCTGGACAACCCATCAGCATTGCCATTTTGCTTACCGGGTCAGTAGCTGATGGTGAAGTTGTAAGGTTGTAGGGCGAATAATGGAATTCAGTTCTGCAACAGTCACTTGCTTTGCTCTCTCAATGGCTCCCAAAACTTGTTGCTGATGCCCTTGGGAGAGGTAAGGCAAAATCTGGGCGCAAATCCCATTTAACCTTTTGACAATTTCAGCCTGTTTGTGCATTTCAATGTTCAAGCCATGGGACATCTCATAATACATGACGTAGTGTCGTTGCATCTCCGATTTCTCACTGGCCAACTTGTCACATTCCAATTTTAGACTGTGATATTGTGCCTGATCTAAGGTACATGTCGGGGAAGATAGTCTTACTCGAGTCTCGGCAGCAAGTGGGTTGGTTCCAGCAGCACGGGTCTGGGCACAGGTAGTTACTGGGTTGGCTTCAGCGGGGCCCATCGGGGCGTAAGCAGAAACGAGGGGGGGCCAAATCATTCCCCAGTAGTACATCCGCTGGCAAATCCTTCATCACCCCCACATTCACGTGTCCCGAACCAACCCCCCAATCCAGGTGAACACGGGCAACGGGTAGCCGGAAGATGGTGCCTCCCGCTACTCTTACAGCTACAGTGTCTCCGGTGTGTTGGCTCTCTGGGATGAGGTTCTTCTGTAGTAGAGTCATGGTGGCACCCGTATCACGTAGGCCATTGGCTACCCTTCCATTGACCCAGACAGTCTGCCTGTGTTGCTGCCTGTTGTCCCGGTTAGCTGCTTGTATTGGATCAGCCTCGTGCAGGACGCCCCAATGTTCTTCCTCCTCAACGCAGTGGGCCGCAGGCGTGGATGTGCGGGGTTCCCCCTTGCTGGCTGTCTCCATGACTGGGACTGGATGGCTGGATTCAACGGACAGTCTGGCTTTTTGTGCCCTAGCTGTTTACACCCAAAACACCTGATGGGTTGTGAGTAGTCCTGGGAGTTGAACCTGGGCTGGTGAGAATAAGTGGCCACTGGAGGTGGTGCTGTAGGGCGGTACGACTGTGGTTGGTAGGCGATAGCCGGAGGAGGTGCCGCTGATCGATAATCCATCCGAGCTGTTGTCTTGACCACAGGGTTATCCAGTTTGCGGGCGTCTGTGTATTCGTCCACCAGGCGAGCTGCTTCAGGCAAGGTGAAAGGTTTTCGGTCCCGGACCCACTCTCTGACTTCCAGGGACAGTTTGTCAAAGAAGTGCTCCAGCAGGAACACCTGCAGCACCTCTTCCCCGGATTCTGCTTGGCATCCAGCGACCCAGTGGGATGCCGTGCGGTGTAGGCGGCATGCCCACTCGGTATACAAGTCTCCAGTCTGCTTGCTCGTCTCTCGGAACCGCCTCCGGTATGCCTCCGGTGTGACGGCATACCTGGCCAAAAGTGCTTCTTTTACCAGCCCATAGTTCATAATATCCTCGTCTGGGATGGCCCTGAACGCTTCACTGGCCCAGCCGGCAGTTTCCCAGACAAAATGGTAAACCATTCCTCTGTGGGCACCCGGTGTAGGGCACATTGCCGTTCAAAATCGGCAAGGTACCCATCAATCTCCCCTTCAGTTTCAATGACATTTTTAAAAGCAGCAAAATGTATCTTTCTGCTTTCAGTTGGTGCTGCTCTGACTTCTGCTGCTGCAGCACCTCTTTGCGGTAGCAAAGTTACGTCCACAGCCGCTATGACTCAGTCTATGATCTCCGCTGTAGGGTTAGGACCATAATGTGCCAGTCTTATGTTAACAGCCCGATCAAAACTTGCCTCTTCGGGTGTCCTGTCTGTTATGCTGGGCCTTTCGGTTCCATCCATTCGACTAGTTCTCTGATAATGTCCCTCTTCTTACGATTGTTGGCCAGTCTTCCCCGGTTCTCCAGTAAGTCCTTGAGGGTAGAGTGCTTTAGCAGTTTATACTGTGCCTCCATTGTCCTGTGTCCTCTTGTAGCTGTCCTTCTGGCTGTGGGAATCAACCCGCTGCTTGCCACCAATTGTAACGGCACCCCAAGTATGGAAGGGGTTAATGCCGTTTAGGATATTCCCTTTCCGAACACAGAGGCAGCTACTGACACTCCACAGTCAGGCGAACGAGATCCATAATGATAATTCCCTCCTAATAACGAGACACAGCTCTGTTGAGTTCATTAGCTAATCCCTTTACAGCTTAAATGACTATGCATGACCCCTACGTTTCCCAGACTGTCTGTCTGCTAATTTACAATGCACACAATTACAGAGTTAATTATCACAATCCACAATGAAAGGATCTTTAGAGTTAGCCGGGACTCATTTACATTACACAGGCAGCTCCCGTTACACCTTTTATCCTTTTTTTTAAATGAATGTGCTGGGGTTTGTATGTATCCATGAGACTCTTGCTTGTGGAAAAATAATAAAAGCATATTTTATAGGTATTATGAAGCCCAAGTTTTGTTTAATTACGTCCCTTAGGCACCTCCCACTGTCAATAATTTGACCACACCCACATTTTCTGTGGCGCGCTATGCAAGGTTACTTCCTTCCTCAAGTGTCCCACATTCTGAAGTTCAAAAGTTGGGAGGTATAATGATGCAAATTTCCCGTTCTACCACATCCCTTTTGGATTGAGATCTTGTGACTGTGGAGGTCATTGGAGTACAGTGATCTCATTGTCATGTTCAAGAAACCAGTGGTGAGATGATTAAAGCCTTGTGACATGGTGCATTATCCTGCTGGAAGTAGCCATCAGAAGATGGGTACACTGTAGTCATAAAGGGATGGACGCGGTCAGCAACAATACTCAGGTAGGCCATGGTGTTTAAACAATGCTCAGTTGGTACTAAGGGGCCCAAAGTGTGCCAAGAAAATATCCCCCACACCATTACACCACCACCTGAACCGTTGATACAAGGCAGGATGGATCCATGCTTTCATGTTGTTTATGCCAAATTCTGACCCTTCCATGAATGTCGCAGCTGAAATCGAGACTCATCAGACCAATCTTCTTTTGTCCAATTTTGGTGAGCCTGTGCAAATTGTAGCCTCAGTTTCCTTAGCTAACAGGAGCGGAAGAAGAGTGTGGTCTTCTTCTGCTGTAGCCCATCTGCTTCAAGGTTCGATGTGTTGTGGGTTCATAGATGGTAT
The DNA here is from genome assembly GCA_029206835.1 of Rana muscosa. Taxonomy (NCBI): domain Eukaryota; kingdom Metazoa; phylum Chordata; class Amphibia; order Anura; family Ranidae; genus Rana; species Rana muscosa. The sequence continues at coordinate 855,763,243 of CM055117.1, forward strand.
TCTGCATACCTTGGTTGTAACAAGTGGTTATTTGAGTTACAGTTGCCTTTCTATCATCTTGAACCAGTCTGCTGATTCTCCTCTGACATCAACAAGGCATTTTAGTCCACACAACTGGATATTTTCTCTTTTTCAGACCATTCTCTGTAAACCCCAGAGACGGTTGTGCGTGAAAATCCCAGTAGATCAACAGTTTTTGAAATACTCAGACCAGCCCGTCTGGCACCAACAACTATGCCATGTTCAAAGTCACTTAAAGAGGAAGTAAACTCCCCTATTTTGTTTTTACCTATAGGTAAGCCTATAATAAGGCTTACCTATAGGTACTGTAAATATCTCCTAAACTTGCACCGTTTAGGAGATATTTACTGTATACGTCAGCTATTACGTCCTCAGCACATGCACACTAAATAAACGGCCACCCGTGCGGTTTCTTCAGAGCCTGTGCCGTGACAGAATGTGCGGGAGTGACGTCATCGTGGCTCCGACCAATCACAGCACCGGAGCCCGCAAACCCAAAAGAAACACCGGGAAAGATGTCAGCAGTGTGCGGGCACCGCTGCAGGGCTTCGCAATAAGGTAAGTATTTCATAATGAGCTAGTTTGCAATGCATACTAGCTCATTATGCTGTTGTCTTACAGGTTTTTTTTTATTTACGTTGGGGTTTACAACCTCTTTAACCTCTTCAGCCCCGGAAGGATTTGTCCCCTTAATGACCAGGCCATTTTTTGCGATACGGCACTGCGTCACTTTAACTGACAATTGTGCGGTCGGGCGACGTTGTACCCAAACAAAATTTACATCCTTTTTCTCCACAAATAGAACTTTTGTTTGGTGGTATCTGATCACCTCTGCGGTTTTACTTTTGGCGCTATAAACAAACAAAGAGCGACCATTTTGAAAAAAAAATACTATTTTGTTTACTTTTTGCTATAATACAGATCCAAAGAAAAACCTACAGTCATGGCCGAAATTGTTGGCACCCCAGAAATTTTTCCAGAAAATCAAGTATTTCTCACAGAAAAGTATTGCAGTAACACATGTTTTGCTATACAACGGAAAATTTATATCAAATACTTACCGTAATTTTCCTTTCCTGATGGACTCCATGGCAGCCTACGTGTGGGTTAATCCCGCCCCTCATACCTTATAGGACCCTTCTCCCATAAATCTTTGCTCTGGGCCAGAGGCTGTGTTCCATAATTTAGCCTACTCCAGCCACTGGGAGGGAACTCCTGCTGCCATGGAGTCCATCAGGAAAGGAAAATTACGGTAAGTATTTGATATAAATTTTCCGTTTTCCTGACAGACTCCATGGCAGCCTACGTGTGGGAAATAACTAGCCATACACACCCGGGTGGGCAGAGTGCTGGACAAAAGAAAAAAGGTTTAATTGGCACAATCACAGACAAGATACGTAAACCACTACGCAGTAGTGTGCCATGAACGTGTTAATTGAAGACCACAAGGCCACCTTGCAAATAACTTCTGGAGGCACGTGACGTGATGCCGCCCATGATGAAGACACTTCTAGTTGAGTAAGCAGTCACCGCTTCTCGAGGCGCCAAGCCCTTGGCTTTATAGGCCCACTGAATGGCCTGAACAATCCATGCTCCGATAGATCTGGAAGAGGCACGCATTCGCTTATACTTCCTGTGAAAAGAACGAGCAGGTGGTCGGTCTGACGGAAAGAAGCTGTAGCTTCAAGATACTGACTCAGAGCTTTTCCAACATCTAAGGGATAAACACTGGAATCCTCGGTAGATCTGAACGTTGGAAGAGCAATCTCCTGATTGTCATGAAACACAGATGCCACTTTGGGGTTTGAACCCAACATAGGAATTAAAAAGTTTAGAAATGGCTCCTTGCATCCCTGAGAGCTGATTTCAGAGACCCTCTTGGCCGAGGTTACAGCCACCAAGAAGACAACTATTAGAGAGAGTCATTTGACAGAAGATTGATCTTCATGTTCCAACTCTCTACCTAAGAAAAAATCCAGGACAAGGGGAAGATCCCAATTAGAAAAACTTGGCTCTGAGGTCTGAGCCTTATTGCTCCTCTGAAAAACTACTGAGTAAGAGGGTATCTAGCCCAGGAAACACCCGTAAAGGCAGAGATTACAGCGATTTGGACTCGCAGCGAGCTGACTGACAATGAGAGATCCAATCCTGATTGTAAGAAGCCCAGGATATCATGTATCTTTGGGTTATTGCAAGAACCTGCAGTGGAAGAGGTGTAGTCTGAAAACTTTTCCCAAATCCTCTGGTAGACCCTGTTGGTGCCTGTTCTTCTGGCATTTAATATTGTGGAGATGGCCCTACTTGGACAGCCTAGGGCCTCCAACCTTCCCCTCTCAAGAACCAGATCATCAGATGTAGATGGGCCGGGCATGGATGTAGAAATGCCCCTTGTGATAGGAGATCTGGTCTGGAGGGTAGAGGAACTGGGTCCCGGAAGCTGAGTTGCATCAGCAGTAGAAACCATGGCTTGTTTGGCCAGTACGGGACTATTGCCACTATCTCTGCTTCTTCCATCCTGAGCCTCGACAAAAAACGGAGAATGACAGGAACCGGGGGAAAGGCATAGGCCCTGTGGAACCGCCAATGGTCTGTCAGAGCATCTACCCAAAAGCCTGGGGATACCAAGACCTCGTGTAGTATCTCTCTAGTCTGAAGTTGCATGGGGAGGCAAACAAGTCTACTTCCGGAATGACTCCCAGGGACAGGACCCACCTGAAGACTTCGGGGGGGAAGTCCACTCGTTGTCCAGAGAAACTCTCAACAGAAAATCTGCCTGAACGTTCGGGACTCCAGGGAGATAGACAGCTGTCAGGTTGGCCAGGTTTTTCTGGGCCCAGATCATGATGGGCTCTATTTCCTTTGACAGGGAGAGTCTGCGAGTACCCCCCTGTCTCTTGATGTATGCGACTGCCGTTGTGTTGTCCAGTCTTAGGAGGACTGAGTCTCCTGCTGTTAAGTGGTGAAAGGCCTGCAGAGCGCAGAATGCTGCCCCGAGTTCCAGAACATGGGAGACTATCCTGTGAGAGGGAAAATTCCATATGCCTTGGGCTACTTCTGTCAGCCCCTGTTGCTGGCATCTGTAGTGATGGTGACCCAAGACACAGGTGCGATGGAGTGACAATTGAGGAGGTTCCTCTGTTGTAGCCACCAAGGAAAGCTCTCCCGCATGGATGAGGTTATTTGGATAAAGTGATCCCGAAGCCCTGGATTATACTGCTGGAGAAAACCCTTCTGGAAGGGCCGCATTTTCCACTGAGCCCACTTTACCATGGGTGTTGTTGCCACCATGGTGCCAATGATCTTTAGGCATTGAGAGGCTTGGAGATGAGGACGACATTGCAAGCCAAACTCTGTCCCGGATCACTGGGATTTTTCCAGGGGTAACAAGATGGTGCTCTTGATAGCGTTGAAGTGTGCCCCGAGGAATACCAGGGACTGCGTAGGATCCAGATGGCTCTTTTCCAGATTCAGAAGCCAACCAAACTCGAGTAGAGTGGAGATGACCTGGGATCTGTGGATTAGCAACTGCTCCTTGTCCCGAGACAACAGCAGGTCGTCTAGATACTGATACAGACGGATACCTCTGGTCCTGATCAGAGCCACGACAGCCAACAAGTTTTGAAAACACACGAGGCGATGTTGTAAGCCCGAAGGGGAGACAGGTGAACTGCAGACGGATTTGATCGACAGCAGAGTGAAGGTATTTCTGGAATTCTGACGCTATCGGAACATGGAAGTAGGCGTCCTTCAGGTCTATAGAGACAAGCCAATCGCCTGGTTGGATTGCTTGACTGATCATGAGTAGTGTCTCCATCTTGAACTTCTCCTTCTAGATAAAAGAATTCAAGTGGGTTAGGTCTATAACTGGCCTCCAGGAGACGTTTTTCTTCAACACCATGAAGAGGGGCGAGTAGACCTCTTAAAACCTTTTGTCATCTGGAACTGGAATTGCAGCGCCCTGAGCCACAAGAGAGACAGGAGAATTTGCTTTTTCTCTTCCGAGAGAGGCAAGGATGCCGACTCGCTCTGTTTTAGGCAGGTGCAATATCATAAAGACTTAGGGGATTCTTGTCCACCGGAAGATGCCCCTTTTGAAAACTTCTGGCCTGAAGGCTGTTTTTTTTTTCTTCCAGGTCTTCTTGAACTCACGGCCAGGCCTATAGTAGCAAGCATTCCTTGCTCGATCTGAACTTTGCCTGGGCTGTGTTCTCTTCTGGTTTAGCAGACGGCGATCCTAGGGAAGGAATCCCGACTTGCCCCCTGTGGCACGGGTGATGGCACTGTCCGATATGTTCCCAAAGAGGGACGAACCCCCAAATAGAATCCTGCACCATGTCTGCTTGGAGGCAGAGTCAGCTACCCATGGGCGCAGCCACAAGGCACGCTTAGCCGTGACAGATGTCAGCATGATCCGAGCCACCAGGCGAATTATGTCTAGGAAAGCCCCACGAGAAAAGCCAACGTCAACCTTAGCCCATGAATAGGTGAGCTCCTGGCCAGTTCTTCCGAGATGCTCCTCAGAGAAGCATCTACGTCGTCTGCCCAGACTTCCATCGCTTTAGAAAGGGCTGCGAGAGCTAGAGCTGGTTTGCAGGTCATACCCGCTGTAATGTAGATCTGCTTGAGGTCGGTATAAATTTTCCCCTCCAGGCAATCCCTAAAGGAAACAGTATCCTCCAATGGGAGTGTGACATGCCTCACCATCCTCATTAGGGCTGAGTCAATGAGAGGAGCCGACTCCAGGTGTTTTACTTACTTGCTTTTAAATGGGTACATTTTTGATACCTTCATTAACAGGCAATTCTTCCTTTCAACACCACCCTATTTGTCGGTAATTATTGCGCTGAGTTCACCCAAAAAGGAGAAATTAGGGTGTTCTTTTTTGAGGTGTTTAAAATATTTCCTCTGTTTGGAGGGTGCCTCCACTGGCTCTTCCATCTCAAAGCTTCTTTGACAGCTTTTGACCAGCTGTGGTACTAGGGCAAATTCAAAACCTGCACCAGGGTCATCTACCTCCACCTCACTGTCTGAGGCTTCAATTGAGGAATGGCTCGGCTGTGAAGGGCCTGGAGCCTTGAGATCATCCCTAATAGGGACTGACATAGTATCGCCAGCAGGGTTGTGGGTAGGGATGAGCTCGGTGTTCGAGTCGAACATACGTTCGACTCGAACATCGGCTGTTCGATCGTTCGACGAAGATCGAACGATTTGGGCCGTTCGCGCCTAATTCGAGTGACGCGAACGGCCCACAATGCACTACGCCATCGCAGTGTCATCCAGGCGCTGTGATTGGCCAAGCATGCACTGTGACCCCGCATGCTTGGCCAATCACAGCGCCGGCAGCGAGGAGAGCAATGATTGGCCACAGGCAGGATGCCTGTGGCCAATTATTGCTGAGGGTGTTTAGTACACGCCCCACACTATAAAAGGCCGCCAGCACGGCGGCCTAGTGTAGTGTGTTCCGGAGCAGGGAAAGAGAAGCATAGGCAGGGACAGTGACATTTTTTTTTCTTGCTTAACCTGGATTCCTTTAGTTTAGGGAAAGAGAAGGATAGGTAGGGAGAGTGTCAGTGTGTTTTACTGTGATAATCCTTGTTTCTAGGGACAGGGAAGGACAGTGAGGGAAATTCTCCTTGTGCTATAGTGTGCTAAAGCATTGATCATCAAGCATCTTTAAAAAAACATTTTTTCTAGGGACAGAAAACTATAGGTAGGAAGAGTGTCAGTTTCTTTCACTGTGATAATCCTTGTTTCTAGGGACAGGGAAGGACAGTGAGGGAAATTCTCCTTGTGCTATAGTGTGCTAAAGCATTGATCATCAACCGTCTTTAAAAAAAACTTTTTTTCTAGGGACAGAAAACTATAGGTAGGAAGAGTGTCAGTTTCTTTCACTGTGATAATCCTTGTTTCTAGGGACAGGGAAGGACAGTGAGGGAAATTCTCCTTGTGCTATAGTGTGCTAAAGCATTGATCATCAACCGTCTTTAAAAAAACATTTTTTCTAGGGACAGAAAACTATAGGTAGGAAGAGTGTCAGTTTCTTTCACTGTGATAATCCTTGTTTCTAGGGACAGGGAAGGACAGTGAGGGAAATTCTCCTTGTGCTATAGTGTGCTAAAGCATTGATCATTAACCGTCTTTAAAAAAACATTTTTTCTAGGGACAGAAAACTATAGGTAGGAAGAGTGTCAGTTTCTTTCACTGTGATAATCCTTGTTTCTAGGGACAGGGAAGGACAGTGAGGGAAATTCTCCTTGTGCTATAGTGTGCTAAAGCATTGATCATCAACCGTCTTTAAAAAAACATTTTTTCTAGGGACAGAAAACTATAGGTAGGAAGAGTGTCAGTTTCTTTCACTGTGATAATCCTTGTTTCTAGGGACAGGGAAGGACAGTGAGGGAAATTCTCCTTGTGCTATAGTGTGCTAAAGCATTGATCATCAACCGTCTTTAAAAAAACATTTTTTCTAGGGACAGAAAACTATAGGTAGGAAGAGTGTCAGTTTCTTTCACTGTGATAATCCTTGTTTCTAGGGACAGGGAAGGACAGTGAGGGAAATTCTCCTTGTGCTATACTGTGCTAAAGCATTCCTCATCAACCATCTTTGAAATCCTTGTTTTTTGGACAGTCAGGGAAGTTGTCGTTGTGCTATTCTGTGCGAAAGCAATCATCCTCAACCATATTTAGAAATCCTTAAGTAAAGGGACAGAGAAGGACACCTGAAGGTAGCCCTTATTGCTTTTTTCCCATCTCCCTGCAGGCCATCTATTAGAATGTCTGGAAGGCAAACAAGGAGAGGCAGACAGTCAGGAGGCAATAAAAGAGGGAAAGCAGGCTCTGTGTCTGGGGGCAACAGTGCTGGTCGTGGACGCGGTGCATTGTCATCAGCACATGGCCATGGGACACGCTTGTCCTTCTTTTCGGCAGCTGGACATGTTGAGCCACATCATGCCGAAGACTTGGTAGAGTGGATGACCAAGCCCTCCTCCTCATCCTCTCTCACCCAGGCTCAGGGTACTGGCAAAGTAGCTGCCAAAGCGTCCTCTTCCCTGGTATCAATGTCAGACTCATCATCAGTCACTCCTTCCCTAGACCCACCATGTCCTCCTCCTGAGGAGTCCCCCGAACTGTTTGAGCACAGTGTTGGGTACATGCTCCAGGAGGATGCCCAGCGTTTCGAAGGGTCTGATGATGAAACCCAGCTACAGGAAGGCAGTAGCGTGAGAGCAGACAGAGGGGATGCTCAAGAAGGACACCAATCTGGCAGTCATGTTCCAGCAGCTGCAGCATACTGCCAGATTGGCTCCAGTGATGAGGAGGGAGGGGATGATGAGGTCACTGACTCCACGTGGGTGCCTAATAGGAGAGAGGAGGAGGATGAGGAGGAGGCACATCTCCAACGAGGCAGGATGCCCTTTGGTGGCCAGCGTAAGGGCAGTACACCGACGGAATCACACCGCAGAGCTCCGCCTGTGCAGGGCGCTGCCTCTGCCCGTCATTCAAAAAGTTCTTTGGTGTGGGCCTTTTTTGAGGCTAGTGCATCAGATCGCACAGCTGCTGTTTGCAACATATGTCTCAAGCGTATATCGCGTGGCCAAAACATCAGCCGCTTGGGTACCACATGCCTGACCAGACATATGTTGACCTGCCATGCAGCTCGTTGGCAAGCCTACCTCAAAGACCCACACCAAAGAACAAAGCGGACCTCTCCTTGCACCGCATCAGCTGGGATCTCCAACCCCACTATAACTTCAGTCCTGTCTGAAACATGCACTGAGAGGAATGAAGGTGTAGAATTAGGTGTGTCACAGCCAAGTAGTTGCGGCCACTCTGCTAGCAGTACACCGACGTCCGATTCTAGCAGGCAAATTTCCCTGCCCCAGCTGCTGGACCGTCGAAAGAAGTTCACTCCCAGCCATCCACATGCCCAGCGGTTGAATGCTAGCTTGGCTAAATTGCTAGCGCTTCAACTGCTGCCTTTTCAGTTGGTAGACTCGGCCCCCTTCCGTGAGTTTGTGCAATGTGCGGTTCCTCAGTGGCAGGTTCCCAAACGCCACTTTTTCTCACGGAAGGCGATTCCGGCTCTCTACCGGCATGTGGAAGGCAATGTCTTGGCCTCGCTGGACAGGGCGGTCAGCGGTAAGGTGCATATTACCGCTGACTCATGGTCCAGCAGGCATGGACAGGGACGTTACCTTTCTTTCACGGCCCATTGGGTCACTCTTTTGGCAGCTGGGAAGGATGCAGGACAAGGTGCAGTAGTGTTGGAGGTTGTTCCACCGCCACGCCTCCAAAATGCTACTACTGGTTGTGACACACCTCTCTCCTCCACCCCCTCCTCTTCTTCTTCCTCCATGGCCTCTTCCTGTGCTTTGTCCTCTGAACCAGCGGTGCTCCGTAGCCGTTCAAGGGGCTACGCAAGTACGCAGGCAAAAAGATGCCATACCGTGCTTGCGCTGGTGTGTTTGGGGGACAGAAGCCACACTGGGGCAGAGGTCCTGTCTGCTCTGCAGGGCCAGGCCGAGAGGTGGTTGACGCCACGCCAGCTTAAGCCAGGAATGGTGGTTTGCGACAATGGCACCAACCTCCTCTCCGCCCTCCGACAGGGACAACTGACCCATGTGCCCTGTGTGGCTCACGTCCTTAACTTGGTGGTGCAGCGGTTCTTGGGCAGGTACCCGGGCTTACAGGATGTCCTGAGGCAGGCCAGGAAAGTCTGTGTGCATTTCCGCAGATCTTATAATGCCAGTGCTCGCCTGGCTGAGCTGCAAAAGGAGTTGAACCTGCACAAGAACCGCCTTATATGTGACATGCCCACCAGGTGGAACTCAACGTTGGCCATGCTGCAGCGGCTGCACACGCAGCAGAGGGCCATCAATGAGTACCTGTGCGACTACGGCACCAGGACAGGGTCAGGGGAGCTTGGTTTTTTTTCTCCACGCCAGTGGGGCATGATCAGGGATGCATGCACTGTCCTGGCACCATTTGAGGAGGCCACGAGGATGGTGTGCAGTGACAGTGCATGCATCAGTGACACTGTATCTCTTGTCCACCTGTTGGAGCACACGCTGCGTGGAATAATGGACAGGGCACTTGAGGCAGAACAGAGGCAGGAAGAGGAGGACTTCCTTGCCTCTCAAGGCCCCCTTTACCCAGACAGTGTTCCTTCTGTCCCACCCATCGCACAGGAAGAGGAGGAGGAGGAGGAGGAGGATTGTGTCAGCATGGAGGTGGAGGCTGGCACTCAGCATCATCAGCAGCAGTCTTTTAGGGATGATTTACAGTCCCAAGAAACCAGTGGACTTGTACGTGGCTGGGAGGAGGTGGCTGCGGATCATGTCGTCCTTAGTGACCCAGAGGACTCCGGACCGAATGCCTCAGCAAACCTACGCTGCATGGCCTCCCTGATCCTGCAAAGTCTGCGGAAGGATCCTCGTATTCTTCGGATCAAGGAGAGGGACCATTACTGGCTGGCCACTCTCCTTGATCCACGGTACAAGGGTAAGGTTGCGGACCTTATGTTACCGTCGCAGAGGGAGCAGAGGATGAGACAACTCCGGGAGGCCTTGCAGAAAGGTCTGTGCAACGCGTTCCCAGAGACTGGGAGGTTACAAACTCCTGGTCCTGGACAACGAGTTGCTGAGGCTTCGGCCAGTCAAAGAAGGAGCGGTGGGGAAGGTGGCCGTCTGACCGATGCGTTCAGACAATTCTTTAGTCCGCAGCCCCAAAGTATGATCGGTTCCAGCAACCATCGCCAGCGTCTGATAAACATGGTGCAGGAATATCTAGGGGCAAGGTCAGACTTGGACACCTTCCCCACCGAAAATCCTCTGGCTTACTGGGTCTTGAGGATGGATCACTGGCCAGAGCTTGCACAGTATGCAATTGAGCTACTGGCCTGTCCTGCATCCAGCGTTCTTTCGGAACGCACATTCAGTGCTGCTGGAGGATTTGTCACGGATCACAGGGTGCGCCTGTCCACCGACTCGGTTGATCGACTGACTTTCATCAAGATGAACCAGTCTTGGATCACCACCAGCTACCACACACCTGATGCTGATATAACAGACTAATTGATTTTAACATGTCACATCCCTTCAAGACTGATGCTGATGCTGAGTGCCTGTGCTGTTATGTTGACTGGCTATCCTCCTCCTCCGAGTCCTCAATGATACGATTGATGATGATAGCTTGGAAGATCATTTTTGTTTATGGGTGCCGCCACCAGTGGCTAAGGCCCAATTTTTCAGCCCCTGTTTTACAGGGGAGTGTAATTACAATTTTTTTAGCAATAATTTGCCATAGGGCTCATTGCTGTGCTCCAAGTACAGTATCTGTGAGGGGTTGGAGTGTTGTGCCACCAGTGCCTAAGGCCCAATTTTTCAGCCCCTGTTTAACAGGGGCGTGTCATTACAATTTTTGAAGCAATACTTTGCAACAGGGCTCATTGCTGTGCTCCAAGTACAGTATCTGTGAGGGGTTGTAGTGTTGTGCCACCAGTGCCTAAGGCCCAATTTTTCAGCCCCTGTTCAACAGGGGCATGTAATTACAATTCTTGATCTAATAATTCACAGCAGGGCCCATTGCTGCACCCACCAAGAGTAACTCTGAGGGCTTACAGTGTTGTGGCAACGCCACCACCACCACCACCACGAAAGGCCCAATTTTTCAGCCCCTGTTCAAAAGGGGCATGTAATTACAATTCTTGATCTAATAATTCACAGCAGGGCCCATTCATGCACCCACCAAGAGTAACTCTGAGGGCTTACAGTGTTGTGGCAACACCACCACCACCACGAAAGGCCCAATTTTTCAGCCCCTGTTCAACAGGGGCATGCAATTACAATTCTTGATCTAATAATTCACAGCAGGGCCCATTGCTGCACCCACCAAGAGTAACTGTCAGGGCTTACAGTGTTGTGGCACCAGCACCACCATCAAAGGCCCAATTTTTACTACCACTGTTCAACAATTATATGTAATTAAAATTCCTGATATAATAGTTGACAGCAGGGCGTTCCAGCACCAACCAAGAGTAACTGTGAGTGCTTACAGTGTTGTGCCAACACCAACAACTAAGGGGCCTATTTCTGCAGAGTATATACGGCAGGTCCCTACTTTCAAACATCCAACTTACAAACGACTCCTACTTGCAAAAGAAAGAAGCCAACAGGAAGTGAGAGGAAATCTACCCCTTGGAAGGAAAATTCTCTCCTGTAAGAATTAATATGGGAGAAAGGTGTCTCCTCTGTACTGATGCTTTATCAGCAATCCTTGTTTCAAGAAAAACACCACATTTCAAAAACAGTTGTCATTGGGACGGAAAGTGAGGTGAAATGTTCTGAACAGGGGCACAGACAGCAAAACAAATGTTACAGGGGTGATAACCCTTACCTATGTTTTCCAAAAAGTTGAAAAATAGATTTTTGGGCTGGAGCTACACTTAAACAATGTACCTGTTCAAAATTACAAACAGATTCTACATAAGAACAAACCTACAGTCCCTGTCTTGTATGCACCGCCTGTATACGGCTGTTCAGAGTATATAGGGCCTTTTTTATTTTATGTGCGGGGTTCCCCTTAATATCCATACAAGACCCAAAGGGGCTGGTAATGGGCTGGGGTAGGGGGGGGGGGTCATGGGGTAGCTATGCCATTTTTCTTAAAGATTTTCATCCATATTACCGGGACCAGACATTACATTAAAGCCGCAAGCAGTTTTAAATGGCTTTTTTTTCCTTTAGAAGTGTCATTTTGTGCAGGGACAGTTCTAAACACGGGAAACACGTGGCACTTCACAGGCATACTTTAGACACCCCCCAGGTACGATATTTAAAGGAATATTTGACTTTTTTTTTTTCACTTTATGCATCATTAAAATTACTGCTCCCGAAAAAACGACCGTTTTTAAAACTTCTTTTTGCATTGATACATGTCCCCTGGTGCAGAACCCGGGTTCCCAAACCCTTTTTAGGACAATAACATGCATAATAGTCGTTATAATTAGCACTTTAGAATTCGAACGTTCGCATCCATTGTATTTAATAGGGTTCTAATGTTCGTACGAACTTTCGGTCCGTTCGCGGGTTCTGGTGCGAACCGAACCCGGGGGTGTTCGGCTCATCACTAGTTGTGGGTATGACCAGAATCCCCTTTACTCAGGGACTCATGGACCACCTTTCTGACCAGTGCTTCCACTTGTTGGTCTCCACCCTCTCTTTCTTATGCGACTTTAGAAAAGCATCGCTTGCAGAGCGATTTGCCTTCAGGAACCTGGGCCCCGCATACCCAGCAGGCTTTCCTCACAGAGCGGCTGGAGTGGCGGTGAGAGTGATGCCCAGAGGTGGTTTTAGACTCCTATCTGTGGTACCTAGATCTAAAGGAAGATCTGACGCCTGTACCTTGAAGAGGAGTGACAACGTTGAGACCTAGGACGGTCTTTGCCGTGCTTTGGTGTTCAGACCTAGAAGAGCTGAGTGAAAAAGAAAGGGTTAACAGCTCCTGAATGAGTGAACCCAAGCATCACAGGTAGAAAATAAATAAATCCTACCTGCAGCGCAAGGGTTGGCCACAAGAGGGCGGTGACAGATCCATGGCAAGGCAGCTTGAAAATGAAATGAATCATTACAGCCTTATAAGAAACAGGAGTTACAACAGGCATGAGAGAGCACATAACAAAACATAGCCAGCACCCAGGGAGCCTGCAGCAAACAATTTACCTTGTAAACCAGAGCCCAGTGCCTGGGAAAATACTGCATAAGCCTGCAAGTCATCCCAAGTAATAGCTGCTTTGACAGCTATTTAAATCTGCCACCGTTAACGATGTCACCGCCCCATAGCGGTTGCCATCCGGTGGCGGCCAATCGCATTCGCGACCGCCGCCGCCATTTTGGCGAAACTGCGCCTACACGAACCAAGCACAGAATCTTCGTTCGCGGCTTGCGGATGCGCAGCGACTTCCTGAAACGGCGAGCTGGAACGCAGCTGCGCTCCAGCCGCCGTGGCCACTCACTGGAGCTTGATAGAAAATAAGGAGACACACAAAACACAGAGATATGGCTGCCATATAAAAGGAATATCTTTGTACATTACCACCACCACGGCACGATCCGGACCAGAACCTGGGACTGGGGAGCTGTTCGCTCGACCCACCGCACGATCGGGCATTTACAAAGCCTCCCGCTAATAGCTGGGACGTTTGGCCATATTGCCGCTTGCCTGCCAATGGCCAGGTTAGTAAGCTCTTCATGGTATCACATCATATCGCCCATGTCCACCTGCTAATAGCTAGGATTGCTGGACTGCAGAGAGGATCACCGCTAACCACCAACGTATCGCCGTGCACACCGCCAGGCCTGGATTACAGAAAAACTTCATGAAAAGGTAAGACTATATCTTGGTCCTAGGAGGAGGACAAAAAAAAGAACACAGCCTCTGGCCCAGAGCAAAGATTTATGGGAGAAGGGTCCTATGAGGTATGAGGGGCGGGATTAACCCACACGTAGGCTGCCATGGAGTCTGTCAGGAAACATGTTTATTCCCTTTGTGTGTATTGTAATAAAACAAAAAAAGGGAGGAAAAAAAGCAAATTGGACATTATGTCACACAAAACTCCAAAAATGGGCTGGTCAAAATTCTTGGCACACTTAACTTAATATTTGGTTACACACCCTTTGGAAAAAATAACTGAAATCAGTCGCTTCCTATAACCATCAATAAGCTTCTTACACCTCTCACCCGGAATTTTGGACCACTCTTCCTTTGCAAACTGCTCCAGGTCTCTCTTATTGGAAGGGCGCCTTTTCCCAACAGCAATTTTAAGATCTCTCCACAGGTGTTCAATGGGATTTAGATCTGGACTCATTGCTGGCCACTTTAGAACTCTCCAGCGCTTTGTTGCAATCCATTTCTGGGTGCTTTTTGACATATGTTTGGGGTCATTGTCCTGCTGGAAGACCCAAGATCTCAGACGCAAACCCAGCTTTCGGACACTGGGCTCTACAATGCGACCCAAAATCCTTTGGTAATCCTCAGATTTCATGATGCCTTGCACACATTCAAGGCACCCAGTGCCAGAGGCAGCAAAACAACCCAAAACATCTTTGAACCTCCACCATATTTCACTGTAGGGACTGTGTTCTTTTCTTTGTAGGCCTCATTCCGTTTTCGGTAAACAGTAGAATCATGTGCTTTACCAAAAAGCTCTACCTTGGTCTCATCTGTCCACAAGACATTTTCCCAGAAGGATTTTGGCTTACTCAAGTACATTTTGGCAAACTGTAGTCCTGCTTTTTTATGTCTCTGTGTCAGCAGTGGGGTCCTCCTGGGTCTTCTGCCATAGCGTTTCATTTCATTTAAATGTCGACGGATAGTTCGTGCTGACACTGATGCTCCCTGAGCCTGCAGGACAGCTTGAATTTCTTTGGAACTTGTTTGGGGCTGATTATCCACCATCCGGACTATCCTGCGTTGCAACCTTTCATCAATTTTTCTCTTCCGTCCACGCCCAGAGAGATTAGCTACAGTGCCATGGGTTGCAAACTTCTTGATATTGCTGCGCACTGTGGACAAAGGAAAATCTAGATCTCTGGAGATGGACTTTGAGATTGTTGATATTTTTCCAGAATTTTGGTTCTCAAGTCCTCAGACAGTTCTCTTCTCCTATTTCTGTTGCCCATGCTTAGTGTGGCACACACAGACACACAATGCAAAGACTAAGTGAACTTCTGTCCTTTTTTTCTGCTTTCAGGTGTGATTTTTATATTGCCCACACCTGTTACTTGCCCCAGGTGAGTTTAAAGTAGCATCACATGCTTGAAACAATCTTATTTATCCACAATTTTGAAAGGGTGCCAAGAATTTTGACCAGCCCATTTTTGGAGTTTTGTGTGACATTGGGGGTGATTTACTAACAACAGTGCGCTGCGCCGGTTCATACCTTAATTGGTGCGCCAGATAAATCATTAATTGGGCGTGTGAACCGGCGGCGCACTGTGATAGTAAATAAAAATCTCAGTGGCGCTTGTGTCTCTATTTAAAATGAATGGTTCCCTATGGGAGCCCATTGATTTGAATAGAGGTCGCACCAGAAGTCGGATCAAGACGATCCGACTTGCGGGGTGACTCGTGTGCCGGTTGACACATGGGCAGCGCGACTTTGCGAGGCAACTTGGACACGACTTGAGCGTGAAGCACACGCTCAAGTTGTGTCCTGGAGGCGACTTGAAGTCGCCTCCAGTACAAGCTTCTTTGGCAGTACCTGCCTGCGAGAATGTTTCCAGCATGATCCCATCGTGCTGGTTCTCGGCGACAGGGTACTGCAAGCCTCGCTCTTAGGTCTGGTATGGATTTGAAGGGGAACCCTCTACGCCAAAAAATGCGTGGGGGTCCCCCCAAAATCCATACCAGACCCTTATCCGAGCACGCAGCCCGGCAGGTCAGGAAAGGGGGGCGAGTGCCCCCCCACCCCAAATCACCCTGCCCCCATGTTGATGGGGACAAGGGCCTTTTCCTGACAACCCTGGGCGTTGGTTGTCGGGTCTGCGGGCGGGGGCTTATCGGAATCCGGGAGCCCCCTTTAATAAGGGGTCCCCCAGATCCCGGCCCCCCACCCTATGTGAATGAGTATGGGGTACATGGGGAAAAAAAATGACAGTAAAAAAAACACAACACAGGTTTTTAAAGTAATTTATTAGGCAGCTCCTAGGGTCTTCTTCCGACTTCGGGGGTCTTCTTCCAACTTCGGGGGTCTTCTGACTTCGGGGGTCTCTTCTTCTGCTCTCCGGTGTCGTCTCAGCGCTCTCTGGTTCTTCTCATGCTCTCCGGTTCTTTCTGCCCCGTATGACCCCGCCCCCATATGACGTCACAGTCCCAGGGAAATTATGGGACTGTGACGTCATACGGGGGCGGGGTCACCGGGTGGCATCACCCGGTGACCACGCCCCATGCCTATATAAGTTGTTGCGCTCCGCACACACGGCATTGTAGCGGCAGACAGCGACGAGGCAACATCGGGCGGAGAGAAGAGGAAAGAAGACGACGATGAAGACCGGGCCCTTGCTAGCAAAAGAGCTGGAAGAAGATAGCGGTGTGCCCGGCAGAAGGCAGAAAGAACCGGCGAGCGTGGAGAAGGCACGGGAGAGGAGGAGAAGAACCAGAGAGCGCAGAGACGACACCGGAGAGCAGAAGAAGAGACCCCCGAAGTCGGAGGAAGACCCTCGAAGTTCGAAGAAGACCCCCGAAGTCGGAAGAAGACCCCCGGAGCTGCCTAATAAATTACTTTAAAAACCTGTGTAGTGTTTTTTAGTGAATTTTTTTCCACCAGGTGAATGGGTAGGGGTATAATGTACCCCATACTCATTCACATAGGGTGGGGGGCCGGGATCTGGGGGCCCCCTTATTAAAGGGGGCTCCCGGATTCTGATAACCCTCCGGCCCGCAGACCCCGACAACCAACGGCCAGGGTTGTCGGGAAGAGGCCCTTGTCCCCATCAACATGGAGGCAGGGTGCTTTGGGGTGGGAGGGCGCAGGGCGCCCCCCTGCCCCAAAGCACCCACCCCCCCATGTTGAGGGCATGTGGCTTGGTATGGTCTAGGAGGGGGGGCGCTCGCCCCTCTTTCCTGACCTGCCGGGCTGCATGCTCGGATAAGGGTCTGGTATGGATTTTGGGGGGACCCCCACGCAGTTTTCGGCGTAGGGGGTTCTTCTTGAAATCCATACCAGACCTAAGGGCCTGGTATGCTCTTGGAGGGGAACCCATGCCGTTTTTTTTTTTTATTTGGCGTGGAGTTCCCCTTCATGATTCATACCAAACACAGGGGACAGCAAGCGTGAGGCTTGCAGTACCCTGTCACCGATCGCGCTGGAAACATTCTCAGCCAGGTACTGGCAAAGTCGCCTCCAGGACATGACTTGAGCGTGTGCTTTGCGCTCAAGTCGTGTCCAAGTTGCCTCGCAAAGTCGCGCTGCCCCTGTGTCAACCGGCACAGGAGTCGCCCCGCAATTCGGATCGTCTTGATCCGACTTCTGGTGCGACCTCTAATCAAATCAATAGGCTCCCATAGGGAACCATTCATTTTGAATAGAGACAGAAGCGCCGCTGAGATTTTTATTTACTATCACAGTGCGCCGCCGGTTCACGCGCCCAATTAATGATTCATCCGGTGCACCAATTAAGGTATGAACCGGCGCAGCACACTGTTGTTAGTAAATCACCCCCCATGTGTCACAAAACTTCTCCCTTTGGTAAAAAGAACCCGTATGATGTTCCATATGTTCAAAATAGGGGGAGTGATGGATTGCTTCCACATGGCCAGAATACAGGCCCAAGCTGCATTAGCAGTTGAACTGTAAGTGAGGATTTATACCGCAAGAGTGGGGGCGCTACTGAGGTGAAGCAAATAGCCCATGAGGTGATTGCCTAGCTCCACCACAGTAAGCTGGAACAACAGCTGATGCACTTCTCAAGGTGTATTTTGGAGCAGTTCCAACAGAAGTGTAGGTAGGAGCCTTCCTCTCGACCACAACGCCAACAAACGGGAGACACTTGTGCAAACAATTTATGAAGAGTCATCGAGACCCGATACCAGTGGCATAAAATCTTAAAACCTTGCTCCTTAAATGTATTACCAAAGGAGTACCCGTAGGAAACCATATAGCATGTTAGTTACACTTGGACTGGAGAGAAAGTCAGCTGAAAATCTTCTTCCCATTTCCAAATGTAGCACACGGACCCTTTTTCCTACCTTTGGCTCACTTGCAGGAAAAGGGCACACTATATGCCCCTACCCTCCTGTTTGAAGAGGTTGAGCGGTGCAATGTATTTGGGTCCCACAGCTAGGTTCTCCGTCGGCTGGTTCTCATCTCCTAGGATATAGGGACAAGTCTCTGTTTTCCCCCCAAGTAATTCCAATGTCCACGCCACTCTAAACTCCAACGTTGAGTTTATTTTTCCTCAATATTCAGCAGATAGGAAAGGGTGGATAAGAGACAGGACAGCAAGGTTTTGGGAAGTAGGTCCAGGCACAAGTAAATGTTACAATCACCACTCAATCCCTGAGTGGGTTCAGCTCACCCGGATAGTCTCCTGCAAAGTGGATCCTAGCAGCCGCAGTGATGCTCGGACGCTTAATTAGGTTATTTTCTTAGATACGATCGGGAGACTCTCTGCCACAGAATCTATCATGTCCCAAACTTTTCAGCTTTTGCAATACAAGGGCAGGTGCCAGCACATTACTAGGCCCTTGTTGGATAGATGAATCCCTCCAGAAAGTTACCGGGCCCCTTCTTTCACTGTGAACTCTCACCGGTCCCTCAGAAAGGTCCTCTCCCAGCCTCTTCTTCTTAGAGCGGGTCCCCTCGCAAGGGGCACCCTGGGATTCCTCTTCCCAGAAGTGGGCTCCAGCTAAAGGTGCTGGGCCTAGTGTTGAAGTTGCAGCCCCAGGGCTAAAGGTGCCTGGGACTGATGCGCACGCGGCCCCATGGCTTGGAGGGACAGGCGCAGCGCAATTGGACTCCTGACTCCGAACCGACGACCCTGCCAGGCGGCGTCTGCCCCTTATGTATCCTCTCCCAGCATGCACAGCAGGCCAACCACGCCCACTGCACCGCTGCCGAGAGAGGACACCCTAAGGCACAGCACTATTACTAGTGGTTCAACCCTGACCTGTCATGGCAGCGCCACCTACAGGTCACAGGGAACTGCACACCAGTATACCACCTGCAGAAACAAAATAGCACAACCTATCAATGAGAACGGTCTGAGCCTAACTACTAGCTCAGACCAGCCCCCTAAATTTGGGTATATAGCACCCCTAAAAGGGTTTGGGCGCTACACAAATATATGGCAGGACAAATCCTGCCATAGGGGCCGCTAAGGGTTTATACAACTAGGATAGAAGGGGAGGTGCACAAGATTCGTCTAGGCACAAGCTTTCAAACTGAGTGGGGTCAAGCAAACAAGGCTGCTGATAAGCAAGTACAACTGGCAAAGGGGCCCGGGCAGCCTCAATCCGAGACAGCCAGTCTGGTTTAAAAACAAAAACAAACGGCTTTTCTAAAAAACACCCCCGCCTGGCCACTCCTACTAGTGGTGGTAAAATTTCTATTTTCTGGACCCATCTCTGATCTTTGTGCTGGTGAGAGCGGAGGCACTTTTTTTTATTATCAGTTTTGGGTGCATGTGTATTCATGGTGGCTCAACTTGAAGTCCCACCCACCTGCCGCTGCGGCTGCCTATTTCCTTCCCTGCCAGAGTGATCTTCCTCCACTCAGCTTTGAGTGAGGACCAAGACAGAGAGCAAGAGGCTGTGAGGCGGGCAGCGGTGGCAGGCAGAGGCAGCTGAGAGTTTGAGTCCAGGAGCAGAGGGGAAGCGGATCGTGGCTGTTGCACGTGAATATTATACTGCGTTGCACTGCACTCTGACTGCACATATTTACTCTGGATGGCATGGTGTGGTGATTGTACTGCATTCCACTGCACTCCTAACATATTTACGATGGCATGGTATGTTGATTAGGGATAGGCGAAACCCCCCCCCACCCCCCCCCCCCCCGGGTTCGGTTCACACCAGAACATGCCAACAGGCAAAAAGTTCTAGCAAACATGTGTAGCGGGGTCTTAAAAGTTAGTGGGATACACCTGGGGGTAGAGAGACCCAGGTGTGTAATTATGTCAGGGATTAGACCCCTTTTTCTTATTCGTGGAGGATTGGGTGGTGTAATATTCTCTTTGATCAGTGGGTGTCAGTGTACCTACTGGCTTGAGGTAGAATCACTACCACAGTGCTACCCTTCTTTGTCCCTTCCTGGAGATGGTACGGCTGGGGCGGGGAACCCGCCGTGGTGTCGATGGGAGGAGATAAAAGGGGGAGACGCTCTCGCCACGAGGTCTGTCTTTGGGGGATCATCTCTTCACGCACCCAGGCACCTTAGGCCTGGGTGCGGGCGGTTCAAGGTTCCGGCCTAGGCGCCCAAGGCCTGGCCGGAACGAAGATGGAGTCCATCCCGGGCACCTTCAGCCTGGGGTGAGGTACTATTGAGGAGGCCTGGGACCCGGTGACTCCGACTGGGTCCCGCGAGGGTGAAGTTGCTCCAGGGCGCCCCTTGCGAGGGGACCCGCATCTGAGGTGAGGAGGCTGGGGAGGTCACCCGTCCGAAGACCCGGTGCAGTGTCAACCCGGTGACGGATGGGCCTTCGGTAACTCCCTCGGAGGACATCTTCTCCTGATATGGGCTACAGCGCAGCGGAGGAGCTTTCATTAAGACTCCTGCAACCCCTGGTCATAGCACAGGGAGTGTAGGGACTAGGAACCTGTACAGTGCCTCGACCTGCTCCCCCATCGTATCATGCCGTTGCATTTGACTGTATGTGGAGATACGCAATAAACCTGAGTTTGGACTTTGATGGGTGTATGGACTCTGTTGATGGGAACAAAGGGAGATTCCGGCACGGGAGGACTGACCCTCATAACCAGCACACATTTGGCCAGAGTAAAAAGATTGATACTGGCCTTCACCTCACCCACATGCACGGGGAGGACATGGGCCGTAGCGCACCTCACTCTGTCGCTCGACATACCCCTAGCTAAAGAGGACGGGGTGAGGCCGCTACACGTGGGGGCTCGTGAGTCCGGGATGAAATGTGTGTTGACCCTGAGGTTTGGAACGGCTGTGTTTGAACTTTGCTGCCCGGAGGAGGTCTGAGCAGGTCGGCCATGTGATTGGCCAAAGTGCATCCCTGTGCTCGAAGTCGTGGAGATTTCCCTGAAAAACCGGGAGAGGCCCATGCAGAAAGAGCGGGAAGAGGGAGGAGTCCAGCCGTGTGACGAACTACATGTGGGGACTTTTGCTGCACTGCGCCACGAGGCACCCCATGACTGCGCAATTCGTGGGAGGAGACTGAAGGAAGCCCGCGAAAACGTGCAAGTCGTGGGAGGAGTCTGGCCACGTGTGGAGATACACGTGGAGACTCCGGCGCGAGGTCAGCGCGTGATGGAGCAGCAAGTGGTCGGAGTGAACTCAGGCTCCCCGTGGATGCCGGTACCTTATCCTTTCAAGATGACTGCATTTGCTGCACCCATTACAGACACGGGGATAAGGCTCAGGCCCCGAGGACAGTTGGCTCTGTATTCATGCAGAGACACGGAGGCCCTCGGTGTGATCTGTCCCGGATGCTCGGGACTGGTGGTCCAACTAAAGCCATTCGAGCGATGCGAAGCATGCAAGGAGTTTCTTTTTGAGGTTGAACCACACACGGAAAGGCCCCGGGCCCTACGCCTCAACTGCATCACAGGAACCGCCACTCCGGAGGGAGAGATCAAAGCCTTGGCGGAGTGTCCCGTGCGCGCTGACCAGGGCGAAGTGACTGCCCAACCAGAGACTGAGAGAGAAAAATCCGAGGACACTGCTTCGGTCACTACAGACTCCCTGCTCCCACCTCCGAAGACGAAAGTCGGCCTGGTACAGGCATCCTATGGTCGTGGTCGAGCTTCACCCCGCCGCTTGCCTGGCCTGGATGACGCCGGTAGAGAAGAGAGTCCCGGACATCCCAGTTCTTCAGAAGGTCCAGGTGAGCCAGGGGCTGGGACTGTGGTGTTGGTTGGAGGTGTAGGGGGTCCACAGTTGGTGGAGCCCGCAAGGGAGGGTAGCCTTCCGTCTACTAGAGACTACCTTCCCGCTGAGATGTATGACACCTCCGACTTAGAGTCATTGTCAGACTGTGGGGATGACGGAGAGATAGACGAACTGTTTCACCGGAAGGGCTGGGACAGACGCCCACTACCTGTGCTGAGTAAACCGCAGGATTCCCCCATGTCCATAGAAGACAGTACGCTCCGGGTGAAGGCCCCGGAGTTCTCGAGGAAATCTAGTCCTCCGACCAACTTCCCGCATTCAACTACATCACCCGCTCTGATGTTGGGGATGCAGCGTGCTTCGTTGCGGGCACCAAAGACAAAGAAACCCGAGATGGTGAAGGTACCTCGGCACCCGGAGGCCATCGTACAGCCAGGAGAAGGTGAGCGAGATGTGATGCCACCCCTAGCCAGGTTGCAGAGACTTTTCTCCCAGAGAGTCGCCCGTGAATATGGGTGGGAGTACCCCTACTTGCCTCGGGACTTATTGTATGAAGTCGAGGTCCTGCGACCAAGGTGGTATGACGAGTTTGTATGGGAAAAACTTAAAGTACCCCATGCCAGGCGATACCTGTCATGTTCGCCGCCTGTGTCTAAAAAGTTCAAGGACTGCAGAGCTGATTGGAGACTTGGGCGCCATATTCATGCCGATAAGGTGCTCATCTGCCGGAAAGAAGGAGAGGATGTCGAGTATTCGGTGGAAGTGTTTGACGGGCACGTGAAGCCCCTGTTTCTGCCGGATCCAAGGTTCTATTTATAGGAGAAGTGAGCTCCTATCTTGTTGTTGTATAAACTTTCTGGAAGAGACATTCCCAGACGCCCAGAACTGTGCCCTACTTTTGTTTTGATTTGGGCTTTTCTTTTACTCATTGGAGATTTGGGAGCTGTTGTTTTTTTTTCTCCCTTTTCTTCATGTGCCAAAGGCAGAGACTTTTTGGGTAGAGTTAGAGTAGGAAAGCAGGAAGAATGAAGATCTCACCAAGTGTCATTACCGCAGCGCTGTCACCAGGTGGCAGTGTTGTGCAACGAATGTTTGAAAATGTTACACCTGCATTACTTACTTATTGGAGTGAGTGGGTCTCTCGGCTGACGGACTCACTCATGCCAAGTTAACACAGAGTGTTAGGATGTGTTTTTTTTTTGTTTGTTTCCCTTCTGCAGGAGATTCGTCGGTCAAGGCTACTGAGTATGGGGTGGTTCTTAGACAGTGACGGGAGGGATTGTATATGTGTACATGACAGATGTTTTATACAAAAGTTTTAATGTTTTATAGTTCCCTTTTCTGTTGAGCAGGTCTTGGCACATACAGTATCCAAAATTTGAGGGATAGCCTCTGGGGCCCACTTCATGTCACCACTCCTCGGGAGACATGGGTGTGCACCTGACGCTGGGGACCAGCGTCAAATCACCAGGGGGAGTGTGTAGCGGGGTCTTAAAAGTTAGTAGGATACACCTGGGGGTAGAGAGACCCAGGTGTGTAATTATGTCAGGGATTAGACCCCTTTTTCTTATTCGTGGAGGATTGGGTGGTTTAATATTCTCTTTGACCAGTGGGTGTCAGTGTACCTACTGGCTCGAGGTAGAATCACTACCACAGTGCTACCCTTCTTTGTCCCTTCCTGGAGATGGTACGGCTGGGGCGGGGAACCCGCCGTGGTGTCGATGGGAGGAGATAAAAGGGGGAGACGCTCTCGCCACGAGGTCTGTCTTTGGGGGATCATCTCTTCACGCACCCAGGCACCTTAGGCCTGGGTGCGGGCGGTTCAAGGTTTCCAGCCTAGGCGCCCAAGGCCTGGCCGGAACGAAGATGGAGTCCATCCCGGGCACCTTCAGCCTGGGGTGAGGTACTATTGAGGAGGCCTGGGACCCGGTGACTCCGACTGGGTCCCGCGAGGGTGAAGTTGCTCCAGGGCGCCCCTTGCGAGGGGACCCGCATCTGAGGTGAGGAGGCTGGGGAGGTCACCCGTCCGAAGACCCGGTGCAGTGTCAACCCGGTGACGGATGGGCCTTCGGTAACTCCCTCGGAGGACATCTTCCCCTGATATGGGCTACAGCGCAGCAGAGGAGCTTTCATTAAGACTCCTGCAACCCCTGGTCATAGCACAGGGAGTGTAGGAACTAGGAACCTGTACAGTGCCTCGACCTGCTCCCCCATCGTATCATGCCGTTGCATTTGACTGTATGTGGAGATACGCAATAAACCTGAGTTTGGACTTTGATGGGTGTATGGACTCTGTTGATGGGAACAAAGGGAGATTCCGGCACGGGAGGACTGACCCTCATAACCAGCACACATTTGGCCCGAGGAAAAAGATTGATACTGGCCTTCACCTCACCCACATGCACGGGGAGGACATGGGCCGTAGCGCACCTCACTCTGTCGCTCGACATACCCCTAGCTAAATAGGACAGGGTGAGGCCGCTACACATGCGAACCCTAAAAATGAAATATTCCTTTAGATATCGTGCCTCGGAGGTCCCCTTAGTCTGCCTGTAAAGTGGTGCATCTGTGCAATGTGTAGAATAGTGCCGCAGCAAAATTAAATTTCTAAACAAAAAACTGTAATTTAAACGACTCTCGGCAATATAGATGAAAAATAAAGGAAAAAATCCCAGTCCATACCAGGCCCTTTGGGATTTTAAGGGGAACTCCACTCAAAAATTAAGATCCCAGCCCCCCCCCCCCCCTTTGTGAATGGGTATCAGGTACATTGTACCCCTACCTATTCACCAACAAAAATTGTCAAAAAGTATAAACCACAATAGACAGTTTTTGACAATTCCTTTATTAAAAAAATAAATAGAAATAAAAAAGTGTCCCACGATGTACATCCATCATCAATCACGCCGCCCAACGGACCTGAAAAATAGAAAAGAAAAAACTCTGCCTCCATGGGAGGCCTCTTGGGTACTGCTGTCTTTTGGCTTTGACAGCTTTTATATAGGCAAGGGCGGGGCCCCCCGCTGATGTAACTGGATGACCCCGCCCCCTCTGAGTCTTATGACATCAGAAGGGGCAGGGTAACACGGTTACATCACTGGGTGGCCCCGCCTTTGCCTATATAACAGCTGTCACAGCCAAGAGACAGCAGTCGCCGGGAGGCCTCCCATTGAGGCTGAGCTTTTAATTTTTTTCTATTTTTCGGGTCCGTCAGGCGCAGTGGCGGATCCAGGGGGGGGGCAACAGGGCAATTGCCCCCCCGAGACCATCTGTCACACTCACTTGCTTGTTTTTTTTTTTTTTGCGCCTGATCTCCCGAAATTTGGGGACTCGGTACCGGCCGGCCATAGGACCCCTGGACCAATGTCTTTTCTATAAGTGTGCAAAGTTTGGTGTCTGGGGGACCTATGGCCGGGGAGCACTGATTTTTTAAATCCGGGCACCCCTTCCATAGACTCCAATGTTAAACGGTCATTTCTCCAGTGATTTTGCGGACCCGGTACCGGCCGATCGTAGGTCCCCTGGACCCCAAACTTGGCACACATGTAGCCCCATGTCTTCTCTAAAAGTGTGCAAAATTTGGTGTCTGGGGGACCTACGGCCGTGGAGCACTGATTTTTTTAAAACCGGGCACCCCTTCCATAGACTCCAATGTTAAACGGTCATTTCTCCAGTGATTTTGCGGACCCGGTACCGGCCGGTCGTAGGTCCTCTGGACCCCAAACTTGGCACACATGTAGCCCCATGTCTCCTCTATAAGTTTGAAAAGTTTGGTGTCTGGGAGAACCGATTTTTCAAAGCCGGGCACTCCTTCCATAGACTTCCATGTTAAACATCAGTCTAGTCATGGGCACAGTGAGGCATGGGCACAGTGAGGCAAGTATAAGCCTAGGACACCCTAGGCTTATACTTGAGTCAATAAGTTTTCCCAGTTTTTTGGGGTAAAATTAGGTGCCTCGGCTTATATTCGGGTCAGCTTATACTCGAGTATATACAGTACTTGTTCTGCGGCTGCCGCTGCCTCTCTGAGTCTCTCTCTCAGTTTCTCACATCAGCCGATCAGTGGCGCTGAGAGAGAGACTCGTCTAATGTAGTTACATGGCGCACTGACACGATACCAGGAGCGGAGGAGGAGGTGGGTGGAGCCTCTTCCCTGCACTCGCTGCTAACGCCTGGGCCGCTTGGCGTCTAGCAACGAGTGACGTCAGTGAGTCACGTCAGGCTGCTCTGCGGGCAGGTGCAATAGCGTGCGGCTCCACAGACGGGTAAGAAAGCGGTCGGCTCCGCTTGCGGCGCGGTTTGTTGTCGGGGGGCGGCGCGGTTCGTGGGCAGACTGTGCTGCTCAGTGTGTTGGCAGCGCAGGTGAGAGTGAGAGAGCAGGCTCAGTGTGGCAGCTGGCCAATCAGCTAGCCGGGAGCGGGGGAGCAGAGAGATGAGATCATCTCTCACCGCCTGTGCCTGCCCTGCATTCCTGCAGTGACTTCCGCCCTCACTGTGCAGGCAGCAGAGAGATTACATTATCTCTCTGCTGCCTGACTCTGGGAGTCTGGGACACAGCAAGAGACAACCAAAACTACACCTTAGCAGGCAAGTTAGTGACAATCCGCAAGGTGTGGCAGGCGACGTGGCAAGTGACAATCCGCAAATTGTGTCAGGTGACGTGGCAAATGACAATCTGCATCTGGTGGCAGGCAAGTGACAATCAGCAAGGTGTGGCAAGTGACAATCCGCAAGGTGTGGCAGGTGATGTGGGAAGTGACAATCCACAAGGTTTGGCAAGTGACAATCCACAAGATGTGGCAGGTGACGTGGCAAGTGACAATCCACAACGTGTGGCAAGTGACACGCTCAGGGCTCCCACTAATTGCAGGCGACGGTGGCAAGTGACACACTTGGGGCTCCCACTGATTCTGCATTGAACTATTTAATTTCATATTACAATGTAATAATAGAAATAATGCGCTTCAATCATCCTGACACCATAACAACCATGGTGCCGGGATGATTGAAGCGCCGACACCAACCATTTCCCCGATAAATTTCCCACAAAAAAAACATTTTTTGGCAGTGCCCCTCCCGAGAAAAGACTCTGGATCCGCCCCTGGTCAGGCGGCGGGATTGAAGATGGATGGACATCGCGGGACACTTTTTTCTTTTTTAATAAAGGAATTGTCAAAAACTGTCTGTTGTGGTTTTTACTTTTTGACACTTTTTTTGGTGAATAGGTAGGGGTACAATGTACCCACTCACATGGGGGGACCGGGATCTAGGGGCCCCCTTGTTAAAGAGGGCTTCCAGATTCCAATAAGCCCCCGCCCGCAGATCCTGACAACCAATGGCCAGGGTTGTCAAGAAGAGGCTCTTTTCCCCATCAACATGGGGATAAGGTGCTTTGGGGGGCACCCCAAAGCACCCTCTACATGTTGAGGGAAAGTGGCCTGGTATGGTTGGGGGGGGGCGCTCGCTTTTCCCCTCCCTTTCTTGGCCTGCCAGGATGCTTGCTCGGGTAAGGGCCTGTTATGGATTTTGGGGGGGACCCCACACCAATTTTTTTTTTAATTTTGACATGGAGTTCCTCTTAAAATCTATACTAGACCCAAAGGGCCTGGTATGGATTTTGGAGGGGACCCCATGCCGTTTTTTTTCTTAATTCTGTCATAGGCTTCCCCTTAACCACTTCAATACACTGTATTATATACTCTGCACTGTATATGTGTTTTTATATATATATATATATATATATATATATATATATATATATATATATATGTAGCGCTACCCCCAGTTAAGAGAGCCGCTGGATTTGTTTTCGGGCCCTGTGTACAGCACCACCAACCCCCGGACATCTGCTTGACCCACTCTGGCACAGCTAGTCTAGGGGTTATATTTTTATCATAATCAATGGGTATGGTAAAGGCACCCTCCTTACAGTAAGACAACACACCAATGTTAAAGATTAAGTATAAAGCCTCGTACACACGACCGAGTTTCTCGTCCAAAACCGACAAAAAAAGTGCTGCGAGAGCTTTATTGTCGAGAAAACCGTTCGTGTGTATGGTTTTACGACGAGAAAACTGCCGTGAATCTCGACGAGAAAAATAGAGAACCTGCTCTCTATTTTCTCGTCCGGATTCTAGATTTTCTCGTCGTGTTTCTCGTCCGCCTGTTTTGCGACGAGAAAATGGTTCGTGTGTATGCTTTTACGACTCTTCAAAAAGCGCGCATGCTCAGAATCAAGTATGAGATGGGAGCGCATCTTCTGGTAAAACAAGCCTTCGTAATGGAGATAGCACATTCGTCACACTGTAAATTATTGCATCGTTTAAATGTTGTGCATATAAATCTTCTTTAGAATGTTGCAATAATGAAAACTAATGAACTTGTTTTGCTGCTGATATTCACACAGAGTTCTGACTATCTATTTTAAACCTTTTTCATGCTGCTCTTAAGAAGATTTAGCTGTATTATATCGTGCAAGATCTTCTGAATATTTTAATGTTTTATATTTTTTAGACAGATGTTAATTATAATTTGTCGATGTTTTGATAGTGATCTCCCATTGTATTTTTTAAATTTAGTTGTGTCAAGTTTACACCCTATATTTTTTAAAGAACACCTTTAATGATTTTTTTTGGTGTTATCTGTCCCTTTTTTTGGGGGGTCAAATGTATCTGCTTACTTCAAAGGTAAATAAATAATTATTATAAAAACACATAGTCAAGTATGAACTTAAAAAAAAGGGATTTTTATAACAGCTTACCTGTAAAATCCTTTTCTTGGAGTACATCACGGGACACAGAGCGACTTAGTCATTACTAATGGGTTATATAGATTACCTTCAGGTGCTGGCACTGGCCAATTCCAAACCGGAAGTACCCTCCCCTATATAAGCCCCTCCCATCCGGGAGCACCTCAGTTTTGTAGCCAAGCAATAAGTGTCCCAAAAAGAGGGGTGGGAGCTCTGTGTCCCGTGATGTACTCCAAGAAAAGGATTTTACAGGTAAGCTGTTATAAAAATCCCTCTTTCTTTTTCGTACATCACGGGACACAGAGCGACTTAGTCATTACTAATGGGACGTCCCAAAGCAATGCCAAATGAGGGGAGGGATACATAAGCTGGGCGCCATCAGGCATGAGGATCTTTTGCGACCTGCAACACACTGCGCCCAAAGGCGACATCCTCCTGACTTCTAACGTCTACCTGGTAGAATCTAGTAAACGTGTGTACCGAAGACCATGTTGCGGCCTTACATACTTGAGCCAGGGAGGCCTGGTGATGCACTGCCCATGAAGTTCCAACCGCTCTTGTGGAGTGCGCCCTAACTTTGAACGGAGGCGGTCTCTTTCTCAAGCCATAGGCTTGTATTATGACCTGTCGAATCCACTTGGCTAAAGTAGATTTTGATGCTGCCTAACCCTTTCTAGGGCCTTCCGGCAGAATAAACAAAGTATCCGTTCTGCGAATCTGAGCAGTGGCTTTTAGATAAGCTTTAACTGCTCTTACTACATCCAAAGAATGTAATAACTTTTCCTCTACCGAGCTAGGTTTGGGGAAAAAAGAAGGAAGAACCACATCTTGGTTCAAATGAAACCTCGATACCACCTTGGGAAGAAAGGCTGGATGAGGACGTAATACTACTCTGTCCTTATGGACAACCAGATATGGCTCCTTACAGGACAAGGCGGCTAATTCCGATACTCTTTTAGCCGAACAAACGGCTACTAAGAAAATCAATTTCCTGGTGAGAAGAATCAAGGAAATGAGTTGCAATGGTTCAAACGGTTGTTTCTGTAGAACCGACAGAACCAGGTTTAAGTCCCAAGGACATATGGGAATACTAACCGGAGGGCTAATACGCATCACTCCTTGTATGAACGCTTTGACTAGTGAATGCGAAGCCAAGGGCCTTTGAAAAAATATTGACAAGGCCGAAATCTGACCCTTGATAGTACTCAAGGCTAGCTTCCTATCTACAGCCCACTGTAGGAAGTCCAAAATCCTCCCTATCATGTACTTACGTGGATGCCATTTCTTGGCCTCACACCACGTAATGTACGCTTTCCAGATCCTATAATAGATCTGCCTGGATACCGGCTTCCTGGCATTGATCATGGTAGATACCACAGAATTAGAGAGCCCTCTCTTTTTCAGAATGTGGGCTTCAATAGCCAGGCCGTCAAACCTAGGGCTGGTAAGGAAGGGTGGTATATCGGTCCCTGCGACAGCAGGTCCGGACGATGTGGGAGGGTCCAAGGACTCCTCACTGACATTTTTACAATCTCCGCGTACCATGCCCCTCGGGGCCACGCTGGAGCCACCAGAATCACTGGTTTCTTTTCTACCCTGATTCTGCGGAGTAATCGCGGTAACAATTGTGGCGGTGGGAATGCATATATCAGCTTGAACTGATCCCAAGGGAACACTAGGGCATCCGAGCCGCAAGCTAGAGGATCCCTTGTGCGAGACACAAATCTGTCCACCTTTGCGTTGAATCTGGATGCTAGCAGATCTACATCTGGTGTTCCCCACCACTGGCATATTGCCTGGAAAACCTCGGGGTGAAGAGACCATTCCCCCGGGCATAATTGTTGGCGACTTAAAAAGTCCGCTCTCCAATTTTCCACTCCTGGGATGAAAACCGCGGATATGGCTGGGACATATTTTTCTGCCCACTCCAGGATGCAATTTGCTTCCCTCTGGGCTGCACGACTCCTGGTGCCACCCTGGTGATTGATATATGCCACTGCTGTGGCATTGTCTGATTGAATTCTGACAGGGGACCCTTGGAGTTTGGATGTCCATGCTACTAGGGCATACCGGGCTTCTCGTATCTCTAAGAGATTGATGGGCAGGGCCTTTTCTGCTTCTGACCACTTGCCCTGGAGAGACCATTGCTCCAGTACTGCCCCCCAGCCTATGAGGCTGGCATCTGTAGTGACTACCTTCCAAGAAACCGGACTGAAGGGTTTCCCTTTTTCCAGATTCTGGGGCATCAACCACCAATGGAGGCTCTTGCGAACGGAAGGGGACAGGGACATTGGTAAGTCTAAAGCCTGAACTTTTTTGTTCCAGGCTGACAGTATGGCCCTTTGCAAATTCCTTGAATGGAATTGACCGTAGGGTACCGCTTCGAATGAAGCCACCATTTTTCCCAGCAGCCTCATGCAGAGGCGTATGGATGGTTTTCTTTTTGTACCCACTAAGTGGGTCAAATCTTTTAAAGACGACACCTTCTCTGGAGGTAAGAAAATCTTTCTCTGATTTGAATCCAGCCTTAGCCCTAAGTATTCCAGACTTTTGACTGGTCTTAGAGCTGACTTGTCCCGGTTGATAATCCAACCGTGATATTCCAGATACTTGATTGTCTTGTGAATAGCTACTTCCAGCTTTTCCACTGAGTGGTCTATTAGTAGCAGGTCGTCTAGATATGCCATTATCGTTACACCCTGTGTTCTTAGATTGGCCAATAATGGGGCCAGAATTTTTGTGAACACTCGTGGTGCTGTGGCCAGACTGAAAGGTAAGGCTCTGAACTGAAAATGGCGCCCTTCTACTGCAAAGCGTAGGAATTTCTGGTGGGCCGGAAAGATGGGAATATGCAGATAAGCATCCCTTATGTCGATCGAGGCTAACCATTCCTGCCCTTGTAGGGCGGTGGCCACCGATCGGATCGACTCCATCCGAAAAGTCCTGATATTTAGGAACTTGTTTAGCCCTTTTAGATTTAATATGGGCCTCACGTCCCCATTTGGTTTGGGGACTGTGAAAAGGTTCGAGTAAAACCCGAATCCGCTTTCTTCCAGGGGAACCTTCATGATTACACCTTGGAGCAATAGTTGTTCTAGTGCCAGAAGGAGGGATCCTCTCTTCTGGGGATCTCTTGGCATGTTTGAC
Organism: Rana muscosa; assembly: GCA_029206835.1. Taxonomy (NCBI): domain Eukaryota; kingdom Metazoa; phylum Chordata; class Amphibia; order Anura; family Ranidae; genus Rana; species Rana muscosa. The sequence continues at coordinate 855,794,733 of CM055117.1, forward strand.
CTCATAAATTGGGCAGGAGGAGTGCCTTTTACCTCCAGCTTGTATCCCAGACTTACTGCGGAGAGCACCCATCTGTCTCTGATGGTGTCCCGCCAGGTCTCTGTGAACAACTGAAGTCTTCCCCCCACCCGATTGAGTGGGGGCAACGCTTCATGCCTTGGGGGGAGGTTTTGTACCTCTCTTGATCCAGGGCTTCTTGTTACCCTGTGATTGTCTCTGATTTCTGCCCCCTGAATTTGACCGCGGAGGCCGTCGGAACTGCTTCACAGCCGATGTGCCCGGGACTGGAGAAGTAGGCCTCTTAAAAGAAGGACTTCTACCCTTGTTCTTAACCGGTAAGAGTGAACTTTTACCGGCAGAAATTTTCTGGATATATTTGTCCAGATCTTCTCCAAATAAGCGTTCTCCATGAAATGGGAAGCTAACCAGCATTTTTTTACAGGGAACTTCAGCAGACCAGTTTTTGAGCCACAGAAGCCTACGCATATGTACTACAGACAGCGTAAAGCGGGAGGCCTGTTGGATTGTATCCTTTATGGCGTCCACCGCAAAACACAAGGCTCTAGGCAGGTCAGCTAGGGCAAGAGCCTGCTGATCTGGTAAGTCCCTTAAGACTTGTTTCAACTGATCTTTCACTGCTTGGCAGACTCCAATCGCTGCTACCGCAGGTTGTGTCACCATGCTTGCTGTAGAGAAAGCAGATTTTAGTAAAGACTCCAATTTTTTATTTATTGGGTCTTTGAACATTGGAACATTATCTACTGGACATGTCAGTGATTTGTTCACAGAAGAGATGGCTGCGTCCACTGTAGGGACCCTCCATTTTTTTATGAACTTATCCTCCATGGGATAGATCACCGGAAATCTGTTGGGGGGAGTAAATATTTTATCAGGATGCTCCCAATCCTGGTAAATAAGCCCTTCTAATAAAGGGTGGATTGGGAAGGAACAGACAGCCTGGGGAGCTTTTAGCGACCCCAGCGAGGAAACCGTAGTGGATGGTGGTTCCGCCAGAGGCATTTTAAATGCTGATCGGACCATGTTAGTCAGAGACTGAACCCATAATCTTTCAGCCTGAGATGCTGAGAAAGGTTCTTCCACTGTTGATTCCTCCATAACTGAATCAACCTCATCCTGATCCCCTTCAGGTAGGTCGATCTCTGTGTGGGACTGTTCCTCCACTAACAGGCACTCTGAAGGAGGAGACGGAGATCGGATGCGCTTTCCCTGTGACAGGGAAGCAGCGATCAATGCTGTTAATCTCTCTTCCAATCCTCCCAGAGTTGAGGATAAAACCTCCTCTGTTATATATACAGGAGCAGGTGGACTGGGGACAGCCGCAGCACCAGGCACTCCTGCGGGGTTTCTACGGCTACTGACCTCTGAATTCTCAGGGGAGATTGGTGCAGTACAAGCATGCCCAATATCCTCAGAGCCCGATGGAGACCCCTTTGGCTTCCTGGAAGACCTATTTCCGGAGCGTCTGGACGACATATCTTTTAAGCACAAAGCTGAGGTATTCCCGTCGTCATACACCAATTTTTGCTGGTAATAGTCTAACACAGTTGCTGCTATATACCAGCTGGTGTCCACTAAAGTGCCTTTCTATGGGGATGCCTGCATCAACCGCCTCTGTGTGCCACTGTTTGTTGCTAGCTCTGTTTGCATCCAGCTGACACTTGTACTGTGTCTTTATACAAGCTGGGACGCCTGCACATGCGCAGAAGCGCCGTGGCGCGCATCGAGCGTCATCCACCCGCCCCGCCCCTTTTTTTTCATAGGAGGCGCGTGCACGCGCCCGCGCGCGCGCCCGTGCACCATTGGCGCCCTTTTCGAAATCAAACAGGGACTAGGAGCCAGGGCCCTTTTTGCCGGAGGGCCTGTGCGGTGGATGAGCGCAGCAACAGGGCAGAGGAAGTGGATTCCCACAGAGAAACTTACCAACTGCCTGGATCTTTTGACTTGAGAAAACCAAAGATCCACATGACAAGAAAAATGGACTACAGCGGCCTCTAGTGGTTTAACACAGGTACCGCGGCCCTTTTTTTTTTTTCTTGACTACTATTAAAATTTTACATTTTCAGTAGTTACAGGCATACACAGATATTAGCGGGAATACCGTTAGGTAACAGACAGAAAGACAAATTAGGCTTGGGGGTCCCCCAATAGAACCAAGTTCCTGGGGGCCCCCACTTACCTGATCCCCGCCGCAGGACTTTGTTTGGTCCACAGAAGCCCAAACTTCACCTATCACGGCAGGCATTGTAATTAAACCTTCAGGGACTGGGTTCCCAAGGATTCCACTCCCCTGGACCTGTATAGCACCCTGCACAGACAACATCTTGGTCGTGGGTATGACCAGAGCTCTGGATCCCAGGGTCCAGCCCTCCTAAGAGAGGCATTACAGGCAAAACCTTGCTCTTCTGCTGCAAGGCCCGGGTACCGACCGTTTAGATATGAAGCTTTTTTGGTGGGATCCGGAACAGCTTACTAAGGCCCAAAAGAACCTGTACGCAAGCCCAGTGAAAACACATGTTACTCTTTGGCCAACACCTTAGACACTGGCAAAAAACTGAGGTGCTCCCGGATGGGAGGGGCTTATATAGGGGAGGGTACTTCCGGTTTGGAATTGGCCAGTGCCAGCACCTGAAGGTAATCTATATAACCCATTAGTAATGACTAAGTCGCTCTGTGTCCCGTGATGTACGAAAAAGAAAAACAAAACATTTATTCATGTCTTGAACAAAATAAATAGAAGGCAGCGCTGGAGAACCTGCTGCCATTTGTGCATCCATGGGACCCCAGAGCACACATCAACCCTGTGTGGACACTAAAATTGGGAGCTTGAGAAGCACAACAGTTGTGAGCACAATCTGATGCTGGCCTCCCAGAGGTCAGGAACAGCAGCAGGTGATATATATGTCCCAAGTCTGTGGTACTACAACAGGATGCCTTCTGTTCGACCACAATGAAGCAAGGCCATCACTTCCTCGTCTTCTTGGCAGCCTTCCCTGCAGCCTTCCCTGAAGCCTTCTCTGCAGCCTTCCTTCTGCGTGTGGCTGGAGGCTGGGCCACTGGAGGGGTACTCCTGTCAGGAGGAGGAGAAGGAGGTGGAGGAGAAGGGGGTGGCGCAGAAGAAGAAGGTGGAGATGGAGAAGGAGGTGGAGGAGAAGGGGGTGGCGCAGAAGAAGAAGGTGGAGGTGGAGAAGGAGGTGGAGGAGAAGGGGGTGGCGCAGAAGAAGAAGGTGGAGGTGGAGGAGGAGGTGGAGGAGAAGGGGGTGGCGCAGAAGAAGAAGGTGGAGGTGGAGGAGGAGGTTGAGGTTGGGATAGTTGTGCGACCTCACATATGGCCATATTGGGGGTAATTCTCTCCATCTCCCCCTTTTTCAGCAAGGTGATGAGCAGGGGCTCGCATAGGAGGCGTTGCTCCATGCTCATCACCTTGAACTTGGCCTCAACTAGGCCGGCAATGGCCTCTTCAGGGGATGTGGGCTCCTGGAGGGTGGCATGTGCCTCTCTAATAAGGGCCATTGCTGCCTCACTAGTGGTCCTGTCCCTCCTGCTTCTTTTCGGAAGGCGGATGGGAGGCACCTGAGATCTAGTGCTTCTCCTCGTGCCGGCCACCTCCTGTCTGCCACTGGGCCCTGCCACCTCCTGTCTGCCACTGGGCCCTGCCACCTCCTGGCTGACAGTGGGCTCTACCACCTCCTGCCTCACAGTGGGCCCTGCCACCTCCTGCCTCACAGTGGGCCCTGCCTCCTCCTGCCTGACAGTTTCCAGACCCTCCTCCTGGCTGATTTCATCCTGTGTATGAAAAAGGGACATAGTTTTATATTTTGGTTTATTATTTTCACACAAATTTGAGATCATGAATGTAGCAATTTGAATGTAAATCAAGAGAAAAGACAAATATTTTTAGGACTACATCAAATTGACTATTTAGCACCCAATTTATGGCAGACTAATGTCTCTAGATCTTGATTTCACTTTTGTATCCCAAAATAGTCGTGAAGAGTCTGAAGAAGAATTTTGGGGTGAAACGATTAAATGAGCAGCTCAGAAAGAGGTGGTCTGACCTCAAACTGAGGGAGCCGGAGCAGTTAAGGAGCATTAAGAGAATGCTTGAAAAAAGTAAGTACTTTTTCCCCTTTTTTCCTATTATTGTATTTCACAACTTGCATGTTGCTCCATGTTATTGCATTTTTCTATTGGACTACCTTACAAAATGTCATAGTTTGAACTTGGTTTGGCACAGTAATTGTTCGTTACAGACACATCGTTCGGCCACTATCCTCGATTTTTCTAGATTTTACAGGGTTAAAATATATTACACATCTGCCTGTTTTTCTTCAATAGTTGTTATTACATTGTTGGCTAGATGATGTGTTTGTAAAGAGAATGAAATGCAAACTTTAATCAGTGTAAAGGAGAGGACACTCAGCAGCTGGTTACACATCTGTACTTTTGAGCACTATAGTGTGGGCCACCAGAACCGCCTTTTTTGGGTGTCCCACACAGGTGCATCAGTGAATTTTTGTGGTGCCTACATGTCTAAAAATTGACAGCCAAAGGTGAATAGTAAAGAAATTATTGTGAAAAAAGAATGTCTTCATCTTGAAATCCCACCCAAACAGACACTTGTACCCCACTTCCAAGCAATTTAGCATGTTTTTATTTTTTATTGAGAATTTCTGGGTGATAACTAGACCTTTTGTTTGATTCTCATAGGGGAGAGAAGACTGGGAGGAGAACACTCCAGGGAGCACATGAAACCCACACCTTCTAAACAACCCCAACCTCACAAAGACCCACAACCTAAGGATGTTGAGGAAGTTGAAGAGGTGGAGGAAGGAGAAGTGCAGGAAGGAGAAGTGGATGACGTGGTGGAACTGGTCACCACAACAGGTCAGTATCTGTCACCACAGCTTCAGGTAAGAGATGTAGGCCTGCAGAGTTATAATACCTTTTGTATTTTTTTATAGGGGATGAAAAAGTATGCGGTGAAAGAAAGTACACGTTTCTCTGCTGACAGTGCCCTACGAATCATACAGCAAGTGATGGAATGTAGCACAGAACTGGACAGAATTAAGCAAAGAATTAATGTGATGGATCAAACCTTTAAAGACATCCTAGATGTTTTGGGGAGAATTGAATAAGGCAACAAAACCCCCATTTTTTGTTTGAGATTGTTCTTCCCCCTTTTTTTATCTTTTAGACTATCAATCCAGCCAAAATTTGAATATGCACACAGTGTGTCAACATGTGCCATCTGCCATCAGGGGATATCCATGTATGTCTTATGGGGGTGCAACCCCTTCCTCGTATCTCAAGTAGGTGAACTGAAGAAGGGGTTGCACCCCCAAAACACGTCCATTGATCACCCCCGATGGCAGATAGCACATGTAGACAATAGGGATCAGGAGTCAAAAATCCCTATTGGAAATGACTTCAAATTGTGTGCATATTCAAATTTTGGCTTGGCCAGGGGTGCCAATACCCCATATTAGGACGGCCAGATAGAGACATATTTGGGGTAATTGAATGTCTCATATTGCCAAGAGGTATCCAATGTTGTAGTTTGTTGAATGCTACAGATGGTTTTGTATTTTCGTAAAAAAAAAAAAAGCCGGTTTGTGGCCAGCCAAAAAAAAAAAAAAAATCTATTTACCATGTGTGTGAATGTGCACAGAGTAAAATTTTGGAAAAAAAACAAAATGTAGCTTCTTTTTCAAATACGCTCTAACCTTATTTGTGTGTATTTTTGTGGTTCATAGTGAAATGGTTGGTATTTACTAAAGGAAAATACACTTGGCACTACAAATGCAATAAGACAAACTAGGAGACAGGAAACAAAAAAAGTCACAAGATTAAATCAGATTTTTATTGAGTTCTTTCTCCACGAATCTTTACACATGGCCTGGCATAGCAATTGCCCCCCTACACGTGAAATATTCCATATATTTCTCCCGAACCTCACGGGCATTTTGGGGGGGGCAAGCTAGGACGGGCAGATTCGAGGCCCGGCAGGGTATTGCCATAGGAAAGTCCTGCCTCAGGCAATATTGAGGCCATGTAATTACTGGATTTTCGGCTCAGAAAATTATGGAGCACACAGCAGCATAAAACGACATAGTTTATCTTGTACTCCGCCAAGTGAATAGGAGTCATAAAAAGGCGGAACCGGCTGGCCATTATCCCAAAGGCAATTTCAACGACTCTTCGGGCCCTGGCCAGCCGGTAGTTGAACACCCTCTTCTCTGGGGTCAGGGTCCTCTGGGGAAATGGCCTCATGAGGTGCAGTCCGAGTCCGAAGGCTTCATCAGCCAAAAAAACAAAGGGGAGTCCTTCAACATTCCCTGCATCCGGTGGCAATGCAAGGTCGTCACTCTGAAAACGGAGGGCAAACTCCGTCTGGATGAAGGATCCCCCATCGGACATCCGGCCATTCTTTCCCACATCCACATAGAGGAATTCATACCGTGCTAAAACCACCGCCATCAGCACAATGCTATGAAACCCCTTGTAATTGAAGAAGTAGGACCCAGAACGAGGTGGCGGCATGATGCAGACGTGCTTCCCGTCAATGGCTCCACCGCAGTTGGGGAAGTCCCACCGCGTGGCAAACTCTGATGCCACAGTCTGCCATTCCTGTGGCATGGAAGGAAGCTGTGGAGTCAAACAAGATAAAAATATATTAGTACTTTTGCACATAACATTGCAAGCAGATTATAATAAAATACATTCGAGGCCAACATCAATAAAAATCTCAGTTTAATGTGTTTTTTAAAAGTATAATGGAAGGCTCAAGTATCATACTCATCACCCCCTCTGTTGGTCCATTATAACCAAATTTGGGGGGGGGGTAGATGTGTTTGGCCACAGGATAGCATTGCAGTGGCGGTGCGTCCAGAGTGAGCGCTGGAGCACTTCCCCCTCTCTCCTGAACAATACATAGGTTCATGCCTTGCATTAACCTATGTATTGTCAATGCCGCCCACTATTCAGGTGGATGGCCCCCTGTTGAGCGACGGCCATATGAATAACTGCGGCATTTTTGGGGTGAAAATTGCCTATCAGAGACAGGGGGCAAATAGGCTTGGCGATTACAGCCTGAGGGATGTAATTGGCTTCATAAAAGTTAACCAGGGGACGCAGGGGGGGGGGCATTCCTTGGGTAAACACTGACAGGCTCCTCTGCCAATCATGTTCACCAATAGTGATGAGCCGAACACCCCCGGGTTCGGTTCGCACCAGAACCCGCGAACGGACCGAAAGTTCGAACGAACATTAGAACCCTATTAAATACAATGGATGCGAACGTTCGAATTCTAAAGTGCTAATTATAACAACTATTATGCATGTTATTGTCCTAAAAAGGGTTTGGGAACCCGGGTTCTGCACCAGGGGACATGTATCAATGCAAAAAGAAGTTTTAAAAACGGTCGTTTTTCGGGAGCAGTCATTTTAATGATGCATAAAGTGAAAAAAAAAAAGTCAAATATTCCTTTAAATATCGTACCTGGGGGGTGTCTAAAGTATGCCTGTGAAGTGCCACGTGTTTCCCGTGTTTAGAACTGTCCCTGCACAAAATGACACTTCTAAAGGAAAAAAAAGCCATTTAAAACTGCTTGCGGCTTTAATGTAATGTCTGGTCCCGGTAATATGGATGAAATTCTTTAAGAAAAATGGCATAGCTACCCCATGACCCCCCCCCTACCCCAGCCCATTACCAGCCCCTTTGGGTCTTGTATGGATATTAAGGGGAACCCCGCACATAAAATAAAAAAGGCCCTATATACTCTGAACAGCCCTATACAGGCGGTGCATACAAGACAGGGACTGTAGGTTTGTTCTTATGTAGAGTCTGTTTGTAATTTTGAACAGGTACATTGTTGAAGTGTAGCTCCAGACCAAAAATCTATTTGTAAACTTTTTGGAAAACATAGGTAAGGGTTATCACCCCTGTAACATTTGTTTTGCTGTCTGTGCCCCTGTTCAGAACATTTCACCTCACTTTCCGTCCCAATGACAACTGTTTTTGAAATGTGGTGTTTTTCTTGAAACAAGGATTGCTGATAAAGCATCAGTACAGAGGAGACACCTTTCTCCCATATTTATTCTTACAGGAGAGAATTTTCCTTCCTAGTGGTAGATTTCCTCTCACTTCCTGTTGTCTTCTTGCGTTTGCAAGTAGGAGTCGTTTGTAAGTTGGATGTTTGAAAGTAGGGACCTGCCGTATATACTCTGCAGAAATAGGCCCCTTAGTTGTTGGTGTTGGCACAACACTGTAAGCACTCACAGTTACTCTTGGTTGGTGCTGGAACGCCCTGCTGTCAACTATTATATCAGGAATTTTAATTACATATAATTGTTGAACAGTGGTAGTAAAAATTGGGCCTTTGATGGTGGTGCTGGTGCCACAACACTGTAAGCCCTGACAGTTACTCTTGGTGGGTGCAGCAATGGGCCCTGCTGTGAATTATTAGATCAAGAATTGTAATTACATGCCCCTGTTGAACAGGGGCTGAAAAATTGGGCCTTAGGCACTGGTGGCACAACACTGCAACCCCTCACAGATACTGTACTTGGAGCACAGCAATGAGCCCTGTTGCAAAGTATTGCTTCAAAAATTGTAATGACACGCCCCTGTTAAACAGGGGCTGAAAAATTGGGCCTTAGGCACTGGTGGCACAACACTGCAACTCCTCACAGATACTGTACTTGGAGCACACCAATGAGCCCTGTTGCAAAGTATTGCTTCAAAAATTGTAATGACACGCCCCTGTTAAACAGGGGCTGAAAAATTGGGCCTTAGGCACTGGTGGCACAACACTGCAACTCCTCACAGATACTGTACTTGGAGCACAGCAATGAGCCCTGTTGCAAAGTATTGCTTCAAAAATTGTAATTACACGCCCCTGTTAAACAGGGGCTGAAAAATTGGGCGTTAGGCACTGGTGGCACAACACTGCAACTCCTCACAGATACTGTACTTGGAGCACAGCAATGAGCCCTGTTGCAAAGTATTGCTTCAAAAATTGTAATTACACGCCCCTGTTAAACAGGGGCTGAAAAATTGGGCGTTAGGCACTGGTGGCGGCACCCATAAACAAAAATGATCTTACAAGCTATCATCATCAATCGTATCATTGAGGACTCGGAGGAGGAGGATAGCCAGTCAACATAACAGCACAGGCACTCAGCATCAGCATCAGTCTTGAAGGGATGTGACATGTTAAAATCAATTAGTCTGTTATATCAGCATCAGGTGTGTGGTAGCTGGTGGTGATCCAAGACTGGTTCATCTTGATGAAAGTCAGTCGATCAACCGAGTCGGTGGACAGGCGCACCCTGTGATCCGTGACAAATCCTCCAGCAGCACTGAATGTGCGTTCCGAAAGAACGCTGGATGCAGGACAGGCCAGTAGCTCAATTGCATACTGTGCAAGCTCTGGCCAGTGATCCATCCTCAAGACCCAGTAAGCCAGAGGATTTTCGGTGGGGAAGGTGTCCAAGTCTGACCTTGCCCCTAGATATTCCTGCACCATGTTTATCAGACGCTGGCGATGGTTGCTGGAACCGATCATACTTTGGGGCTGCGGACTAAAGAATTGTCTGAACGCATCGGTCAGACGGCCACCTTCCCCACCGCTCCTTCTTTGACTGGCCGAAGCCTCAGCAACTCGTTGTCCAGGACCAGGAGTTTGCAACCTCCCAGTCTCTGGGAACGCGTTGCACAGACCTTTCTGCAAGGCCTCCCGGAGTTGTCTCATCCTCTGCTCCCTCTGCGACGGTAACATAAGGTCCGCAACCTTACCCTTGTACCGTGGATCAAGGAGAGTGGCCAGCCAGTAATGGTCCCTCTCCTTGATCCGAAGAATACGAGGATCCTTCCGCAGACTTTGCAGGATCAGGGAGGCCATGCAGCGTAGGTTTGCTGAGGCATTCGCTCCGGAGTCCTCTGGGTCACTAAGGACGACATGATCCGCAGCCACCTCCTCCCAGCCACGTACAAGTCCACTGGTTTCTTGGGACTGTAAATCATCCCTAAAAGACTGCTGCTGATGATGCTGAGTGCCAGCCTCCACCTCCATGCTGACACAATCCTCCTCCTCCTCCTCCTCCTCCTCCTCCTCTTCCTGTGCGATGGGTGGGACAGAAGGAACACTGTCTGGGTAAAGGGGGCCTTGAGAGGCAAGGAAGTCCTCCTCTTCCTGCCTCTGTTCTGCCTCAAGTGCCCTGTCCATTATTCCACGCAGCGTGTGCTCCAACAGGTGGACAAGAGGTACAGTGTCACTGATGCATGCACTGTCACTGCTCACCATCCTCGTGGCCTCCTCAAATGGTGCCAGGACAGTGCATGCATCCCTGATCATGCCCCACTGGCGTGGAGAAAAAAAACCAAGCTCCCCTGACCCTGTCCTGGTGCCGTAGTCGCACAGGTACTCATTGATGGCCCTCTGCTGCGTGTGCAGCCGCTGCAGCATGGCCAACGTTGAGTTCCACCTGGTGGGCATGTCACATATAAGGCGGTTCTTGGGCAGGTTCAACTCCTTTTGCAGCTCAGCCAGGCGAGCACTGGCATTATAAGATCTGCGGAAATGCACACAGACTTTCCTGGCCTGCCTCAGGACATCCTGTAAGCCCGGGTACCTGCCCAAGAAGCGCTGCACCACCAGGTTAAGGACGTGAGCCACACAGGGCACATGGGTCAGTTGTCCCTGTCGGAGGGCGGAGAGGAGGTTGGTGCCATTGTCGCAAACCACCATTCCTGGCTTAAGCTGGCGTGGCGTCAACCACCTCTCGGCCTGGCCCTGCAGAGCAGACAGGACCTCTGCCCCAGTGTGGCTTCTGTCCCCCAAACACACCAGCGCAAGCACGGCATGGCATCTTTTTGCCTGCGTGCTTGCGTAGCCCCGTGAACGGCTACGGAGCACCGCTGGTTCATAGGACAAACCACAGGAAGAGGCCATGGAGGAAGAAGAAGAGGAGGGGGTGGAGGAGAGAGGTGTGTCACAACCAGTAGTAGCATTTTGGAGGCGTGGCGGTGGGACAACCTCCAACACTACTGCACCTTGTCCTGAATCCTTCCCAGCTGCCAAAAGAGTGACCCAATGGGCCGTGAAAGAAAGGTAACGTCCCTGTCCATGCCTGCTGGACCATGAGTCAGCGGTAATATGCACCTTACCGCTGACCGCCCTGTCCAGCGAGGCCAAGACATTGCCTTCCACATGCCGGTAGAGAGCCGGAATAGCCTTCCGTGAGAAAAAGTGGCGTTTGGGAACCTGCCACTGAGGAACTGCACATTGCACAAACTCACGGAAGGGGGCCGAGTCTACCAACTGAAAAGGCAGCAGTTGAAGCGCTAGCAATTTAGCCAAGCTAGCATTCAACCGCTGGGCATGTGGATGGCTGGGAGTGAACTTCTTTCGACGGTCCAGCAGCTGGGGCAGGGAAATTTGCCTGCTAGAATCGGACGTCGGTGTACTGCTAGCAGAGTGGGCGCAAGTACTTGGCTGTGACACACCTAATTCTACACCTTCATTCCTCTCAGTGCATGTTTCAGAGAGGACTGAAGTTATAGTGGGGTTGGAGATCCCAGCTGATGCGGTGCAAGGAGAGGTCCGCTTTGTTCTTTGGTGTGGGTCTTTGAGGTAGGCTTGCCAACGAGCTGCATGGCAGGTCAACATATGTCTGGTCAGGCATGTGGTACCCAAGCGGCTGATGTTTTGGCCACGCGATATACGCTTGAGACATATGTTGCAAACAGCAGCTGTGCGATCTGATGCACTAGCCTCAAAAAAGGCCCACACCAAGGAACTTTTTGAATGACGGGCAGAGGCTGCGCCCTGCACAGGCGGAGCTCTGCGGTGTGATTCCGTCGGTGTACTGCCCTTACGCTGGCCACCAAAGGGCATCCTGCCTCGTTGGAGATGTGCCTCCTCCTCATCCTCCTCCTCCTCCTCTCTCCTATTAGGCACCCACGTGGAGTCAGTGACCTCATCATCCCCTCCCTCCTCATCACTGGAGCCAATCTGGCAGTATGCTGCAGCTGCTGGAACATGACTGCCAGATTGGTGTCCTTCTTGAGCATCCCCTCTGTCTGCTCTCACGCTACTGCCTTCCTCTAGCTGGGTTTCATCATCAGACCCTTCGAAACGCTGGGCATCCTCCTGGAGCATGTACCCAACACTGTGCTGAAACAGTTCGGGGGACTCCTCAGGAGGAGGACATGGTGGGTCTAGGGAAGGAGTGACTGATGATTTGTCTGACATTGATACCAGGGAAGACGACGCTTTGGCAGCTGCTTTTCCAGTACCCTGAGCCTGGGTGAGAGAGGATGAGGAGGAGGAGGAGGGCTTGGTCATCCACTCTACCAAGTCTTCGGCATGATGTGGCTCAACATGTCCAGCTGCCGAAAAGAAGGACAAGCGTGTCCCATGGCCATGTGCTGATGACAATGCACCGCGTCCACGACCAGCACTGTTGCCCCCAGACACAGAGCCTGCTTGCCCTCTTTTATTGCCTCCTGACTGTCTGCCTCTCCTTGTTTGCCTTCCAGACATTCTAATAGATGGCCTGCAGGGAGATGGGAAAAAAGCAATAAGGGCTACCTTCAGGTGTCCTTCTCTGTCCCTTGAAACAAGGACTTGCAGAGTGAAATAAACTGACACTCTCCCTACCTACAGTTTTCTGTCCCTAGAATAAATGTTTTTTTTAATCACAATATAGCACAAGGACAATTCAGTCACTGTCCTTCCAGGTCCCTGGAAACAAGGACTTGCAGAGTGAAATAAACTGACACTCTCCCTACCTACAGTTTTCTGTCCCTAGAATAAATGTTTTTTTTAATCACAATATAGCACAAGGACAATTCAGTCACTGTCCTTCCAGGTCCCTGGAAACAAGGACTTGCAGAGTGAAAGAAACTGACACTCTCCCTACCTACAGTTTTCTGTCCCTAGAATAAATGTTTTTTTAAGCACAATATAGCACAAGGACAATTCACTCACTGTCCTTCCAGGTCCCTGGAAACAAGGACTTGCAGAGTGAAATAAACTGACACTCTCCCTACCTACAGTTTTCTGTCCCTAGAATAAATGTTTTTTTTAATCACAATATAGCACAAGGACAATTCAGTCACTGTCCTTCCAGGTCCCTGGAAACAAGGACTTGCAGAGTGAAAGAAACTGACACTCTCCCTACCTACAGTTTTCTGTCCCTAGAATAAATGTTTTTTTAAGCACAATATAGCACAAGGACAATTCACTCACTGTCCTTCCAGGTCCCTGGAAACAAGGACTTGCAGAGTGAAAGAAACTGACACTGTCCCTACCTACAGTTTTCTGTCCCTAGAATAAATGTTTTTTTTAAGCACACTATAGCACAAGGACAATTCAGTCACTGTCCTTCCAGGTCCCTGGAAACAAGGACTTGCAGAGTGAAATAAACTGACACTCTCCCTACCTACAGTTTTCTGTCCCTAGAATAAATGTTTTTTTTAATCACAATATAGCACAAGGACAATTCAGTCACTGTCCTTCCAGGTCCCTGGAAACAAGGACTTGCAGAGTGAAAGAAACTGACACTCTCCCTACCTACAGTTTTCTGTCCCTAGAATAAATGTTTTTTTAAGCACAATATAGCACAAGGACAATTGACTCACTGTCCTTCCAGGTCCCTGGAAACAAGGACTTGCAGAGTGAAAGAAACTGACACTGTCCCTACCTACAGTTTTCTGTCCCTAGAATAAATGTTTTTTTTAAGCACACTATAGCACAAGCACAAAACACACTGACACTCTCCCTACCTATCCTTCTCTTTCCCTAAACTAAAGGAATCCAGGTTAAGCAAGAAAGAAATAACAGTCACTGTCCCTGCCTATGCTGCTCTATCCCTGCTCCGGAACACACTACACTAGGCCGCCGTGCTGGCGGCCTTTTATAGTGTGGGGCGTGTACTAAACACCCTCAGCAATAATTGGCCACAGGCATCCTGCCTGTGGCCAATCATTGCTCTCCTCGCTGCCGGCGCTGTGATTGGCCAAGCATGCGGGGTCACAGTGCATGCTTGGCCAATCACAGCGCCTGGATGACACTGCGATGGCGTAGTGCATTGTGGGCCGTTCGCGTCACTCGAATTTGGCGCGAACGGCCCAAATCGTTCGATCTTCGTCGAACGATCGAACAGCCGATGTTCGAGTCGAACGTATGTTCGACTCGAACACGAAGCTCATCCCTATTCACCAAGTCTGTTTACCGGTAACATGATTGGGTGATGCAACATCGAGGGCAGGAGAAGACATCAAGGAGAGAAGAAGGATGGTGCTGACCAGAAGAAGGTAAGTGCAGGGCTGGGGGGGAACTGGCTGCATTTGAGGAGGCAAAATGGCTGCATTTGAGGAGGCAAAATGGCTGCATTGGAGGGGGCAAACTGGCTGCATTGGGGGGGGGGCAAACTGGCTGCATTGGAGGGGGCAAAATGGATGCATTGGAGGGGGCAAACTGGCTGCATTGGAGGGGGCAAACTGGCTGCATTGGAGGGGGCAAAATGGATGCATTGGAGGGGGCAAACTGGCTGCATTGGAGGGGGCAAAATGGATGCATTGGAGGGGGCAAACTGGTGGCGTTTATTAGGCACAGTCGCAAAAATGGAGGAAGTTTATATATATAATTTGGGGGTGGCCCCCCAAACATTTGGAGCAACAGCCGCCACTGATGGAGAGGTTAGTGAAGGGAAATATGCATGGAGGAGAAAAAAGTGGCATTTAAAAGCTTCCAGCATGCATGAGGACAAAGGGGACATTCTCAGCATATTACAATCATGGTAATTAGGGAAGGATGAAAGAAATACAATACATTAGCATTAGGGATGAATATACAAAAAGGTGTAGCGCTGGATGAGCAAAACTGTGTATGGCTATACAGTGAAAAAAATATATAATATAAGAAAAAGTATCAAAAACATGAGTGAATACTACAAATAAACAATTTAAAGTTCATGTGTGTCAGTGAAAAATATATGAAATCTTCTCCTCTATTTAAAGATGATAAGAGTTCTACAGAGTGCAGGTATCCGATAAAAATCATAGGCAAAATGCTCCAACACTTAGTAAAGATCCCGCCACCAAGGTGAAGAATGAAGGCTTACCAGACAGCCTGCGACCGCCCTTCTCAGGGGGGTCAAAACAGGCTCAGTAGAGTGATGTTTTACTCCATGGAAGGCAGGATGATTCTGCAGGAACGCTTCATCCACAATGGGAGAGTCTCCAGAGACGTTGATTGAACACCTGGCCAGAACTGGGAGTAGACACACTCTTTGCAGATCAGAGTGGATGTTCCTCAGTAAGTAGGATAAAATCCAAAAGAGAAAGAAAAACTTTCCATAGTGTAGCGTTCATCCATGAAAAAGGGGTTTATTTTCACAAAGTATGCGATACAGAACTTCAAAGTAACAAGTCCTGAGATATTAAAATGCTGGTTAAAAAACTCCTTGCAAGGAATAAAAAGCTCCGTATTCTGTCAATCAAACGACCGTTCGCGCGTGCGCAATGCATGCACGTGTCACCCTACATCGTTTCGTCAAATCTGACATCATCAGGCACAGGATGCCTGTGGCCAATTACAGCTGAGGGGGTTTAGTACACGCCCCACACTATAAAAGGCCACTA
Source organism: Rana muscosa (assembly GCA_029206835.1). NCBI lineage: Eukaryota > Metazoa > Chordata > Amphibia > Anura > Ranidae > Rana > Rana muscosa. The sequence continues at coordinate 855,810,403 of CM055117.1, forward strand.
GCGCGGCGGCCTTGTGTAGTGTGTTCCGGAGCAGGGAAAGTGAAGGATAGGCAGGGACAGTGTCAAATCTTGTCAAATCTATTCTTTGCTAAACCTTGTGTGTAGGGACAGAGAAGGATAGGCAGGGAGAGTGTCAGTGTCATATTCTTTGCTAAACCTTGTGTGTAGGGAGAGAGAAGGATAGGCAGGGAGAGTGTCAGTGTCATATACTTTGATAAACCTCGTGTGCAGGGAGAGAGAAGGATAGGCAGGGGACAGTGTCAGTGTCATTGTTGCTAAGCCTCCTGCACATTATACACCTGAAGTTAGCCCGTATTGCTGCTTTTTCCTGGTGTGTTACACCAACAGGATTTTGCGGCACTTACAGCGGGCGGAGTGTGCCTCCTGACCATATTAAACCTTAACTTAGCCTGTATTGCTGCTTTTTCCTGGTGTGTTACACCAACAGGATTTTGCGGCACTTACAGCGGGCGGAGTGTGCCTCCTGACCATATTACACCTTAACTTAGCCTGTATTGCTGCTTTTTCCTGGTGTGTTACACCAACAGGATTTTGCGGCACTTACAGCGGGCGGAGTGTACCTCCTGACCATATTACACCTTAACTTAGCCTGTATTGCTGCTTTTTCCTGGTGTGTTACACCAACAGGATTTTGCGGCACTTACAGCGGGCGGAGTGTGCCTCCTGACCATATTACACCTGAACTTAGCCTGTATTGCTGCTTTTTCCTGGTGTGTTACACCAACAGGATTTTGCGGCACTTACAGCGGGCGGAGTGTGCCTCCTGACCATATTACACCTTAACTTAGCCGGTATTGCTGCTTTTTCCTGGTGTGTTACACCAACAGGATTTTGCGGCACTTACAGCGGGCGGAGTGTGCCTCCTGACCATATTACACCTTAACTTAGCCTGTATTGCTGCTTTTTCCTGGTGTGTTACACCAACAGAATTTTGCGGCACTTACAGCGGGCGGAGTGTACCTCCTGACCATATTACACCTTAACTTAGCCTGTATTGCTGCTTTTTCCTGGTGTGTTACACCAACAGGATTTTGCGGCACTTACAGCGGGCGGAGTGTACCTCCTGACCATATTACACTTTAACTTAGCCTGTATTGCTGCTTTTTCCTGGTGTGTTACACCAACAGGATTTTGCGGCACTTACAGCGGGCGGAGTGTGCCTCCTGACCATATTACACCTGAACTTAGCCTGTATTGCTGCTTTTTCCTGGTGTGTTACACCAACAGGATTTTGCGGCACTTACAGCGGGCGGAGTGTGCCTCCTGACCATATTACACCTTAACTTAGCCTGTATTGCTGCTTTTTCCTGGTGTGTTACACCAACAGGATTTTGCGGCACTTACATCGGGCGGAGTGTGCCTCCTGACCATATTACACCTGAACTTAGCCTGTATTGCTGCTTTTTCCTGGTGTGTTACACCAACAGGATTTTGCGGCACTTACAGCGGGCGGAGTGTGCCTCCTGACCATATTACACCTTAACTTAGCCTGTATTGCTACTTTTTCCTGGTGTGTTACACCAACAGGATTTTGCGGCACTTACAGCGGGCGGAGTGTGCCTCCTGACCATATTACACCTTAACTTAGCCTGTATTGCTGCTTTTTCCTGGTGTGTTACACCAACAGGATTTTGGGGCACTTACAGCGGGCGGAGTGTACCTCCTGACCATATTACACCTTAACTTAGCCTGTATTGCTGCTTTTTCCTGGTGTGTTACACCAACAGGATTTTGCGGCACTTACAGCGGGCGGAGTGTGCCTCCTGACCATATTACACCTTAACTTAGCCTGTATTGCTGCTTTTTCCTGGTGTGTTACACCAACAGGATTTTGGGGCACTTACAGCGGGCGGAGTGTGCCTCCTGACCATATTACACCTTAACTTAGCCTGTATTGCTGCTTTTTCCTGGTGTGTTACACCAACAGGATTTTGGGGCACTTACAGCGGGCGGAGTGTGCCTCCTGACCATATTACACCTTAACTTAGCCTGTATTGCTACTTTTTCCTGGTGTGTTACACCAACAGGATTTTGCGGCACTTACAGCGGGCGGAGTGTGCCTCCTGACCATATTACACCTTAACTTAGCCTGTATTGCTGCTTTTTCCTGGTGTGTTACACCAACAGGATTTTGCGGCACTCACAGCGGGCGGAGTGTACCTCCTGACCATATTACACCTTAACTTAGCCTGTATTGCTGCTTTTTCCTGGTGTGTTACACCAACAGGATTTTGCGGCACTTACAGCGGGCGGAGTGTGCCTCCTGACCATATTACACCTGAACTTAGCCTGTATTGCTGCTTTTTCCTGGTGTGTTACACCAACAGGATTTTGCGGCACTTACAGCGGGCGGAGTGTGCCTCCTGACCATATTACACCTTAACTTAGCCTGTATTGCTGCTTTTCCCATTTCCCTGCAGGCCATTAGAATGTCTGGAAGGCAAACAAGGAGAGGCAGACAGTCAGGAGCCAATAAAAGAGGGCAAGCAGGCTCTGTGTCTAGAGACAACAGTGCTGGTCGTGGACGCGGTGCATCGCCATCAGCACGTGGCCATGGGACACGCTTGTCCTTCTTTTCGGCAGCTGGACGTGTTGAGCCGCATCATGCCGAAGACTTGGTAGAGTGGATGACCAAGCCCTCCTCATCCTCCTCATCCTCTCTCACCCAGGCTCAGGGTACTGGCAAAGCAGCTGCCAAAGCGTCCTCTTCCCTGGTATCAATGTCATCATCAGTCACTCCTTCCCTAGACCAACCATGTCCTCCTGAGGAGTCCCCCGAACTGTTTGAGCACAGTGTTGGGTACATGCTCCAGGAGGATGCCCAGCGTTTCGATGGGTCTGATGATGATACCCAGCTAGAGGAAGGCAGTAGCGTGAGAGCAGAGAGAGGGGATGCTCAAGAAGGACACCAATCTGGCAGTCATGTTCCAGCAGCTGCAGCATACTGCCAGATTGGCTCCAGTAATGAGGAGGGAGGGGATGATGAGGTCACTGACTCTACGTGGGTGCCTAATAGGAGAGAGGAGGAGGAGGAGGATGAGGAGGAGGCACATCTCCAACGAGGCAGGATGCCCTCGGGGGGCCAGCGTAAGGGCAGCACACCGACGGAATCACACCGCAGAGCTCCGCCTGTGCAGGGCGCTGCCTCTGCCCGTTATTCAAAAAGTTCTTTGGTGTGGGCCTTTTTTGAGTCGAGTGCATCAGATCGCACAGCTGCTGTTTGCAACATATGTCTCAAGCGTATATCACGTGGCCAAAACATCACCCGCTTGGGCACCACATGCTTGACCAGACATATGTTGACCTGCCATGCAGCTCGTTGGCAAGCCTACCTTAAAGACCCACACCAAAGAACAAAGCTGACCTCTTCTTGCACCGCATCAGCTGGGATCTCCAACCCCACTATACCTTCAGTCCTCTCTGAAACCTGCTCTAAAAGGAATGAAAGTGTAGAATTAGGTGTGTCACAGCCAAGTACTTGCGGACACTCTGCTAGCAGTACACCAACGTCCGATTCTAGCAGGCAAATTTCCCTGCCCCAGCTGCTGGACCGTCGAAAGAAGTTCACTCCCAGCCATCCACATGCCCAGCGGTTGAATGCTAGCTTGGCTAAATTGCTAGCGCTTCAACTGCTGCCTTTTCAGTTGGTAGACTCGGTCCCCTCCTGTGGGTTTGTGCAATGTGCGGTTCCTCAGTGGCAGGTTCCTAAACGCCACTTTTTCTCACGGAAGGCGATTCCGGCTCTCTACCGGCATGTGGAAGGCAATGTCTTGGCCTCGCTGGATAGGGCGGTCAACGGTAAGGTGCATATTACCGCTGACTCATGGTCCAGCAGGCATGGACAGGGACGTTACCTTTCTTTCACGGCCCATTGGGTCACTCTTTTGGCAGCTGGGAAGGATGCAGGACAAGGTGCAGTAGTGTTGGAGGTTGTTCCACCGCCACGCCTCCAAAATGCTACTACTGGTTGTGACACACCTCTGTCCTCCACCCCCTCCTCTTCTTCTTCCTCCATGGCCTCTTCCTGTGCTTTGTCCTCGGAACCAGCGGTGCTCCGTAGGCGTTCAAGGGGCTACGCAAGTACGCAGGCAAAAAGATGCCATGCCGTGCTTGCGCTGGTGTGTTTGGGGGACAGGAGCCACACTGGGGCAGAGGTTCTGTCTGCTCTGCAGGGGCAGGCCGAGAGGTGGTTGACGCCACGCCAGCTTAAGCCAGGAATGGTAGTTTGCGACAATGGCACCAACCTCCTCTCCGCTCTCTGACAGGGACAACTGACCCATGTGCCCTCTGTGGCTCACGTCTTTAACCTGGTGGTGCAGCGGTTCTTGGGCAGGTACCCGGGCTTACAGGATGTCCTGAGGCAGGCCAGGAAAGTCTGTGTGCATTTCCGCAGATCTTATAATGCCAGTGCTCGCCTGGCTGAGCTGCAAAAGGAGTTGAACCTGCCCAAGAACCGCCTTATATGTGACATGCCCACCAGGTGGAACTCAACGTTGGCCATGCTGCAGCGGCTGCACACGCAGCAGAGGGCCATCAATGAGTACCTGTGCAACTACGGCACCAGGACAGGGTCAGGGGAGCTCGGTTTTTTTTCACCACGCCAGTGGGGCATGATCAGGGATGCATGCACTGTCCTGGCACCATTTGAGGAGGCCACGAGGATGGTGAGCAGTGACAGTGCATGCATCAGTGACACTGTACCTCTTGTCCACCTGTTGGAACATACGCTGCGTGGAATAATGGACAGGGCACTTGAGGCAGAACAGAGGCAGGAAGAGGAGGACTTCCTTGCCTCTCAAGGCCCCCTTTACCCAGACAGTGTTCCTTCTGTCCCACCCATCGCACAGGAAGAAGAGGAGGAGGAGGAGGATTGTGTCAGCATGGAGGTGGAGCCTGGCACTCAGCATCATCAGCAGCAGTCTTTTAGGGATGATTTACAGTCCCAAGAAACCAGTGGACTTGTACGTGGCTGGGAGGAGGTGGCTACGGATCATGTCATCCTTAGCGACCCAGAGGACTCCGGGCCGAATGCCTCAGCTAACCTACGCTGCATGGCCTCCCTGATCCTGCAAAGTCTGCGGAAGGATCCTCGTATTCTTCAGGTCAAGGAGAGGGACCATTACTGGCTGGCCACTCTCCTTGATCCACTTTACAAGGGTAAGGTTGCGGACCTTATCTTACCGTCGCAGAGGAAGCAGAGGATGAGACAACTCCGGGAGGCATTGCAGAAAGGTCTGTGCAACGCGTTCCCAGAGACTGGGAGGTTACAAACTCCTGGTCCTGGACAACGAGTTGCTGAGGCTTCGGTCAGTCAAAGAAGGAGCGGTGGGGAAGGTGGCCGTCTGACCGATGCGTTCAGACAATTCTTTAGTCCGCAGCCCCAAGGTATGATCGGTTCCAGCGTCTGATATACATAGTGCAGGAATACCTAGGCAAGGTCAGACTTGGACACCTTCCCCACAGAAAATCCTCTGGCTTACTGGGTCTTGAGGATGGATCACTGGCCAGAGCTTGCACAGTATGCAATTGAGCTACAGGCCTGTCCTGCATCCAGCGTTATTTCAGAACGCACATTCAGTGCTGCTGGAGGATTTTTCACGGATCACAGGGTGCGCCTGTCCACCGACTCTGTTGATCGACTGACCTTCATAAAGATGAACCAGTCTTGGATCACCACCAGCTACCAAACACCTGAAGCTGATATAACAGACTAATTTATTTTCAAATGTCACATCCCTTCAAGACTGATGCTGATGCTGAGAGACTGTCCTGTTATGTTGACTGACTATCCTCCTCCTCCTCAATGATCCGATTGATGATGATAGCTTGGAAGAACATTTTTGTTTCTGGGTGCCGCCACCAGTGGCTAAGGCCCAATTTTTCAGCCCCTGTTTAACAGGGGTGTGTTATTACAATTTTTTATGCAATGCTTTGCAGCAGGGCTCATTCCTGCACTCCAACTAGAGTATCTGGGAGTGGTTGCAGTGTCGTGGCACCAGCACCAGTGGCTAAGGCCCAATTTTTCAGCCCCTGTTTAACAGGGGTGTGTAATTACAATTTTTGATGCAATACTTTGCAACAGGGCTAATTGCTGTGCTCCAAGTACAGTATCTGTGAGGGGTTGCAGTGTTGTGGCACCAGTGCCTAAGGCCCAATTTTTATGCCCCTGTTTAACAGGGGCATGTAATTACAATTCTTGATCTAATAATGTGTGTGATGGGGTAGCTATGCCATTTTTCTTAAAGATTTTCATCCATATTACCGGGACCAGACATTACATTAAAGCCGCAAGTTTTAAATGGCATTTTTTCCTTTAGAAATGTAATTTTGTGCAGGGACAGTTCTAAACACGGGAAACACGTGGCACTTCACAGGCATACTTTAGACACCCCCCAGGTACGATATTTAAAGGAATATTTGACTTTTATTTTTTTCACTTTATGCATCATTAAAATGACTGCTACAGAAAAACTGCAGTTTTTAAAACTTCTTTTTGCATTGATACATGTCCCCTGGTGCAGAACCCGGGTTCCCAAACCCTTTTTAGGACAATAACATGCATAATAGTCATTATAATTAGCACTTTAGATTTCGAACGTTCGCATCCATTGTATTTAATAGGGTTCTAAAGTTCGTGCGAACTTTCGGTCCGTTCGCGGGTTCTGGTGCGAACCGAACCCGGGGGTGTTCGGCTCATCACTAATTGGCATACATGAAATACATAAAATGTGATGTTAATGGAGAAAACTTACCCTAATATAGTCCTCCTGCAGGACTTGGATAATGGCAGAACAGGTGTCTGGGATTATGAGGCCCAGAGCCTGGGGGGAGATGCCTGTGGTGAACTTCAAGTCCTGAAGACTTCTCCCTGTCACCAGGTAACGTAACGTGGCGATGAGCCTCTGCTCAGCACTGATGGCTTCCCGCATAACGGTGTCCTGCCTGGTAATATAGGGGGACACCAAAGCCAACAGATGCTGAAAAACGGGGTCAGACATCCGCAGAAAATTCCTGTAGTCCTCAGGATTATTCTCGACGATCTCCCGCAGCAGAGGCATATGGCAGAATTGGTCCCGCTGGAGCAACCAATTCTTGGTCCACGAACTCCTCCTCACCCTGTTCATGGACTCGTCTTGGTCCAAAACAAGCAGACCAACACCAAGCGCCCGCACAGCACGAACTCGACGACGAGAACGTACCCGCGACATGGCTAGGAAACGGTCGTCTTATCAGAACGTATAGAACAGAACGCACTTTAGAACAGCAAGGCCTATGGAGAACGAACTGAAATTCAGAAACGAACGGGCAAGAACGCACTGTAAAACAGATACGACCTGCCTACACGCCCTGAAAGACAAGATACAAACCCACAAGCACAAACTGAACCGCAGAAAACGAACTGAAAGCACGACGACTGAAAAGCGCGAATCGTCTCTTCCCAAACTTTTACTTCACACGCGGTAACACGAGATCAGCAAAAGCAGCCCAAGGGGTGGCGCCAGGGAAATTGATCTTCCCCTTTATACTGCCGTCGTGCGTGCTGGACGTGACCGCGCAGAACAACGACGAGATTTGGAATTGTCAGTGTGTACGCATGGAAAGCTTGACGAGAAACTCGTCAAGGTTAACAAGAATCTCGTCGAGAAAAACTACGTGTTTTTAACGACGAGAAACTTGGTCGTGTGTACGAGGCTTAACAGTTTACTTTGGTTGTAAAAGAAAAGGGTTAAACAGGATATAATACACACAACTGACTTGCAGAGCCCTGCAGCAATCAATAAAGCACACAAAAATGGCGCTGCGCGGTAATCCACCACGCGTAGCTATTATGGTATACACGCCCTGTGGCGCACTAAACAATATCCTATATCCCCACCCTGGCCAGGCCTGACCCAGAATAAATCTCAGTCCTTCCTATAGGGATTTCTTCACATGCAAACTGTCGGTGGTGCACTTGATGAATGGTATTTGTAATCCACAAACTGGCAATCACTAAGAACACTATGCTGGGGGGGGGGGGGGGGCGCTTCAACTCTGTCCTGCTACCGGTCCCCCAGTGGAACAACAAGCAAACGATCGGTGAGCCACGGTAGTCTATAGGCCTAGAATCTGTAAAGTCTATTTGATTGAGCAAGTGCTCGCTCACCACTCCGGGCGCGATCCCAGCCCGGGACTTCCACCTGCTGTGTCTCCGCACACAGCGTCTGCAACGATAGGGTCCCCGATCCAACCGATGTCCTCACTCGACAAGTCAGATGCCACCCAGGCTTCACAGTGGAGTGGAAGGCTCTTTGGAAGTTGCGCAAGGCCCAGGCTTCAGGCCTTGCACTGCAGCAGATACGCACAGGAAGAAGTTCTTGCTTGCAGCGCAGTGTCCAAAGAGAGCGACCTCCACCTCGCCGCCTCCTTAAATAATCCCTCCCATGAGTCTCTGCGGTGGCTAACTGCACTTTGGGTGCCAAACGGGGTTCTGGGTAACGTAGTCCCGGGGCCTTAAAGGAGACCCCGCTACACACTCCCCCCACTTAAACTCTTTGGTCCCCAAAGATAACATAAACTTAAATCACAGAACGTACAACATCAATCAAAGTTTCGTATGATGTTGGCAGAGGAAATTCCCACCAAAACCGAGGCGGTGAACTCCCCTGCCCACAGGTCACACCATCACTAGTGTCCTGCCTAACTGTGCCAGAGAGTGAGCTGGAGTTGCCCCCCACTAAATGAACAGTGGGAGGGTCAGGGTCTTCCGTACTCCTTCTGGAAGTAACCACAGTGTCTTCCGCACTTCTCCCCATCTGTGGGTAAGTTAATCTTCTGGGAGGCTTTATGGCTCTTCGCTTCCTCTGTCCTCTTGGGCTCTCTGTTAGAACAGGCTCCTCCTCTGGAACCAACTCAGGAATTTCCTCTGGTTCGGGAGCACTAGACTCCGGAGCAGGGAGGTACAGAGACTCCCTTGGATCTTCTTCTGGGAGTAAGTCACAGGCACTCTCCCAAGAATCTGACCAAGGACTGGACGGAATGAACTCAGTAGCTTCTGCATTCAGCGTCTGATCTGTGGTGTCTTCTTAAGGTGCAAGATCAATAGCAGAGGTTCCTGGGGCCTGTGAAGGCCAAAGCCAGTCAAGTTCTTCTCCCTCATCTTCACTCATCTCCGAGGTCTCTGTATTCCCAATCTAAGGGGTCTGGGACCAAGTGTTCGGTCTGGGAGTATCCAGGATGGAAGTTGGCGCAGGGGAATCCGTCACAGGGGGTATCCGAACTGCCTCCGCTAGTGGGAGTAGGTGGTTCCGATGCCAGGTCTTCAAAGGTCCCACCTTCCCTTCTGGTTTAAGTCTGTAAACGGGCAGGCCCGGTAGCCTTTTGCAAACAACATAAGGTTCAGGACTCCATCTGTCTGCAAGCTTGTGTTTTCCAGGGACTCCCAAGTTCCGTAGCAGCACTCTGTCTCCTGGTTGCAAATCCTGAATCCTAAATTTCAGGTCAAAATTTTTCTTATTGCGGGCCCCCCTTTGCTCCGAGGCCGCCTGGGCCTGTTCATAGGCCAATTTCAAATTGCGTCAGAGCCTATCGACATATCCCTTGTGGGAAGCAGCAGAACAATGGTCTATGGAAGTGCCAAAGGCCAGGTCTACGGGTAGTCTTGCTTCTCTCCTGAACATAAGTCGATAGGGTGAGTACCCTGTAGCGTCACTGGTAGTGCTGTTGTATGCATGCACAACTGCCGCTATGTGGTTGCTCCAATGCTGCTTCTTTTCACTGCTTAGGGTCCCCAACATGTTGAGCAGGGTTCGGTTGAACCTCTCCGGCTGAGCATCACCTTGTGGATGATAGGGGGTAGTTCTTGTCTTCTTGATCCCCAAAGAATCCAGGAGCTTCCGGATCAGTCGACTTTCAAAATCCTTTCCCTGATCTGAATGGAGCCGTTGTGGTAGCCCATAATGTACGAAGTATTTCTCCATCAGCACTTTGGCCACGGTGGAAGCCTTCTGGTCCTTGGTTGGAAAGGCCTGGGCATACCGGGTGAAATGGTCGGTTACTACCAGAACATTTTCTAGTCCACTCAGGTCAGGCTCGAGGCAGAGAAAATCAATGCATACCAGATCAAGTGGGCTTTGACTTTGCAGATGGCCCATTGGGGCGGCCTGATGAGGTAAAGTCTTTCTCTGGATGCATCGTGCACATGAGTGGCAGTATTCTTCAACTTCAGCCCTCATGCAGGGCCAATAAAAACGGTCCCTAACGAGTTGGAAGGTCCTTTCCGCCCCTAGGTGGCCATGGTTGTCGTGCAGAGCAACCAGAACTGTCCCTCTGTGCTTCTCAGGCAAGAACAATTGCCATTTATCTTCTAGGTCATCAGAGGGGCCCCTTCAGTAGACCACTGCCTGATGCACCTGCAACCTGTCCCACTCCTTCCTCAATAGGCGAGCCTCCTTTGAAGGGTGGCGTAAGAGTCTATTCGGATCCTGATTCTCTAGGGCCTCCAAGACCAATCTCCCCATGGGGTCTTCCAATTGGTCAGATCTCAACTCTTTTTTTGACAATTTTGGCAAGTTATCTTCCCCCAGTTGGGTTACTCCACAGTATTGCTTGGGAACTCCTACTATGGTAACCCCTATCTCTTCTGCTCTTGAGCCGCCACTGGCTTGGAGTTCAGCCCCTTGGCAGAGGGCCCGCACCCCGTCGGGTGCCACCTGGGTCCAGTCTTCTGTACTGCAAGTGGGGACGTGAGATCTTCTAGACAAAGCGTCCGCATCTCGGTTTCCAGCCCCAGGTCTGTACTTCAGGCCGAAATTGAAGGCAGACAGCGCCGCCAGCCATCTATGTCCTGTGGCATCCAACTTTGCTGTGGTGAAAAGATAGGTGAGGGGGTTGTTGTCGGTTTTCACTGTGAATTCCGCCCCATACAAATAGTCTCTGAGTTTGTCAACTACCGCCCACTTAAGGGCCAGGAACTCCAATTTATGGGTGGGGTAGTTCTTTTCGGAGGGAGTCAGACTTCTGCTCACATACGCAACAGGCCTCAGTTGCTCTTCATGCTCCTGGTACAGCACTCCTCCCAAACCATCATGACTGGCATCTACATGAAGTTCATAAGGCTTCTTAGGGTCTGCGTAGGCTAGGACGGGGGCAGTGGTTAATGTCTTCTTCAACATCTGGAAGGCATTCTCACACTTCTTGTTCCACTGGTCCTTGACTGACTCCCCTGGCTTTCTGGGGCCTGTGTCATCCTCTTCCCCCTCCGTCTTAAGCAGCTCATTCAGAGGCCTGGCTATCCGAGCAAACCCCTCCACAAACCTCCTGTAATAGGAACAGAACCCCAGAAAGGATCTGAGCTTTGTCACAGTGGTGGGCCTGGGCCAGGAGGTGACTGCCTTCGATTTTTCGGGGTCTGTGGCTACCCCATCTTCAGACACTATGTGCCCCAGATAGTTGACTGATGACTGATAGAATTGGCATTTTTCAGGTGAGAGCTTGAGTCCTTCCTCACTCAGTCTCTTCAAAACTTTCTCCAGCCTCTCTTCATGCTCTTCCAAGGTTCTTCCGAAGACAATGATGTCATCCAAGTATACAAGGACTTCAATGAGGTTCATATCTCCCACAGTCTTCTCCATGAGATGTTGGAAGGTGGCTGGAGCTCCAGACAGACCCTGAGGCATCCGGTCGAATTCAAAGAACCCAACTGGGGTTATGAAAGCCGTCTTCTCTTTGTCTTCTGGGTGCATCGGGATCTGATAGTACCCGCTCTTGAGGTCCATAACACTGAACCACTTGGCTCCAGACAAGCTCTGTAGGGCATCCTCTATCCTTGGAGTGGTATACTGGTCCGGTATGGTTCTCCTGTTGAGGGTCCTATAGTCTATGCACAGTCTCAGTGACCCATTCTTCTTCCGGACCACCACTATGGGGGAGGCGTAGGGACTTCTTGATTCTCGAATTACCCCTGTTCGCTTGAGCTCGGCGAGCTGCTCCCTCAAGTCTTCGAGGTCTGCTAACGGAACCCGCCTAACCCTCTCCCTGAAGGGCTTGTCTTCCTGGAGGCGGATACGATGGGTGGCACTCCTAGCACACCCCACATCGAATTCATCTTGAGAAAAGATCTTTTCCCACCTGGTCAACTGGGCCTTGGCTCTCTCCTTCCAAGCCCTGGGCAGGTTTGGATTCTCCATGGAAAGTTTCTCCCACACAGTACTTTCTCCATCTGTCTTCTCCACATCTGATGAAGCAACTGGGGTAGCTGGGCTCACCTGGCCCAGTAACAGCCTGGCTGGGATTTCTATGGGACCATCCATGGTATTTCTGACGCTCACAGGCACTTTGCAATGAGCCTTCTTCAGGGCCCTCACCAGGACCACTTCTGGGACTACCTCTAAGCCCGAATGTTCTTCCCTTGGGTCGGGTTCCAACATGACAAAAGGGCCAGGCTGCTCCCAAGTGAGTTTCACTGTGGCTTTCAAGCAGGTTACTTCACCGGGCTGCAGCACTATTCCCCTTCTCCCCAGCCTCCAGACCTTCCCTACCCCCTCTTCCGGGGCCTTTTGTTCCAAGATCAACCGTTGGTAGGCTGTCTTCAACATGGGGTGGATCTCAGTGACTGTGAGGTCCTTCCTTCTTGTCAGAGGGGCCAGAAGTCTGCGGACCAGATCTGTGTTGGTCCCTATTATTAGGGAACTCTTGTTAGCTCCAGGCGGTCGGGGGCATACCACACCTAAGGTATCAAACACTTCAGCCTTCCCGGCTATGGACGGATCAAAAGTCAGTTTTATAGGCAGATAGCCATCATAAGGGAAACTCTCCGTCCCAATTCCCCATATCTCCAGCTCTTCAATCTTCTGGATGGGTAGGTGACTTAAGTGCTTGTCATAAAAGTCCCGGTACAACAGGGTCACCTGCGCCCCAGTATCCAATATGGCTCTTGTGTAGACTCCCTCCACTTGAACTGGTACTATCGGGGAGGGACCCACCAGCTTCTCTGGATATCGCTTCAAGGGGGTCTCTTTCTTTTGATCTTTGCATTTTCCCTTTTGACTTTCTTTCTTCCATTTCTCTTTGGACTTAAGTCTCTCTTGGGCCTGGTATGCATTGATCTCCCTCCTTTTGATGGGTGTAACTACCCGCTGAGGGACACTACTCTCTTTCTTTGGGGTGCGTTCCTTCTGAGGAACCTTGCGTTTCTTCTAAGGGGTCTTCTCCACTCTTTTCATGTGCTTCTCATTCAGTTTGGAGCTCACTGGAGATGATGGGCACCCGGTTGACTCCTTCACCGGGGCCCGCTGAAGTTTTCCGGATGCCTTGCGGTTATTCATCTTTTTTTTCTTTGGGCTGGCACACACTTTGGCGAAATGGCCAGCTCTTCCACAATTGAAACAAATCACATCCCCCCAATCTTCCAGGGATGCGGGCGCTAAGGTGTTGGGAAACAGCTCCTTCCTTGGACTTTCCCTCTCTGGTTCCCTTGACTTCTTTTCCATCAGGGAGGTCAGCATTCCCAATACTTGGGACATCTGCGACTTCAAGGTATCCACCTCTGAGTCTCTTTCTAGGGTCATGGCCGTCCTGACCATCACTGGAGGAGGATTTTCCGACTCAACTGGTAGGCTCCTCTTCTTCTCCTCCAGCATATCCTCTCATCACCTGTTGAACTCGGGCCTCATCCACCTTTCGTGGGTCAATCCCCTTCTTAAGAATCATCTTATGCAGGATCTTATCCAGGCGCCTCATGAACTCTGACAGCTTCTCTCCTGTCTTTTGATAGCAGTGCTCCAGCCAGGGCCGGCCCAAGACATTGTGCTGCCTGGGACCAAGAATGAAATGCTGCCCCCCCCCAAAAAAAATAATCACGCCCACCAAAAGGCCCCCACATTCATTATTTTATATCATGATAACTAGGGGGGACCCGTTATGGCTCTATGCATGTATAGGAGTAAAAAGAGGACCTGTTGTGGCTCTATACATGTATAAAGAGGACCTGTCATGGCTCTATACATGTATAAAGGATAATAAAGAGGACCTGTCGTGGCTCTATACATGTATAAATGAGTATAAAGAGGACCTGTCATGGCTCTATACATGTATAAAGGAGTATAAAGAGGACCTGTCATGGCTCTATACAAGGATAATAAAGAGGACCTGTCGTGGCTCTATACATGTATAAATGAGTATAAAGAGGACCTGTCATGGCTCTATACATGTATAAAGGAGTATAAAGAGGACCTGTCATGGCTCTATACGTGCATATAGGTGTATAAAAGGACCTGTCAGGGCTCTATACATGTATATAGGAGTATAAAGGGACCTGTGCATGGCGGGCGGCCGCAATGTCTTTTGCGCAAACTAATCAATGTACGCTAATTATGTTTTTTTTGGTACCAAAAATATGTAGAAGAATACATATTGGCCTAAACTGATGAAGAAATTATTTTTTTATACATTTTTTGGATATTTATTATAGCAAAAAGTAAAAAATATTGTTTGTTTGTTTTTTTTTAATTGTTGCTCGTTTGTTGTTTATAGTGCAATAAATAAAAACCGCAGAGGTGATCAAATATCACCAAAAGAAAGCTCTATTTGTGGGAAAAAAAGGACGCCAATTTTATTTGGGTACAGTGTCGCATTACCGCGCAATTGTCAGTTAAAGCGACACAGTGCCGTATCGGAAAAAATGGCCTGGTTATTAAAGGGTTTGTAAAGGTTCGTGATTTTTCACCTTAATGCATCAAGGTGAAAAAACACCTGGCAATGACTGCCCCCCAGCCCCCCTGTTTTACTTACCTGAGCCCGTTCACTTGCTGTGCGCGTCCCCCGGCGTCCTCTTCTCCACGGAGTCTGGCCGTTAATTGGCTAGATTGATAGCAGTGCAGCCATTGGCTCGCGCTGCTGTCAATCACATCCAATGACCCGGGCCCTGGGGGGGGCGGGAACGAGTCATACACGTTGTGTCTATGGACGCAGCGTGCATAACAGGGAGCGCGCCCGCAAGCTAACCCCCTTGGGAGAGTGCTTTCCAGAAGGGGGTTAGCTGATGCAGGGAGGAGCCAAGACAGCCGCCGAGGGACCAGAGAATCGGGGCCACTCTTTTCCAAACGCACTGCACAGTGGAGGTAAGTATAACATGTTTGTTATTTAAAAAAACAAAAAAAACAAAGCCATACAACCGCTTTAAGTGGGCAAATCTTTCCGGTCCTTAAGTGGTTAATATGGGCTGGGCAAGGCAAGTCCCTCTCAGAGGCTCTCATGTCTCATACAACTTGTGATGTGTGTTTGTACTTACAGTTTTGCTTCGGACTCCACCACCAGATGCGGGTTGTCACCTGCCACACGTTGCGGATTGTCGGCTGCCACATGTTGCGCATGGTCACTTATGTCACCTGCCACACGTTGCGGGTTGCCACTTGCCACACGTTGCGGATTGTCACTTGCCACGTCACCTGCCACACGTTGCGGATTGTCATCTGCCACACGTTGCGGGTTGTCTCTTGCCACGTCACATGCCACAACATCACCTGCCACACGTTGCGCATTGTCACTTGCCACAACGTCACCTGCCACACGTTGCGGATTGTCACTTGCCACAACGTCACCTGCCACACATTGCGGATAGTCCCGTGCCACACATTGCGGATTGTCACTTGCCACGGCGTCACCTGCCACACGTTGCATATTGTCACTTGCCACAACGTCACCTGCCACACATTGCGGATAGTCCCGTGTCACACATTGCGGATAGTCCCGTGCCACACATTGCGGATTGTCACTTGCCACGGCGTCACCTGCCACACGTTGCATATTGTCACTTGCCACAACGTCACCTGCCACACATTGCGGATAGTCCCGTGCCACACATTGCGGATAGTCCCGTGCCACACATTGCGGATTGTCACTTGCCACGGCGTCACCTGCCACACGTTGCATATTGTCACTTGCCACAACGTCACCTGCCACACATTGCGGATAGTCCCGTGCCACACATTGCGGATTGTCACTTGCCACGGCGTCACCTGCCACACGTTGCATATTGTCACTTGCCACAACGTCACCTGCCACACATTGCGGATAGTCCCGTGTCACATATTGCGGATAGTCCCGTGCCACACATTGCGGATTGTCACTTGCCACGGCGTCACCTGCCACACGTTGCATATTGTCACTTGCCACAACGTCACCTACCACACATTGCGGATAGTCCCGTGCCACACATTGCGGATAGTCCCGTGCCACACATTGCGGATTGTCACTTGCCACGGCGTCACCTGCCACACGTTGCATATTGTCACTTGCCACAACGTCACCTGCCACACATTGCGGATAGTCCCGTGCCACACGTTGCGGATTGTCACTTGCCAAGCGTCACCTGCCACACCTTGCGTATTGTCACTTGCCACATGTTGCGGATTGTCACGACGTCACCTGTCACACGTTGCACATTGTCACTTGCCACAACGTCACCTGCCACACGTTGCAGATTGTCACTTGCCACAACGTCACCTGCCACACGTTGCGGATTGTCACTTGCCACGGCGTCACCTGCCACACGTTGCGGATAGTCCCGTGCCACACGTTGCGGATTGTCACTTGCCAAGCGTCACCTGCCACACGTTGCGGATTGTCACTTGCCAAGCGTCACCTGCCACACGTTGCGGATTGTCACTTGCCAGGCGTCACCTGCCACACGTTGCGTATTGTCACTTGCCACACGTTGCGGATTGTCACGACGTCACCTGTCACACGTTGCGGGTTGTCACTTGCTGTGTCCCAAAGTGAAGGCAGGCAGCAGAGAGATGATATAATTTCTCTGCTGCCCATGGCTGCACAGTGAGGGTGAAACTGTGGTGATGCAGGGCGGCGGGGAGAGATGACATCATCACTCTGCTCCGCTGCCCGCTCACTTGCTGACTGCTCCCAACCCCCCCCCCCCCCGCTGCGAGTGCTCTGTCCGCCCCTGTCACCAACAGCAGCGGCGCCGGGCTCCTCACAGGGAGCGGTGCCTGCAGTGCTCAATCGCTGACTGCCCCCTCCCCTCGCCTGTGAGTGTCCTCACAGGCAGCGGCGCCGGTACACTGGGCTCCTCACAGGGAGCGGCGCCTGCCCATGCACTGCCCCCCCCCCCCCCGTGAGTGTCCTCAGCGGCGCCGGGCTCCTCACAGTTAGCGGAGCAGGCTGGCGGGCGTCAGTTTGCCGCCCCCCTAACAGTGCCGCCTGGTACCATGGTACCACCCGGTCCCATCATAGGGCCGGCCCTGGCTCCAGCTGATAAGTGAGCTCAGTGATTTTCTCTGTTCCACCGAACACATTCTGCAGAATTCCAAAAATGACAAAATGAATGTATAGCCCCAATGAGCGTTACTCTGATTGTCATATGCAGCGCTCTTATCAACAATACCACTGATAAGGTTCCCTTTGTCCCTAGAGACAATGGTATGAATGGTAGCCCAGTCTGTATAAATTGTCACCAAAGAAGAGTTCATTCTGCAGAATGTCCAGATAGTCCTGTGCATCACAGTCTGTCTTACTCATCTTGAGGTTGCGTATGGCCTCTAGAGCAGGCCCCTTCAAGCTCTCAGCAATTCTCTGCTTCTTTCTGTGGTCTGGGACTTCCCATTCTTCTAGGGCCTGTGTGGCACCATCTAACCACTCCTCAAACCCCTCTTCACCGGAAGGTACAGGTTTCCTTCCTGAGAATATTCTAAGTTTTCTGTATCCTGACATCTAGTAATCTGTAGGATCTTTCTTACACTGGGCCACAAGTTCCCCCAGGACCGCGCACAACTCTGCACCGAGGATGGCAGATGGCGACCCGGGACTTTCCCTTATCACCTGTTTTTCTGCTTTCGGGGTGGGTGATTCAGATAGTTTCGGTGTCTGAAACCGTCCTCCTGGCTTGAGCGGCAGCGCGTGTATTAGGCTATAAGTCTGATCATCTATTGCTTCTACACTTGGATTCTTGAAATGTTCTGGGACTCCGTCCTTCCACTCTATTAATGCGTGGGTCAGTGAGGAATTCCTCCTGACATCCACCACCCATGCTTTCTGATACGGTGACAGTGACATCACTAGTTGCTTCACCGCTTCTTCTTGCCAGATCCCTGGGAGTTCTATGACTACTACCCCGGCTGGATCTGTGCCGACCGCTTTACACCAACGTCCTACTTCTAGTGGGTCCATGCTGGTACTTTGGCGCGTTACTTGCTGCAACAGGATCCCGGACTCGAGAGCCCCCACGTGTAGCACTACCCCCAGTTAAGAGAGCCGCTGGATTTGTTTTCGGGCCCTGTGTACAGCACCACCAACCCCCGGCAATCTGCTCGACCCACTCTGGCACAGCTAGTCTAGGGGTTATATTTTTATCATAATCAATGGGTATGGTAAAGGCACCCTCCTTACAGTAAGACAACACACCAACGTTAAAGATTAAGTATAACAGTTTACTTTGGTTGTAAAAGAAAAGGGTTAAACAGGATATAATACACACAACTGACTTGCAGAGCCCTGCAGCAATCAATAAAGCACACAATAATGGCGCTGCGCAGTAATCCACCACGCGTAGCTATTATGGTATACACGCCCTGTGGCGCACTAAACAATATCCTATATCTTATATCCCCACCCTGGCCAGGCCTGACCCAGAATAAATCTCAGTCCTTCCTATAGGGATTTCTTTGCATGCAAACTGTCGGTGGTGCACTTGATGAATGGTATTTGTAATCCACAAACTGGCAATCACTAAGAACACTATGCTGGGGGGGGGGGGGGCGCTTCAACTCTGTCATGCTACCGGTCCCCCAGTGGAACAACAAGCAAACGATCGGTGAGCCAAGGTAGTCTATAGGCCTAGAATCTGTAAAGTCTATTTGATTGAGCAAGTGCTCGCTCACCACTCCGGGCGCGATCCCAGCCCGGGACTTCCACCTGCTGTGTCTCCGCACACAGCGTCTCCAACGATCGGGTCCCCGATCCAACCGATGTCCTCACTCGACAAGTCAGATGCCACCCAGGCTTCGCAGTGGAGTGGAAGGCTCTTTGGAAGTTGTGCAAGGCCCAGGCTTCAGGCCTTGCACTGCAGCAGATCTGCACAGGAAGAAGTTCTTGCTTGCAGCGCGGTGTCCAAAGAGAGCGACCTCCGCCTCGCTGCCTCCTTAAATAATCCCTCCCATGAGTCTCTGCGGTGGCTAACTGCACTCTGGGTGCCAAACGGGGTTCTGGGTAATGTAGTCCCGGGGCCTTAAAGGAGACCCCGCTACACACATATATATATATATATATATATATATATACTAAACTAACCTGCCTAATCTAGCTCAAGTTCTCTCAATCTCCATGTTATCACACTACATACGGCCACTGTGTAAGCAACCTTATATAGTGTGGGGCATGGACTTAGCCCCCTGAGCCCTGATTGGCCAAAGGCACCCTGTTTTTGGCCAATGATGGCTCTCACAGCAGATCGCGCTGTGATTGGCCAAAGCATGCATGTCAGGTGCATTCTTTGGCCAGTCAGCTGCTGTCAATGCACTGCGATCTCGCAGTACATTATGGGGCGCTCCACGGCGCTCAAATTTGCCACGAACGCCCCATATGTTTGGTTTGTCTGCGAACGAACACCCGATGTTCGAGTCAACATTTTGTTTGATTCGAACATCGGGACCATCCCTAGTGGTGATTGTACTACAGTGCACTGCACTATGCACATATTTACTATGGATGGCATGGTGTGGCATGATAAATATCACTTGAAGACAAACCTGCACTTTGTTTCAAGGTGGGGTCTAGGGAGGGGCCAGGGGTGGGGTTGAAGGGGGCCCCATCAGGTAGGCTGTACGGGCCCCATAATTTCAATCAGTGGCCCTACGCGCAACGATACTCATGGTGTGATAGTGGATTTAAAAAAATTGTATATCTGATATGTTGACTAGTCATCCATGGGTGGGTTTAGTAAATGTCGAATGTCCACTAAGGATGGACATCTGGAGGAAGAAACAAAATGTAAAAGACAAAATTTGCCCTCAACCCAAAGACGATTGAGGTGTTTATTGGTGGTACCGGAGATGATCTCCGGGTCATTCAATACAGGGATCACTACGATATTAGTGAAAGTATGATTAAGGTGTTTATTATGTTTCTGACTAGCTGCCATTTGCCTATATTTGATCTCCTGTGTACTGACCTTTTGCCTGTCTTCCCAACCACGTTGCTGCCTGGACCAACCCTTTCCCTGCATACTGATACCCAGGGCCGCTGATAGGGCAGTACAACCAGCCCTGTTGTACCGGGCCCGGCCCCCATCAGCTCCACAGGGGGGGCCCAGGCAAAAGTTAATTTATGCATATTAAAATTTCGAAACCATACCCCGCTACTATTTGCTTAGAGAAGGGGGGGTTGTAATTACATTTTCCTGGGCCCAATCTGGTCTACAGAGGGGCCCAGGAGATGAGCGCAGCATTTGGACTTATTCTACCTTTTTTCGGGTGCATTTACATAAAGCCGCGCTGCACATTGCTAGTTAATTAGTCCCGACTGCCGCTGCCCACTGCCTTCCGTGGCGGAGTGATATTGCGAGGGGACATGTGGCTCAGTGCATGAGAAGGAGCAAGAACCTGGAGGACAGCGACGCGTGGCTGCACACAAGATAGAATCCTTCATTGTTTCTCGCTTAGGCTTACACACAGTATAGCAAGTAATGATTATCAGCATTGTGATACTCACGCAGGCAGCACAGTCAGCATGTGTTCTGTCATCATGGATCTGTTACAGTGTGTCCTATTGCTGTTTGGTGCTTACTTTGTTATGGCTGTACTGGGTTATAGTTTGTAACACACAATACATCCATAAGTTAACAAAGTCAGCACCCAAAAGCCAAGTGACACTGAGATCCATGACAGAGCACATGCTGACTGTGCTGCCTGTGCAATTTTCATAATGCTGATAATCATAAGAAGCAGTGAGATGCTACTCTACACTTGTGTTTGGGAGGGGGGGCAGTAAACATGTTCCCCCCAACCACCCCCTTTAAACGCTTCCTGTCCAGCAACGTACTGATACATTGCTGGATTGGAAGGGTGATATCTTGGTCATCGCTGCAGCAATGATCTACATATCATTTTTTAGCCCTAACTAGTCTGCACAGAGTAAAAGTAATCCTAGTGGCTAAGAAGCCCCTGGATTACTTTTACAGGCACTGGAAGGGGGTTCCCCCACCATCCTTCCATCACCTTTACTGAGCTCTCCCGTGCAATCAGGGGCCCCATTAAAGATGTGAGCAGCGACATCTAGTTCCTGGGACACAGTATGCGTGCATATGTAAACAGTGACAAATCTGCAGAGGTTGGGTCAGGGGCGGAGCCTGGGGTGGGGTCGAGGGTGGGGTTAAAGGGGGCCCCGTTGGGTAGGCTGTACGGGGCCCCATGATTTCTAACAGGGGCCCTGCTGATACCTCTCTGCCTGCCACATGAAATTACCCTGGTTTGTTTATCGACCAAGTTGCTTCCTGGTCTGATTCTTTGTCTGCATACTGACCACGTCTCTGCTTGCTACCTGAACTGACCCTGGCCTATGAATTGATCACGTTTCTCTCTGCCACCTGGACTGAAGTTTTGCTTGCATACTAACCATGTCTCTGCCTACCATTTAAACGGACCCTGGTCTGTTTGATCAACCACATTTCTGCCTGCTATCTGGAGTGATCCTTTGCCTACATAGTGACCACATCTCTGACTGCCACCGGAACTGACCTTGTCCCTCCTGTCTAGACTGATCCTTTGATTGTTTGCTGACCACATCGCTGCCTGTACTGATGGTAAAAAATCGTTATCATCTTCCTTCGATTCTGGAACTATCTCAGAAATATTCTGGAAAGCATTATTTGAAGCACTGAGTATGAAGTTAAACTTTTCCTCACCTTACCATCCACAGACTAACGAGCAGACCGAAATAACTAATCAGACTCTGGAACAATAGTTACGCTGTCTGTCTTTACTCAAAATGGTTGAGTGTCGCTGTTGTCATTGACGGAATTTGCATACAACAGCTTTACCCATTCCGCCATGGGTCAGTCACCCTTCTTTGCCAATTAGAGTTTTTACCCCTAATTTTTGCCCTTATTGGTGCCAGATTCCCCATTGCCAGCAATACAGGACAAGCTGGACTTTCTTAACACTAACAATCAGGGTACTAAGAGAACCTATTTCTAAAGTTTAGGAAGACATCAATTATTTTTTTGATAAAAAAAAGGAGGGGAGAACTGGATTTTAGACTGGGTGATTGTGCATGGCTCTCAACAGCGAACCTGAAGTTGGCATGTCCCTCTAAGAAACTGGGACCTCCAGTTAAAAGGAAAATTTATTTAGAGGCCTATGAACTGGACCTTTCGATATCATTCAGAATTCACCCTGTCTTTCATGTTTCATTATTTAAGCCTGAAATGTTAAACCTTTTCCCTGATCAAGAAGTGGGACCTCCAGAAGCTGTAATAGCTGATTGGGAGGAGGAATTTGAAATTGAAGCCATCCTGGATTGCAGGAAGTGACAGGGTCAAGTTCAATAGCTGATTAAATGCAAGGGATTTGGCCCCTAGGAGAATTCTTGGGAGTCTTAAGCAAATTACAGTCCTTTCACTGTTCTCACCCTGAAAAGATGGCTCAATTGGACATCTGGAGCCTGCCCTTAAAGAGGTTGTAAACGTCAGAGAAAAAAAAGCTGCAAGACAAAGGCATAATAACAGCTAGTATGCATTACATACTAGCTCATTATGAAATACTTATCTTAGAACGATGCCCTGCTGTGCCGCCCGCACTCCGCTCCCACGGCGGACATCTTTCACCAGTTACTTCCGGGTTCGCGGGCTCCAGGCTGTGATTGACTGGAGCCGCGATGACGTCACTCCCGCGGGTGCCGCCAGTCACGGCATGGGTACTGAAGTAACGGCACAAGCGGTCTGTTTCTTCAGTGTGCATGTGCCGATGACGTCGGCAGCAGCGCATATAGTGAATATCTCCGAAACTGTGCAAGTTTAGGAGCTATTTACAGTACCCACAGGTAAGGCTTATTATACAGTGCTCAAATACCACCAAAAGAAAGCTCTAAAATGACGTCAATTTTATTTGGGCACAACGTCGCACAATCGCGCAATTGTCAGTTAAAGAGACGCAGTGCCGTAACGCAAAAAAAAGGGCCGGTCAGGAAGGGGGTAAATCCTTTCCTGTAGGTACAAGTGGTGTAACGGAGTTTACAACCACTTTAACCACTTCAGCCCCGGAAGGATTTACCCCCTTCCTGACCGGCCCTTTTTTTGCGTTACGGCACTGCGTCGCTTTAACTGACAATTGCGCGATTGTGCGACGTTGTACCCAAATAAAAATGACGTCATTTTAGAGCTTTCTTTTGGTGGTATTTGATCACTTCGGCTGTTTTTATTTTTTGCGCCCATAAACAAAAAAAGACAGACAATTTAGAAAAAAACCCAATATTTTTCACTTTTTTGCTATAATAAATAATATATATTTTTTCAAAAAACAACAACATTCTTCATCAGTTTAGGCCGATATGTATTCTTCTAGATTTTTTGGTTAAAAAATCGCAATAAGCGTATATTGGTTGGTTTTGCAAAAGTTATAGCGTCTACAAAATAAAGAATAGATTTATGGCATTTTTATTATTTATTTTTTACTAGTAATGGCGGCGATCAGCAATTTTCATCGGGACTACGACATTGAGGCGGACAGATCGGACACTTTTGACACTTTTTTGGGACCATTGACATTTATAAAAATGCACTGATTACTGTGTAAATGTCACTGGAAGAGAAGGGGTTAACACTAGGGGCGATCAAGGGGTTAAATGTGTTCCCTAGGTGTGTTTCTAACTGTGAGGGGATAGGACTGACTAGAGGAGGAGCCAGATCTTTGTTTCTATCGTTGTTCTGGCTCTCGTGCCCGCGATCGTGGGTGGCCGGCGGCGATCGCGCCCGCCAGCCATGCGGCTGCTACGGGTACGGCAGTTCGCCCATTGGTGCCATTCTGCCAATGTATACCGGTATACAAATGGTTAAGGAGGGGGCAATGTCAGGAAACTCATATAGCAAGTGCTCATTCCCGTGCAGCAAGTGTTCATTTTCATGTGCATGTGCAGGGTAGTGAGCACAGAAGCCTAACTAGATGTGCTAGGACAAAAATGTGCATGACCCTTGGTGCATGCATGCACGTGCCCACAGATCTTGTCCTCCAGCAGCCTATTTTAAACCCAGGGTTTGCCTGGCCTTAGTGCTGGATTGTCTTTAGCTTTGGTCCCTGTATTCCTAGTTTCCAAAAGTCTTCTTACCCTGTTCTTGACCTGACTATGCCTGACATCTCTCTTGGATCGCCCATGCCTGTTAAGTTTGCTGCTTGCTTGTGTTACCGACCTCGGCTTGGACTACTGACCACGATTCTGCCTCCTGACCTGGTGTCTCACTGCTAGCACGTTACCATCTCTTACCTGTTCCTGATCCTGGGCTTGATCCTGATCCTGCACCTGTTTGCCTGGCTGCTGCTAAACCTAGCTTAGGACCAGACTCCATACTGCTACTGAAAGGACTCCTGTGTCTCCAAGCTACAGCTTACTACTCCAACTTCTTGGCACCTGTGCACTTCCACTACCCTAGCAATCCCTGTCTCCACTGCCAGGGATGCCACCCTTATCATCTTGGGTTTCACAGTCAGGTATGTGACACAGTGGATAGAGAAGCAGGAGACTGATGGGCTCGTCCAGTTACTCTGCAATCTCCTCCTATCAGCATGTTTTTTCTTAGCACATGAGCACTAGTGATGAGCCGAACACCCCCGGGTTCGGTTCGCACCAGAACCCGCGAACGGACCGAAAGTTTGCACGAACATTAGAACCCTATTAAATACAATGGATGCGAACGTTCGGATTCTAAAGTGCTAATTATAACGACTATTATCCATGTTATTGTCCGAAACAGAGTTTGGGAACCCGGGTTCTGCACCAGGGGACATGTATCAATGCAAAAAGAAGTTTTAAAAACGGACGTTTTCCGGGAGCAGTCATTTTAATGATGCATAAAGTGAAAAAAAAAAGTCAAATATTCCTTTAAATATTGTACCTGGGGGGTGTCTAAAGTATGCCTGTGAAGTGCCACGTGTTTCCCGTGTTTAGAACTGTCCCTGCACAAAATAACATTTCTAAAGGAAAAAAAGCCATTTAAAACTGCTTGCGGCTTTAACCTCCCTAGCGGTAATCCCGAGCGTGACTCGGGGTTGTTTTTTTATGCTAGGATCGGTAACCCCGAGTCACGCTCGGGGTAGACATTGCAGAGCTCGCAGCGGAGTTTCCCTACCTTCTCCTGGCGATCCAGCGATGATGTCCTCTGCTGTGATCGCCAGCGAGATCTCCGGCGAGTGTCGGCACTTTCGTCCCCATCTGACTTCCTAGTTCCGTTCCCTGCGAGCCGCAGCGTCGCAAGGGAGCGGAACTGGGCGCCAAATTCAAAAAGTGAAACACATAGTATACATACAGTATACTGTAATCTTACAGATTACAGTACTGTATGTAATAATTACACACCCCCTTGGTCCCTAGTGGTCTGTCCAGTGTCCTGCATGCACTTTTATATAATAAAAATCGTTCTTTCTGCCTGGAAAATGGAGATTGTCCATAGCAACCAAAAAGTGTCCCTTTATGTCAAAAGTGGTTTTAGACCAACTAGAAAGCAGCGATAATAAATTAGAATCACTCGCAGAATTGAGCGATAGCGATTTGTGGGGAAATTCGTCATCAAACACTAAATCTAATGACAGCGACAATTCTGCAACTGAGCAAATTTCAGTGTTTTTGATTTGATTACATTATTGAATAATTTTTATTATAATTAGATTACTATTTTTTATAATTATTTATAGTTATTTATTATATTATAATTTATAATTTTGTGTTTCATATTTATCATACCCGGGATGTCTACTAGACTCTGGTTTGCTTAGGTTTAAGTAAGTAATTACTAAGAATCGCAGGCCTATAATACATAACACCAAATTTTCATGCAAAATAATTGTACCGCTTTTGGTACATAATTCCAGAAAGAATCATACCGCCAGGGAGGTTAATGCAATGTCTGGTCCCGGTAATATGGATGAAAATCTTTAGGAAAAATGGCATAGCTACCCCATCAACCCCCCCCCCCCCCCCTACCCCAGCCCATTACCAGCCCCTTTGGGTCTTGTATGGATATTAAGGGGAACCCCGCACACAAAATAAAAAAGGACCTATATACTCTGAACAGCCGTATACAGGCGGTGCATACAAGACAGGGACTGTAGGTTTGTTCTTATGTAGAATCTGTTTGTAATTTTGAACAGCTGCATTGTTTAAGTGTAGCTCCATGCCAAATTCCTTTTTTTTAGCTTTTTGGAAAACATAGGGAACGGTTATCACCCCTGTCACATTTTTTTTGCTGTCTGTGCCCCTGTTCAGAACATTTCACCTCACTTTGCGTCCCAATGACAACTGTTTTTGAAATGTGGTGTTTTTATTGAAACAAGGATTGGTGATAAAGCATCAGTAGAGAGGAGACACCTTTCTCCCATATTAATTCTTACAGGAGAGAATTTTCCTTCCAAGGGGTAGATTTCCTCTCACTTCCTGTTGTCTTCTTCCGTTTGCAAGTAGTAGTCGTTTGTAAGTTGGATGTTTGAAAGTAGGGACCTGCCGTATATACTCTGCAGAAATTGGCCCCTTAGGTGTTGGTGTTGGCACAACACTGAAAGCACTCACAGTTATTCTTGGTGGGTGCTGGAACGCCCTGCTGTCAACTATTATATCAGGAATTGTAATAACATATAATTGTTGATCAGTGGTAGTAAAAATTGGGCCTTTGATGGTGGTGCTGGTGCCACAACACTGTAAGGCCTGACAGTTACTCTTGGTGGGCGCAGCAATGGGCCCTGCTGTGAATTATTCGATCAATAATTATAATTGCATGCCCCTGTTGAACAGGGGCTGAAAAATTAGGCCTTTGGTGGTGGTGGTGGTGGTGATGGTGGTGCTGGTGCCACAACACTGTAAGGCCTGACAGTTACTCTTGGTGGGCGCAGCAATGGGCCCTGCTGTGAATTATTAGATCAATAATTATAAATGCATGCCCCTGTTGAATAGGGGCTGAAAAATTGGGCCTTTGGTGGTGGTGGTGGTGGTGATGGTGGTGCTGGTGCCACATCACTGTAAGGCCTGACAGTTACTCTTGGTGGGCGCAGCAATGGGCCCTGCTGTGAATTATTAGATCAATAATTATTATTGCATGCCCCTGTTGAACAGGGGCTGAAAAATTGGGCCTTAGGCACTGGTGGCACAACACTGCAACCCCTCACAGATATTGTACTTGGAGCACAGCAATGAGGCCTGTTGCAAAGTATTGCATCAAAAATTTTAATTACACGCCCCTGTTAAACAGGGGCTGAAAAATTGGGCCTTAGCCACTGGTGGCGTCACCCATAAACCAAAATGATCTTCCAAGCTATCATCATTAATCGTATCATTGAGGAGGAGGAGGAGGATAGCCAGTCAACATAACAGCACAGGCACTCAGCATCAGCATCAGTCTTGAAGGGATGTGACATTTTAAAATCAATTAGTCTGTTATATCAGCATCAGGTGTGTGGTAGCTGGTGGTGATCCAAGACTGGTTCATCTTGATGAAAGTCAGTCGATCAACCGAGTCGGTGGACAGGCGCACCCTGTGATCCGTGACAAATCCTCCAGCAGCACTGAATGTGCGTTCTGAAAGAACGCTGGATGCAGGACAGGCCAGTAGCTCAATTGCATACTGTGCAAGCTCTGGCCAGTGATCCATCCTCAAGACCCAGTAAGCCAGAGGATTTTCGGTGGGGAAGGTGTCCAAGTCTGACCTTGCCCCTAGGTATTCCTGGACCATGTATATCAGACGCTGGCGATGGTTGCTGGAACCGATCATACTTTGGGGCTGCGGACTAAAGAATTGTCTGAACGCATCGGTCAGACGGCCACCTTCCCCACCGCTCCTTCTTTGACTGCCCGAAGCCTCAGCAACTCGTTGTCCAGGACCAGGAGTTTGTAACCTCCCAGTCTCTGGGAACGCGTTGCACAGACCTTTCTGCAAGGCCTCCCGGAGTTGTCTCATCCTCTGCTCCCTCTGCGACGGTAAGATAAGGTCCGCAACCTTACCCTTGTACCGTGGATCAAGGAGAGTGGCCAGCCAGTAATGGTCCCTCTCCTTGATCCGAAGAATACGAGGATCCTTCCGCAGACTTTGCAGGATCAGGGAGGCCATGCAGCGTAGGTTAGCTGAGGCATTCAGTCCGGAGTCCTCTGGGTCACTAAGGACGACATGATCCGCAGCCACCTCCTCCCAGCCACGTACAAGTCCACTGGTTTCTTGGGACTGTAAATCATCCCTAAAAGACTGCTGCTGATGATGCTGAGTGCCAGCCTCCACCTCCATGCTGACACAATCCTCCTCCTCCTCCTCCTCTTCCTGTGCGATGGGTGGGACAGAAGGAACACTGTCTGGGTAAAGGGGGCCTTGAGAGGCAAGGAAGTCCTCCTCTTCCTGCCTCTGTTCTGCCTCAAGTGCCCTGTCCATTATTCCACACAGCGTGTGCTCCAACAGGTGGACAAGAGGTACAGTGTCACTGATGCATGCACTGTCACTGCTCACCATCCTCGTGGCCTCCTCAAATGGTGCCAGGACAGTGCATGCATCCCTGATCATGCCCCACTGGCGTGGTGAAAAAAACCCGAGCTCCCCTGACCCTGTCCTGGTGCCGTAGTCGCACAGGTACTCATTGATGGCCCTCTGCTGCGTGTGCAGCCGCTGCAGCATGGCCAACGTTGAGTTCCACCTGGTGGGCATGTCACATATAAGGCGGTTCTTGGGCAGGTTCAACTCCTTTTGCAGCTCAGCCAGGCGAGCACTGGCATTATAAGATCTGCGGAAATGCACACAGACTTTCCTGGCCTGCCTCAGGACATCCTGTAAGCCCGGGTACCTGCCCAAGAACCGCTGCACCACCAGGTTAAGGACGTGAGCCATACAGGGCACATGGGTCAGTTGTCCCTGTCGGAGGGCGGAGAGGAGGTTGGTGCCATTGTCGCAAACCACCATTCCTGGCTTAAGCTGGCGTGGCGTCAACCACCTCTCGGCCTGCCCCTGCAGAGCAGACAGGACCTCTGCCCCAGTGTGGCTCCTGTCCCCCAAACACACCAGCGCAAGCACGGCATGGCATCTTTTTGCCTGCGTACTTGCGTAGCCCCTTGAACGCCTACGGAGCACCGCTGGTTCCGAGGACAAACCACAAGAAGAGGCCATGGAGGAAGAAGAAGAGGAGGGGGTGGAGGAGAGAGGTGTGTCACAACCAGTAGTAGCATTTTGGAGGCGTGGCGGTGGAACAACCTCCAACACTACTGCACCTTGTCCTGCATCCTACCCAGCTGCCAAAAGAGTGACCCAATGGGCCGTGAAAGAAAGGTAACGTCCCTGTCCATGCCTGCTGGACCATGAGTCAGCGGTAATATGCACCTTACCGCTGACCGCCCTGTCCAGCGAGGCCAAGACATTGCCTTCCACATGCCTGTAGAGAGCCGGAATCGCCTTCCGTGCGAAAAAGTGGCGTTTGGGAACCTGCCACTGAGGAACCGCACATTGCACAAACTCACGGAAGGGGGCCGAGTCTACCAACTGAAAAGGCAGCAGTTGAAGCGCTAGCAATTTAGCCAAGCTAGCATTCAACCGCTGGGCATGTGGATGGCTGGGAGTGAACTTCTTTTGACGGTCCAGCAGCTGGGGCAGGGAAATTTGCCTGCTAGAATCGGACGTTGGTGTACTGCTAGCAGAGTGCCCGCAAGTACTTGGCTGTGACACACCTAATTCTACACCTTTATTCCTCTCAGAGCAGGTTTCAGAGAGGAGTGAAGGTATAGTGGGGTTGGAGATCCCAGCTGATGCGGTGCAAGAAGAGGTCAGCTTTGTTCTTTGGTGTGGGTCTTTAAGGTAGGCTTGCCAACGAGCTGCATGGCAGGTCAACATATGTCTGATCAAGCATGTGGTGCCCAAGCGGCTGATGTTTTGGCCACGCGATATACGCTTGAGACATATGTTGCAAACAGCAGCTGTGCGATCTGATGCACTCGCCTCAAAAAAGGCCCACACCAAAGAACTTTTTGAATGACGGGCAGAGGCAGCGCCCTGCACAGGCGGAGCTCTGCGGTGTGATTCCGTCGGTGTGCTGCCCATACGCTGGCCACTCAAGGGCATCCTGCCTCGTTGGAGATGTGCCTCCTCCTCATCCTCCTCCTCCTCCTCTCTCCTATTAGGCACCCACGTGGAGTCAGTGACCTCATCATCCCCTCCCTCCTCATCACTGGAGCCAATCTGGCAGTATGCTGCAGCTGCTGGAGCATGACTGCCAGATTGGTGTCCTTCTTGAGCATCCCCTCTCTCTGCTCTCACGCTACTGCCTTCCTCTAGCTGGGTATCATCATCAGATCCTTCGAAACGCTGGGCATCCTCCTGGAGCATGTACCCAACACTGTGCTCAAACAGTTCGGGGGACTCCTCAGGAGGAGGACATGGTGGGTCTAGGGAAGGATTGACTAATGAAGATAATGATACCAGAGAAGAGGAGGCTTTGGCAGCTGCTTTGCCAGTACCCTGAGCCTGGGTGAGAGAGGATGAGGAGGATGAGGTGGGCTTGGTCATCCTCTCTACCAAGTCTTCGGCATGATGTGGCTCAACATGTCCAGCTGCCGAAAAGAAGGACAAGCGTGTCCCATGGCCATGTGCTGATGACAATGCACCGCGTCCACGACCAGCACTGTTGCCCCCAGACACAGAGCCTGCTTGCCCTCTTTTTTTGCCTCCTGACTGTCTGCCTCTCCTTGTTTGCCTTCCAGACATTTTAATGGATGGCCTGCAGGGAGATGGGAAAAAGAGCAATAAGGGCTACCTTCAGGTGTATACTGTGCAGGAGGCTTAGCAACAATGACACTGACACTGTCCCCTGCCTATCCTTCTCTGTCCCTAAACTCAAGGATTTCAAATATGGTTCAGCAAAATTGGTTTAGAACAGAATAGCACACTGTCAGTTTCACTCACTGTACCTCTCTGTCCCTAAACTCAAGGATTTCAAATATGGTTCAGCAAAATTGGTTTAGAACAGAATAGCACACTGACACTTTCCCTCACTGTCCTACTCTGTCCCTCCCTACAAACAAGATTTAGCACAGAATAGCACACTGAAAGTTTCCACGAGTGTCCTTCTCTGTCCCTAAACTCAAGGATTGAAAATATGGAACAGCAAAATTGGTTTAGAACAGAATAGCACACTGTCAGTTTCACTCACTGTACCTCTCTGTCCCTAAACTCAAGGATTGAAAATATGGAACAGCAAAATTGGTTTAGAACAGAATAGCACACTGACACTTTCCCTCACTGTCCTACTCTGTCCCTCCCTACAAACAAGATTTAGCACAGAATAGCACACTGAAAGTTTCCACGAGTGTCCTTCTCTGTCCCTAAACTCAAGGATTGAAAATATGGAACAGCAAAATTGGTTTAGAACAGAATAGCACACTGACACTTTCCCTCACTGTCCTACTCTGTCCCTCCCTACAAACAAGATTTAGCACAGAATAGCACACTGAAAGTTTCCACGAGTGTCCTTCTCTGTCCCTAAACTCAAGGA
Organism: Rana muscosa; assembly: GCA_029206835.1. Lineage (NCBI taxonomy): Eukaryota > Metazoa > Chordata > Amphibia > Anura > Ranidae > Rana > Rana muscosa. The sequence goes on from CM055117.1 coordinate 855,842,124, forward strand.
TTTCAAATATGGAACAGCAAAATTGGTTTAGAACAGAATAGCACACTGTCAGTTTCACTCACTGTACCTCTCTGTCCCTAAACTCAAGGATTTCAAATATGGAACAGCAAAATTGGTTTAGAACAGAATAGCACACTGACACTTTCCCTCACTGTCCTACTCTGTCCCTCCCTACAAACAAGATTTAGCACAGAATAGCACACTGAAAGTTTCCACGAGTGTCCTTCTCTGTCCCTAAACTCAAGGATTGAAAATATGGAACAGCAAAATTGGTTTAGAACAGAATAGCACACTGTCAGTTTCACTCACTGTACCTCTCTGTCCCTAAACTCAAGGATTGAAAATATGGAACAGCAAAATTGGTTTAGAACAGAATAGCACACTGACACTTTCCCTCACTGTCCTACTCTGTCCCTCCCTACAAACAAGATTTAGCACAGAATAGCACACTGAAAGTTTCCACGAGTGTCCTTCTCTGTCCCTAAACTCAAGGATTGAAAATATGGAACAGCAAAATTGGTTTAGAACAGAATAGCACACTGACACTTTCCCTCACTGTCCTACTCTGTCCCTCCCTACAAACAAGATTTAGCACAGAATAGCACACTGAAAGTTTCCACGAGTGTCCTTCTCTGTCCCTAAACTCAAGGATTTCAAATATGGAACAGCAAAATTGGTTTAGAACAGAATAGCACACTGTCAGTTTCACTCACTGTACCTCTCTGTCCCTAAACTCAAGGATTTCAAATATGGAACAGCAAAATTGGTTTAGAACAGAATAGCACACTGACGCTTTCCCTCACTGTCCTACTCTGTCCCTCCCTACAAACAAGATTTAGGACAGAATAGCACACTGATAGTTTCCACGAGTGTCCTTCTCTGTCCCTAAACTCAAGGATTGAAAATATGGAACAGCAAAATTGGTTTAGAACAGAATAGCACACTGACACTTTCCCTCACTGTCCTACTCTGTCCCTCCCTACAAACAAGATTTAGCACAGAATAGCACACTGAAAGTTTCCACGAGTGTCCTTCTCTGTCCCTAAACTCAAGGATTGAAAATATGGAACAGCAAAATTGGTTTAGAACAGAATAGCACACTGACACTTTCCCTCACTGTCCTACTCTGTCCCTCCCAACAAACAAGATTTAGCACAGAATAGCACACTGAAAGTTTCCACGAGTGTCCTTCTCTGTCCCTAAACTCAAGGATTGAAAATATGGAACAGCAAAATTGGTTTAGAACAGAATAGCACACTGACACTTTCCCTCACTGTCCTACTCTGTCCCTCCCTACAAACAAGATTTAGCACAGAATAGCACACTGAAAGTTTCCACGAGTGTCCTCCTCTGTCCCTAAACTCAAGGATTTCAAATATGGAACAGCAAAATTGGTTTAGAACAGAATAGCACACTGTCAGTTTCACTCACTGTACCTCTCTGTCCCTAAACTCAAGGATTTCAAATATGGAACAGCAAAATTGGTTTAGAACAGAATAGCACACTGACACTTTCCCTCACTGTCCTACTCTGTCCCTCCCTACAAACAAGATTTAGCACAGAATAGCACACTGATAGTTTCCACGAGTGTCCTTCTCTGTCCCTAAACTCAAGGATTGAAAATATGGAACAGCAAAATTGGTTTAGAACAGAATAGCACACTGACACTTTCCCTCACTGTCCTACTCTGTCCCTCCCTACAAACAAGATTTAGCACAGAACAGCACACTGAAAGTTTCCACGAGTGTCCTTCTCTGTCCCTAAACTCAAGGATTGAAAATATGGAACAGCAAAATTGGTTTAGAACAGAATAGCACACTGACACTTTCCCTCACTGTCCTACTCTGTCCCTCCCTACAAACAAGATTTAGCACAGAATAGCACACTGAAAGTTTCCACGAGTGTCCTTCTCTGTCCCTAAACTCAAGGATTGAAAATATGGAACAGCAAAATTGGTTTAGAACAGAATAGCACACTGACACTTTCCCTCACTGTCCTACTCTGTTCCTCCCTACAAACAAGATTTAGCACAGAATAGCACACTGATAGTTTCCACGAGTGTCCTTCTCTGTCCCTAAACTCAAGGATTGAAAATATGGAACAGCAAAATTGGTTTAGAACAGAATAGCACACTGACACTTTCCCTCACTGTCCTACTCTGTCCCTACAAACAAGATTTAGCACAGAATAGCACACTGACACTTTCCCTCACTGTACCTCTCTGTCCCTAAACTCAAGGATTTCAAATATGGTTCAGCAAGATTGGTTTAGAACAGAATAGCACACTGTCAGTTTCACTCACTGTCCTACTCTGTCCCTACAAACAAGATTTAGCACAGAATAGCACACTGACACTTTCCCTCACTGTACCTCTCTGTCCCTAAACTCAAGGATTGAAAATATGGTTCAGCAAGATTGGTTTAGAACAGAATAGCACACTGACACTTTCCCTCACTGTACCTCTCTGTCCCTACAAACAAGGATTAGCACAGAATAGCACACTGACACTTTCCCTCACTGTACCTCTCTGTCCCTACAAACAAGGTTTAGCACAGAATAACACACTGACACTCTCCCTACCTATCCTTATTTGTCCCTAAACACAAGGAATCCAGGATTAGTAAAGGAAAAAAAATTACACTGTCCCTGCCTATGCTTCTCTTTCCCTGCTCCGGAACACACTACACAAGGCCGCCGCGCTGGCGGCCTTTTATAGTGTGGGGCGTGTACTAAACCCCCTCAGCAATAATTGGCCACAGGTATCCTGCCTGTGGCCAATCATTGCTCTCCTCGCTGCCGGCGCTGTGATTGGCCAAGCATGCGGGGTCACAGTGCATGCTTGGCCAATCACAGCGCCTGGATGACACTGCGATGGCGTAGTGCATTGTGGGCCGTTCGCGTCACTCGAATTTGGCGCGAACGGCCCAAATCGTTCGATCTTCGTCGAACGATCGAACAGCCGATGTTCGAGTCGAACGTATGTTCGACTCGAACACGAAGCTCATCCCTAATGAGCACTGCAGCACAACTGATTGACTACTACTGATTGACTACTTGTGCTGCTTCTCCTTTCCTTAGTATGAACTCTGCTGTACAGGATCTTCAAAGGTCAAATTCAGATAATTTCACTGCTTGCAATTAAATAAAATCATACTTTATTAGTGTTTTTTTTACATCTGACTGGAGTTATGCTATAAGGAGAAATTATAGCTGTTTTCAAAGTATTCTAATACATACTATGGGTTTGATTTACTAAAGACAAATAGACTGTGCACTCTCTCTGCAAGTGCAGTTGCTCGAAAGCTTAGTAAATGAGGTAAAGCTTCACTTTGCAAAGAATACCCAATCACGTGCAAGGAAAATTTAAACAAACTGCATTTTTGCTTGCACATGATTGGATAATGGAAGCCAGCAGAGCTTCTGCTTATTTACTAAGCTCTGGAGTAAATGCACTTTGCAAAGTGCACAGTCTATTTGCCTTTAGTAAATCAACCCCTATGCCTCTTCTGCAATCAACTCTTCTTACTTCTCTTGTGTGTACACTTAGCTGCATCTGGGTAGCTCACTGCACAGTTCTGGCATCTGCCAGGTGCTAGGATGAATAAACACCCATGTGCATGGGCTGAAGATGTTGAGCCTAAAAGAAGTTGGGTAGAAAATATTGTCACTGGTGTGAATGCCGACACCACTGGCGTAGGGGTGAATATAGTTCAGCTTTAAAGTGATACTCTGTGTTCCTTTTTTTTTTTATTACAAACATGTCATACTTACCTCCACTGTGCAGTTCGTTTTGCACAGAGTGGCCCCGAACATCCTCTTCTGGGGTCCCACGAAGGCTCTCGCGGCTCCTCCCCGCAATAGCTAACCCCCTCTGGGAAGCTCTCTCCCGAGGAGGTTACCTTGCGGGCACGCTCCTGTGTCATACAGTCGGTGTCCATAGGACGCCGAGTGTATGACTCGGCCCTGCCCCCAGCGGCCGCGTCATTGGATTTGATTGACAGCAGCGGGAGCCAATGGCTGCGCTGCTATCAATCTATCCAATGAAGAGCCGAGAAGAGGTGGAGAGAACGACGTGGGATCCCGCCCACGAAAATTCGGGGCTCAGGTAAGTAAAATGGGGGCTTGGGGGGGGGGCGGACACAGCAAGGTGTTTTTTCACCTTAATGCATAGGATGCATTAAGGTGAAAAAACGCGAAGGTTTACATCCCCTTTAAGGGTAACTTTAAAGTCAGACTGTTGGGAAAACCAGAACAGTGTGGTAGGGTAATTTCTATACAAAGTTTAAAAAAAATAACACAAAAATGCATATTATGTGTACAAAACATATTTTACTTTATACATATACAACAAATTACATGTCTCTCATGATCTCTGAAGCAGACACGACAGAAAATAGATATGTTGCCTCCTTTTACATTGCATTTGTTGGAATAAAGTCATGTAGGAGAGCATGCTAAATAAGTATGCACTCTTTATTGCTTGTTTAAAAAGTACAAAAATAATGTACAAAAATAAATTCTGAATAGCAATGTTCATAGAAGGTTACTTCACAAACATGAGGAAATACAGTAAATCATTCACAAGGTCATTATAGTTCATTCAGAGGTGTACACGTTCTAGGCTGTTTGAAGAACATACTGTACTGGTGGCAAATTTGTGAATTAAATTAGTAGTCATAAATCTCAGTCTATTAATGTATGTACTGGTCACATGACTGAGGTGACATCACAGTGATATTTGTTTGACATTAGATTTATTGATTTTACTGGTTTAGCAGACAAGATTTTCATTTCATTTATGAAAAAAATCACAATGGAAGACTTGCACTTATTGACATTACCTGGTCTATTCTAATCTGTACATGTATCGGTATATAAAAATGCATTTTATTATACAAAAGAAACAAACATTAATGTAAAACACATTGATTAACTGTATACTTTGAAGTTACCTCAGTGCAAAATGCACATTGTCATCAAATTAATAGAGCTTCAGACCATGGCCAAGGGCAGAAATACAGCTTTTACTGATAACCATATTATAAGTACTAACAAAGCTCCTTCTGTCAAAAGATACAGAGCATTTTTATAAAGAAGTAATTGTGATATTCACCAAACATTGACTGCGGGAGAATCAATCAATTTTAAACAAATGCACCAGGAGGGTACACATGCAGTAAATAGTAAATGAATGTCACATTTATCAACCTTTATAAATATACCCCAAAATCAGCATCTTCAACTTGTTCTTCATTATTTAAAATACCTTGGAAAATACCTCTGACCTGGCCACACATGGGCTTATGCATAGGCGTGCGCACAGGGTGTGCCAGGTGTGGCACACCCTAATCACCCTGTACAGCACAGATTCCCCCTACTGCCCTGGTTCCCCCCTCTTTCCCCCCACAGCGCTTCCGGCTTCCCTACTCTCCTCTCCCTCCAGCTGTTGCTGCTGGGATGTTTTAGGATGAGTAGGGGAAGGGGCTGGTAAATATGTAACTTACCGGCCCCTTCCCTTTCATCGTGAGTGATCGGTACTATGTGTTTGATCTTTGGGGTGCACACCCTAATGCAATAGGCTGCGCACACCTATGGGCTTATGCAGACAGTAGGGCAGCTGGATCTGTGACAAGAATATCATACATCAATATGGCAAATAAAAAATGTCCAGTCTTTTGAAATTCAAGTTTAACAGTTGGGTCATACATGACAAAGCAGTAGTGGCCGTAAAGGGACTATATACAGTACATGAAGTCTTAAGCTTCGTACACACGACCGAGACTCTCGTCAAGAAAAAACACGTCGTTTTTCTTGACGAGATTCTTGGACAAGAAACTTGTCCCGGCCGAGTGTACAGACGCTCCTTTCAAAGAACCCGCGGTTCTTTGAATGGAGCGAACGCGGTGACGTAATCAACTACGACGAGCGTGCGCTCGTCACATTCTATGCCGTCGCCGCCATCTTGCTACACCCTACCTATGCCTAGGAAGCTACCGCTTATGCGTCAAAGTCATTTCGAGCATGCGCGGGCTTCCCGGAGGACAGGTAAGTGTACACACACACACTTTTCTCGTCGAGAAACATGCTGACAAGAATCTCGACGAGAAAATAGAGAGCAGGTTCTCTATTTTTCTCGTCGAGATTCTTGTCGGTTTTCTTGACAAGAAACCTGATAGCCGCGTACACACGACCGATTTACTCGGCAAGAAAGCTCTGCCAGCAAGTTTCTTGTCGTTTTTCGACGAGGAACTTGGTCGTGTGTACGAGGCTTTAGGCCCCTTTTACACGGGTGGACCGTTCAGGTCCGCTTGTCAGTTTTTTAGGCGGACCTGAACGGGCACTTCATAGAGGTCTATGGAGCGACGGATGTCAGCGGTGACATGTCTGCTGACATCCGACCCGCTCCGATCCGCTAAATTGTGACAGAGGAAACCCCTATTTTCCATCCGTCTGGCGGATCGGATGAAAACGGACTCTACGGTCCGTCTTCATCCGATCCCCCATAGAGGAGAGCGGCGCTCTGACAGGTCGGTCCCTGCACAGTGTGCGGAGACAGACCTGTCATCTGCCTGCTCAGCTGGGATCCTCGGAGCGATTCCTGCTGAGCAAAGCGGAGCCCGTACACGGACATGTCCTTATGCATTTATATTAGTAACCGTGTGTTTTCACCCTGTTTAATGATCTGTAGTGACTGACCACCATTTACCAGAGCATTTTACACATACTTGGCATGTTCTTGCTTAATATCCAAAAAGACTGTAGTGCTTAACATAAATACAGGATGTGGGCCTTTCATATTATTAATGTAAAAGATTTCGCTGACTACCAGTTAAGGTTACATGCCTTTTAACTGACATTGTAGAATAGGCTGTTGGATAAAAATTTCAGACCCAGCAAATATAGTTTTTTTCTGATGTTGTGCCCTGAATTTGACTGTTGCAATTGGTTGTAATTCATAGAATGACCAGTTTGTTATCTCACATCAACCTTGAATGAAACTCCAGGTATTTAATTAGGGGATTCCCCTTTGCAAAGTTTAAAAGTTGCCCTAGTTATTTCCTTCATATTTTGTGCACAAACATAATTACTAAAAAAAAGTAAGATTCCAGAAAAATAATCAGTGGAGAGACTATTATTCAGCAATCCAATGCTTATGATCTTCATGATGAAATCATATTTACACACCAGCTCCTTGCAACAAGTGAATTTAATTACTGATTTTCTATTTTACAAAAACATTAAAACTGAACTGAGTAAAACTTTTGTGGGGAAAGTCGGCATTGATCTTACAAGGTGTGGAGCTGAGCTGGCAGGGAAGACTTAACCTGCCATTTACATGGCATCAGCAAATGGTGTCCAGATTACTGTTAACAGGGAAGTGTCAAGCAATAGGGTGGCCTGGATTGCTACAGTTATACTGTACATGATTAAAAAAAAAAAATAGTCATGAGTAACTATGCATTTCAAGGCTTAATTTTCATTTTTTTAAGAACATTTTATTAAACAGTTACCTTTTAAAAAATATATATATATCCTATACTGTATCTATGTTTGTTTTAATTGAAAATGCACTGCCACCTACCCAAGTTCTTGAGAAGTTATGTAAATAGAGCATAGAATGGAAAAAAAGTCTACTATGCATAATTAAAATAAAAGTAGCGTAATTAGTAATTACGTTCTCAGTTTAAATTCCTGTAATGTATTATACTACTTCTGGCTTTTTTTGTAAGAGTTGTAGGGCTCTAAACATATGTTTGAATATTACTGTAGACATCATTATAGAAAACTAACTGGCATATAGCAGTGATATATAGAAGGAAGGAAGACAGTAGCAAGTTCAGCCTCCTGTCTGGACATAGACCAATAAAGTGCTGCAAACCCATGTGAGACAAATAAATGTAATAGGACGTGTAAAAAAAGACAAATAAACGATTGCTAACTTGAAAACCAATGGAACCATTCTGTTGCTTCCAACTATGGCTTGACTAGTTGATAAGGATATCACTACTTTTTTTTTTTCTGTGCTTTTTCTAGGGCTAAAAATCTATTTCATACATAAGTTCTGATATTCTAGAAATGTGGTGTAACTAGTTGACAGGTAACATCTATTTTGGATCACTTTAATTCACATGGGTTTGTTATGGCAGTGTAGTCATTAACTGTGCATTCTTAAATGGAGAATAATAAATTCTCTTGTGTCCATACATCATAGATAGTTGCAGTCCTTGGGGCAAAGACAAAATACCATGTTTATTTATTAAAACATCTCTTCAAATTTTGATCATTAGTGCTTACTTTGTACAGACAGCAAAGCAAATTGCTGCTTGTGTTTATTCTAGCTTTATTTGAAATATTATTCTCATGCTTACATCTTCCTGTTTATTCTTCTTCATTTGAACTGTAACAAAATGTTACTCTTCTCACAATAACCTATTTAACAGGCTTTCACCTACTAGATTCAATGCTTGACCACTGCAATTACTTAACAAGAATAGTAGTCCTAGTAAGTGATAATTCTTAATCTCTCAAATGGTCTGCATATTCTTCCTTTCCCAGTAGGGCCTGACCTTCACCAACAATTAATGGTAATATTAAGGCACTCTGTGGCTCATTCAGTTTTCCCTCAGATGAAGACTGCTAAAAGTAGGTTGCTTCAAGTTGCCGACCTCAAGAATGAAGAAGTAACAGAAGAAATTGTCCCTTTTGAGTAGTAAACATACAGTGAAGTAGGTGTGAGTTTGTCTTGGAAACCTGCTGTCTCCGTTTCTTATGTTCTTTGCGAGTCACTCTTGACAAACAAGCGGCTATGCCAATAGTCCGGATTGTCGAAGGCACAGTCCTTCACTTCCAGTTCTCGAAGGGGTTGAATTAACCCTTTTTGTAGTGCCTCTCTGTGGCATGTTTGTGGGATCAGTTTGGGTTTGTCAAAGGACTTAGGGCGGCTGGCAATTAAGTTCATGTCCTCATAGCCCTGTTTTCCATCTGAAGAGCTGTCCATTCTCTGTCTGCTATTTCGATTCATGTAAGTATACTCCTCTGCATCCTCACTGATCAGGTCTTGGCTATTGCGTCTTCTCTGTTCATTCATATATTCATATTCCTCCTTGTTCCCATAGTCATAATCATCGTCATTATTGTCGCCTGCTGTAGATGTTTTGCATTCGCTGCTTGTATCTCCTGCTCCTCGGATGTCCATGTATTCATATTCCAATTTCTCAGATGGCTGATTTTTCCTGTTCATATATTCATATTCTTCAGCATCATCATCATCACATTCACTGGGCATACAAGGCGTCAGAGACCTGGACTCAAGGGATTTCAATGTACTGTCCCGGGAAATGTCTGTGGAAACAGAAATGATCAGTTTTGACTATGTAAAAATGTTGAAGAGAAAGGGGTTAAAAGAGTAATTATAACTGACTTTTATGGGCATAACATGAGGCAGTAAATATAAAAAATGTATCTTTATTACAAAGATATTAAAAATGAACATAAATATTTCAAACAACAACAACACCCTTTACTAGAGAAGGTCAACAGATACCCAATATAACAATCATGGAGGCATGGATCCTTTCAATGAGTTGGTGAAAAGTCCATAATTATACAGACAACGGTATATTTATATATCAAAGCGTTAGGTCCATGGACTCCCCCATGCTTGCTTGTCAACACGTTTTGCATTTAATTGCTTCCTCAGGACATAGTGGGTGGGTGCTGATTGGCCTTGAAAAACAGGTACTGGGTGACACCACACAAGACAAACGAAGAACCAAATCAATCCTTCCAAGGGATTAAATTCCAAATATTGAAGGCAATTCAACTCTCATATAGGACACCTGGATCAGAGGGAGAGGATCCACCCTCCAGTGTGACCAAAGAAACTGGCAATTCTATCAAGAGTGGAGTGGTATGGATCAGTTGGAGCTCAGTGTGGGGGGATAGAGGAATCGAGCACAAGAGTTAAAATATAGATATCATGAGTAGTAGCAACACCCCTCAAGTGGGGCTCACAGACACCCGTGCTATCAAGACTGTCAAGGTGAGGCGCCTCTACCCTATCGAGATCTTGGGTTTTGCTCCACTAGTGAGCCCCCAAGTGACGGATACCTGATACACTATTGGAAGGCCTCTTCACTCCTATTTGATGATTGTCAAATCCTATTCGAGAGTGTGTGAAAGGGACAGATCCAACTTTGTGTGGTGTTGCTACTACTCATTATATCTATATTTGAATTCTTGTGCTCGATTCATCTACCCCCCACACTGAGCTCCAACTGATCCATACCACTCTACTCTTGATAGAATTGACAGTTTCTTTGGTCACCCTGGAGGGTGGATCCCCTCCCGCTGTCCTATATGAGAGTTGAATTGCCTTAAATATCTGGAAGTTGATCACTTGGAAGGATTGAGTTGGTTCTTTGTCTTGTGTGGTGTCACCCAGTACCTGTTTTTCAAGGCCAATCAGCACCTACCCACTATGTCCTGAGGAAGCAATTAAATGTGAAACGTGTTGACAAGCAAGCATGGAGGAGTCCATATATCTAACCCTTTGATATATACATATACTGTTGTCTGCATAATTATGGACTTTTCACCAACTCATTCAACCCTTTTCTATATCTATTGGATACTGGCATGATGGGGGTCCTCCCTTTTTTTGTAAAAATGTTATGTTTTTGTTTAAAAGTCAGTAAAATGTTTATAAGATCTACAGTTAATAAAATCATGATTCGTCAAAATAATTAAATTGCTGTCCTTTGGCTTGATTCACTTACTACTGTGTCTGATTCATGCTATAGCCCCCAATGGTACCTCTAGAGACAGCCACTGTGCAAAGTGATCTGTGACCTTGTATTGTGAGTTACATAATAGTACCTAATGCAGGGGTTTCCAAACTTTCTAAACAAAGGGCTTCAGACTTTACAAGGGCTGGACTGTGGCCACTGGATGTAGAATAGGTCCTGACATCAGTGAGAAAAAAACAATGCCCCATCATTTGTGTCATATGGAGGAATTGTGCCCCATCATTGGTGTTAGTGTAAGGATTTGTGCCCCATCGTTGCCATCATTGGGAGGAATTGTGTCCCATCATTGGTGTCATTGGGAGGAATTGTGTCCCATCATTGGTGTCATTGGGAGGAATTGTGGCAGTTCATTAGAGTCAGTGGGGAGATTTGTGCCCCTTTATTGTTGTCAATGGGGGAATTATGCTCCATTATTCATATCTGTGGATGAAATAGTGCCTCAAGAGTTGGATAAAAGAATACAAAGGGCTGCATCTGGCCCCTGGGCCGCAGGTTAGAGATCACTGACCTAATGTATAATCAGCCTAAACCTGAGCTCAAACACCTGCTCAATGGAGCCATTAAAAGCACTCTGAGGGACAGTTCTCAGGCGAATTAGAGACAAGGAGCAAATAAGGTTGCATCTCCTTTATCAAAGTCTCTGCGACAGGCTTATAGACCTGTGTGTATGTATTCCTATGCAATCAAGTGTGACAGTTTACAAATTTAAAAAACAGATTTATTACAGAGGATGAGAGAAATACTCTATAAAGATGCTTAATTAAAATGTGGCCAGGGTCAAGTTTTATTCAGGCACAGTCCAACTTTAGAGCAGCCAAAAAAGGAATGTATGACAAGGCTGTAACCTTGTAACAAATCTGTCTCACGATGCATCTCACCACTCTGGTTAGACATTTCTTTATTGTATGACAGAATTGATAAATGTCTCCCTCTGTGTACAGGAAAGGTTCTTCAAACCACAAACAGTAATTTATCTGAAATATAGTATTAAGATGTGTGACTTAAACCCTAAATATTTTTCTATATATTATTTTTTTTGTTTCTATTTTTACTGTCAAACTATAAAGTGCTGATCCATACATACCTCCTAGGCTGAGCTGTGGCATAATATATTCGCTATCTGTATCTGGTGTATCAGGAAGAAAGCTTTCCCTTTGAGAACGATAGGCGCTGTCAAGGCGAGAGCGAGAACTGCGACTCAGGCTTCCACCACCGTATGACATATATTCTGCTGTGTCCATGTCAGATAAGGTACAACATCCCTCTGATGACTCAGATACTGTACGGCCTAAGGAGTCCTCCCTTCTTCGTGTCCCCTGTCTGGCAATTGGGTCAACACGTTGCATAGAGCCCTAAAAAAAAAACAAAAAACAAAAAAACTTTATTTTCTAATACAGATGAATCATTTCTGTGAACTTCTATGGTATCTATGGCATGATTAGACAATTCTTAGGCTGTTTACAAAGAATAGCAGACCAAGTCATAAGTCAGGTGAGAGCTGTTCACAATTCTGGCAGACAGTGTAGTGCCTCTATTCAGCCACCAGGAGCAAAGAAAAACACATAGTACTTTTTAACGCAGTACCCAGCGTCCTTATTTTGTGCAAACTACGTGCCCCCACTTAACTTGAGAGGTACCGCCACAGAAATCGATATCTTTATTTTATCAAGTATTGCCTACCTTCTTATCTAAATGGGAAAACGAGCTACAGTATCCCTCGTCGGACTCTCAAATGTCTATGGTTCTCCAACTCACTCACACCTCTACAATATCTTCTAAAATTGCAGAGATGAACTACAAACTGCTAACCAGATGGCACTATACCCTGCTCTACATAAAGTCTTTCCAGATTCATCAGATAGATGTTGGAAATGCCCACTTATCCGTCCATATTGGGCCTCTATTCTACACTGGATAAAAGTGATCCAAGGTTCAGAGGTTGTCAATGACCCTTGGGCTATATTGTTTAATTGCACAGGCTGATCAGTGGGACGTCATAAAAAGTCCATAACCCCACATCTTCTAAATGCGGCAAAAGCACTTATTCCTAAATTCTGGAAACCATCGGCTATACCAACCTTACGTCAATGGTTACAAACCGTCAATCAAATTTGTCATATGGAGGATCTTACTTATTCCCTCAGGGATAAATCTGATATTTCCAATAAAATGTGGTCCTGCTGGTTCGCCTTTACTTATGCTTCTGCATATGCGGAAATAATGTCCCAAACTGCATAAACAATTGTAATAACATGCAATTGGTTTTTGTTCTAAGGTGGGATCTTCTCTCCCTCTCTTTACCCCTCTTACACCCCCTCTTTTCTCTTCTAGTCTTTCTTTTTCCATCTTTCTCTTACCATTTTCTTTATTTTTATGTGGTATATTCTACCTTAATATTATTCATCATGAAAGTAGGCCTTAGGTCTGGTTCATAATTATACGGGTTGCTGATTGCTGCTCGGTTCAAGGCTTGCACTTTATAGTACCTGACCAAATAATGATTGTGTAAAATCTATATTTTAGGGTCCTTCCTGTAAGTTGTTTCTTGTGACTGGTAGTTCATACCGTCCGGTTGGTAAAGGAGCCAGGAAAAGGTAAGTAAGAGCTTTTGGTAAAATAAATCAGACAAACTTTGAGTAGTGGGTGGCCATTTCAGCACCACCTGCCTTGACCAATTTGGGTTTAAAAATCGATGGAGCTGGGTGGAAAATTCTCAGCTGAACAGTGACTGCAGCCAATCAAATGCAGTCACTGCTTGGGGATTCTGACAGTCACAGAATACAAGCCAGCAAGGAAGAGTCCTCAATTCAGACTCTTTAAGGAAATCGATTGATTTATTTTGTTCAATCTCAAGTAACCTTAACGTTCGAAGCATAACTAGGCTAGTAGCAATAGACTGAGGCATTACACAGGGTTTTATGACTGTCTGGATTTTTGCCAAACTTCATAACTTTTGCATACCTCAATTCAATAATCAGAGTGACTAGTTCACTTAAATTTTATGATCTGGTAACATTTTTATAAATTATTTACTAATGCATTTTAACACACAACGAGTAATAAGAAAGGATATAGACAAAGGAGATAAAAACTTTCTGGAGGTTACACGCATTGTGATAGGTAATTGTCCCAGGTAAGTATAAACAAAAATAAACACACAAATATGCATTATGATGGTGGAGTCAGAGTGGAATTGAGTGGTTACCTTTTTAGTAACGCTGCCAGTGGTTAGGTTCATTGGAAGATACCCAGCAAGAGAACTTTGCACACTTTGACTCTGAAACATAAAAGTATTCAGAACATAAAAATGCTTCTTCTGTTTTGAAATTTTTTGAAAGCAAGCATACAGAGCCTGTTTTTCAGGCAGATCAGTTACATTTTGACCTAATCTTGAACTAATTAACCTACAGTATGCGTGGGAACTAATGGGAACAAATGACTTCTACACTTACCCATTGTCTGCTCGGATATCAATTAAGTGGCACAGAAAATCGAATTACATGGTCACTACGAACAGACCTTAGAGGCCAGACAGTTTTGTAGGTACAATTTGACCTCCCTTAGGGCATGTTATTGCCAAAGCACTGCAGCAGGCTCTATAATCTGAGTTTACAGTTAAGCCGGCCATACACAGATCGAAATTCAGCTGGTTCAGCTGGGACCTGCCGAATTTTGATTCATGTATGGGCACACTGGTTGTACAGAGATCAAATTATTGATCGACTAGTGTACAACCACCACGCTGTCATTTTTTTTCCCCAAACAATCTGTGCCAGCATCTATAGACAGTAACACTGATCATTGGGGGTTATTTACGAAAGGCCAATCCACTTTGCACTACAAGTGCAAACTTCAAGTGCAAAGTGCACTTGAAATTGCACTGAAATTGCACTTGGAAGTGCAGTCCCTGTAAATCTGAGGGGTAGATCTGAATTGAGGGGAAGCTCTGCTAATTTTATTATCCAATCATGTGCAAGCTTTTTTTTCCTTGCATGTCCCCCTCGGATCTACAGCAACTGCACTTCCAAGTGCACATTCAGTGCAATTTCAAGTGCACGTTGCACTTGTAGTGCAAAGTGGATTTGCCTTTAGTAAATAACTCCCTATGTGTTCTGATGGCCGGGAAGGCTCAAATTTACTTTGGTCATGGCTCACAAACCACTGTAAATTTTGGTAAATTGCAGCTTATCAATTTTTTGATGTGGTGTCTACATTAATTTTCTTTATTTTCATCTGGTGATCCAGCCATTAGGTCTGGTGTTTTTCAACTTCCTTTAACAGACCGAGCTGTCCAGATGAAGTAGCATGGTCAGATTTATACATTTATTTAAAACATTTACCCCAAAAGGAAAAAACTGTTTGCTTTTAACAGCTTATAAAGTGTTCCTGGCTTTCATTCGTTAGTCAAGTCCATCTAAATTTGATAGTTTAAAGAAGAACTGCAGTCCGCTCACATAATTTGTAATAAAAACATCGTTGCCATTCTGAAGCTTCCCTCCAACAACTGTATATTATTTTATATATACTGTGATTCTGTACTTGCCAAAAATGCTGCAGAAATTTTCCTCCACTGAGTCTGGCTGCAACCATTTTAACTGTGGGCAGCTGAAGCTGCTGCCTGTTCACTTCCTGGATTTACACAGACACACAGAGGCACACCTCCAGCTCTGAAGCCCTGCAGCTCTTATTGGCCCTCCTATGATTTTTCCCATTCCCTTCCTGGTAAACTCACAGGATAGTGGAGAGAGAGAGCTGTGCATGATGTCATGAGCCTAGGCTTTTTATCAGACAAGAAACAGGAATTGGGCTGTATAAGTTATTTACTGGCAGAAAAAAAATGTTTTACTATCCAAAGTTAAAACAACAAGGCCAGAAGATTTAATAGATGGAAAGTTGAAAAAATTACTAAAGGTCCACTTTAACGCTACCTTTTTTCAAGACTGACAATGTTGCTGTCCAAAGGTGTCTGCTTCACTACTTCATCTAGAATGCAGACACCCAAAGACAGGAAGTGTGTTACTAGCTAAATCAAAAGGTGTAATAACGGGGGAAAAAAATCTAAAAAGAAAACAATTGCAATCTAAAGATTAGTAATCTGCAGGGCTTTTTTTCAGCGGGAACGCAGGGGAATGCAGTACCTTCTGGACTGACTGTATGTAATGGCAAGGGGTGCTGGGCTGTGCTGCAGGGTATTGATGCTCACTGCTGGTGGTTCTATTCTAGCTGGAGGGGATCTATTTTTGCAGGGGAGTCTATTGTTGCTGGTGGGGGACCTATAGTTGCTGGGGGGTCAGTTGTTGCTGAAGGAGATCTACTGTTGGGGGAGGGGTCTATTGTTGATGGCTGCCAGAGAGTCTATTAATGCTGGCTATGTGGAGATCTGTTGATGCTGCCGGGGGTCTATTGTTGCTGGGGGGGGGATTTTGTTGTGGGTGTTACATTGTTAGGGGGATCTATTGTTGCTGGCTGAAGGGGATCTATTTTACTTTTTTTCTTGATATCATTACCAAATTCCATACAAATTACTTAGCCCCAAAAAATGATACTTGGTTCTGTATTGTCTAAAAGGGGCGGTACTGGGAGGTGGGTAGGGGGTGGAACCAAGGGACGGTGCTCGGAGGTGGGTAGGGGCGGAGAAAACAAGTGACTCGGAAAAGGGGAGTTCCTGCACCTATTGTCTGAGAAAAAAAGCCCTGGTAATCTGCAATATATTACATTTTTGTTTTTGGGTTTAATACCACTTTTAACTGGCACTCAAGCCCAAATCCTTTTTTTCCCTAATTTGGATACGTATAACAGAAGCCTCTGTCAGTTTTGTTTTGCTGTGTCAGAGAGATTCCCCTTACGTCCAATCACAATAACATAGGTTTCTTACAGATAAAAAAGGGTGGGATCTCCCCTACAGGGACAAAAACCAAATTATGACAGAGTTTCCCACTCTTCCACATTCTGTCTAAGAAAAGCATTTTGTTGCCTTCCGTGTCCTCATTAGAAAAACATAACTTTGAGTCCTAATGATTTGAAATAGAGATAGTAACTCTCTTCAAAAAAATGTCTGAAATTTAAAATCACAAGTTTCATCAACATTAAATGTGCTTCACAAACAATTTTGGAATCTATAATTATTAAAGATTACTTTTCCATGTCAAGCAACTATCTATGATTTCTATAACTTCTTTTTTGTTTCTTTTGATGGCGACTGTATTCACTTGTAGACCAACTGTTATAGAACTCCGGCCCATCAAGAGTTTCTTATTACTAAAACTGTTTTAATGCAATGAAACTCCCAGTTAACACTAAAGCCGACCGATTTGCTCGGCAAAAAAACGACAAGAAAACTGTTGGGAGAGCTTTCTTGCCGAGAAAAACGTTCATGTATATGGTTTCTCGTCGAGAAAACTGCCGGGAATCTCGACGAGAAAAATAGAGAACCTGCTCTCTATTTTCTCGTCAGGATTCTCGTTTTTCTCATCGAGATTCTCGTTGGCCTGTTTCCCGACGAGAAAACCGGTCGTGTCTATGCTTTTCCGAGTCTTAAAAAATTGCGCATGCTCAGAATCAAGTATAAGACGGGAGCGCTCCTTCTGGTAAAACTAGCGTTCGTAATGGAGATAGCACATTCGTCACGCTAAAACGAACTGAAAGCATGAAGACTGAAAAGCGCGAATCGTCTCTCCCCAAACTTTTACTAGCACGTGGTAACACGAGATCAGCAAAAGCAGCCCAAGGGGTGGCGCCATTAAAATCGAACTTCCCCTTTATACTGCCGTCGTACGTGCTGTACGTGACCGCGCTTATCAACGACAAGATTTGGAATTGACAGTGTGTATGCAAGGAAAGCTTTACAAGAAGCTCGTCAAGCTTGACAAGAATCTCGTCAAGAAAAACAACGGGTTTTTTTACAACGAGATTCTCGGTCGTGTGTACGGGGCTTAAGAAAGATTTCAGCAAAAGCGCAGAAAAGTCTTCTCTCATTATTCACAAGACAGAAGCAGGTAAGGATCTGCAGAAAACTTTGTTGAAATACTTGCAATGTATATTATGTCAGAGGACCTGAAGATTTTTTCTTTTTAAGGCCTTACCCTTGAATAGTCTATTCTTTGCCGTGATGTATAGACAGTACTGGGAGTTTTAGGATGTGCATTCATATCGTCATCTTCCTCTGTGTCTAAATCGGTTTCCATCTCCTCAACTTGTTTCTCACACAGTGCTGGCTGTTCTCCAAAGACAGGAGACTGTGGGATTTCACTGTCCCGCTGTAAATAAAAACAACACATTTTGGATGTCAAGTTACAATCTACAATTCCAGAGAGCATGTATAAAGTTGGCCTCTTCTCCATAACCCCTAAAATGCATATTAGAGGTTGAAGGCCCAGTTTAAATAATTTAACTGGGGTATAATAGACCTGGTGGAAGAGTTTCAGCTGAATTACCTGCTCTTTAGAGGATATTAGCATAGTCATATAGGTAAATTCTAATTCTGTCCCCTAAGTCAAAGAGTGGCATCACCTGGCTCTCTTATTTCTCACTTGCTCTGTTGTATATAGATGTGCTTTACTTTAAAAGAGTCAATTAGTATCTGGAGATTAGTTTAGTCTGATCTGTTTATTTGAGGAGTTGCTCTAGGTGTGGGTACTCAAAGGCTCCATTGTGTAAATCAAATTACATAATTATGTCTCAGTTGGAGCATAAAGAAAGTCCAAAGTCTTCGTGTAACTGTTGAAGTGACCTCAATTCTCCTGCAATGAATAAATGGTCTAGGTCATATGTGTCAAACACAAGGCCCGCGGGCCGAATCCGGCCCTCCAGGCCATTTCATGTGGCCCTCGCACCTCTCATGCAGCTGCAGAAGAGCTCCAGCCCTCTTCTGGTCCTACTCCAGACCCTTACTTTCTGCTTTTAAGCAATGCATCCAGCTTCTTCCCAGCAGCGGCATAAGGAAAGGGGGGGGTGCACTGTGATGTAAGGGAGAGTGGGGGACTCAACTTCTGATGGTGGGTTGGCTCTTGATATCTAATGTAAGGGGAGGGGGTGCACTGGACATCCAATCTTACAGATACAACCGGCCCTTTTGAGGGCAATCATAATGCTGATGCCGCCCAGGATGAAATCGAGTTTGGTACCCCTGGTCTAGGTATTCAACACCAAGAGAAGTCCGGTGGTTGATGTTTGGTAGTGTGAGAAACTTGAGGAACATTGAAGCAAAATAGCATTGTCAGGGGAACAGTGCTTAGTCACCCTCCTTTTTTTTTATCCCCACTTACATCATAGTGGGTTGTCCTTAATTCAGATACTCACCAACCCAGAGTCTCCATCTTCCTTTGCGATAGTTGTCTCTTTTGGGTGCCCCCGGAGGTGCAATGCTAGGCCCTCCCCCCCTTCCCCATCTGGTGAATGGAAGTTGATACTTCACGGGATATGCGACATGCATACTCCTGAAGACACCAGGAGCAAAGCATGTCACATGTTATTCTTGCCTGGGAAGAATGGAGGATGGCAGGGCAGACTGAAGCGAAAAAGTGAAAAATAAAAACATTTAAATAAAAGGGATATTCATGTGGTGGGGAGGTTTGTATGTAGTGTACATACATTTTTATACCCAAAATAATATATGTCAAATCAAATATGCGACTCTATATGACATGCAACATCAGAAAAGACATATTAAAACTTTTTTAATAAATGCATAAAATGCAAATCTCCCATACACTGGCTGATCTTGTAAATATTGATCAGCCTCAAACCAATCAAGTGATAAAATTAAAAACCAGTGTCCAAAGATAATAGTCCCGCTTCAAAAGTTTATTCACGATTCCCACAAATCCAAGTGAAAGTCACACTCTTTTAAAACCATGCCAACTTGTAGATGCTATCATCTTTAGACGTGAAAGCAGCCAAATATAAAGCCTCTTACTAGACTGCAGTGACCATTAAAACAAAATGGTCAGAAAGCACTCTATGTACTTATTGCCCAGATTCCAATGCCACTCATCATCAGAAAGTGTTCACCAGTGTGCCCAGGATAAAAGACAAAAAGCACAAACCAGGTATAATATGTAAAACGCAATCTATTGTTGGTTCTTGTGCGTGATGACGTCATCTTTGCAGCAGGACTATTATCTTTGGACACTGTTTATAATATTATCACTTGACTGGTTTGAAATTGGTCAATATTTACGAGATTGGCCAGTGTATAGGAGATTTGCGTTTTATGCATTTATATAACTTTATTTAAATATGTCTTTTCTGATGTTGCACGTCATATAGAGTCACAAATTTTATGTGACATATATAATTTTGGGTATAGTGCTACACTTTTTTTGATTTTTGTTCTTTAAGTTTAGTATCACAAAATGTTAGTGTTGGCCGCTTTATCCATATTATATTTCTAGCCCAGGTTATATTTCCAGTGCAAATTTTTTTTGCTATGTAGTGCAATGGTCATCAACCCTGTCCTCAGGGCCCACTAACAGGCCAGGCTTTATGTATTACCTTGGGAAGATGCAGACTAGAATACTGCAATCACTGGGCAGCAAATGAGATCACCTGTGATGTATTTCAGTTATCTTGCAAACCTGGCCTGTTAGTGGGTCCTGAGGACAGGGTTGATGACCGCTGATGTAGTGTACATAGATTTTAAAAACTCCTTGTGAATGAAAAAGTGTAAATCAGTAAAACTGCTTTTAATTTAATGAAATAACAATCCATTATGAGATAATAAATGAACGAGGAGCCTAATTACAAAGACTTCAGCTTAGGCAGTTGTGCTAGTTTAAGATAGAGCAGCTCACCTTTATGACCAAGTACCGAGGTGGATCTCGGGCCATTCGAGTAAATTCATTACCCAGTTCCTTGAATGTGGGCCGAACATTTTCATCAATCATCCAACCTAAACATGGCACATGAGAAAATGTTAGTGTTCCCACCATAAAAAATCAATTCTAAAATATATAAACAGTGATCAGCAATTCAAACAAAATGGTCAGAAAGCACTCTATGGACTTATTGCCCAATTACTCACATTTCACCATGACCATGTAGACATCAATAGTAGAGATGACTGGCTGGGGAAGCCTCTCGCCTTTTTCTAAGAGGTCTGGCACTTCAGACAAACGAATACCTGGATATGGCTCATCTCCAAACGTCATCATTTCCCACAGTGTTACTCCTGCATGAGACAGCAGAAAATACACTTCATAAAAAGTATGGACAAGGAATCTCTAGGCCTAAATTAACCGTTTTTGAGAATACTTGCAGCTTCTGTAAGCTTCTTTAAGGTTTTTTTAAAATTAAAGACTAAGGTCACTGTAGTTTATGTACATTCTGGGAATGGGTCCAATAGTAATAGTGAGTTTAGCTATGGCTAATACATAAATATTATTACTTCATCAGGCTCAGCAAAATGTGGTCACACGTACAAGGGAGGCCGGTGTGACACTTACCATAACTCCACACGTCACTTTGATGAGTGTATTTGCCAAAGTGTATGCTTTCCAAAGCCATCCATTTAATGGGTGTCTGTGTTGGGTACAATGAAAAAGGAGCACAATTTAGGGACAGTTAAACATAATAAAGTAATAACTATTACACAAAAGGCACAAGATGCAAAGTTATACATTAAATGTGCATCAGTAACAGTAAGAAGTAATATGGAAGTACAGTACCTGCATATGTGCTCACATATTTTGCATACTGCTCAAATAGCCCTATTGATCTGATATGGAAATAGAAATTCAAGAACCTAATATACCTGTATGACAGCAGGGCGTTAGAAGTGACTGGGCTATTTGCATATCAGATGCCCACAGCTTTGATGCTGTTTGAGCTTTGTATAAGGCATTTGTGTACAAATGCAGACACCTCCTGCAAATATAATTGCTTTTAAACATAGGGGATCGACACTGGTAGTGTTCAGTATAGAGCTACTGGTGCAGAGAATGATACCCTAGCTTAAAGTGGTTCTAAAGGCTGAAAGTTTTTTTAACCTTAATGCATTCTCTGCAATAAGGTAAAAAACCTTTTGAATGCAGCTCCCTCCCAGCCCCCCTTATATTTACCTGAGCCTGATCTTGATCCAGTGATGTGCATGAGAGCAGCGGCTCTCTCCCCCCTAATAGGCTCAGAGACAATCATAGCCAGTGGGGATGGATCGGTAGGGGTAGGCTGGGGGGGGGGGGGGGACCAAGCCACGCTCTGTGTGCCTATGAACACACAGCGCTGGCTCAGAAGCAAGTCCACATGAGTGACCCATAGCAAGCAGCTTGCTATGGTGGTAACTTGGCGGGGAGAGGAGCTAGGAGCGCCGATGGTGGAACCGAGAACAGGAGGATCGGGGCTGTTCTGTGCAAAACAATTGCACAGAGCAGGTAAGTATAACATGTTTGTTTTGTTTTTTATTTAGGGTTTACAATCACTTCAAGGTCTCCTTGAATTTAACCTTCCCTTTCACTTTAACAATTAAGCTGGCTGTTGGGCTGAATGAGAAAAATCCATAGATTTCCCTATCCATGCTAAACAGTGTGGATGGACTATTCTCTTGCTGCTGCCTATTGTATTTTGACAGCCGGCATCCTCAGCTGTTAGAATACCAGAACAGTTTACTGCAACTTATTGCCTGAAGTCCCTGTTCGGTTGACTTTTTTTCCCACCCAGATGCTTCGATTTCGAGTCAGGTGGTGTTGGCAGGGCTATCCATAGCTCAAATTGTTGCCGCTACACAGGAAATAGCCAAAATTCAAACTGAGTATGGCCAGCTTAATTGTCAAACAAATTCTTCATGTAATTCTAACACCAATCTACTGTTAGGCAAATTTAAAGTCCAACTCCAGGAAGACATAAAAAGGTGCCTCGATACTCACCTCCTCCCCAGTGGTGTCCCCTGCAGTAATTCCTTTCTGCCACAAGATGTCCTCAATCTTCTTGATTTAATGACGACCAGCTATGGCACCCTGCCATAGGTGTGCGCAGTCTATTGCATTAGGGTGTGCACCCCAATGCTCAAACACACATGCACCCACTATGTTCATTCAGAAAAGGAGAGGGCTAGTAAATGACATATTTACCAATCCCTTCCCCTACTCTCCACCCTGAAACATCCCTGTGTGCCCGCAGCAGCATCCGGCAGAAGAGGAGAGGAGGGAACCTGGCAGTACTAGGGGAGGGGTCCCTGGAAGCAGGGGAAATCTGCCTCGCACGGGGGGTTTAGGATGTGCTCAGGATCCTCTGGCACACCCCATGTGCATGCCTATGTACCCTGCATTCACATAAAATGATGCAGAAAGCGCCACTGGCCTTTAACTCCCTTGTTAGCATGGTCACCTCTCCTGCGCTTGTATATCCCGTGTGCTGAAGACTAACCATTCCTGTGCCAATAAAATTCTGGTGCTGTCCTACACTTACTGATGCACTTTTAAGGTGACCACATGGATATCTTAAACTATCACCAGAACACCAGAACAGTATTTGCATGGATGGCGCATGCTTCACAAGTAGCCAATCTTGTACAAAACAATACTCCGTTAATAACGACAAGGTGTGAAACAATAAATTTAGGTTTCAGAATATCTCTTGCTGCAGACATGCACATAGGATCCATGTTTAGCTCCTAGTACATAAGAGGACGATACTAAAGAATATTGAACTCAACGTTTAATAATTTCACCTTGATTTCATTGTAGCAAAATTTCTTGTCATCTGGATACAACAGATCTGCCACACCAAAATCTGACACTTGAACGTGATTGACTGTTTTCATTAGGATATTACGAGCTGACAGGTTCCTGTGAACCATGCGATGTTCCTCCAGGTAATACATGCCCTGTACAAAAAGAGAGACACGTAAATACAGAAGACAAAAAAAGGCTAGGGCAATTATCGGTTTCTTTAACTCCCCCCCAAGTATAACATATGATTTACAAGAACACTTTGCTTTTAGCGCCAGTCTGGTATACCAAATAAAAGAAGAAGCTTTTGAAATATATTTAAATGTTGATCAAACATTTTCTGCAGTACAAATTTACTTTGACTGGAGGGGTGGATAACTAAAAGTTTTCTTTGTAATTACTTGGGTCTGTTTATATGACTGCTCCCTAGCTCTTTTATTAAAATTAATAATCATTTTTTCAGATACTACTTTTGACAGCTCATAGTTAAAAGAGAATAAATGTTATGATAATCAAGTATTAATTATGTTTTACTTTCTACATCTATCTGTTCTTTCATAAAAGGTAGCTATAAAATATTTAAAGTTTTAGCTCGATATACAAGTGAGAGTAATCAGCTTGATGAAAATAACCTCATCATATGACAAGTTTTTGTACTAGTTCCGTGTTTGCATTAAAACATACCTAAAGGCAAAACCTTTTTTTTAGATTTTGGATAGAGTGATGAGGGTTTAGTACAACTGCCAGGTGTTTGTTACTGTCTGTGTTCCCCTTGAAGGAGATTTGTCCTGTTTGTCCTAACCACAAATGTCACCGGGAATATAAGCTAGGGTAAATCCAAAACTTGAGTTCCCACCAGAAGAGGAATAAATGGGAAATCATCAAATGGTAACCCTTGTTCCTGTGACAACTGTCTAAGAAGTCTCAGACGACGTCCAATGATGAAACGTGTAAGGCGGGACTTGAACACATTCACGTCACTTCCGGAACTTCCGGTTCTTGCTCTGTGGTCTGTGGAACGCACAGCCAGGAAATTGTTTGTACGCTCATATGAGTCGGGGAAATTGGAGCCTCTTCTTTTTAATATTTTTTTTTATCAGAATTTTTTTTTTAGTGCCGTTTTTACCATAAAATTTATGTGGATACCCATAAGCAACGCCAAGGAGCAGGAGGTCATATTGATCATTGGGATACCAGGACCAGAGGCATATCTGATTACACGCTCTTTACCCCTTCAGGGGTAGGGTTTTCTGGTGAGTGCATAGACAAAAGGGGAGCACCTGAAAAGTCACCTTATTTCTCTGCACAGAAATTGCAATAAAGTGTGGATTCTGCACAAGTCACGTTGGGATTTTCAAAATTATGGACATATTTTTCAGATAGTTTTTCTTTATTACAGATTAATTAATTCGTTTTTTTTGAGTTTTGGTTTGTGTATTTTTTTATGTCACTTGATTCACTAAGGATTTTTTCAGTTATCACATATTGGATATAAGAGACATATGTTTATTATTTTTCTAGTTTGCTCATATTTTTTGGGAACTCACGCATATTTTACTAATCAATTGTAAATCACAGTTATAAGTACAGTATACACGATTTTCAAATATTTGTTGTAAGTAAATTCCCTTCCTTTTATAATTAACTCATTGGACTTCACTTGTGAAGTCTCCTTTCGGGGAGGCAGCAGCTTATCACACACCTAAGCGTGGATTTTTTTGCTAAATATAAGAATGAATATAGCCCACGCTGGAAAGCATCTTATTTCCTGTTGAGTCTACAGGACAGGACATAAAGGGAAAATTTTATTAATGAGAGACAGATTACAAAAAACGGAAACCGTTTGAACACTCCCCTAATCTATCTACGATAAAAAAAGTTTTGACTTTAAATATACTTTAAATGTGCAGTGACCCTTTGAGGGAGTAGCTCCATACATAGGGGATGCACAGGACCTGCTGTCCTGTAGAGGAGCCATAGTGACATACCTACAAAGTACAGGTTTGTTGTGTAAAATATATAAAAAAGAATAATAAAAAATGTAATGCATGGGGGTGGGTGTCAAAAACCAACAAACAAAAACTCCAAGCTCAATTACCAGCCAGCCTGCAACAAACCGAATTGACCCTGTCTAACAGTTCACATTAGAAACAAGGAGTTTATCTTGTACACACTTGCAAATATATGTGTAAGCTGCAGCGGCCACGTCACGGCACCCCAGTGTACTGCAGTCCTAACTCTATAATTCGTGAGTCTCCTGAGTTGGAGCGCATATATAATAATGGATAGATTAAGAGCAGGTATGCCTAGAGGGAGCCCACTGCTCCTAAAAGGTATAGGGACACACTGGACACCCAGCAATAGCGCAATGGCAGCGAAGGTATCCAGTGTGTCCTTTGCTACCAATGTGCTGTTGCTAGGTGTCCAGTGTGTCCCTATAGCTTTAAGGAGGGGTGGGCTCCTTCCAGGCATACCTGCCTTTAATCTATCCATTATTATATATGTGCTCCAGCTCAGGAGACTACCAAATTATACAGTTATAACTGCAGTACACTGGGGTGACATGACATGGTCGCTGCAGCTTACGCATATATTTGCAAATGTGTGCAAACTAAACCCCTTTTTTTTAACATGAACTGTTAGACAGGGTCAATTCGGTTTGTTTCAGGCTGGCTGGTACATGAGCTGGGAATTTCTGTGCTCCTTTCTGTAAAGGCCAGTTATAGGTTGGGGTGGTTGCCGTTTGTTTATTTTGTTTGCTTAATTTTGCCTAATACCTGGAGTTCAACTTTAGCCATGTACAGCAGAATAAAACATTTTTAGCAAGAGTCATTTGTATTAGAGCAGGACTAGATTTAATTGTCTTTATGTTTATATATAGTTGTTCAAAGAAACACTGATCCCAATAATGAAGAATATGTGATATTTCTATCATGCTTGGATTATTTTGATAAGCACCAAGTGTTGAATGCAAACTCTTCACACATCTGATGCATACTTTATGCATCTATGCACTGACACTCACTGCTAGATTCTCCGGAAGTGTTCCTCATACATTCATTTTTAGAAAGCATGCTTTTGTTTCCACACAGTTAGTAGATCTCACCTTAGCAATCTGCACACACCAGTTAAGCAGCATTTGAGGACCAACAGCACTGGTGTTCTTATTCTGGCGAACGTACTGCAGTAATGAGCCCATTGGAAGGAGCTGAGTAACAAGTTGCAGCTGTGTCCCTGGACAGATACCCAATAACCGCACAATACAGGGATGATCAAGGCTTCCCATCGCCAACATATGCTGTAGGGAAAATTTTTAAATCAGGATCATGATCTGAGATGTACATAAAGACTGATGACCTTATGACATATTCTTCATTGGCACTATGACAATCTTTAAAACCTCTCATCTACACTTTAAATAACTATACAATTAAATACTTTTAAAATAACTATTTTTAACCACTTAAGCCCCGGACCAATACGGGCCATTATGACCAGGCCCCTTTTTGCGATTCGGCACTGTGTCGCTTTAACTGACAATTGCGCGGTCGTGCGACGTGGCTCCCAAACAAAATTGGCATCCTTTTTTTCCCACAAATAGAGCTTTCTTTTGGTGGTATTTGATCACCTCTGCGGTTTTTATTTTTTGCGCTATAAACAAAAATAGAGCGACAATTTTGAAAAACATTCAATATTTTTTACTTTTTTCTATAATAAATTTCCCCAAAAAATATATTAAAAAAACATTTTTTTTCCTCAGTTTAGGCCGATACGTATTCTTCTACATATTTTTGGTAACAAAAATCGCAATCAGCGTTTATTGATTGGTTTGCGCAAAAGTTATAGCGTTTACAATATAGGGGATAGTTTTATGGCATTTTTATAATTTTTTTTATTTTTTTTACTATTAATGGCGGCGATCAGTGATTTTTTTTCATGACTGCGACATTATGGCGGACACATCGGACACTTTTGACACATTTTTGGGACCATTGTAATTTTCACAGCGATCAGTGCTATAAAAATGCACTGATTACTGTGAAAATGACACTGGCAGTGAAAGGGTTAACCACTAGGTGGCACTGTAGGGGTTAAGTGTTCCCTGCATAGTGTTTCTTACTGTAGGGGGGGTGGGCTCTGTGTCACATGACACAAGCATCTCCCCGCTCTATACCTCCGTGAAACGATCGTGGGGATCCCCGCAGCGATCGAGTCTGCGAGACCGGCGGTCCGACTCACAGGGATGGCGGCAGGGTCGCGAGCGCACCGCCGGCCGCGCGCGACCACACGGACAGGCACTTAAAGGGGACGTACAGGTACGTTGATGTGCCTGTCCCTGCCATTCTGCCGACGTAAATGTACAGAAGGCAGTCAGCAAGTGGTTAATATTAAATAACTTTGATTCAATTGAATTTAGATTTTAGACTAAATCTTAGAAATTTAGTAGGTGCAACTTCTACTTGGCCATAAATTAATGGAATCAACTAAGACTACTAATTCTTGTTATGCACAAATTGTGCTTTTTACAGAATAAACTGGGATATCTCTCCTATTGTTAAGATTTTGCTGACAATGTCCTGCGGCTTAAGTTGTCTCTGGTTACATTTTTCTATAGCCACATTCTATGTGTTCACATCAGGTAACCTATATTTTGACAAGTACAGTATCTCACAAAAGTGAGTACACCCCTCACATTTTTGTAAATATTTTATTATAGCTTTTCATGTGACAACACTGAATAAATGACACTTTGCTACAATGTAAAGTAGTGAGTGTACAGCTTTTATAACAGTGTAAATTTGCTGTCCCCCTCAAAATAACTCAACACACACAGCCATTAATGTCTAAACTGCTGGCAACAAAAGTGAGTACACCCCTAAGTGAAAATGTCCAAATTGGGCCAAATTAGCCATTTTCCCTCCCCGGTGTCATGTGACTCATTAGTGTTACAAGTTCTCAGGTGTGAATGGGGAGCAGATGTGTTAAATTTTGTGTTATCGCCCTCACTCTCTCATACTGGTCACTGGAAGTTCAACATGGCACCTCATGGCAAAGAACTCTCTGAGGATCTGAAAAAAAGTAGAATTGTTGCTCTACATAAAGATGGCCTAGGCTCTAAGAAGCTTGGCAAGACTCTGAAACTGAGCTGCAGCACGGTGGCCAAGACCATACAGCTGTTTATCAGGACAGGTTCAACTCAAAACAGGCCTCACCAGGGTCGACCAAAGAAGTTGAGTGCACGTGCTTAGCGTCATATCCAGAGGTTTTTTTTGTGTGAAATAGTATGAGTGCTGCCAGCATTGCTGCAGAGGTTAAAGGGGTGGGTCATGGGGGGTCAGCCTGTCAGTGCTCAGACCATACGCCGCACATTGCATCAAATTGGTCTGCATGGCTGTCATCCCACAAGGAAGCTCTTCTAAAGATGATGCACACTAAAGCCTACAAACAGTTTGCTGAAGACAAACAGACTAAGGACATGAATTACTGGAACCATGTCCTGTGGTCTGCTGAGACCAAGATAAACGTATTTGGTTCAGATGGTGTCAAGTGTGTGTGGCGGCAACCAGGTGAGGAGTACAAAGACAAGTGTGTCTTGCCTACAGTCTAGCATGGTGGTAGGAGTGTCATGAGTGCTGCCGACACTGGGGAACTACAGTTCATTGAGGGAACCAAGAATGCCAACATGTACTGTGACTTACTGAAGCAGAGCATGATCCCCTCCCTTCGGAGACTGGGCCGCAGGACAGTTTTCCAACATAACGACCCCAAACACCCCTCCAAGACGGCCACTGCCTTGCTAAAGAAGCTGAGGGTAAAGGTGATGGACTGGCCTAGTATGTCTCCAGACCTAAACCCTACAGAGCATCTGTGGGGCATCCTCAAATGGAAGGTGGAGGAGCGCAAAGTCTCCAACATCCACCAGCTCCGTGATGTCATCATGGAGGAGTGGAAGAGGACTCCAGTGGCAACCTGTGAAGTTCTGGTGAACTCCATGCCCTAAGGGTTAAGGCAGTGCTGGAAAATAATGGTGGCCACACAAAATATTGAAACTTTGTGCCCAATTTGGACATTTTCACTTAGGGGTGTACTGACTTTTGTTGCCAGCGGTTTAGACATTAATGGCTGTGTGTTGAGTTATTTTGAGGGGACAGAAAATGTACACTGTTATACAAGCTGTACACTCACTACTTTACATTGTAGCAAAGTGTTTATTTTTGGGTCTATTTAATCACATGAAAGTAAATCTATCATATATTTATATGATAAATGTTATTATTACAGGTACTTATATAGCGCTGCCAATTTACGCATCGCTTTACATACATATTTTATATATAATGGAAGTCCGCTGCAGGTAAGCGGTACTGCTAGGTCCAGGACCCCCCATCACCCCCACCTGATGAGCTGACATTAAAGGACCATTCTGTTCTCCCTTCTTGTCAGTGTCTTCACTATATTGGACTAGTTTTAGTCCTACAAACAGTCTACTGTGCAGAGGGTTACAGAACCAACATAAAGACAATTTAATGTATTTTTTATATACTGTACATCTGATTCAACTTTTTTTTTACATGCCTAGAATTCACTTTTAAAGTTTACAAGGAGGATAGGTACATACTGTATGGCCCTAAACTTAAATTTCAGACCTGTTTGAGCTTTTTGTGTCTCTTTCAATAAATTATATTCTAATTTATATTATGACAAGAACATATATATTTTTTAAACTAAAACATTAAATGTAATTAAAGCCTGTTCATTTGTTGAGGTTCAAAAGGATAATGATATCTCGATGTTTGCTTGTGCAACACCTGTATTTCTTTGTAGCTATTTCTCTGCTTTGTTAAAGTGTATCTAAACCCAAAATCAAAAACTGAATATAATGAAGCTTACCAGTCCTTTAATGAGGTGCCTGCGTGAATTTTCTTTTTTTCAGGCTTTATTTTCACACAGTGAAATGCAAATAACACACTACCCATCCTTAAGTAGCTATACTAACTTCTCCACTTTCTTTATGGAGGGGGCCATGATTGTCAATCCCCAGGCTGAACTCCAAACATGTCTGTCTTTTTTTTATTTCCATTGTATGGTGAGTGGGGAGAGTAGTAGTTTACAGATAAAATGCTATTTTGGCAAACTTAATAGGCATTTCCTGTACTTGCTAAAAATATTCTTAGCCTGAAAAAAAAAATGAATGCAGCCACCTCATCTAAGGACTGGTAAGCTGTAATAAATTATTTGTTGTTAAGTTTATCCTTTAACAATTACCGTATTTATCGGCGTATAACACGCGCCGGCGTATAACATGCACCCCAAGTTTAGGAGGGAATTTTAGGGAAAAAAACTTTTGGGAGTGAAGTTTAAGGAAAAAAAAAACTTACATTTAAATGCAGCCTTATCAGTGTCATTTGCAGCCTTGTCACAGTGCAGCCTTGCCCCAGTGTCCATTGCAGCCTTGTCACAGTGCAGCCTTGCCCCAGTGTCCATTGCAGCCTTGTCACAGTGCAGCCTTGCCCCAGTGTCCATTGTAGCCTTGTCACAGTGTCCATTGCAGCCTTGTCACAGTGTCCATTGCAGCCTTGTCAGTGTCCATTGCAGCCTTGTCACAGTGTCCATTGCAGCCTTGTCAGTGTCCATTGCAGCCTTGTCACAGTGCAGCCTTGCCCCAGTGTCCATTGCAGCCTTGTCACAGTGTCCATTGCAGCCTTGTCACAGTGTCCATTGCAGCCTTGTCACAGTGTCCATTGCAGCCTTGTCACAGTGCAGCCTTGCCCCAGTGTCCATTGCAGCCTTGTCACAGTGCAGCCTTGCCCCAGTGTCCATTGTAGCCTTGTCACAGTGTCCATTGCAGCCTTGTCACAGTGTCCATTGCAGCCTTGTCAGTGTCCATTGCAGCCTTGTCACAGTGCAGCCTTGCCCCAGTGTCCATTGCAGCCTTGTCACAGTGTCCATTGCAGCCTTGTCACAGTGTCCATTGCAGCCTTGTCACAGTGTCCATTGCAGCCTTGTCACAGTGTCCATTGCAGCCTTGCCCCAGTGTCCATTGCAGCCTTGTCACAGTGTCCATTGCAGCCTTGTCACAGTGTCCATTGCAGCCTTGTCAGTGTCCATTGCAGCCTTGTCACAGTGCAGCCTTGCCCCAGTGTCCATTGCAGCCTTGTCACAGTGTCCATTGCAGCCTTGTCACAGTGTCCATTGCAGCCTTGTCACAGTGTCCATTGCAGCCTTGTCACAGTGTCCATTGCAGCCTTGCCCCAGTGTCCATTGCAGCCTTGTCACAGTGTCCATTGCAGCCTTGTCACAGTGCAGCCTTGCCCCAGTGTCCATTGCAGCCTTGTCACAGTGTCCATTGCAGCCTTGCCCCAGTGTCCATTGCAGCCTTGTCACAGTGCAGCCTTGCCCCAGTGTCCATTGCAGCCTTGTCACAGTGCAGCCTTGCCCCAGTGTCCATTGCAGCCTTTTCACAGTGCAGCCTTGCCCCAGAGTCCATTGCAGCCTTGTCACAGTGCAGCCTTGCCCCAGTGTCCATTGCAGCCTTGTCACAGTGTCCATTGCAGCCTTGCCCCAGTGTCCATTGCAGCCTTGCCCCAGTGTCCATTGCAGCCTTGTCACAGTGCAGCCTTGCCCCAGTGTCCATTGCAGCCTTGTCACAGTGCAGCCTTGCCCCAGTGTCCATTGCAGCCTTGTCACAGTGTCCATTGCAGCCTTGTCACAGTATCCATTGCAGCCTTGCCCCAGTGTCCACTGCAGCCTTGTCACAGTGCAGCCGTGCAGCCTTGCCCCAGTGTCGCCTTGCCCCCCAGTGTTTATTGCAGCCTTGCCGGAATTTAAAATTGGCGCCACCGAGATCGCCGCCGAGACTGGGCGGAGCGGGGCGAACGCCGCCGAGAACGCAGGGAACGCAGGGACTGGGCGGAGCCGAGATACACATAGCCGAGTGTACTCGGCTCTACTCGGCTCCGCTCACAGTCACGCCGAGTCCCGCCCTATGATGGACATAACACAGGTCCGATGGCGGGACTGGGCATGACTGTGAGCGGAGCCGAGAAATGCCAAGTACACTCGACTATGTGTATCTCGGCGGCGGCGCTCACAGTCAGCAGAGATCGACTGGGATAGGTGGGTACCGGCGTATAACACGCACCCACGATTTCCCCCTGATTTTAACGGGAAAAAAGTGCGTGTTATACGCCGATAAATACGGTATATAAATGTAAAAAAATAACATATAATGCAGTTTTCTATTCTAGTTCATAATATGCTGTAACAATTGTAATAATGTTTTCAAATCAATATATTTGCTAAAATAAAATCTACATGGACTTACATCTGTAACAGCGTGGAATGTCTGGGAGCCATTCCGGTCTTGTATAACTTTGATGCTGACTGGGATCTTTACAGAGTCTCCTTCTGGAATCCAAACACCCTACAGGAAATAAAGTGTGAATGATGAAAAAGGAAAAGAAGAGGGCAAGAGAATGAAATGAAAGCAACATACACCCAGAGATGTGTATGAAATAAAATATCATACCTTGTGTATGGTGCCAAACACTCCAGCACCCAAGATCTTCAGTTTCTTCAGCTCAGTGCTTTTGAATATACGAGCTTGGACTGTATTGGACTTCTCTGAGGGGTCCATCATTTCAGGACACTGTCGATAATGTTAGGTCATAATTAATTTATTATATATATATATATATATATATATATATATATATATATATATATATACTATACTACCAAAAGTATTGAGACATCTGCCTTTACCCGCACATGAATTTTAATGGAATCCCAGTCTTAGTCCGTAGGGTTCAATATTAATTTGGCCCACCCTTTGCAGCTATAACAGCTTCAACTCTTCTGAGAAGGCTGTCCACAAGGTTTAGGAGTGTGTATATGGGAATGTTTGACCGTTCTTCCAGATGCGCATTTGTGAGGTCAGGCACTGGTGATGTGGATGAGAAGGCCTGGCTCGCAGTCTCTGCTCTAATTCTTCCCAAATGTGTTCTATCGGGTTGAGGACTCTCTGCAGGCCAGTCAAGTTCCTCCACCTCAAAGTCGCTCATCCATATCTTTTTGTACCTTGCTTTGCATTTGTTGGAGGGGGAATTATGGTGTGGGGTTGTTCTTTAGGGGTTGGACTTGGCCCCTTAGTTCCAGTGAAGAGAACTCTTAAGGTGTCAGCATACCAAGACATTTTGGACAATTTCATGCTCCCAACTTTGTGGGAACAGTTTGGGGATGGTCCCTTCCTGTTCCAACATTACTGCGCACCAGTGCACAAAGCAAGGTCCATAAAGACATGGATGAGTGAGATTGGGGTGGAGGAATTTGACTGGCCCGCACAGAGTCCTGACCTCAACCCAATAGAACGCTTCTGGGATGAATTAGGGTGGAGACTGTGAGCCAGGCCTTCTCATCCTTACAAATGCGCTTTTGGAAGAATGGTCAAACATTCCCATAGACACACTTGTAAATCTTGTGGACAGCCTTCCCAGAAAGGTTGAAGCTGTTAAAGCTGCAATGGGTGGGCCAACTCAATATTGAACCCTACGGACTAAAACGGGATGCCATTAAAGTTCATGTGTGGGTAAAGGCAGGCATCCCAATACTTTTGGTAATATAATGTGTGTGTCTGTGTGTGCACGTATATATATATATATATATATATATATATATATATATATATATATTCTGTCTTTCTAATTTCCCACAACTAGTAATGTGATCCAAACATCCCTACCAAATCTTCGACATCCACTGCTTGAACAACACCGGGTCAGAACAGAGAGCCAACTTGCTTAATGATCAATAAAGGGAGCAGCATAACACTGATGAGGTCATGCTCACTCCTCTTGCCAGCACAAGTGTGTGCAGCAGATCCTGATTGTTCTCAGTCCCCCCTGGCCGACATCAAGACAAATTTAGATCCTTACATTAGTTGCATTCAATAATAAATTTCATTGTTTTTAATGGGTACCTAACTGCATTTATTTCCTGGAAGTAAAAAAAAAGTCACAAGAAGCTGCTATCCCACCTTGACCCTGACTGTAAACTTTTGGAACTAGGTGGCAGCTGTAAATTCTAGAACATATATTTACAAAGTACATTAGACGAGAGAGAGATGCTGAATGTGACTTACCTCTGCCCTCTCCAAGTAGCGCCTCATCGCTCGCTTCTTGCGGATTTGCAGCCCTCTCCAGTACAGAAGTGTCAGTAGGAGGCAACTACACAGAACAAAGATGGACGCTACAATTGATATTGCCACAATTGCTTGAGTTTTGCTGTAGACCAATAAAGAAGTCTGTTAGAAAAACTTACCGTAGTCCATGATTAAAAACACTGCTTAGTCAGTTTAATAGTATTCCTGTGCAATGGTGTTTTACTTTCCTAGTTTCCACTATATCATGGTTCATATCATAGTTACTTACTTTGGATGCATTGCCATATTGTTTCACCAGAGGGCAGTGCAGCACTGACTTTCTTTATTCCCCAAACAGGTGCAACATTTAAACAATACCTGTCATGTTATGAAATATGTGGATTGCCATTGTTGAGCTCCTTCAATAACATTAGTTGTTTGGCTTTAATACTTACGGAGTCACAAACCCAGATCAAGTATCAACAAGTGAAGTCTGATTTCCTAGTCCATATACTTGTTGTTTGTCTGTAACTCAAAAAGCACCAAAGCCAATGGATCTGTCTACATAACAGTCACCCCAACTAGCATGACAACAATGGTAACATATGTATCTTTCTCAGATCTTAAATATTTTTTCTTTAGAATCAGGGCCAGATTTTCATTACTGCAGCCACTGACACCCCTCTGTGAAGGTCACCTCCTATTTGCAGAAAATGTTCTTGTCTAAGGATGAGAAAAAGGTTCGGGCCAAATGTGGTGAATGATGTAACCAGTATCCCCACTACTTTGTTTTGGGTGACTACATAGCAGGGAATTACATGGCTGCAGATGATTAGGTTGTGGTCTGCTATTATGTGGCAGTTTTCTGTGGGTTTAAGCCTAACTAGGTTCATCCCACTGGGGTGCCATGAAGTGGCTCTGCAGCTTATGCATTTCTTTGCAAATGTATGCAAACTAAACCCCTTGTTTTTAACACATACTGTTAGATAGGATAATTATTGGTTGCAGGCTGGTTGATAAGTTGAGCTGGGAATTTTATTTGGTTTTGTTTGACATGCGTCACCCTTCCATGTGCTCCTTGCTGCAAAGGCCAGTTATAGATGGGGGCAGTGGCCATTTGTACTGTTGGAATACTGGTGAGGGGACGCACTGGACACCTTTGCTGCTATTGTGCTTTGTGCTGGGTGTCCAGTGCACCCCTGTGCCTTTAAAGGAGAAGACCAGCCTGGGCTCGTTTGGCTGGGCTTTTCCTATTGGTCACTCGTTTTGCACTCCTGTGACCCGTTTTCAACAGAGAGCGGACTGAAGTCTGCTCTCTGCTGAAGTCACTGGAATCAGTCCAGGCACCGCGTCATCCCGACTGATAGCCGTCTCAGCGAGCTACTGAGAGGCTGAGATGGCCGCTCCCCGCCCCCTCCACAGCCCAGCACTCCAGTGAGCATGGAGGAGCAGAGGAGGAAAGCTGCTGATTGACAGGCAGCAGCTCTCTGCTTGGTGAGCTTGGTTCTCAGTGCAGAGGCAGTGGGGGACAGATGCAGCATTGGACCGATGATGCATCCACCTAGGTATGTATAATTATGGGAAAAAAAATTCCCATATTTCTCTTTTAAGGAGGGTTGGGCTGCCTCCAGGCTCACCTGCCCTCTGCCTATCCATTATAATGCATGTGCTTCCACTGTGGAGGCTCTCAAATAGAGTTAGGACTGCAGATAATACTGGGGTGCCGTGAAGTAGCTCTGCAGCTTAAGCATGTATTTGCAAATGTGTGCAAACTAAACCCCTGTTTTTAATGCATACTGTTAGGATAATTTGGTTGGTTTCAGGCTGGTCGGTAAGTTGAGCCGGTAATTTTCTTTCATTTTGTTTGACATAGATTCATCCTAAGGCCTAACCTGGCTCATCCTTAGCCCTAACCTGACTTAAATTATTGCAATAGCATGTAAACAACCTTATATAAGATACAAATTCATACTGACGATGGGGGAAAAAATGTGTGGTCAATAATTATGGAGGGGAAAACTTTCTTTTTTGCCTGTGCCACGTAAAAGCACATGCCTACTGTGCCTTATGGCCATTGGCGTGAGCAGCCTATTGTATTAGGGTGTGCACCCTAGAGCACAAACACACATGCATGTATATCAGCAGAGCAGTGGACGGTGTGAGTAGAGCAAAGACTGGTGTCAGTAGGGCAGTGGACGGTGTCAGTAGTTTTTTATTTTTATTATGTTTTACAATATTATTTTTTAGTATTTTTTTACAATTTTTTTAGGAGCCCCGTTATGGGGCTTTGGTGAAATATCAAGGGTCTAAACAGACCCCTGATGTCTTACTTTTGAGACAGAGAAAGAAACTGAGGACAGAGATTCCCCAGTCCCTTTCTCTGCAGCCTGCAGTAAACATAGTTTACTATGCTTCCGTTAAGAATGAAGACAGGAACGATTGGTACAGATCACTCACTGTGTTTATTCAGACAAGGAAGGGGCCAGTTAATTAACTATTTACCAGCCCATTCCTTGCTCCAGAGAGGAAAGCAGCACTGCAGAGGGGAGAAAGGAAGCAGGGGGAATCGGCATCACACAGGATGTTTAGGATGTGCCCAGACACACCCGACACACCCTGTACACACGCCTTTGCTTATGGCAAATATGACCCTGTCGACAACAGGTTAGATATTGCTTGAACTTATTTGCAAGAAATTCACAGTGGGTCCAGACACTGTAATATTTTATGGACTTCTCTCTTCCCTGTGAAACAACCTACAGAAAATGTGTACATATGGTTAAAATGATGTGGACATCGCTCCAAATGATTTAGCTCAGGTGTTCCCAGTGAGAGCTACTGTTAATGCTTCAGTATACAAAGCTTTTTAGAGTATTGTGTGCTTCCAATCTTATGGTAACAGTTTGGGAAGGTTCTTTTCTGTTCCAGCATCACAGTGCCCCTGTGAACAACGATAGTACAACAAAAACATAGCGTGATTAGTTTGACATGGAGGAACTCACATGGCCAGCATAGACTTCAGTCCAACTAAACACTTTTAGATTGAACTGGAACACCAACTGCGAGCCAGGTCTCATCCAACATTGGTACCAGACCATATGGTCTGGTACCAATGTTGGCTCTGTTGGCTGAATGGTCACAGACTCCCACTGCACACACCAAACCTTGTGAAAAGCTTTATCAGAAGAGTGGATGCCATAGGAGGCCAACTCCATACTATTGCCCATGGTTTTGAAATGGGATGTCCAACAAGGTCAAACAGATTTAATGGTCAGGTTTCCACAAACATTTAGCCACAGAGTGTATAATGCTTTGAAGAAGACCTTTTAGATTGACATCTCTACACTCGGCACACTGTAGAAAACAAACAGATTGGGGAAGATTTAGGGACAGACCAAGGATACTTTGGCCTAAGGCAACAACATTCAAAAAAGGTGTCTCAGTGAAAAAGTGTAGCGCCAAAACAGCAAGTGCTTGTTTACTAAAAACAATGCTTATAGATCGTCATATTGTATCTTTAAAAGGAGCAAAAAGCTGGGATAATTGCAGTGATATCACGCACAAGTCATTTCAGAGTGCTGATGATTGAAGTAGCCTGTCCTCCTTCCCGGCGCATAAATGATCTTGACAGGAAGGGCGTTATGCATTGACAACATAACCAAGCCCTACAATTAATGTCCCGCCATTTGTATTGATTCAATTGCCTTTTATTTTGAATCTTCGGCAAACCATACTTTTTTTAATTCTGTTAATTCACAAGCAGCTGCTGCGGACATGGCTGACATCATAAGCTGAGTGTGGGGGGAACACAAGCTGATTGTCCGGACAGTTCCTCTCTCAGTGTAATAGCAGTTATTATTGAGAAAAGGAATAGAGCCAAGTATTGTAACTTCTATTCATCCTACTGGATAGTGTAGGGAAATTCCAGGACAAGTTCAACAATATGTCCACTATGCCCATACTTTGTACTTCCACTGTGGCAACGGGAATGATCATATCTAGCAGTAAAGTAGTAAACGTATTTTACATCAAATTCCTTAGAGTTGCATGTTATAACGTGTTTCATTGTCTTAACATTTTCTATTAAAATATTGCTAGGAATATATTATTGACCCATAATACATTTTATACCTAAAGAGACCTTTCTGCAGGCAAATGGATACATGTGGGGTTGATTTACTAAAGGCAAATAGGCTGTTCACTTTGCAAGAACATTTTCTCTTAGCTTAGTGAATATGATATAAATTAACTACAGTATACCCAATCACGTACACTGGGAAAAAAAACAGTATTTTTGCCTTAACATAATTGGATGATAGAAGTCAGCAAAGCTTCACCTCGTTCACTAAGCTAAGGGAAAATTCCCCCTTAAAAGTTAAAATTTCCTTGCGAAGTGAACAGCTTATGTGCAGTTAGTAAATCAACCACACGGGCTTGTGACTCTTGTAGACTACTGTTGGTCCCTCTCTGGTTGTTGTCAAAGGTCTACCAACTTTCACACCCACTGATTGACTGGCCTTATCTGAGTGTTGACTGTCGTCGCCCCCCCCCGCTGAAAATAATCTTGTGCTCCACCACTGAAAGCCTGAAGTTGCAGGCAGGTAAAAGAACACAACATTTTTATGGCAGGTTAAGAAACAGAATCACAGGATGTGGGGTGCATAATATGCTCACTTTGAGAGATCCGAGTATGTCTACAACCTAACTTGACGTAATTGTAGCCGTATTAGTGCAATTATGACAGAGAAAATTAAGTACTGTCCGTGATACTTTTTTTATTTGCACTAACATAGAATTTTTCAGGACAAGCTTTGGGACCTTCACCATCATGGGATCTTACAACTGTACCTCCAGTAATGTTGTGTACCTCATCCAATGCAACAGGTGTGGCAAAGGATCTTATGTTGGTGAAACAGGACAGAAGTTGCAAGCGAGGATGAATTTTCACAGACATACCATCAAGGAACATAAAGAAGAGAGTTTCTGCACACCTGTGGGACATCACTTCTCACAACCGGACCACACTATAGAAGACCTCAATGTTTTAGTTCTTAAAGGGAATTTCAGAACTATCCAGGAAAGGAAAACATTTGAACTAAGAATGATAATTCTTTTTAACACAAAAACGAATGGCCTAAATTTAGATATTGGTTTCCTTACCCATTATACTAAGGTTTTATGACCCCCTCTGTGACTAGCATCTCCCCCCTCAAGTCTATAGCTCTCCCTCTGTCTTATCTCACTAACTCTGTCTTGTCTCACTAACTCTGCTGCTATCTTTATTACCATTGATTTGTATGTGTTTTTTTTCCTTTCCCTCTGAGATTTTTTTCTTGTTTTGTTTCAACATTCTGCTAAAAAAATTGTGAATCAGTACTGCTTGGACCTTGAAGAAGGGGACATACCCCGAAAGCTTGTCCTGAAAAATTCTATGTTAGTGCAAATAAAAAAAGTATCACGGACAGTACTTAATTTTCTCTACAACCTAAGAAATGTTTTTATAGACAATGCAAACCATTTGTTGTAAATGCAAAAAAAGTGCAGATCCTTTGCACTTGGTAGTGGAAAACCATTTTAAGACAAAATTGGACTCTCCAACTCCAACAGTCAAGACTGCACAGCTTGATCTGACCATGCACAACAAATTCCTTTGAATATTATTGGATATGTAAAATGAAGGAGGAGAGAAATGCCGCGTACACATGATCGGAAATTCCGACAAGAAAACAGTGGATTTTTTCTGACGGAATGTTGGCTCAAACTTGTGTTGCATACACACGGTCACACAAATCTTGTTGGAAAATCCGACCGTCAAGAACGCGGTGACGTACAAGACGTACGATGAGCTGAGATCAATGAAGTTCAATAGGCAGTTCGGCTCTTCTGCTTGATTCTGAGCATGCGTGTTTTTTGCGCGTCGGAATTGCATACAGAACCTGCTCTCAATCTTTTGTTGGCGGAAATTCCGACAGAAAAAGTCCGATGGAGCCTACACACGGTCGGAATTTCCGACAAAAAGCTCACATGGGACTTTTCCTGTCAGAAATTTCCGATCGTGTGTACGCGGCATAAGAGAGTCACACAATATTCTTGGTTTCAATTAGTAAAAGTTTGAATTCTGAAAGCATAATGTCTACAATGGTCATTGCCTACTCTTTCCTCGCACCTACTTGGCAGGATTTCTATTATTTTTTTCTCCAAGGCAGGTGTTTTTAATAACGTCCTAACAAAATTAGTGTCATATGTAAAATTTACCTTTCAGCTGGATGTGGAACTATGTTGATGCAGTTGTTTATCCCAGGTCCTACACACCTGTCACACAGAAAGAGATGCCTATGTCATATACAGAACCAATACAGACATATTATCATGCAGAAGGATAGCTCAAGACAGCCTTGTTGGCAAGAGTAAATGCTCTAAAACAGGTCATAAAGGTCAAATACTATTACTCTAAATGGAACATTATGGTTTGTGCAAAGGAGCATTGGGGGATTCCTCATAATCCTAATTTCTTCATAATAAAAAAAGTATTATTGTTATAGTTTGTGATCCATGAATTGATGATATACAATGAACAGTAGGAGAAAGCAAAATTCCCATGTAAGAAGGGTTTTGTCACTTATCCTGGCAGCTGTAAATGGAGTATCCAAGTATCTGCAACAGTGATTTTATCATTAAGCAAAATGGCTGTCTTGGCATTTTAACACTGGTCTTCCATTGAGGACACCAAGTGAGAACTCACCCCGCTGTACAGTTCTCATGGCAAGGCAAACAGATCTTATTTGCACTGGGGTATTTATACACTCGTCCTTTTTCTCCCATCACTCCATGAGGACACTCAGACACACAATTCAACCCGTCACGAAAGTGTGCACACTGAATGCAAGAGTCTGCACCCTGCCAGAATAAAGAACATTGCATGATACAAGGCAATGATATTTAAGAATTATATACAGGGGGGTAGTAGGGGCAATATTCAGTACTCACTGTTCCATTACAACTTAGACTCCCTTCTATTTTCTGACACTCTGGATGACACTGGAGGCAAACGCCATCTTTAGCAAACTCCCTCGTATCTCTACACATAAAAACCAAGGTAGATGAAGTGTAATAAGGAAGAATCAGCAAACAGTAGAAAATAATAGACA
This sequence comes from Rana muscosa, assembly GCA_029206835.1. Lineage (NCBI taxonomy): Eukaryota > Metazoa > Chordata > Amphibia > Anura > Ranidae > Rana > Rana muscosa. The sequence continues at coordinate 855,883,882 of CM055117.1, forward strand.
TTTAACATCATCAAGATTTACCCTTGGGTTAGGTTGCAGAATGGTACACATATGCTGTCTCGACTAAAGTTCTTGCATGACAGGCATTGGCTGGGCCCAGGACCCCAGCATCCAGCATCAGAACAAAGTGGATCACATACTCTGTTCTCCTCAACTGTGAATAAATAAATAAACATTTCACCTACTAAAAAAAATCATTATGCTGTGTTTAGTTACATGTTGTTCATTAATTGCGCCGCTGCTTTCCTTCATTGATCACATTTTTAATACTGTTCTACTACAACTTTCCCCAGTAGTTTCATTCCAAACTATCCTGAATACAAATATATACTGGTAACTCATAATACAAGAAAGCTTAAAGAATAAGTTCACCTTTTAATTTTTTTTATAAATAAATGCACACCTTTTGCAGGTAAAAAAATCAGCATTTTTTTTTTTCACTAGGAGCCTGAAAAGCATTTCCATGAAGGGCTCCTGCAGACTTCTCAGTGTACAGTATCTGTCTGCTCGTACCTCGTACAGGCAGACAGATACACACTGGCAGGAGGAGACAGTGAACTACCAAAGCACTCAAAAGCGCCCTGATAGTTCATTGAGAACTACAAGCTGACAGCCCCAAATGGCCGCATTTTTTTTTAAAATAGTGACAGCTAGTGGGGGGAGAAGATCTCCCACTTGCTGTCTCTAGATGCAGCAGATCGGGGAGACGTTGAAGGAGTGGGAACCTGTTACATGTTCCCCCCAAAAGTGGACTTATCCTTTAAAGTGTTGGCATAGATCAGCTCTAACTCTTCTTAAAAACTTTCTCTCCCCCCTCCTCCTGCATACCCTGTCTTAAAAATATCTGTATACTTATCTATTTGCATGGAAAAGCATTTCCATGCAGGGCTTCTGCAGACTTCTCAGTGTACAGTATCTGCTCGTACTTCATACGGGCAGACAGATACATACTGGCAGGTGGAGACAATGAACTACCAGAGCACGCAACAGCGCTCTGGTAGTTCATTGAGAACTACTGTACAAGCCAACAGCCCCACACGGCTGCATTTTTTCAAATATAGTGACAGCTAGCAGGGGGAGAATATCTCTCACTTGCTGTCTCTAGATGCAGCAGATCGGGGAGACGCTGCAGGAGTGGGAACCTGTTACATGTTCCCCTCAAAAAATGAGTGAAACATGTAACATGTTCCCAAAAGTGAACTTATCCTTTAAAGTGTTGGCATAGATCAACTCTAACTCTTCCTAAAAACATCCTCTCCCCCCTCCTCCTGCATACCCTGTCTAAAAAATATCTGTATACTTATCTATTTTTTAATCCTTTCATGTGATTCAGCAGCTCCGGCTACCTTTGTAAGGGAGCGCTTGACAACGGCTGTGAATTCCCGGAGCCGTGATGTCACCCATAGGCTCTCATATCCAGCCACTGTCTGCGTTTCCTCCTCTCCCCTGCAGCAGCTGATCACTGAAACAGGGGAGCTGTAGCTGCTGGATTATGTGACCGGAGTGGATTAAAAATAGGTAAGGACACAGCTCTTTTTTTTTTCAGAATAGGTAGGAGGAGGGTGGAGGAAACATTTTTTAGTTAGCGTTAGCCTTTTCTTCCATTTTAAATTAAAGTACTGTATTACTTTTTTCTTTTTGGATAGAGTGGGTGAGAGTTGATTTCTCTGGTTTGTATTGCTGTCTGTGGGAGCCTTGTGAGATTTGCACTTGCTACCGATCTTGGTGATAACATTGCTATTAGGACAAGTAGTAAAGGGAAATATCCAGATTGTTCAAGGACATAAAAGTCTGGGCTGGATGGGGTATAAAGCTGGTCACACACATTAAAATCTGATTGTACAATTTCCTTTAGCTTTACCAACAACTGTAATGTAAAGACTGACCAGACTCTGCTGTTGGCCTATCCAATAACCCTACCCTGACTCAAACTGACAGATAAGCATTATGTTTGCATTTTATCACAGAAAAAAATTAGTTATTTTAACCAAATCCACTAATCAAGAAAAGGCAAGAGAATAGATTTTACATTTTTGGAAGCAAATACTGATTTATAATTCCTTTTAAGTATATTGGTTAAAATTAATACAAAACAATGGTGCAGGTCAAATAATAAAGGTACCAATCCAATTATACAGGCATGAATATGGGAAGTTCTTACTTCTTATGCAATCACCATGAAGACAAATACCGGTACATAGCAAAACAACTACTTACTACAGGTAGCTGCAGCTTTGTTATTCTTCATATCAGTGTTTTGCCGCCTGTTTGAAAATAACTGCGACCAATTTAGAGAGTGGTAATAGCAAAGGTTCTCATTCTCTGTAATGTAAACCTTCCCGGCGCTAATATCCCGCAGTGAGCGTAACCCCAGAGATGTCACATTACTGTTTTTCATTATAAGAAGAGAGACTCCTCGGCTGAAAAAAGAGTAAAAGAAAGGTCACATACCCTGGAGAACATATAAAAAAAACTACACACACTACAAAATGAAGATATTACAATATGGGCTAAACCTAACCAAATTAATATTTCAGCTCTGGATGTATTTTATATTTAAAGGAAGCCTAAGCTATAGATCCTATCCTGATCTATAGCTTAGGCCGGCCATAGATGGAGCGATTTTCTTTCCTGCAACCACGGGTTGATCGGGGAATCCCTCCCATGGAGACATTGCGTCCTCCCAGCATAAGAGAGGGGGGCTGGCTGGAAAGTCGATTTTCTTTCCTGAAATTTGTGGTTGCAAGAAAGAAATTCGATCCATCTAAGGGATATATTCATTTGCCTATAAATGAGAGGCAAAAATAGGGGCTTCAATTCCTTACCTCCTCCTGAAAATGCTATTTGCCTGTCTGTCTCTAACCTTTTTAGTCATTGACTTGAAACAAGCATGCAGACAGTGAAATCAGGGGGAAGTCAGAACTTCTGATCTGCATATTTTTCCAAGTCAATAACTCAGTTGAAGCTAATGGATGAGCAAGACCCCAGGCAGCTAGTCTTTTTAGGAGGAGAGGCCAACATGTTTCCTTCAGTACAATTCCTTTAATCTAAGTTTTGAAATCATTATATTACAGGATAAGCAAACCCAATCACAAACAAATAGTATAAATCAGTTTAGAGTCCTTAGATGGGCTGGCTGCCTTCGTTTTTTTTTTTAAAGCTTAGCCAATTTTCAGCAAAGACAGACAATGCCAGCTGATCTTGTCAGAAATGCATTGTTTTTGTCACTACCTGTGAGCTGCACATAAGAAAATCTTTCTTTTAGCTATCTTCAGTAACCTAACAATTGCTCTGCACCTCCCCATGTAATGGAGATGAAGTAATATGGACACGTTTTTAGTCCATATCAGGAGAGCAGCCTAAGGTGTCAATCATGGCTCCAGGGCTGCTGTTATGCCGCGTACACACGATCGATTTTCTCGACGGTGAAAACACTGTCGAAGAAAATCGACGGGAAAAACAAGGAACGGCTTGTTCCCCTACACACGGCCACTTTTCCCGTTATTTTTTCTCTTGGTCGAGAAAAACGACCGTGTGTAGGCTCCCCGGCAGTGTTTCCCTATGGGAAAACTGCCGCGGAAAAAATGCCGTGAATCACGACGAGAAAAATTAGAGCATGTTCTAATTTTTCTCGTCGTGATTAATGCCGTGTTTCTCGTTGGGAAAAATGACCAAAAGCCCACACTCGTTTTTCTCGTCAAAGAGAAAAATTTTTATTTTTCCCGACGAGAAAAATGGTCGTGTGTACGTGGCATTAGAAATCATGGGGCTCCGTACAGCCTACCTGGCAGGGCCCCCCTTAAATATATCAAAACAAAATTTGCACTAAAAATATAGTAAAATCATTCTTGGCAGACAGAAAGATAACAGAGAAGCTGTGTGAATTAGCCCTTTTTTTGAACATTTTTTTTTTACATTTTGAACAAAAACATTTTATAGTTTTAAAATTATTTTACTTTGCAATCTTTTCAAATTATTATTTTTTTACAATTTGTTATTTTTCCAAGAATTTTATTGAGTTTTACAAGGGATTAAAACAATACAGGGTTACAATTTGTTATTTTTTTTTAATGGGACAGGGAAGCTGGCAGCTGTGTCTCTCCCTGCAGCAGCTGAAAGTCGGCGGGAGGGAGAGAAACCAGTTTTCAGCTGCTGCAGAGAGCCACACAGGGCATCCTGTAATGGCCCCTCCGTCCGACCGCACTGATTCCCTCTGCTGTTTGGGCCCCCCCTGTGTGCCTGGGGGCCCCCTACAGGAGGGCTGGTGGTCCCCCCTATCAGCAGCCCTGCATGGCTCCCTCCATAGATAGGGTGTATAAGTGATGTAGCCACCAAGGGACAGAAAATGTGTTATTTGCAAGATCACGGGGTGAAAATAAAGCAAAAGGAATTTTAAAATAAGAAACAAATGCAGCTACCACATAAAGGACTAGTAAGCTGCAATATGTTTCACTTTTGGTTTTTACGTTTACATACACTTTAAGACCCCTTTCACACAGAGGCGTATTTCAGGCGTTTTAGCGCTAAAAATAGCGCATAAATAACACCTGAAATAATCCTGCCCCAGCATTCTCAATGTGAAAGCCCGAGGGCTTTCACACTAAGGCGATGCGCTGGCGGAAGAAAATAAAATCTCCTGCAAGCTACATCTTTGGAGCGGTGAAGGAGCGGTGTGTATACCGCTCCTTGCCATTGAAATCAATGGGGCACCGTGGTAACACTGGGGCGGTATCAATGGGGCGGTATTAACCCTTTTTCGGCCGCTAGTGGGGGTTAAAACCACACTGCTAGCGGCCAAAATTTCGCAGTAAATACGACGGTATAGCGGCGCTGAAAATCGCGCCGCTATACCGCCACCGCACATGCCCGCCCCAGTGTGAAAGGGGCCTAACACTCTTTTGGATGAATCACATTGAAAATGTTCAGCAATAGAAACTGTAATTATAAATATTCTGTTTTTAAAAACCTGTACCCAATAATTCATATTATAGAGAGGGAATAATTCCCCCCTAAATAATGCTGTGATCTTAACATATGCACATGCTTTTCTCTGCATATGATTACTATGGCTGTTGGTTCGAATCCCAACCACGGCACTACCTGCAAGGAGTTTGTATGTTCTCCCTGTGCCTGTTTGGGTTTCCTCCAGGTACTCCAGTTTCTTCCCACACTCAAAAGACATTCTACTAATAGGTTATTTGGCTCCTGTCTAATTTGGCCTTAGTATATGTATGAATCTGAGCTAGGGACCTTGGATTGTAAGCTCATTGAGGGCAGGGACTGATGTGAATGCACAATAGCGCTGAAGACGCTATATAAGAACCTTTAATAAATAAATAAAAATATTCTCATAACAGCACTGTGGCTAATGCCTCGTACACACAGGAAAACCGCCAGGAATCCCAGCGGGAAAAAAGAGAACAAAGCTCTCATGGCAGGTTTCCAGCCGGGAAACCCGGCCATGTGTAGGAGGAAAAAGCTACCAAGCAGGTTCTCGGTTTTGGCCCTGGTTCACACTGGTGCGTTTTGACATGCGATTTGGCAAATCGCATGTCAAAACGGCGATATTTGCCTAATCGGTGCGACGCCGCATCTGCGGCACTGCACCGATTTCAAAAAGTCGTTTCTGTACTACTTTTTGCGTTTTTGGCCTGCGATTTACATTGACATCTGTGCAGAAACCTGCACAGATGTCTTTGTATTCTCGGCTGAAATCGGAACTGCCAGCACGGCTTCACTCCTGCAGCCCAGTGTGAACCTGGGCTTACCCTCGGTTTTCCCGGCGGACTTTTTAACGTCGGGAAAACCGATCGTGTGTACAAGGCATTAGTGGATAGCACTTCTGCCTAGCAGCACTAGGGGCGACAGTTTGAATCTTACCCACGGCACTACCTGCCTGGGGTTTGTAGGTTGTGCCTGTGTGGGTATCCTCTGGGTACTCCGGTTTCCTCCCACACTGCAAAGACATGCTGGTAGGTTAATTGGCTCTAGTATATGTATGAATGTATGTGAGTTAGGGACCTTAGATTGTAAGCTCCTTGAGGTCAGGGACAGCTGTGAATGTACAATATATATGTAAAGTTCTGCGTAAAAGTAACGGCGCTATAATACATTTTAATAAAAGGACATAAAAGACACTTACTTGTAAAGAGTTCGACCTCCTATTGTTGTAAGACTGGAGAAGACACTGAAGTCATTCATATACTTTGGCCAGGACTGGATATTTAAGTATCCTAAGAAGACAGATGGGTAACCATTATTTTTATTATCTGATAGTCAGTAGTGCATTTAGATTTTGTGCTGCCCTAGGCCTGACTAAACTCGTGACCCCCTAATTTAAATACGACCCACCCCTTCCTGTCAAAGCCACACCCCTTGCTGTTTAATACCCACCCTGAAATTTTCAAGTGGGGACACTAGTTCTGAGGGCTTGGGGGGGGCAATGGAGTCCCTTAATTTGCATAGATTTCCTCTCACTTCCTGTTTGGCTATGGGGCAGGAAGTGAAGGGAAATCTCTGCAATGGGACAGGGATGGTAAAATAAATAAACTGACATGGGCTATAACCTTCCCTTACTCTATCCAAAATGAAATAAAAAAAAGTGTTGCTTATAGTTCTACTTTAAGCACAAATTTCTGATAATTTTATGGAGAGGACTAAGAAGATATAACCATGTCTATGGTGCAGCAGAAAACATATAGCACAGTGAGGAAGGTTTGTGGTCCAGGATGATAGGACAGTCAAAATTAGAAGCAACCCCCCCCCCCCCACAGTTGTGGAATGCTGGCCGCCCACATACCGGAAGCAGTGCGGCCGCTTTATGGGGGCACTAGACTAATTTGCCTCTCAGCCCAGTCTGCCCCATAAGACTGGCGCTACACTAACGCAAGCCGGCGGGGACTCTTTCCGTGCTGCCCCCCTGCAAAGTGCTGCCCTAGGCCTGGGCCTTGTTGGCCTAGGCCAGGATACAGCGTTGCTGATAGTACTTACAAATCATTTTTTTTAAAAGCTCATCCATCCAGCATACTACATCCACTCATCTCAGTATTTCAGTGTTGGTCCTCCTACCTGTAATCTCTTGCACCGTTCTGAAAACATTCAATTTGTTGGGATCCAAAGCTGAGATATTCATCCACACATCCCTAAAATGATATATTACTATGTTACAGAATCTCAAAAAAAAAATCTGAATTATTGGTTGGTATATTTAATATGGTATGGCAAGCTGCAGTTTCAAACTTCTTATTGATTAAAATCTGACTATTTAAAATAAATACAAGAGATTGTTTAAAAAGCTGGTGCAAGTAAATAGAGGACAGCTTTCAATATGCGCCATTCGGGGGATAGCTGTCATTCTCTGACCTGTGCTGGAACACATACAGCTGAAATCTGATTGGCTGCTATAGACAATGCTCCCATTTTTATTTTGCTATTTGTCATCTATGAGTACATGTCTATCACTACAGATGGAAGGCATAAAAAAGAAAAAACAGGAACTCCTATTTCCCAATGTAACCTATCAGATGCCTGTTCCCTGGAAGTGAAAAGTGTTAAGCCTCATACACACAATCGGATTTTCTGCGGACAAAGCGTAGGACTTTTGTCCGAAGGACATTGGCCGTGAACTTGTATTGCATACAAACGGCAAAGAATTGTCGGCCAAGAAACACGAAACGACATGGTTTTTCAGCTCTTTAGCGCCACCCTTTGGGCAACTTCTGCTAATGTTGTGTTATGGTTAGTATTGCTTCTGAGCATGCGTGTTTGTTTGTTTTATATTAATTCATCTTTTATTACTGTATTTATTGGCGTATAACATTCACTTTTTTACCCTGAAAATAGAGGGTAAACTGTGCCTACGTGTTTATACGCAGGGGGCGGTGGAACGTTTTTTCCTGAAACTTCCCTCTTAAAATTAGGGTGCGTGTTATACGCCTGTGCGCGTTATACGCCGATAAATACGGTATTTTTTTTTTTTCTCAAAAAACAGACAAAAGAACAAACAAATAACAAGTAATCCCCCCTGAATGTTTACATGTATATATCTTCCTTGCATTAAATATAAGCCGCAGAAGAAAAAATAAAAAACAAAAACCCCAAAAACACAGGGAATATACAGTTTCTTTCCTTTACTTCTCCGAGATCTTTAAGGCCCCTTTCACACTGGGGCGTTTTTCATGCGGTTTAGCGCTAATAATAGCGCTATTATACCGCATGAAAAATTCCTGCCCTTTAGCCTTCAATGTGAAAGCCCGAAGGCTTTCACACTGAAGCGGTGCGCTAGCAGGACCGCTCCAAAAGTCCTGCTAGCCGCTTCTTTACAGCGGTAAAGGAGTGGTGTGTTCACTGCTCCTTTACCGTGGCTGCCCATTGAAATCAATGGGACAGCGCGGTAATACCGCACGCAAACCGCGGCAATAGCCGCGGTTTGCGGGCATATTAACCCTTTTTCGGCCGCTAGCGGGGGTTAAATTCACCGCCCTAGCGACCGCGGTAAGAATGACGGTATAGCAGCGCTGCAAATCGCGCTGCTATACCGCCACCGCTCCTGCCCGCCCCAGTGTGAAAGGGGCCTAAGTGCTGTACCCAAGCAAAAAAAAATACATATATTATTATATTAAAATAAATATCTGTGTTTAGGTGCACAATAAGAAAAAAAAACTTCTTTTTTTTTTCTCTCCCTTCTTTCTTGAGCGGACTTGTGCACACACGATCGTAAAATCCGACAAGACACAATTGTTGTCGGAAAATTTTAAAGCATGCTATCCCACATTAGTTGGCGGAAAATCCGACAACAATTGTCCGATGGAGCATACAAACGGTCGGATTTTCCGACAACAGCCTACCATCACATAATTCCCATCTGAAAATCCGATCGTGTGTATGAGGCTTAAGAGGGAGAATCTGACTGGTTGCTATGAACAAGAACTGAACTTCTTATCCAATACTTGATGCCCTTGTCTCTTATACACATGAAAGTGAGGATTCCAGGTCGTTGGAAACGACTTCACACTACGTTATGGTTTATTAGCCATCTGCATATACTTTGACAAAACAGCATACAGCCCCACCTTTTACCTCATTACGAGATTTTTTTTTTTATACTGCTATAATCAGGTTTAATCTAGGTTACTGGATTAATGTCAGCTTTGCCAGTGGTGTAGTCATGTGACAGTGATTCATAATCACTACTGATGCTGCCCACACATGGGCAGATCCTGTCCTTTGTGCCAGTTTTCATACACATTTGGGTGGCCAGATTAGTCAGATCCTGTTGGATCTTTGAGGTCACACTAAAGGTCAAGGCTGAGATGAGGTCAAACATGGTGGTCTGTTGATACCTCCTACACCCACAATAGGCATATTGCATTTTTTAGCATTTCAAATGCAGCTAGAAATTTAAGATTTTGATTAAAGCCCCCGATAGCATGAATTTAAGCAATATCTGAATATTTACACCACAGACAAAACCCCAATAAATTGAATTCTTAGCTCCTAAAAGCAATTGATGACTTCCTGACGGTGAAAACACAAGTGACATTTCTGAACAGTAAGCATGCAAAGCGTTTGCCATACTTTTTAGTTCTTAAAGTGTTACTAAACCCAGGACCCTGCATTCACTATATCTGGTCTCCCACAGTACACAGAACATGAAAATGCAATAGTTTTAGTAAATATAAAAGGCTAAATACCTTTTCTCATCAGCAGTATATAGCAGTCTTGTGACTTCTATCAGTGTTCAACTGAGCACTGGTTAAAGCTTGTAGGAGGAGTTTTCATTCTCCCCTGATTGTCCTATGAGGCTGCAGGAACCCCTGACCCTCTTGTCTGGACAGTGCAGCCTCCCAAGAAGAAAAAAAAAACTCTCTATCAATACACATCAAACTGAGCATGTGTAGCTTGCGCCCAAGGCTCTGTTCTATCAGGAGATGGTTTGGGGACTGTGGAAAAAGGGGAGGATCAGAGAAGACAGGATCAAAAGGCATTTTTACACAAAGGATTAACCTCTTAGGTTCCACAGTGAGTATAACGAGCATGCTTTTCTGCATATATAGACTGATTTTATTGTTGTGGGTTTAGTAACACTTTAACATTGTACTTTGTATAATTATTGGATGCACAGGAAGACTGGACTGTGAGACCAGAACATATAAAATATGTTGAGCTGGGGGTACTTCCCCCTTCGGACCTCTATCAGAGTAGGACCTGTAGTCAGTGACACATGCTGGGTGTTATACAGCAATCCGCTCCATGTTCAGACCTGTGATCACACCGGCTGCCATAGGGAGGTCTTCCAGCACTGACTTTCTTTGTAACTTTGAAATGTTATGTGACCAAATACAGAGAGCTGCAAAGGGAAGTCAATGATGGAAGAATGCAAAATTGTCAAATGTGTTGTGCAAATTTGTTAAAGGGAGCTGAATGATAAACATTTTTTGGGGGACTATGGAATGGTATTTTAATTAGGTAGTCCATATAAATTTCACAGAGCAGCAGTCATCTTAATTAGCTCATAATTTCTTTGTATGAAAATTGTCCTTTATAATCCCTACTTTTTGTTATGTATGTGTAAAAGGTGTGCTACCTTGGTCTCTTTCAACATGGCCAAGCAATCATTGGCACACTTTGTGTGATGTACTTTTTTTTAGCCCATTGGAAATTATTATTACCATCAAAAGCTTAGTTGATTTGACTTGGTATGGGAGTTTATACTGTCTTGGTTCCGTCTCGGTGCTCCAGTCTCCCCTTAGAAATATATTAAATAACATAACTGACCCTCATCTAAATTGGATCTTAAAGCCTCGTACACACGGGCGGGAATCCCGCGGAGGAAGAAAAACGTTGGTTTTCCCGACGGGAGTCCCAGCAAGCTTGCCTTGCACGCCGAGTGTATACACGGCCATTCAAAAGAACCACCGTTCTTTTGAATGGCAAGAACGCGGTGACGTCATCGACTACGATGAGCCAGCGCTCGTCACATTCGATGTCGTCGCCGCCATCTTGCTACACCCTACACTACCCTTGTATGCTACCGCGTCAAAGACTTTTCGAGCATGCGCGGGTTTACCATGGACGGGTAAGCATACACACTCACGGTTTTCTCGGCAGGAAACACTCTGCCGAGAATCCAGACGAGAAAAATAGGGAGCAGGTTCTCTATTTTTCTCGTCGAGATTCCAGTCAGTTTTCCAGACGAGAAACCATACACACGAACGGTTTTCTCGGCAAAAAGCTTTTCCAGCAGCTTTCTTGCAGAGAAAACTGGTCGTGTGTACGAGGCTTAAGGGAATGTAACTTGATTGCCATATACACGTTTAAAAACACTCACCGGTCATTTTATTAGGTACACCCTGCTAGTACCGGGTTGGACCCCCTTTTGCCTTCAGAACTGCCTTAATTCTTTGTGGCATAGATTTAACAAGATCTTGGAAACATTCTTCAGAGATTTTGGTCCATGTTGACATAATAACATCACGCAATTGCTGCAGATTTGTTGGCTGCACATGCATTATGCAAAATTCTCGTTCCACCCCATCCCAAAGGGGCTCTATTGGATTGAGATCTGGTGACTGTGGAGGCCATTGGAGTACAGTGGTCTTATTGTCATGTTAAAAATAAAACCAGTGGTGAGATAATTTGAGCTTTGTGACATGGTGCATTATCCTGCTGGAAGTGGCCATCAGAAGATGGGGACACTGTAGTCATAAAGGAATGGACACGGTCAGCAACAATACTCTGGAAGGCCGTGGCGTTTAAATGATGCTCAATTGGTACTAAGGGGCCCAAAGTGTGCCAAGAAAATATCACCCACACCATTACACCACCACCAGCCTGAACTGTTGATACAAGGCAGGAAGGATCCATGCTTTCATGTTGTTTACGCCAAATTCTGACCCCACCATCTGAATGTCGCAGCTGAAATCAATACTCATCAGACCAGGCAACGTTTTTCCAGTCTTCTTCTGTCCAATGTTGATGAGCCTGTGCAAATTGTAGCCTCAGTTCCTGTTCTTAGCTGACAGGAGTGGCACCTGGTGTGGTCTTCTGCTGCTGTAGCCCATCTGTTTCAAGGTTCGATGTGTTGTGCATTCAGAGATGGTATTCTGCATACCTTGGTTGTAACCAGTAGTTATGTGAGTTACTGTTGCCTTTCTATCATCTCAAACCAGTCTGCCCATTCTCCTCTGACATCAACAAGGCATTTTCCTCCACACAACCGCCGCTCACTGGATATTTTCTCTTTTTCGGACCATTCTCGGTAAACCCTAGAGATGGTTGTGTGTGAAAATCCCAGTCTATCATCAGTTTTAAAAATGCTCAGACCAGCCCGTCTGCAACCAACAACCATGCCATGATCAAAGTCACTTAAATCCCTTTTCTTCTTCAATCTGATGCTAGGTTTGAACTTCAGAAAGTCATCCAGATGCCTAAATGCATTGAGTTGCTGCCATGGGCTGTTTGTCTTGTCTTGCTTTTAATGGATTCTCAATAAAGATACAGATTTTTTTATGCTGGAAGTGCCAACATCTCTCCTTTCTTTGCACTACAGACTTGGTCGCAGACCAGACGAGCACCCGGCTCTATACAAGGGCACGGGATCTCATGGGTCACCTCATGAGCGGTGCGCTCTCTCAGTCATTTCTCAGTTGCTGCCATGTGATTGGCTGATTAGCAATTTGTGTTACCAAGTATTTAACAGGTGTACCTAATAAAGTGGCCGGTGAGTGTAGAAGCTTCTTAAAATAGAAGGGATTCATGTGAATGGTCTTATGTGCTGAAAAGTGTTGCAGAAAATGCGGTGCTGTTATATACATGAATAAATAAATGTGTATCTTACCCATCTAGACCAATAGTGAGGAAGTCCAGATTACCAAGAATTTTGGTGCAGTTAACAAATTTATCAATATTACTAGAATCCACTGTTTGGTATTTACTACCAGGTCCTGTTCCCTCACAGGCTGTAAAACAGAAAGAGATGAATCATAATTAAAAAAAAATGGAGTCTTAAAAACAAAAGTTCTCAATGGCTAGTATGAAAGTGCGCTGGGAAATATTTACTATATGCCCTTTTCCTTTTTTCCTAGTTTTAAATTGATCTGAGCACCTGCCCTTGTTGCTTAACACTGTGTAGTCTAAAGACATTTTAAAAGGTTTATCTGTAAAAAATAAAATAAAAAATTATATATATATATATATATATTTTTTTTTCTTTAATTCATAAACATTAGAGTCCCTTTATACAGCAGTACAGTAAAAACCCATAATAACACAATCGTAGTGCAGACTTGTTATTTTACACTAAAGAAATAAACGCTTGTTTCATTCATTTATTAAACAGCATTATAAAAACAGAAACAACAATCCAAACTGAATTTGTAGAAGACAGTTTCGATTATTAGCAATTAAAAAGCTACTTTCAGTCCTTACTGCTGCAAATAGCAATACTTATAGCTTAAAGAATTGAGATAACTACTAAGTAAGGTCTGTTCTAATAGTCTTAGCTCAGTAATGAAATCCCTAATCATGTAATCAGAACCTAATCAGATTTTATGAATTAAAACACAACCATTTGCTGCCACACGATCCAGTAATTTCAGATATTACAAGCACTCATATTTGAAGTAGCTGACGTTCACTAGCAGGTAGATACCAGATTTTGAACAATATATGAACCAGATCTGTTTCATGCCTTAAAGTGTTACTAAACCCACAACAGTAAAATCAGTCTGTATATGCAGATTAGCATGCTTCTTATACTCACGGTGGAACTTAACGGGTTAATCCTCTGCATTGTGTAAAAAGACTGTTTTATCCTGTATCGACAGATCCTTCCCTCCTGCACTGTCTATCTGGGGAAGGCCAGCTAACACAGGCAGGGTAGTCAACCTGCACGTGCTCAGTTGTGTCTTTTATGCTGGAGAGAATAATTACTTGTTCTCAGAGCTAGTCAAGTCATATGATATTGACATCACACATGTGGGCGTGTATACAGGCTGTAGTGGAAATCTCCTCCTACCTGAACTCTCAGCACTGGAGAAACTGTGCAGTTCATCACTGACCATGGTATACAGATCATCAAAAAAGGTATATAGTGGCAATATTTAATATTTTAATGTAAAAAGAAGATTTATAAGCTGTGGGCACTGTGGGGGGGGGGGGGGGGCGGATGAACTATTTTCATATTACAGGGTTTAGTAACACTTTAAATTCTTTTGCAAAGGACAATGCCATACTTTACATATGAAAACCAATTAGATTTCAGCACTCAGCAGGGTGAAACCAAAGAAACATTATTTCTGTCTAGTTACTTTTATTGCAATTTTTTATTCCATTGACTGATTTATTGTAATAAATGAGGACCTAGAATCCCTCAGAATCCAATGAATACCTTTAGGGCATAGGCCTGAACATGGTTCACACATCTTCACCCCAATCTTTGTAACTTCCATCTTGTTGCTGGGACAAGCGCGAACACAGGAATTCTGATCCACCACAAAGTTATCTAGGGTAAGCAAAAGGCACATATTCCCTTAACAACTATCATATCGGCAAAACTATCATAGATATAAATACATAAAAATGAAAGGGTAAGGAAAAAACTGCGCTAATTCGTAAACAAAACTAAGACTAAAGCCGCAACAATAAGTGCTATACAACACCAAAAATTTATATAAGGAAAGAAAGTTGTGCAACTTTCTTTCCTTACATAAAAATGAAATCCTAATGTAGCCAATACAAGAGCATGTACACAGAAACACCTTCATTTAATAATATTATATTAAAGTGGCTCTAAAGTCAAAATGTTTTTTACCTTAATTATTTTCCTACATTAAGGTACACAACCTGCCCTCCCCAAGTCTTAATAGCATCATGGGCCCCTGGGCAAAGTAATGCACTGGGGCCCCTACCAGTCTGCCCCAATTTTTGCGCACCTATTTCCAAGAATTAAAGTATAAATAGTTGATGGAATTAAACATATATTTATTAGTACTTTAAAATTGATTTTAAACAGTAAGAAAACATGCCATAAATTGAAGACTAATCAAAAAAAATGGCACAGAAAGGAGGGTGGCACAGAAGGGCAGAGTACAAGGGTAGTCAGGAGGGCACAATACAGGTTCTGGGATGCTGCCTGAGCCATCCCAGGACAGCTTAGTAAAAAGCGTGACTGTCCCGGCAAATCCTGGACAGTTGGTAAGTATGATGTAATGCAAGATTATCATGGGGCCCCCATGCACCTGGGGCCCCTGGGTAATGCCCAGGGGTGCCCATGCATTAAGACAGCCCTGCCCCCCCCATTCCTTAACACTTACCGGTATCCTTTCACCGCTCCAGCACTGTCCCAGGCAGCTGCAGCACCAATCCACTAACTTCTTGGTCTCCTGCTGTTGTCAGTCAAGCCGAAATCCCAGACAATGTTATCAGTGCTGCCCAGCTCCCCTCTGCTGGACACCTCCCTTTCTACTTATCTTCATAGCAAAAATCCGTTGTCCAGCATTAGTCATCTGGACAGATCAGACAGCGCTACTTTGGAATTTGGACAGTGCGGTACAGCAGAGGCAGCGCTGTCAGCTCATAACAAAAATAAGCTCACTGGATTTCTGGCAGGATCAATCCTTTTTTTATTACTAGCTTTTTTTTTTTTTTAAATATGGGGAAATGTGCATGTATTGCAGAGATGTAATAAAAAAAAGTTTTTTATTTTTAGTTTTTTTTTATTTTGCCCTGATATACAATTTAACAAATACACCCTTCGGTTTGATAGATGGTAAAGTGAATGTCAGGGCAATATAAAAAAAAGAAACATGCATCTTTGAAATACATGTACATTTCTCTAGGTTTTATCCTTAATTATTAAAGCGGAGGTGCAGCCAAAAAAAAAAGTCAGCAGCTACTAACAGTGTAGCTGCTGACTTTTAATAAGGACACTTACCTGTCCTACTCGCCCGCGATGTCGGTCCTGCCACGGCGATCGATCGCTGCTGGCAGCTCCCGGCTCCTCCATCCTGAGTAAGGGAAACAGCCACTCGCACGGCGCTTTGTGAATGGGCGGCTTGCCTCCTGGGATACACACAGTTCCCAGAAGGCAGCGCGCCCCATTCACAAGAAGAGGAAGCGGAAGGAGACCCACCGCGGACGAGAAGAGGCACATTAGAGGCAGATTAGGGGATTTCCGCATAGCAACAGGCATTTAGGGTGAGTATATATATATTTTTTTCTATAAATTTTTTTTATTTTTTTTTTAGGATTTTTAATGTAAACATTTTTTCAGGGTGGACCTCCGCTTTAAAGGAGCACTAAACCTTTTTTTTTTTTTGCTTAAAAATAACAAACATGTTATACTTACCTCCACTGTGCAGCTCGTTTTGCACACAGTGGCCCCGATCCTGGTCTTCTGGGGTCCCTCGGCGGCTGTCTTGGCTCCTCCCCGCAAGGACTCCACACCTTAATGCGAGTGAGCTCGCATGGTGTGGAGTGATTGCGGGCGCGCTCCCGTGATACAGCGGCGGCCATAGCCGCCGACTGTATCACTCGCCCCCGCCCCCCGGCGTGCCGCGTCATTGGATGTGATTGACAGCAGCGCCAGCCAATGGCTGCGCTGCTTTCAATCTATCCAGTGTAGCCAATCGGCGGCCAGGCAGAAAAACGAAGAGGATGACGGGGACGAGCATGGGACTTTCGAGGGGCCAGGTAAGAAAAACGGGGGCTCGGGGGGGGCGGTATTGTCGAATGTTTTTTCACCTTAATGCATAGGATGCATTAAGGTGAAAAAACATGTAACTTTACTACTCCTTTAAGGACCCTGCTAGTCCAAAAACGATACCTGCAGAGTTGCAAGATATACACTCAGCTCCTAATTTCCTTTTGTAGTCTGACATCACAGTACCTGTTTTTGGACAAAAATCACATGGAATATTCTCAAGTTGTCTCTTGGTAAACTACTGAATCCACCCCCCTCAACTCATCTCCAACATATAGAGACCAATGCTGGCCTTACACCAGTAGAATTTAATTTGAACATTTGGACAAGAAAGTAAAAAAAAAAAATCACTCGTCTGGACATTTAATGGTGCCTTCAGGGACTTACCGTATATACTCGAGTTTTTAAGCACAATTTTTTGTGCTGAAAATGCCCCCCTCGGCTTATACTCGAGTCACCTTTTTGCGCCTGATCTCCTGGAATTTGGGGAGCTGGTACCGGCCGGCCGTAGGTCCCCTGGACCCCAAACTTGGCACACATTTAGCCCCACTCTTCCTCTATAAGTGTGCAAAGTTTCTCGTCCCGGGGACCTACGGCCGGGGAGCACCGATTTTTCAAAACCGGGCACCCCTTCCATAGACTCCCATGTTAAACGGTAATTTCTCTGGTGACTTGGGGGACCCGTTACCGGTCGGTCGTAGGTCCTCTGAACCCCAAACTTGGCACACATGTAGCCCCACTCTTCCTATACCGGTTTGCAAAGTTTCTTTGCCGGGGGACCTACGGCCGGGGAGCACTGATTTTTCAAAGCCGGGCAATCCTTCTATAGACTCCCATGTTAAACGTCAGTCTAGTCATGGACACAGTGAGGCATGGACACAGTGAGGCAAAGTGAGGCACACCCTAGGCTTATACTCGAGTCAATAAGTTTTCCCAGTTTTTGTGGTAAAATTAGGTGCCTCGGCTTATATTCGGGTCGGCTTATACTCGAGTATATACGGTAATTAATTTTGACAAGTGTTTATTCACAATGGATTTAACAACAATTTTCCATCCCCGCCCTTCATTTTTTTTTACTCACTCTAGTCGAAACCCATTGTCAAATCTTTACTCTTTAACCCTTTCAGAAGAAATTCTACAGGTATAAGGCCAGCTTGACTGTACTGTAGTCCAAGATAACAACTGGCATGGCTAATTCGACAAGATCAACAAGTCATTTTGTACACTTATCAAACAGATATAACAAAATGCTTTTCAATTGTATATTTATGAGAGCAAAAAAACAACAACTATAGGCATATTCACAAGGGCAATGTAAAAAGCAGTGATGATGTACTAAGTTAATAACCAATTGCAGGCAATTATATTTCAGTTTATAGCAGTCAGTCCCATGAAACATATGGTTCTCTGCACTGCCTTTTATAAATAGGTCTCCCAATTTTATCTGCTAAGTATGTGATAAACATCAAAACTTGTTAGGAAGTCGATAAAGCAATATGCTTGGCTATAAAAAATTTGAAATGTCAAACTATTGGACTAAAGCTTTGTGCACACTGGCGTTTTTTCTAAACGCTTTTGGCCCCATGCACACGAGACGCTGTTATTTGCTGTTGAACGCGTGTTCAGAGGCAGTTGGACACTTTTTTCAACTGCCCCTGAACCCATTCAATGTTATCCTATGTGTCCATGCACACACTCTCGTTTTTTGGCGTTTACAAGCAGTTGCGTTTAACCTCGTTTTTCCAGAAGCAAAAAAATGGGTTCAGACGCAAAAGTTTTCCACGTTTCAGACGCTAAACGCCGCTAAACGCGGCTAAACGCGGGACCGGCGTATTGCCGCGTTTGCGTTTATAAGCGTTTTTAAAGGTGACCTATTTTTCAACATTAGAAATCTCAAAAATGATGGCAAATGATGAAAAACTATTAAAAAATATAAAAGAAAACTGTAATTGCTTGCATTGCATTGTGGACAATCCACAACTTGTGGCAGGTAACGTGGCAAGTGGACAATCCACAACTTGTGGCAGGTAACGTGGCAAGCGGACAATCAACAACTTGTGTCAGGTGACATGGCCAGGTGACGTGGCCAGTGGACAATCCACAACTTGTGGCAGGTGACGTGGCCAGGTAATGTGGCCAGTGGACAATCCACAACTTGTGGCAGGTGACCTGGCCAGGTGACGTGGCCAGGTGATGTGGCCAGTGGACAATCCACAACTTGTGGCAGGTGACATGGCCAGGTGACGTGGCAGGTAACGTGGCCAGGTGACGTGGCACGTGATGTGGCCAGGTGACGTGGCCAGTGGACAATCCACAACTTGTGGCAGGTGACATGGCCAGGTGACGTGGCAGGTAACGTGGCCAGGTGACGTGGCACGTGATGTGGCCAGGTGACATGGCCAGTGGACAATCCACAACTCGTGGCAAGTGACGTGGCTAGGTGACGTGGCAGGTAACGTGGCCAGGTGACGTGGCAAGTGGACAATCCACAACTTGTGGCCAGGTGACGTGGCAGGTAACGTGGCCAGGTGACGTGGCAGGTAACATGGCCAGGTGACGTGGCCAGGTGATGTGGCAAGTGGACAATCCACAACTTGTGGCAGATGACGTGGCCAGGTGACGTGGCAGGTGACGTGGCAAGTGGACAATCCACAACTTGTGGCAGGTGACGTGGCCAGGTGACGTGGCAGGTAACGTGGCCAGGTGACGTGGCAGGTAACATGGCCAGGTGACGTGGCCAGGTGACGTGGCAAGTGGACAATCCACAACTTGTGGCAGGTGACGTGGCCAGGTGAAGTGGCCAGGTGACGTGGCAGGTGGACAATCCACAACTTGTGGCAGGTGACGTGGCACGTGATGTGGCCAGGTGACGTGGCAAGTGGACAATCCACAACTTGTGGCAGGTGACGTGGCCAGGTGACGTGGCACGTGATGTGGCCAGGTGACGTGGCAAGTAGACAATCCACAACTTGTGGCAGTTGACATGGCCAGGTGACGTGGCAGGTAATGTGGCCAGGTGACGTGGCAGGTAACATGGCCAGGTGACGTGGCCAGGTGACATGGCAGGTGACGTGGCAGGTGACATGGCAAGTGGACAATCCACAACTTGTGGTAGGTGACATGGCTAGGTGACGTGGCAGGTAACGTGGCCAGGTGACGTGGCACGTGATGTGGCCAGGTGACGTGGCAAGTGGACAATCCACAACTTGTGGCAGGTGACGTGGCCAGGTGACGTGGCAGGTAATGTGGCCAGGTGACGTGGCAGGTAACATGGCCAGGTGACGTGGCCAGGTGACGTGGCAAGTGAACAATCCACAACTTGTGGCAGGTGACGTGGCCAGGTGACATGGCACGTGATGTGGCCAGGTGACGTGGCAAGTGGACAATCCACAACTTGTGGCAGGTGACGTGGCTAGGTGATGTGGCAGGTAACGTGGCCAGGTGACGTGGCAGGTGACGTGGCAAGTGGACAATCCACAACTTGTGGTAGGTGATGTGGCAAGTGATACGCTAAATACAAGTACACTGCTGCTCTCTCAGCTGCTGCTACTCACTCTGGTCTCACAAACTGGCTGAAATGGTTAAAATTTACTGTTTTTTGAGCTTAGGGAGGGTCTTATGATGAAACGCTTATAAAGGCAAACGCGGTAAAACGCCGCTAAACGCGGCTAAACGCGGCCACAAACGCGGCAAAACGCGCGTTTTTAAACGCCGGTTTCAGCGTTTAAAAACGTGTGTTCAGCAGAGTTTGCACCTGCGTCTCGTGTGCATGGGGCCTTTCTCTTAGCAGGAGAAAACCGGCTTCAAAAACGTGGCCCTAGCTGTGTTTTTGCAAACATTTAGGCCCCATGTACACGGGACGCTGCTAAACGCGTGTTCAGAGGCAGTTGGACGCTTTTTTCAACTGTCCCTGAACACATTCAATGTTATCCTATGTGACCATGTACACAGTCTCGTTTATTACCGTTTTTAGGCAGTTGCGTTTTAACAGCGTTGAAAGCAAAAAAATGGGTTCAGACACAGAAGATTTCCACGTTTCAGACGCCAAACGCGACTAAACGCAGCTAAACGCGGTAGCCCGCGTTTAGCAGCATTTCGTTTATAGGCGTTTTTCGCCATTTAAAAAAGGTGCATTTTAGCAGTTTTTTTGTGCCAAAATGCTCCTCTCTTGAATACACAAGTGTTGTGTTTTTTGGGGGGGTTTGTTTGCCTCTAAACGCCCCTACCTCTAAACTCCTGTAAACGCCTACTGTATGTCTGCATGGACAGATAGGCTAACATGGAGGGGCGTTTAGAGACAGAAGAAAAATATCAAACGCCTGTAAAAAAAAGGAGCATTTGAGCTCAAGTGTGCATGAGGCCAAATAGGTCAAATTATTATTAAAAATCTGTATTGGTATGTATCAACCTGTCCTTCTAACATAAAATATAAATAATATATACATCAACTCCTGTACATACAGTAATTGAATATACCCATATAATGTTTTACCCAATCATTCTATATATCAGATGTCTCCAAACTATGGTCAGCAGGCCACATGTGGTTTACGCTTCTGATGGGGAGCCTAAGTGGGGACTCTGTAGAGAACCCTGATGTATGGGAGCCTCTCATCTAAAAGGGGGCCTCAGGTGTACGGGGGGCTCTGATGTGCTGGGGAGGCTTCTGATGTGAAGAGGGGACTTTTGATGTGATGGGGGTGTCTGATATTAAGTTATTTCTTGGAGCGTTTTATTCATTTATTTACCTTTTATCTATTCATTTATAAAACAGATTTGTTTTTTTGTTTTTTGGCCTGCGAATATTTAAAAATTATACAATGTGTTCCTTTTACTAAAAAGTTTGCTCTCTATATATGTTTATTTGTTACTTTTTTTCAGGTTTGCGTAAACAAATATGCGCTTTCCTGTATGCATCACCTACAGTCACCTTACTTTCTCCACATCATCTGTTGTCATTGTCAGACATATTTTGTACTTTGCATTTCTCAGTCCTCTCTGAATTTTCAATAAACTGCACACAAAAATTGTACGTATACAAAAAATATGTCCCTGCCTATACATACGGGGGCAGTTCTTGACACATGATCCTCCATATTGGAATTTAGCATCAGGGCTGTGTTCCATCTGACCGGTCACTGGGTTGTAAATCAGCTGAGAACATTGGGGTACACAGGTCCCATTATCATTAAAGTTGCGACAAGACTGTAAGAAAAAAAAGGTACACGTAAGGGACATATTTGGTTGGTCTCAGGAGGCCCCGGCTGAAATTCAGTGTAAAGTACTTACAAAGCACTGAGTGTTTAAGGATCCAGTGCAGCCTCCAGCACACTCATCATGGCAGCATTCTGTGGGGGCCCGTCCATAGCAACGGCCATTGCACTGCTGTGCACAAATGTTCTTTGTCACTGCAGAAAGAGAGAATACAGTAGATTGCTTATATATAAAATAAGTTCATAATTCTGCTATAACAACAGCTGGCATAACGCTATACCTGCACAGGTAATACTGCCAGATCTAGGACTAATTTACAAATCGACCCAACTTTAATTTATCACAAAACAATTACTGGACAACCACTACATTTTACAATCAAGAGTTAAAGCCGTATTAAACACTCCCACCCCCCAAAAAAAAAACATTTTGCAGCTTACGAATCCTTAAAGTGGACATAAAGGATAATATAAGTCCGCTTAAAAATGTTACCTCCCCTTCCTCCTACCTAGACTGCATACCGCTTAGAAAAGAGAGCAGTATAAATACCTGACATGAGCCAGAATCAGCGGTTCCCCTGTGTCAGGGAGCACTGCTGCTTCTGGATCACCCAAGTTGAACAAATAAAAAAAAAGAAATTTATACTGCTCTTTTTTGTAAACGGTATGTAACGGGGAGCGACATTTTTCAGCACACCTAAATTAGCCTACGCAACTGCTTAAAAACGGCAATACTTCAACTTTAAATGTGGTGGCTGCTTTCGATTTTTTTTTTTTTTCGTCATTATTCCCTATTTCCCTAGCCAGTAACACAGGTCCTATTTTAGGGTGGTGGCTCATCTATCTATGGAGGAGCAATGGAGTTACCCTTTGACAATAAAACTGTCTGGGGGTAGTGTTAAAGACTAGCAGATTTTGGTGGACCTTATTTAAAGTGAAACTTTACCCATAACAACTTGATAAAAAAATAATGTTCTTTAGCTAGGAAAATACACTCCATAAAATTAATGCTACCAAAATTAGTGTGTGCTGTAAATTGCCTCCAGCAATGCTACTGTCACTCCTTGCTGGAGGCTGCCATTTTTCTGAAGCCCAAAGCCCCAGCAGTAAATCATGAAGCAGAACTAAACCCATCAATTTACCAGTTTAAAAAACAGTTACATTCCTGGACTGCCGGAAATGCAAACTGTCGCATTTGATTGTGTCCTCAACCAAACTGTCAAACCATTAAATGGCTGCAGTTATAACTGATCACATGTGCAGCACCATGGCAGTTGCAGTTAAAACAGAAGCAGCTTCCTTGACTGTAAATGATAGGAGGGTTTAATTCTGCTCTAAAGTGGAGTTCCAACTTCCGCTCATTTGTCTCCTCCCCCCCTCCAGTGCCACATTTGGCCCCTTTTGGGGGGGGGGGGTACCTGTATTTGACAGATACCCTTCCCCACTTCCGGGAGACCCGGGGCGCAGCTCTTTACATCAGCAGCTCGGCATGGGGTGATTAGGGGGTGCCTGGGCACATCCGGCACACCCTGTGCGCACGCCTATGGACCTATGTGAGGTTTCAATGCTATATGTGCCTTCATGTAGCCTCCCTGGACCCTCATTACACTAATCAGAAACTTCACATTTCTCAAACATGCAGCAACTTTCTTGGTTTCATAAATGCATCCGATCCTTTGAAATAACCTGCATGCCAGTATAAGAGCGCTTTATCTTTGGCTTTGGGAATTCTTCTGTAACACAAAAATATTCTACAGCAATCCTGCCCTACTAGTATAAAATGATTACTGACATTATTGGTTTCATTGTCAATAAAGTTTTGAGATGAATAGCAAGACACCGAGTACTCACATTTCTGGCAGTCTCCCTCTTCTGCACTCCAACACTTTCCATTACAGGCAGGCTGGCAAGCATTACCTGCATTAACGAAGAAAAAGAATGGTCAATGAATATTGTGAATCCTAAATGAATTTTAACGCCATACAAAGCCATCCACAACACTGCCCCCAGCTACATCATCCACCTCAGCAGACATCGCCCAAATCGCCCTCTCTGCTCCCTTGTTACCTTTCCCCATGCTCGCCTCCAGAACTTCTCCCATCCTCTGGAACTCCCTACCGCAATATGTCAGATTAGCTCCTACCCTGTCCGCCTTTAGGCAATCCTTGAAAACTCAAGGATTATTTTTTTCTTAATAAATTTTATGGCCACACTAGTAAACATGTGTCTTGAATTTTTTTTAGCAGTATTGTCCCTTGAAATCGAATGGCAGGGTATGACATCTAAAAAAGTCAGAGGTGCAACAGGAACAAACATATAGTGCAACTCTTTAAAAATTAAGTTATGTGCAAAAGATGAATCCATAAATCATATTCTTCTGTGATCAGTCATGTCACTTTCAGAGATGTGAGTAGAATCAAACTACAAAAAATTTGTGACTATACAGTAAAACACAATTTTTTTTTATTAGGAGACATATTATATAATGGACTGCAAAAATCAATTGCTTGCAGCAAAACTATGTTGTAGAAATCAGTTTTTTTCAGGTTATGGCGAGCAGGCTAATTAATTAATATTTCTGACTGGTTGCAATGAACTAATTATCAGGAAATGCCAGGACACACACCTGGACAAATTTGTTTTGTAAAATGTGTAGCGCCCTGCCCTAGAAAGGTTATATTTCGTTTTTGCCACCACTGTAGTCAGTGAAGTAGTAATTTGCTTCCTAGGTCTGTTTAGGTCTCCCTAAGCTTGGTGGTTGATTACTCATGCCTGCTTCTGGAAGATTCCAGAGAATAGGGTGGGAAGGTCAGCCACTGAAGTTATGAATATTTATTTGTTCTCAGCCAATCCTTGGGAGGGGCACCCAGAATGAGGATATGGGAAAGGATAAATGTTTAGGAGGCTTCCTCTGTGTTCTTGTCCTGGGGCTGCTGGTCTTGGGATGTAGCCTGTGTACTGGAGAGCTAATGTTAGGCCTCAGCAGGTGCTTGGCTGAGGGCCTAAAGGAATCCAAATTGAATGATACTTGCTAGAGCGTCTCACTTATGGAAACTTACCTAAATGGGGATCCTTTTGTCACAAGAGAATGTTTAATGGAAGCTGGTGGGCGACAGCTATCCTTGGACATTGTGAGTAGGACCCTTGCTTAAGACTGCAGAGGGGTGATTTACTAAAGGCAAACAGACTGTGCACTTCGCAAAGTGCAATTGCACTCTGCAAGCGCAGTTACTCCAGAGCTTATTAAATGAGCAGAAGCTCTGCTGACTTTCATCATCCAACAATGTGCAAGCAAAAATTTTTTTTTATTTTTTTTTCCTTGCACATGATTGGGTACTCTTTGCAAAGTGAAGCTTTACATTATTTACTAAGCCCTGAAACAACTGCACTTGCAGAAGGCCACTGCACTTTGAAAAGTGCACAGTCTATTTGCCTTTAGTAAATCAACCCCCAGGTGTGCATGTGCTTAGGGGCTGAATGCCAGAAGTTGCTGTATGGACTGGAGCGGCCCATAAAGAGTCCCAGATTAACAAGCTATCCATTTTACCTCCTACAAAGGCTAGAGGTTTTGTGATTTAGAGACTGTCCTCCTATATCTGTTTTGCGTTTTGGACTATCTGGTCCACTAAATTCACAAAAGACTACCCCTTGACTGAGCCTGTGTGTGTGTGTTGGTGTGCTTGGAACCAATGTTGGGCCTTGCAGATACTGAACTGGTAAGGGAGACCTGGGTTATGTTCAGCGGGGCGAGCACTACAAATGTATTTGCCATGTTAATTCTTTATCTTCTACTGAATTTTCAGCTTTCAGCGCTGTCGCACTTTGAATGACAATTGCACGGTCATGCTACACTGTACCCAAACAAAATTTTTATAATTTTTTCCCCACAAATAGAGCTTTCTTTTGGTGGTATTTGATCACCTCTGCGATTTTCATTTTCTGCTAAACAAATAAAAAAAAGACCAAAAATTTGGAAAACAAAATGTTTTTTTTTGTTTCATTTACAAAACTTTGTAAATAAGTAAGTTTTCTCCTTCACTGATGGGCACTGATGGGGCTGCACTGACGGGCACTGATAAGGTGGCACTGATGGGCACTAATATGTGACACTGATAGGTGGCACTAATATGTGGCACTAATATGTGGCACGGATGGGCACTGATAGGTGGCACGGATGGGCACTGATCGGCGGCACGGATGGGCACTGATAGGGGGCATGGATGGGCACTGATAGGGGGCATGGATGGGCACTGATAGGCACTGATGTACTGTAATGTATTGTACTGATGGATGCCAATCAGTGCCAAACAATAATGCCTGCCAATCAGTGATGCCCATTGGGGGCACTGATTGGCATCCATTGTGGGCACTGATTGGCATCCCTGGTGGTCTAGAGTGGCATACCTGGTGGTGACATCCCTGGTGGTCCTAGTGGAGTCTCTGCTGGTCCAGTGTGGGCATCCTCGGGGGTGCTGCGCTGATAATCAGCCGATCGGCTCTCCTCTACTCGCATCTGACAGATGTGAGTGAGGAAAAGCCGATCACCAGCTCTTCATGTTTACATTGTGATCAGCTGATGATCATGATTGGACACGGCTGATCACGTGGTAAAGAGTCTTCGTCCCCCAAAAAAATCAAAATTAATCAAATAATTTTAGCACCAGAACTGGTCCAGGTGGACAGGAGAGGGGGTGCAGCCAGGTGGGGGAAGGATGGAGCCAGGTGGACAGGAGATAGGGGTGCAGCCAGGTGGACAGAAGATGGAGGTTCAGCCAGGTGGAAGGAGGATATAGCCAGGTGGACAGGAGAGGGGTGCAGCCAGGTGGAGGGATGATATAGCCAGGTGGACAGGAGAGAGAATGCAGCCAGGTGGAGGGATCATATAGCCAGGTGGACAGGAGGGTGCAGCCAGATGGGAGGGGGGTTCCGCCAGGTGGACAAGAGAGGGGAGGTGCAGCCAGGTGGACAGGAGAGGGGAGGTGCAGCCAGGTGGACAGGAGAGGGGAGGTGCAGCCAGGTGGACAGGAGAGGGGAGGTACAGCCAGGTGGACAGGAGAGCGGACGTACAGCCAGGTGGAGGGATGGAGCCAGGTGGACAGGAGGGGGGGTGCAGCCAGGTGGAGGGATGGAGCCAGGTGGACAGGAGGAGGGGGTGCAACCAGGTGAAAGGAGGATATAGCCAGGTGAACAGGAGAGAGGGTGTAGCTAGGTGGAGGGAGGATATAGCCATGTGGACAGGAGAGGGGGTGCAGCCAGTTGGAGAGATTGAGCCAGGTGGACATGAGGGGGGGGGGTGCAGCCAGGTGGAGGGAGGATATAGCCAGGTGGACAGGAGGGGGAATGCAGCCAGGTGGAGGGATGATATAGCCAGGTGGACAGGGGGGTGCAGCCAGGTGAAGGGATGGAGTCAGGTGGACAGGAGAGGGGGGTGCAGCTAGGTGGAGGGATGGAGCCAGGTGGAAAGGGGGGGGGTGCAGCCAAGTGGAGGGGATCACACACCGGCGCTTCCCCCCACCACCTGACAAGTTCTTACCTTCGGGGCACGGGAGAGCTCCTCCAGCTCCTCCCCCCTTCAGCTGATCATTCGGTTCCACCCCGGGCTCCGGCGGCCGGCCGCGGAAAGGCTGGGTAAGCTGCAGGAGCAGCTTTGCTTTGGGCTCCTCGCTCCTGCAGGACAAGTGGCCCGGCGGCCTCGGTCCAGCGTGTGTCCTATGGCCAGTCCGGACCTGGGTGGATCCTTTCTGGCTGTCTCTATGCACAATCCTGCCCGCCCTGCTCCTCCAATGGCTGCACATCATCCAGGGAGGGAGGCGGGGCGGGTTGAGAGCTGACACCCACGGCTGCTGCTGGACATCAGCATTGTCACCCCTGGCTTAGTCCGGGAAAGATCTGCCTGCTCCTTCTCCCCGCCCAGCCACTCTGCAGCCAGCCATATGGAGCCGCCTCTCAATACACTCTGCATTAGCCACCACCCGTTAGGGGGGAACCGATCCTCTGGAGGGGACCCAGCAGGCCGTGGCTGCGCCCCTAGGCGGCAGTGCGCCCTAGGCGGCTGCCTAGTTCGCCTAGTGGGAGCGCTGGCCCTGTTTGTACATTGAAATCATATACCCTCTCAAGCAACTCCTCTCAAGAGAGAATAAGTTCAGTGCTCGTAACCTTTCCTCATAACTAATATCCTCCAGACCCTTTATTAGTTTGGTTGCCCTTCTCTGGACTTTCTCCAGTTCCAGCACATCCTTCCTGAGGACTGGAGCCCAGAACTGAACAGCATACTTCAGGCGCGGCCGGACCAGAGTCTTGTAGTTCATCGATGACATATTCTATAAATGTAATGTTGCTGTGGAACAATTTAAGATGGAGGTGTGCTGGTGATTTCTCTCAACAAACTCATTAGGGCTTCTGCACACAATAGTCAAAGACAGTCCCCTGCTGCCCTGAATTTGCTGTCACTTAGGGAAACTGCCAGTGATTTTTAATACATACCCTAGAAATTAATAAATAACAAAAATATTTTACTAAATAAAATAATAAAATATATAACTTCATTTTCTTTTGGCTGCAGATCAGCTTTAAGAGAGCTGGTTCCAGCGACATTTCACTACTGTGATAACATTTATGAATGCTAAAATAATAGCTTCATCTTATAAAGTGTTTACTTTAATGCAGAGGTATGGTTCTTGTCTTGAAATAGGATAAGAGATGGCAGAAGTTGTGCAAAGGCAAGGTTTACTTTGGCTCTCTGGTGGCATGAGCTAATATTTGCTAAAAGGGCTTGTGGAGCTGAACTGTACGGCACCTGAAATTAATTTGTGACCGTCACCACACATATATACGGAGTTACAGATAAACATAAATTAACAAAGTGACACCAGTGTCAGAACCACTAATAACTGTTGTCTGCATCAAGAATCCTGAGTAAGACAAGCAGGTGTATTCAGTAAGTTAAACAAGCCCAAGAACTGTATAATGAAAATCACATGTAGCACCCAATTGGATTGGAATGTCTTTCAATTCAAACCCAAATAAAGTTGGTCATTTAAGAATATAGTGCACTTACTAATTCATAAGCAAAGGACAAATTGCAAAGTACAGAATTCAACGGTATCTAATCAGAATTTAAAGCGGTTGTATACCCTCATAGCATACTTGCACTTACAGGTAAGCCTACATTAAGGCTTACCTGTAGGTGCTTGCAATATCTCCTTAACCCACATGGTTAAGGAGATATTTGCAGAAAAGCGGGCAACGATGTCTACGGCGCATGTGCGCTGTAGACAACGGCGCAGGCGCACTGAGCGCGTCGACTCTTGAATAGGAGCCTGCCGGAAAGTGCCGGAAATGTGCGCATTCGCGGGGATCGTGCCGTTCCGCGAGCATGCGCGGGAGTGACGTCATCGCCGCTCCGGCCAGTCACAGCGCCGGAGCAGCGATACCCGCAAATCACTTCAGGTATCATGGCGGCGGCGGAGGGGAGGAACGAGGGTCGGTGCGGGTTCTCCGATCTAAGGTAAGTAATTGATAATGAGCTAGTATGCTAGTCATACTAGCTCATTATGCCTTTGCCTTGCAGTTTTAAAAAAAAATAAAAAAAAATTAGGGGTATACAACCGCTTTAATGTTTAATGATCTGACTACATTAAAGTGATGAAAATCTATTTTCTATATCTGAGTGCATATCGTTGCTATTTCCAGGCACATATTAAATAAATGGATTTTTCAGTTCAGTTATTCTAGTTAAATCAACTATCTTTTTATACTTGGGCTGACATACACCATCTAACAGTTAAAATTAAGTTTGAGTGGATGATGAGAGTATATTTACTCTTTTCACAAATCCTTTGGCAAGCTCCTATATGTTGTTTCCATTGTTTTCAGGTGTAGATTTGGCTTCATGGCTGAAGTTACCCTTTAAATAAAGCCATTTACGTTATGCAATACTGCAGTGTCTAATATTATTTTGTAGATTGATTTGGATTCATTAGGGTTTAGAGAGAATCCATAGAAGACCTCCCTGTGATATAGGAGGCACGCCATATCACTATCCTCTATAAAATGTTATGCATGATCAGAGCTGAATTATTTATAAGTAAGGATGAGCTCTGGCATGTTCGCAAAGTCCACGTGCAGAGCCAGCCAAGAAGTCGGCACTGCACTGCGCTAACCACAGGCAGTGAGACATTGTCCCGATGTGCGGCTGCAGAGATCGGGAAATGTCTCACTGCCTGGCGGGCTCTGCCCGTGAACTTTGCGAACACGCCGGAGCTCATCCTTATTTATAAGGTACTAAAATGGGAAAAAAAGTTGCGCTACCTAGTGAATTAACAAAGCTGCCAGCATTAACAATAAGATAATATTGCACAAAAATGGAAAAACGAAAAAATGCAGCGCTAGTGACAATGCAAACAGTCCTTGGTTATCCAAGAATAGTGTGTGTGTAGCAACTGTGGAAGACACAGTAAAGCCTTGTACACACGATCGGATATCCTAAGGATTCTAATCCAATGGTTTTGTCCATCGGAAATCCGATGAAGCTGACTTCCATCAGTCTTGCCTACACACCATCAGTCAAAAAACCGACCGTTCCAAACGCGGTGACGTAAAACACTCTGATGAGCCGAGAAAAATGAAGTTCAATGCTTCTGAGCATGCGTCGACTTGATTCTGAGCATGCGTGGGTTTTTTATCTTATTTAAAACATGTTCTATTTTTTAAAACCGATGGAAAAAAGACCGATGGGTCCCATACACGATCGGTTTGTCCGATGAAAAAAGTCCATCGGACTGTTTTCATCTGTAAAACCGATCGTGTGTACAGGGCTTATGAGACACCACTGACTGATAGACATGGGAGCCGTCAAAAAATTTGTTTAGTTTCGTTCCGTTTCGTATTAAAAAAAAATCTCAATTTGTGTACGGAATTTAATTCGGATTCGTACGAAATACGAATTTCGTACGAATCGTTAATATTGAACTCTACGGACTCATGCCGCGTACAGATGATCGGAAATTCCGACAACAAAACCGTGTATTTTTTTTCCGAAGGATGTCGGCTCAAACTTGTCTTGCATACACACGGTCGCACAAATGTTGTCGGAAATTCCGAACGCCAAGAACACGGTGACGTATAAGACGTACAACGGCACTATTAAAGGGAAGCTCAATACCATAATTCGTACTTTCGGACGGGGTAGAGTACATTGTTTTCGTTGATTCTGGACACAACTCCTACTTTCATAACTTTTTTTTTTGTTTGTTTCTTTCGTATTAGTTGAAAATCGTTATTTGGTAGTTTGGATTCGGATAATTTGGATCTGAAATTCGTAAACGAAATTTCGTATTTCGTACATAATCCGTATTCATAAAAATTCGTAATTTGGATTCGTACAAATGTACGAATTTCGAAAAATTCGTACGAATTTCCGATTCGTACGAAACTAATCGCACATGTCTACTGACTGATGAGTGGTGTCACAAGGTGAAAGTCTCTGTGTCATAAGGTGTGATCCAAGTGAACCAGTAAACACAACATAGGTGATCTCAATGATGGTGGTATCTGTGTCTAGAAATACAATTATACATCAAGTCCTCAATGTGATCAAAAAAAAAAAAAAAAAGAGAATCCTTCTGAGAAAACAATAAAAGATGAAAGTCTCTGTTGTATGACTGATAGGCTTACTGGGTATGTGCTGAGTGAACCGCATCAACCATGTTGATGCGGTTCACTCAGCACATACCCAGTATGCCTATCATACCTATCCATACCAATACAAAGGGACAGCGGTTAAAGGATAAGTTCACCTTTGGGAACATGCTACATGTTCTACCCGTTTTTAGGATGGAGCATGTAACAGGTTCCCACTCCTGCAGCGTCTCACCGATCCGCTGCATCTAGTGGAAGCAAGTGAGAGATCTTCTCCCCCCGCTAGCTGTCATTATTTTTTTTAAATGCAGCCATGTGGGGCTGTCGGCTTGTAGTTTTTTATTTTATTTACTTTATGGTTGAACTAGATGGACTTGTGTCTATTTTCAACCTGACTAACTATGTAACTATGTAAGTTCTCAATAAACTACCATGGCGCTGTTGAGTGCTCTGGTAGTTCATTGTCTCCTCCTGCCAGTGTGTATCTGTCTGCCCACAGGAGATACGAGCAGACAGATACACTAAAAAAGTCTGCAGGAGCCCTGCATGGAAACGCTTTCCAGGCTCCTAGTGAAAAAAACAATAAATGCAAATTTTTTTACCTGCAAAAAGATGTGCGTTTATTTTTTGTTTTTAAAAGGTGAACTTATCCTTTAGCCTGGGTTCACACTCATGCGAATTTACAGCGGGTTTGATGTGTTTAGGAACACATAGATTGGCAGGTCATGTAAAAAGCATAGTATTCCATGGCTTTGGTACACATCTATGCGTTTCGAATTTGGTGCGAGAAAAAAAAAAGGGTCCAGTGCGTGTTGACTGCGGGTGCGATGCGAATTCCTATGGTGCAGTACAAATTTTACCTTCATAGGCTTCAATTGAACTTGCAGTAAACTTGCAGCACACAGTTCACATCTCTGCGAATTGTTCACTGTCTACCTCCTGAAATTCGCTGTAAATTCGCACCTGTCTACCTCAAAACGCAAATCAAATTTGCACCTCACACAGGACAAAAAAAATGATCAAATTTGCAGTACATCGCATCGCAGTAGTGTGAACCTAGGCTTAAAGTGGTCAGTGCTCCTACCATGAATAGGCCCCCATTCTGCCCTAATTCATTTCGGCATAAAAATGACCTCCAGAAAGGCCTTTTCTGCTATCCTTTTGCACTTTTTAACATTGGACATACTTTAACATAAGTAAAACTTGAATTTGTCAACAGATGTCACCGACTGTAAAAATGTCATCGCTCTTTTGCAACACAATGAACAACTATGAGGAGTGGTACAAAAATATGTGCAGTTTGAGAATTTCTTTATTTGACTGACATTCTTTGCAGTACTTCATACAAAACAAATCGGTCTCTACCTCTGAAGGACCTTATAGTGTAACGTCTCTAACACAGTCATATAGACAGTATGGTCATTGAGAATGGAAGCCAATTGACCGATCAGTATGTCTGACTGTCAGAGGAAAAATATTTAAAGTGGATGTAAACCCAATTCATGAAATTTGAGCTGGGCACATATATCTGCAGTGTTTTCTTATCTCTCTTCAAAGAGATAATTCCGTAGCTCTCTTCTGACCACTTCCTCTGTTATCAGCCTGATAACTCCTGACAAATTCTCGGACACATCAGATAAAAGCAGCCTGAAATTTCTGTCAGGGGAAGTTGCTATAAATAGATTAGCAGGGAGCAGGCCCTATTACAAAACACCTCTGAGAGTCTCTGCCTATGATGAGAGGGGGTGTGTGCCTTTCCTCCAATTAGCAATTTTAGCTATCTTGGCTGTATGGCCAGACATCACACTCTGTGTTAAACAAGAAGAGAAAATTTCCTAACACAATCTGAACATTCTAAACAGCATATAAGTGTGAAAACAGCAGATATGGATGTAAAACTTATGTAGGGAGATTTGTTTCATCTCTGTGTATCATCTGAGGCTGTTCACTTCACTGGGTATATGTGAGGGTTTACATCCAATTTAATGGAAATGTCAGTGACTATAAATATATAATAAATGTGTAATATGTATTAAAACATAATACAAAAGTGAAAAATGTGATAATAAGTGAACAGGTAAAATTAGATAGATATAATAACTTTTTTTTTTACAAATTATAGGTATTTTGTTATATAATATTCAGGATGTATGAACAGGTATATAAACAGATGGAGCAGAGAATAGATGTATATTATATAAAGGTATGTTTACTGGTTAGACCAGAGCAAAGGTTGGAAATGAGTACATTAGCACTCTACATGAGGTTTAAGCTCTAATTCTGAAGAGAACTCACATCAGGAATGGCTGGGTTGCCATTTGGTAGTTAAAGTAGAGTAGTACCCTGATGCAGAATGATGACATAATAATAGCATACTGACACTCAAAGTGGCAGAAAAGAAAGGCATTAATAACCAGAACCTGGAAAAGGAAACAATCTTTGTTTTGGCTGATACAGTAACAGAGCTTTAGGAACTAGAAAATGACAGTGTAACAATAATAGCAATTCATTGTATATAAACCTTTCGTGTCACTTCAGGATAGCTTCCTCTTGTACTCTGTAATTACTATTTTTCTGTTGCCTTAAAATGAAGCTATGGGTAACTTAAACCTATACTCAAAGAGCTGTAGCATGCCTAAACCGTATAAAATGTCAGCTCATACAATTTTTGCAGTATTGTCCAATGATTGGCCCTTCTGAGGCACCAAAGTCATAATTTGCATAAATGCAATTTTTTTTTCTTAAAAATAATAATAAAATAGTGAGTATTCTGTGAAGCTGACTTGTAAAACCTTCACAACATCTCATGCTGCAGGAATAAATAAGGTCATGAGGTGATGTGAGGAACAACTGATCAGGTAGGTCGCCAAGGCTGCAAATAACAAATTATGGGTCCCTGTTACATGGTAATCTTCTATCCCTCACAAAGATTCACTTACCGTATATACTCGAGTATAAGCCGACCCGAATATAAGCCGAGGCACCTAATTTTACCACAAAAAACTGGGAAAACTTATTGACTCGAGTATAAGCCTAGGGTGTCCATCTGCATGTTTCACTGTGCCTCACTGTGCCCATGACTAGACTGACGTTTAACATGGGAGTCTATGGAAGGGGTGCCCGGCTTTGAAAAATCAGTGCTCACCGGCCGTAGGTCCTCCAGACAACAAACTTTGCACACTTGTAGAGGAAAAGTGGGGCTATATGTGTGTCAGGTTTGGGGTCCAGGGGACCTACAGCCGGACAGAACCGGGTCCCCAAATTCTGGGAGATCAGACGCAAAAAGGTGACTCGAATATAAGCCGAGGGGGGCATTTTCAGCACAAAAAAATGTGCTGAAAAACTCGGCTTATACTCAAGTATATATGGTAGGTAATAACATGCATATTATAATGTCCTGATGCTGGCACTTTTGTACTGTTTAAAATCTGGGTTAGAGTGCAGTGTAAACGTATAATAGAAATGTTCTCTCTGTTTATGACCCTGTTTTGTTTGCCCCACTTTACCAGAAGTAATTTCACATTGCCCACACCCAGTGCCAGGTAGAGGCAAACAAAAAAAAACACCTACCTGGGGAGTGGCACTTAATTATAAACCTTGGGTAGGAAGGTGTTGCACTTTGGCATAGCTGTCTTGAGTGCCAGAAGACCTCATTCCAGTTCTGCCCACACTCCCTTGCAGTTGAAGGTGGGTATAGCAGACTGACTATTCACAAATTATGGCATTTTACATGCAGCATTTTATTACGGTCAGACTTCTAGTAGACCTGTACTAAAAAATACGGGGGTTGTCATCGCAGACATTTCCTTCTGAAAATGCTAGTAGCCTAGCTGTCATGGTGATCCAGCGGCTTCAGTTCTTTCTGATGCGTGGACCTTGAACAGATACAGTATACAGACCATGCCATGGTCTGCAAAAGCCTTTATGATAAAAAAGTTCTGGGGCTAAGGGTAAAAATAATAAATGATTGTACAAATCTGATTTCTTTTCATGAAGAGGTAAGTAAAACCTTGGATAGACGGGTGGCGGTGGACGTGGTATGCTTGCATTTTGCAAAAGCGTTCGATACAGTTCCCCACAAACGGCTCATGTGCAAGGTAAAGTCTACAGGCTTGGAAATATCAGTTTGTAAATGGATAGAAAACTGGCTAAAAGACAGAATTCAGAGAGTAGTGGTTAATGATTCTTACTCTGAATGGTCTAAGGTTATCAGTGGTGTACCCCAAGGTGTACCCTAAGGTTCAGTGCTGGGACCCTTACTTTTTAATATCTTTATAAATGATATTGGGTCTAAGATTAAAAGTAACATTTCTGTCTTTGCAGATGACACCAAGCTATGCAGTGGAATAACGTCCTTACAGGATGTCGCCAATTTACAAGCCGACCTCAATGCTCTGTCTAATTGGGTGACTATGTGGCAGATGAGGTTTAATGTTGATAAATGTAAAGTTATGCACTTGGGGGCTAAGAATATTAATGCATCATACATACTAGGGGGAGTACAACTGGGGCGATCCGTAGTGGAGAAGGATCTGGGGGTTTTGGTAGATCATAAGCTCAATAATAATATGCAATGCCAAGCTGCGGTTTCCAAAGCGAGCAAAGTCCTTTCTTGTATTAAGAGAGGTATGGACTCCAGAGAGAGAGAGAGATATCATTTTGCCCCTCTACAAATCATTAGTAAGACCTCATCTGGAATATGCAGTTCAGTTTTGGGCCCCAGTTCTCAAAAAGGATATCGGGGAACTGGAGAAAGTGCAGAGAAGGGCAACCAAACTGATAAGAGGAATGGAGGAGCTCAGCTATGAGGAAAGATTAGAGGAACTGAATTTATTCACTCTTGAGAAGAGGAGATTAAGGGGGATATGATCAACATGTACAAATATATAAGGGGTCCATATAGTGAACTTGGTGTTGAGTTATTCACTTTAAGGTCATTACAGAGGATAAGGGGGCACTCTTTACGTCTAGAGGAAAAGAGATTTCACCTCCAAACACGGAAAGGTTTCTTCACAGTAAGAGCTGTGACAATGTGGAACAGACTCCCTCCAGAGGTGGTTCTGGCCAGCTCAGTAGATTGCTTTAAGAAAGGCCTGGATACTTTCCTAAATGTACATAATATAACTGGGTACTGACATTTATAGGTAAAGTTGATCCGGGGAATATCCGATTGCCTCTCGGGGGATCAGGAAGGAATTTTTTGACCCTGCTGTGGCAAATTGGATCATGCTCTGCTGGGGGTTTTCACCTTCCAACTGTGGGTATAGAATTAGGTATATATGGGATTGTACGATATTTATTTTTTATTTTTTTATGGTTGAACTGGATGGACTTGTGTCTTTTTTCAACCTGACTAACTATGTAACTATGTAACTTAAAAACTGCAGGCCCTGTAGGTGGGGCCCTCTGCAATCTTGGGCTGCCACTATGCTTAAACAGAGTCATGTATATATGGAAGCACATAGCCTTACACTGATTTTTATATACATTTATAATTTCTCTGACACGGAAATCAAATCCATTTTGGTATCAATCAGGGACAAGGGGTGGAGGTTGTTTCTCTTGACACCTAACACATCGCATGAGGGTTCACACTTCTCACTGTGGAGAACTTTGCCATCCAGTTTTAATCTTATTGATAAGACATCTGGCCAAGTCTCAAGTGAGGCTGCCAAGTTATTTAGCGTGGTGGATGCAGACACTCCAGGGAGACATAGCAACAGAGCTGGTGTTGTGTTGTAACTAACCTTCTGCTCCACTCCGGTTGCTATTTATATTTAAAGTAGTGAAACTGTGGTCAGTAACAAACCCATTTACAATTACATGATTTTTTTTAATGCTCAACTGAACTTTCCGTTGAAATCAGTTGCATACATTCCAGGAATATGAAAACAAAAGGTGTAACAGGCCTTACAGTTCATTTCTGTAGAAATAAGCCACAGCCTGAGTAGAAAGGCTGGTAACTGCCAGCACAATGGAGAGAAGGACCTTCGCTCTATGTGTGAAAGCAGTGGTGTCTCCAAACAGCATGGAGCATGACCTTTGCTGCTTAGAGAGCTTAAAGCGGAGCTCCGCGGCAAAAAAAATATTAAAAGCCAGCAGCTACAGCTACAGCAGCTGCTGACTTTTAATATTAGGACACTTACCTGTCCTGGAGTCCAGCGACGTCCGCAGCAGAGGACGAGAGATCGCTCGTCACTCTGCTGCCCCCACCGCCATCCTCGGTGAGGGAACCAGGAAGTGAAGCCTTGCGGCTTCACTGCTCGGTTCCCTACGGCGCATGCGCGGGTCGCGCTGCGCTGTTCTGACTGGTCCCCGTGTGTTCTGGGAGCCGAGTGTCTCCCAGAACACAACGGGTAGTACATCACTTCCCGCAGATTTCCCGCAGAGAGGACTCCCGGAAGTGGGTACCAATACCTATCTTAGACAGGTATCTGCACCCCCCCTCCCCCCTGAAAGGTGTCAATTGTGACACCGGAGGGGGGGAGGGTTCCGATGAGCAGAAGTTCCACTTTAGGGTGGAGCTCCGCTTTAAGGTCAGACTCAGCAGATCTGTGCAGAAAGACCACTGCTTTCCTGCGGTGAGAAAGGGTCTGGTTTTGAAGCTTGCTGGCAGGGGACAGTCATTTTACTCAGGCTGTGGCTGCTTTCTAAAGAAAACAAAAGGTAATACTTTGCATACATTTTATTTTGATGCACCTGGAGCGTATTAAGCTGATTTAAACTGAAAGTTCATTTGGGGTTTAACATCTTTGCTTCGCCACAAGATATTCTGTGCTGTATCCATGCTAGAAAGGTTAGGTACTGAGTATGAAATGCCAAGACATGACTCATGAAGCTATATGTTACCATTTAAAGCTTTCTTGGAGTATGGATAGCTATACAGATGTCTCCCTAAGAACAAGTGTTGGGGAGACAACTGCCCATTGCCTTTAGCACCAAGATAGAGTACATAGCTTCAGGGTGAACACAGGTTTACTTTAAAGCAGATGTTTTTTTGTCAGTTTATAGAACTCATTTATGGGTTTTTATACTCATGAATGTGTTTGTACCATATTTTACATCTGTGTATGCATGCATGGTTTGGACATTATATCAACCGGATAAAAATAAATACATTTCTGTTTGCCCATGCCAAGACTTACAGTTTATAGCATTATTCTTAATTTCAACCTGCGCCTTTGGATCCCGGATGATATCTTTCCAGTCAATGGTATCAGTGTAGCACAGCTGTTCATTATTGATTATATGGATGCCTCCAGCCAGGATTTCTGGGACAAATATCAAAAGAAAAGGCAAATTAGCAGACAATGTCTGATGATGAAAGTAGATGTTTCTTGTAGTTTTGTTACTGGTTCCTGCTAAGTGATGTGCTAATACAGCAACATATACTCACCGGCCACTTTATTAGATACACCTGTTCAATTGCTTAAAGTGGAAGTAAACCCATCTATAAAACAGTTTCATTTATGGCAGGTGCCAAAAAATGTAACACTCCCATTGGTTGTGCTCTCAACCAAACTGTCAAACCATCCAATGGCTGGTGTCATAACTGATCACATGTGCAGCATCATGGCAGTTGTAGATTAAACAGAGGCAAAGATGGCAGCTTCCTTGGCTGAAAACATTAGGGGGGTTTACTTACACTTTAAGTGAATTTGAACGTGGCATGGTTGGTTGTTGGTGCCAGATGGGCTGGTCTGAATATTTCAAAAACTGCTGATCTACTGGGATTTTCACACACAACCATCTCTAGGATTTACAGAGAATGGTCCAAAAAGAGAAAATATCCAGTGAGCGGAAGTTGTGTGGACAAAAATGCCTTGTTGATGTCAGAATGGGCAGAGTTGATAAAAAGGCAACAGTAACTCAAATAACCACTTGTTACAATCAAGGTGTGCAGAATACCATCTCTAAATGCACAACACATCAAACCTTGGAGCAGATGGGCTACAGCAGCAGAAGACCGCACCGGGTGCCGCTCCTGTCAGCTAAAAACAGGAAACTAATGCCGCGTACACACAATCGGAAATTCCGACAAGAAAAGTCCGAATGTGAGCTTTTGGTCGGAATTTCGGGCAAGAAAAATTTGAGAGCTGGTTCTCAAATTTTCCGACAAGAAAAGTTCTTGGAGGTAAATTCTGATCGTCTGTATGCAATTCCGACGCACAAAAAAAACACGCATGCTCGGAATCAAGTCGACGCATGTTCGGAAGCATTGAACTTCATTTTTCTCGGCTTGTCGTAGTGTTGTACGTCACCGCGTTCTTGACGGTCGGAATTTGGTGTGACCGTGTGTATGCAAGACAAGTCTGAGCCAAGATACCGTCGGAAAAAAATCCACGGTTTTCTTGTCGGATTTTCCGATCGTGTGTACGCGACATGAGGCTACAATTTGCACAAGCTCACCAAAATTGGACAATAGAAGATTGGAAAAACGTTGCCTGGTTTTATGAGTCTTGACTGCGGCATTCAGATGGTAGGGTCAGAATTTGGCATAAACAACACGAAAGCATGGATCCATCCTGCCTTGTATCACCGGTTCAGGCTGGTGGTGGTGTAATGGTCTGGGGGATATTTTCTTGGCACACTTTGGGCTCTTTAGTACCAATTGAGTATCGTTTAAACGCCACGGCCTACCTGCTTATACTCTGCGTTCTGTTTTTGTGCGTGCACACAACAAAGTCACCATCTAAGTTGGCGAAGAGAGTGGCAGTGGCTTTAGGTGTTTAGAAATAATAAAGTGTTTTATAACTGTAGAAGAGTTCAGCCATATTTATTGCCTCCCCTGTAACCTAGCTATAAGTCAGAGTGATCTACAAAGGGTGATCAGGATCCTTTACAGAGATTTGATTAAGACCTGGGAAAGTGTAAGTTCTATTGTGATTGTGTTGTGTTTGCTAAACTCTGAAACCTGTATAACCAGTGCACCTATCCAGATAGACCCAGGTTCATGTTTTATCTGCTTGTCTGGTAATGTGAAAAACAATACAATAGTATTGGCATGCCGCCACTAGTAGTAAAGCAATAAAGGCCAAAACACTGGCCAAAGTCCACCAGGGTGTTCCTGCATAAACATAATGCGAGGATTGCTGCTACGAAGGAGTACTGAGGTCACTGTGTGCTGGTCAGTGACAATTAAAGGCGGTTTCAGAATGCGACTCCCACATACAGAGGTTTTGTAGGATTTTGAACTCATTAGACATGTCAGTTTGTCATCTCAACGACCCTCACTGTTCGGGGAATGTATTTAGAAGCGTTTTTGAAGCTTCGGTTTCTAGGAGCAGAAAAAAAAACATATTTTTTTGCATTTTTGGGAGCAATTTGCTAGCAGAAAAAACAAACAAACGCTGAACGCTCCTAACTGCTGCTAAAAGCTTGCACAAAAATGCTATTATTTCTTTAGCTTATAGTGTGCATGGAGCCTTATGCCGCGTACACACGACCGTTATTCATGTCACGGAAAAAAACGAAGTTTTTCTCCACGTGATTTTTCGTGTTTCCTCTCAAGCCAGCCTTGCCTACACACGTTTGTGAAAAAAAATGCTCGAGCAAAGCGCGGTGACGTACAACAC
The DNA here is from genome assembly GCA_029206835.1 of Rana muscosa. Classification (NCBI taxonomy): domain Eukaryota; kingdom Metazoa; phylum Chordata; class Amphibia; order Anura; family Ranidae; genus Rana; species Rana muscosa. Next base: position 855,925,011 of record CM055117.1, read on the forward strand.
GTACGACGGCACTATAAAGGGGAAGTTCCATTCGAATGGCGCCAACCTTTTGGGACGCTTTTGCTGATCCTCGTGTTAATAAAGTTTGGTGAGAGACGATTCGTGCTTTTCAGACCGTTACAGCGTGACGAATGTGCTATCGCCATTATGAACGCTAGTTTTAACAGGACGAGCGCTCCCGTCTCATACTTGATTCTGAGCATGCGCATTTTTTTCCCCTCGTAAAAGCCTACACATGACCGTTTTTCACGACGTTAAAAAGAACGACGTGAAAAACGACGATAAAAAATAGAGCATGTTCTAATTTTTTTTTGCCCATTTTTCTCGTCAAGAAAAATGCTCTGGAGCATACACACCACCGTTTTTTACGACCATTTTTAAAAATTGCATTTTTCTCGTCATGAAAAACGGTCGTGTGTACGCGGCATTAAACTTGAAAAAAATGTTAGTGGTTAAATTAGTTTCTTTAAAACTGACTAATTCTAATAGGCAGGCCAAGCACCAAATGAATGCAACTGTCTGATACTGAAACATCAAACAGTACTTTAAAGCAGCCTTTTTCAACCACAGAGTCCAGGCACCGTGGGGTGCCTTCGGTTTTTTTCCAGGGGTGCCTTAGCAAAATGCCTAAAAATTGCTCATGGTTTTATACAAGCCAGTGGGTGTATCAAGCCTGCCTTTTAGTTACACAAAGCCACAGTTTTTTTTATTGTGCACCATTACAACCTCCCAACCGCCGGCCTCCTAACAACCAATGACATCATCGGTTGATAAGGAGCATGTCGGGCGCCTGCACAACATCCTTGTTTGCCCCTCCCCTGCCCATATCCAAGAACACTTAGGGGCAGATTAGCTGAGTGAGGGAGAGAAACATTGGAATACTAATCAGGAACGGTACGCAAAGCAGTATTTGCTTTATAACAATAAATGACCTCTAAAATGAGGGGTCCTATGCGTGTTGATATTGCTTGGGAACATTTAGGTGTAAAAAAGCATTTTTTCTGCCAGGAAAATGCTGCCAAAAATGCTACAAAAACATTTTTTTAATAATTATGCTACCAAAATTAGTGTGTGCTGTAAAGTGTCTCCAGCATTGCTCCTGTTTCTTCTTGCTGGAGGCTGCCATTTTGCTGAAGCCCAGAGCCTCTGAACAGCAGTAAATCATAAAGCAGAACTAAACCCAATCGATTTAATGCTTTCAAAAAAGTTACATTCCTGGATTGCTAACTGTCCCATTTGCTTATGTCCTCAACCAAACTGTCAAACCATTAAATGGCTGGTGTCATAACTAATCACATGTGCAGCACCATGACAGTTGCAGATCAAACAGAAGCAGCTTTCTTGGCTGTAAAGAATAGGAGGGTTTAATTCAAATTTTGGGCCTCTTTTACACGATCGGCCAGCAAAGATTTGCCTGTCCATTTTTCAGGCGGATCTGAGCGGGGCACCCATTGACTTCTTTGGGCAGGCAGATATCAGCAGAGATGTGTCCACTGACACCTGCCTGCCATCCGATCTGACAAGATCCGCTCAAAACAGACGGATTACATAGCTATACCTGCAAAAGGGGCAGCCTAAAGTGATCTAGCAGGACTTAATTTTCTGACTAAAGTTCCACTTTAAGTTTTGGACAGAGTGGGGAGTTGTAGAGTGTTGGGTTTCTACTGCTATACAGTGCATAATAACAAGATTTTCTTTTACTAAGACCCCTTTCACACTGGGGCGGTTTGCAGGCGCTATAGCGTTAAAAACTGCTCCATTGTCTCCGCCCTTAAACTGCTGCTCCATTGTCTCCAGCGTGAAAGCCCGAGGGCTTTCACATTGGAGCGTTGCACTAGCAGGACGGTAAAAAAAGTCCTGCTTGCCGCATCTTTGGAGCAGTGAAGGAGCAGTGTGTATATCGTTCCTCCACCGCTCCTGCCCATTGAAATCAATGGGACAGCGCGGCTATACCGCCCGCAATGCGCTGCTTAAGCAGCGCATTGCGGGCGGTTTTAACCCTTTCTCGGCCGCTAGCGGGGGTTAAAAGCGCCCCGCTAGCGGCCGAAATGCGCCGCAAATCCATCCATATTGGCGTTTTACCACCGACGCTATGGGTGGCCCAGTGTGAAAGGGGTCTTAAAGCAGAAGTAAACCCATTGATTTAACAGTTACAAAAAAAAGTTACATTACCGGCGCGTGCTGAGAATGTAACTGTCACAACGGTTGTGCTCTCATCCAATGGCTGGAGTCATAACTGATCACATGTGCATTATCATGGCAGTTGAAGATTAAACAGAGGCCAAGATGGCAGCTTCCTTGGCTGAAAATGATAGGAGGGTTTACTTCCACTTTAAAGTAAAAGTAAAAAAAAAAAAATTTTTGGGTTTTGGATAATGTAGGGGATGTTTAAAACTGCTATCAGTTCTAATCCCTCTCCAAATCTAAAAAAAGGTTTGCCTTTAGTTATACCTCAACCACTTCAGCCCCGGAAGGATTTACCCCCTTAAATGACCAGGTCATTTTCTTGTTCATACATCACGGGACACAGAGCAGCATAGTCATTACTATGTGGGTTATATAGATTACCTTCAGGTGCTGGCACTGGCAACTTCCAAAACAGGAAGTACCCTCCCCTATATAAGCCCCTCCCATCCGGGAGTACCTCAGTTTTTTGCCAGTGTCTAAGGTGTTGGCCAAGGTTAACATGTATTCATCTGGGCTTGTGTACAGGTTCTCTGGGCCTTAGCAAGCTATTCCGGATCCGACCAAAAAAGCTTCATAGCTAAACGGTCGGTACCCGGGCCTTGCAGAGAAGAGCAGGGTTTTGCCTGTAATGCCTCTCTTAGGAGGGCTGGACCCTGGGATCCAGAGCTCTGGTCATACCCAAAACCAAGAGGCTATCTGTGCAGGGTGCTATACAGGTCCAGGGGAGTGGAATCCTTGGGAACCCGGTCCCTGAAGGTCTAGTACAATGCCTGCCATGAGAGGTGAAGTTTGGGCTTCTGTGGACCAAACAAAGTCCTGCGGCGGGGAAAAGGTAAGTGGGGGCCCCTCAGGAACTTGGTTCTATTGAGGGGACCCCCAAGCCTAATATGTCTTTCTGCCTGTTACCTAAAGGGTATTCCCGCTAATAGCTGTATATGCCTAAGAAATCCTAGAAATGTTTTTTCATAAGGGAAGTTTTAAAAAAACTGTAAACCTGGAAATGTTTTTTCATAAAGGAGGTTTTAAAAAAAAAAAAAAAGACAAAGGTGCGGTACCTGTGTTTGTCCACTAGAGGCCGCTGTGGAACGTCTTTTTTCTTGGGACTATTCCTTCCATGGTGAAAGTCCAGGCAGATGAGTGAGCTCTCTATCAGGGAAGCTGCATTCCTCTGTCATGCTGCCAAGTAGTTTCCTTCCATCCCCGAGTCCTGGTGAAACAGGGACCCTGGCTCCTCTCCCTACATGGCGCCAAGAGCGCACACGTGCACGCGCGCGCGCGCACACATGCTTTCCTTTTATAAGGTTTAGCTTAAAAAAAGGGGGCGGAGCCTGGCGGATGACGCGCTCTGTGCGCCCAGCGCTTCTGCGCATGTGCGGGCGTCCCAGCAAGATAAAAGGACTCAGTCCACGCTGCTTGCTATGGACACAGAGCATGAAAAGGAGCTGGTAGCATGGTATAGGGGCTTACAGCGGGCGGTTGATACAGGCATCCCCAGAAAGACGCATTAGTAGACACCCACTGATGTACATAGCAGCAAATTGCATTAGACTATTTCAGTAAGGGGTGTATTGCGGCTGGAATACCTCAGCTTTGAACTAAGGAATATGCCGCCTAAAAAACTCCGAGATATACCTCTCAGGAAGTGTAGGGGGTCTCCATCGGGCTCTGAGGATCTGGAGCAGTCATCTGCACCCTCCTCCCCTGAGAAATCAGAGGTTAATACCCATAAGGAACCCCCGGGAGTGCCAGGTACTGCGGCTGTCCTCAGTCCACCTGCTCCTGCATATATAACAGAGGAGGTTTTTTCCTCAACTCTGGAGGGATTGGAGCAGAGATTGGCAGCATTGATCGCTTCTTCTCTACAGGAAAGAAAGCGCGCCAGATCTCCATCACCTCCATTAGAGTGCCTGTTGGCAGAGCAACAGTCCCAGGAAGGGACCGACCTACCTGAAGGGGATCAGGAGGAGGTTAGCTCTGTTTTTGAGGAATCGACAGTAGATGAACCATTTTCAGCATCGCAGACTGAAAGATTGTGGGTCCAGACCCTAACTGACATGGTTCGATCTGCATTTAAAATGCCTCTTGTTGAACCATGAACTACTGCTGTCTCCTCATTGGGGTCGCTAAAAGCTCCCCAGGTTAATTGCTCCTTTCCAATACATCCATTATTGGAAGGACTTATATACCAGGACTGGGAACATCCTGATAAACTATTTGTTCCGCCTAAAAGGTTTCCGGTGATCTATCCCATGGAGGAAAAGTTCACCCAGAGATGGAATGTTCCTACGGTGGATGCAGCCATCTCTTCTGTGAACAAATCACTGACATGTCCAGTAGATGATGTTCAAATGTTCAAAGATCCAGTGGATAAAAAATTGGAATCTTTATTAAAATCTGCTTTTTCCACAGCAGGGGCTGTTACACAGCCAGCAGTGGCAGCTATTGGGGTCTGCCAAGCTTTAAAGGATCAAATGAAAATGGTCCTGAGGGATTTGCCAGACCAGCAGGCCCAGGCTCTGGCTGATCTGCCTAGAGCATTATGCTTTGCGGTTGACGCCATCAAGGATTCTATCCATCAGGCCTCCCGCCTCACGCTGTCTTTGGTACATATGCGTAGGCTTCTGTGGCTCAAAAACTGGTCTGCTGAAGCTCCCTGTAAGAAGCTCTTAGTTAGCTTCCCATTTCATGGGGAACGCCTTTTTGGCGAAGACCTGGATAAGTATATCCAGAAGATTTCCAGTGGTAAAAGTACTCTCTTACCGAGTAAAAAGAGGTCTAGGGGTCCATCTTTTAAGAGGACTACCTCTCCTATCCCTGCGACGTCTGCTACTAAGCAGTTCCGACGGCCTCCTCGGTCAAACTCAGGAGGTAAAAATCAGGGACAGCCACAGGGTAATAAAAAGCCCTGGATCCGAAGAGGTACTAAACCAGCCTCCAAGTCAAGCCTATGAAGGGCTGCCCCCACTCAAACGGGTGGGGGGAAGACTTCAGTTGTTCGCAGAGACCTGGCGGGAGACGATCAAAGACAGATGGGTGCTCTCCGCAGTAACTCTGGGATACAAGTTGGAGTTAAAAGAGTCTCCTCCGTCCCATTTTATGTGGTCAGGCATGCCAAGAGACCCTCTAAAAAGAGGGTCTCTCCTATTGGCGTTAGAACAACTATTGCTCCAAGGAGTAATTATGGAGGTTCCTATGGAAGAGTGGGGGTTGGGTTTCTACTCAAACCTTTTCACAGTCCCGAAGCCAAACGGGGACATAAGACCCATATTGGACCTAAAGAGTCTAAACAAATTTCTAAACGTCCGGTCTTTCCGGATGGAGTCGATCCGATCGGTCACCGCTGCCCTACAAGGGGAGGAATGGTTAGCCTTGATCGACATCAAAGATGCTTACTTGCATGTTCCCATCTTTCCAGGTCATCAAAAATTCCTACGCTTTGCAGTAGAAGGGCGCCATTTTCAGTTCAGAGCCTTACCATTCGGTCTGGCCACAGCACCACGAGTGTTCACAAAAATTCTGGCCCCACTGTTGGCCGATCTAAGAACACGGGGTGTAACGATAATGGCATACCTAGACGACCTGTTGTTGATGGACCACTCAGTTGCCAAGCTAGAAGTGGTAATTGTCGATACAATCAAGTATCTAGAGTCTCATGGTTGGGTCATCAACCTGGACAAGTCAGCCCTACAGCCAGTGAAAAACCTGGTATATCTAGGGCTACGGCTGGATTCAGACCAGAGGAAGATTTTCTTACCTCTAGACAAGGTATCCTCTTTGAGGGCCTTGGTCCGTCTGCTTTGTGCAAAAAGACAGCCGTCCATACGCCTGTGCATGAGGCTGCTAGGAAAGATGGTAGCATCATTCGAAGCTGTACCATACGCCCAATTCCACTCAAGGAATTTACAAAGGGCCATATTGTCAGCCTGGAACGGAAAAGTTCAGGCTCTAGACTTCCCGATGGCTTTGTCCCCTTCCGTTCGGAAGAGTCTCTGCTGGTGGTTGATCCCCCAGAATCTCCAGAAGGGAAAACCCTTCAGCCCGATATCTTGGAAGGTGGTCACTACAGATGCCAGCCTTATAGGCTGGGGGGCAGTACTGGAGCAATGGTCTCTCCAGGGCAGATGGTCAAATGTAGTAAAAACCCTGCCCATCAATCTCTTAGAGATACGAGCAGCCCGGTACGCCCTAGTAGCCTGGACATCCAGACTCCAAGGGTCCCCTGTCAGAATTCAATCAGACAATGCCACAGCAGTGGCATATATCAATCATCAGGGAGGCACCAGGAGTCGTGCAGCCCAGAGGGAAGTAAGTCACATCCTGGAATGGGCAGAAAAGCATGTCCCATGTATATCAGCTGTCTTCATTCCAGGGGTGGAGAATTGGAAGGCGGACTTTCTGAGTCGCCAACAGTTATGCCCAGGGGAATGGTCCCTTCATCCCGAGGTCTTCCGAGCAATATGTCAGCGGTGGGGAACACCGGATGTAGATCTGCTAGCATCCAGATTCAACGCAAAGGTGGACAGATTTGTCTCCCGGACAAGGGATCCCCTCGCTTGCGGCTCGGATGCTCTGGTGTTCCCTTGGGATCAGTTCAGACTGATATATGCATTCCCTCCGCTACAATTGTTGCCTCGACTCCTTCGCAGAGTCAGGTTGGAGAAGAAGCCGGTGATCCTGGTGGCTCCAGCGTGGCCCCGAAGGGCCTGGTACGCGGAGATCATCAAAATGTCTGTGGGGAGTCCTTGGACCCTTCCACGTCGTCCGGACCTGCTTTCGCAAGGACCGATATACCACCCTTCCTTACTAACTCTAAGTTTAACGGCCTGGCTATTGAATCCCACATCCTAAAGAAGAGAGGTCTCTCTAACTCTGTGGTATCAACTATAATCAATGCCAGGAAGCCTGTATCCAGGCAGATCTACTATAGAGTTTGGAAGGCGTACATCACTTGGTGCGAGGCCAGAAAATGGCATCCACGTAAGTACGTTATAGGCAGAATTCTGGACTTCCTACAGTGGGCTGTAGACAGGAAGTTTGCCTTAAGTACTATCAAGGGCCAGGTTTCGGCCTTGTCAATACTATTTCAAAGGCCCCTGGCTATGCATTCACTTGTCAAATCCTTTATGCAAGGTGTGACTCGTATTATTCCACCGATTAAGGCTCCCATATGCCCATGGGATCTAAATTTGGTTCTGTCGGTTCTGCAGAAGCAGCCATTTGAACCTTTGCGGCACATTTCCTTGGTTCTACTCACCAGGAAATTGATATTTTTAGTAGCCATATGCTCGGCTAGAAGAGTGTCGGAATTAGCCGCCATGTCCTGTAAAGAGCCATATCTGGTTATCCATAAGGACAGAGTAGTATTACGTCCTCACCCAGCCTTTCTTCCTAAGGTGGTATCGAGGTTTCACTTGAACCAGGATGTGGTTCTTCCTTCTTTTTTCCCCAAACCAAGCTCGGTAGAGGAAAAGTTATTGCATTCTTTGGATGTAGTAAGAGCAGTTAAAGCTTATCTAGAAGCCACTGCTCAGATTCGTAGAACGGATTCTTTGTTTGTTCTGCCGGAAGGCCCCAGAAAGGGTCAGGCAGCATCAAAATCTACTTTAGCCAAGTGGATTCGACAGGTCATAATACAAGCCTATGGCTTGAGAAGTAGACCGCCTCCGTTCAAAGTTAGGGCGCACTCCACGAGAGCAGTTGGAACTTCATGGGCAGTGCATCACCAGGCCTCCCTGGCGCAAATTTGTAAGGCCGCAACATGGTCTTCAGTACACACGTTTACTAGGTTCTACCAGGTGGACGTTAGAAGTCAGGAGGATGTCGCCTTTGGGCGCAGTGTGTTGCAGGCCGCAAAAGATCCTCATGCCTGATGGCGCCCAGCTTATGTATGGTGTATCCCCCCCCTCATGTGGCATTGCTTTGGGACGTCCCACATAGTAATGACTATGCTGCTCTGTGTCCCGTGATGTATGAACAAGAAAGTAGGATTTTTAAAACAGCTTACCTGTAAAATCCTTTTCTTGGAGTACATCACGGGACACAGAGCTCCCACCCCTCTTTTGGGGACACGTATTGCTTTGCTACAAAACTGAGGTACTCCCGGATGGGAGGGGCTTATATAGGGGAGGGTACTTCCTGTTTTGGAAGTTGCCAGTGCCAGCACCTGAAGGTAATCTATATAACCCACATAGTAATGACTATGCTGCTCTGTGTCCCGTGATGTACTCCAAGAAAAGGATTTTACAGGTAAGCTGTTTTAAAAATCCTACTTTTTGCGATACGGCACTGCTTTACTTTAACTGACAATTGCGTAGGTGTGCAAGGCTGTACCCAAATAAAATTGATGTCCCTTATTTGCCCACAAATAGAACTTATTTTGGTGGTATTTGATCACCTTTGCGGTTTTTTATTTTTTGCACTCTAAACAAAAGAAGACCGACAATTTTGAAAAAAAAAACAATATTTTTACTTTGTGCTATAATACATATCCCCCCAAAAAAATAAAAAAATTCTTTATCAATTCAGGCCAATATGTATTCTGATACATATTTTTGGTAAATTTTTTTACCAATAAGTATATATTGAATGGTTTGCACAAAAGTTATCTACAAAATACGGGATTGATTTATGGACTTTTAATATTTTTTATTGCTTTTACTGGTAATAGCGGCGATCAGCAATTTTTAGCGGGACTGCGACATTGTGGCAGACAAATCTGACCCTAAGGCCTCGTACACACGACCGATTTTCTCGGCAAGAACCAGCAAGAAACTTGCTGGCAGAGAGGTCTTGCCGAGTAAATCGGTCGTGTGTACGCGGCTATCGGGTTTCTCGTCGAGAAAACCGACAAGTAACCTTGACGAGAAAATAGAGAACCTGCTCTCTATTTTCTCGTCGAGATTCTCGTCGGCATGTTTCTCGACGAGAAAAGTGAGTGTGTGTACACTTACCTGTCCTCCCGGAAGCCCGCGCATGTTCGAAATGAATTCGATGCATGTGCGGTAGCTTCCTAGGCATACGTAGGGTATACCAAGATGGCGGCGACGGCATCGAATGTGACGAGCGCATGCTCGTCGTAGTCGATGACGTCACCGCGTACGCTCCATTCAAAGAACCGCGGGTTCTTTGAAACGAGCGTGTGTACACTCGGCCGGGACAAGTTTCTTGTCCAAGAATCTCGTCGAAAAAAACGACATGTTTTTTTCAACGAGAATCTCGGCCGTGTGTACGAGGCCTAAATGACACTTTTTGGCGGCCAGTGACACCAATACAGTGATCAGTGCTATAAAAAAAAAATGCACTGAGCAATGTATAAATGACACTGGTAGGGAAGGGGATAACATCAGGGGCGATCAAAGGGTTAGATGTGTTCCCTCAGTGTGTTTCTAACTGTGTGGGGGAAGTACTGGCAGGAAGAACACAGAGATCGCTGTTCCTGATTACAAGGAACAGACGATCTCCATGTTCTCCCCTGTCAGAACGGGGATCCGCCTTGTTTACATAGGCAGATCCCTGTTCTGCCTCTCTGTGAAGCGATCGCGGGTGGCATTGGGTCCGCTGGACATGTGCATCGGCTCCTACTCCGTGTAGCAGGCTATCTATTGCATGAAACAACGTACAGGTATGTTGTTTCACCTAATAGAGCTGCCCTGCCGCAGTATATATGTGGTGGGCGGTCTTTAAGTGGTTAAATACATCTAAAGGCTCCTGTATGACGGCGTTAACAAGTGTAAAATCCAGTTACTGTAACACACAACCCTTAGAAAGTAAACAGAAAAATTCCCGTACCTCCAATGATTAGGCCAAATCCTCCTTCATGTTTGTCCCCTATGCATCCCCTCCCAGACACTGCAGCTCACAGTGGGAGGGATTCAGAAACAAAGGCAGTGCTGTCAATCCAGAGTAGTGACAATGATGAAAGCCAGCACCCCTCAACATTTTGTCTCATTGTAGTGCAAGCAGGCACAGCCTATAAGAGTGGCAACTCTGATCTAAATTCAGGAGCAATGCAGCATTGTGGCCACACCAGAAATATGCATTAGGTGGACTTCACTGGCAGGATCAACAGTTGTTTTTGGGACTTTGCAGGGGAACTAAGAGAAAACTGTAAGTGCAGATGTACTTATAATTAAGTGCAGCACATATATTTTTATTAATTAGATCATTCTAACATGTGCCCTCTAATTCTCCTGAAGTTTGACAAGTTAACTTAAAGTGGATGTAAACCCTCACATGTACCCAGTGAAGTGAACAGCTTCAGATGATACACAGAGATAAAACAAAGGTTTACATATATATTTGCTGTCTTCAGCTTGCTATATTCTTTAGAATTCTAACATTGGGTTATCATTTTTACTTCCTCAATCAGCAGTAGGAGTGGACTCTTGGCATACACTGGGAGACAGCTGATTGGAGGAAAGGCACACACCCCTCTGATTAGCAGACAAGCTCTCTGCTAATCTATTTATAGCACCCACCCCGACACAAATTTCAGGCTTCTTTTATCTCGGTTGTCGGAGAACTTATCAGAAGTTATCATGCTTATAACAGAGCAACGGAACAGCAGAAAGACATGGGACTCAGTGCTTAGGAGAGAGATAAGTAAACACTGCAGATTAATGTGCCCAGGTCAAATTTCATGAATCGGGTTTACATCCACTTTAAATGCATGATGAGGGGAAAATGAAAGTATTTTCCATTTGCTTGATTGTACATTATTGTACTTTAAAAAACAAAACAACGAACATCTGCTCAAGCTAATATACTATAGACCTATATTTCTGAACTGTTACATCACACAAACTATAATATAAATAAGTCCAATGATGAGGAAACACAGCTCAAGGTGTAAGCTCAAAGCAGAGGTGCCTGCCCGGCTCACCTTCAAGATCAACAGGGAAAAATGGACGAATGGCTGCATACTCCGGAAGGATACCAAAATCTTTATTGTACTGATCAACAAATAAAAACATATACAGCGGAATGAACACCAGGAGATAAAAATGTTAATCATAAGCGATGTTATCTGCGTGAAACACATTACCATTTTTATCTCCTGGTGCTCGCAGCGCTGTATATGCTTTTATTTGTTGATCACTACAATAAAGATTTTGGCATCCTTCCGGAGTGTGCAGCCATTCATCCATTTTTCCCTATAATATAAATTACCAACCTACTCCCTAAAAGACACATGCGCCCTAACCGCTGCATCATTATTGTGATCGATTTTGCTCACCTGTTAGCTGGTGAAAGCCAAGCATCTGAAGGCCCCGTGTGCCATTAACCTGGTTATTAAGGGTCATATAAAGGGAATATTTGTCCTCATACAGACTTTGTCCTCGGATCACACGCAGGTTGTCTAGCGGCAGATATTGGAAAATGTTCAACGCGATCAAAACGTACCCCGTCACTTCACGTATAGACTAAAAAGACACAAGTGAAACACACATTACCATCTTCATGAAAAGTTTATTGCAGTAAGGTCATAAACAGGGCATTGCAGTATTCATTCATCATTCTATAATAACAACTCTGGATGAGAAAATTAGATGTTGTACATTAATGGAAAGAAGGCATTAATTTCTCTTGTCACGTCATCCAACATGGCACACTATGGAAGTTCTGCCAGACTGTTCAGGTTTCTATTCACAAAGGCCAGACATTGTCTAAAACATTCATATCACTTCCTCTGAATACAGAGGCTGGGACAGAATTGTCTCCCTGCAGCAAAAACAAAATCCCGCTATAGTAAAAAATAAAAAAGTAATAAAAAAAGTTTAAAAGGGAGTAAAAAAAATAATTAAATTATATATATTCAGTACTTGCCTTCTTCTCACTGAAACCACCTACCCCCTGCCATGGCCGCCATCAGGAATTTTGGGGCCCCTTACACAGCTTCAGGCATGGGCCCCCTGGAGCAGAGGAGAACCGGGGGGTGCTGCCGCAGCGAATTGAGAAGCGGGGGGGGGGGGGCAGCTGCAAATTGAGAAGATTGAGAAGCGGGGGGGGGGGTGCTGCCGGGTCTCTGGGGACCTCTGGGCCCCTTACAAAGAGAATAAATAAATAATAATAATTTATAAAAAAAGAAATAAAATAAAAATGTTATTAAAAAAAAAGGGGGGTTGCCATCCGGGGCCCTGGGGACCTCCAGGCCTCTGGGCCCTTTACAAAAAATAAATAAAAATACATTTAAAAAAAATTAAATAAAAAAAAAATCATTGTTTTTTTATATATAAAAAATACATAAAAAAGGGGGGTTTCCAACCCTGGGCCCCTTACAAAAAAAAAAAAATATTAAAAAAAAAAAAAACATTTTTTTTTTATTAAAAAAAAAGGGGGGTTGCCATCCGGGCCCCTTACAGGTGTACTGCCTGTACCACCCTGATGGCAGCCCTGCCCCCTGCACCAGAACAAAACAATGGTGAGATGTTGCCAAAAATCACTGCTTTATGTTTTTCAACCCTGGCATACATCCCACTTAAGCTCTTATCTCCAATATAAATATCCTACCAAATATATTAATGCAAGTACATTGTGCAAATGGAATCCAAGCAATACGTGATGATTGAAGTGACATTGTTACACTCTAGGAATGCATTGCTGTGGTGCAGGGTATGGCTTTCTGTATTCACTTGCAATGGCTGGAGCTGTACTTTACCTGTTCTAAGCTGTAGGGAGGAGTAGGGAGGGGAAACAAGTTGTGCAATATTTCAGTATGAAGGCTGGTTAAACAGGACTTGCTGGGGCAACATTCCTGTGACAGAGGTGCTAACTCGGTGAACTGGCTAACATTTCAAACCATTTATTCACACATGAAACAACAGACATCTGTATTGTGGGTGAATAGTGTAATTTTAGCATACCTTCAGTACATACTGCATGAAAAAAAGTGACTACCATGAAGGAAAGTTCAATAAAGCTACTGGTTGCATGATGAGAACTCTTTTTTCAAACTTTTATTTAATCCTGAAGGGGACCAAGTGCATATAGCACTTGGTCCTGTTTGGATCAGTGGCCCCATTGGGGATTAATGGTCTCTATTTTTTTGGCTGTAGCTCCACCCCACTCCAACCCACAACAGTAAAATCAGTCTGTATATGCAGCATAGCATGCTTGTTATACTCACTGTGGAACTTAAGGGGTTAATCCTCTGCATTGTGTAAAATGGCTGTTTTATCCTGTATGCATAGATCCTTCCCTCCTGCACTGTCTATCTGGGGAAAGCCAGCTAACACAGGCAGAGTAGCCAACCTGCACATGCTCAGTTGTTTCTTTTATGCTGGAGAGAACATTTACTTGTTCTCAGAGCTAGCCAGGTCACATGATATTGGCATCACACATGTAGGTGTGCATACAGACTGAAGTGGAAATCTCCTCCTACCTGAACTCTCAGCACTTGAGAAACTGTGCAGTATGTCACTGACCGTGGTATACAGATTATCCAAAAAGGTATATAGTGGCAGTATTTTAATGTAAAAGGAATATATATATAAGCTGTGGGCACTGGGGGGGGGGGGCAGATGAACTATTTTCATATTACTGGGTTTAGTAACACTTTAAGCCAAAATTACGGGCATTTCTGTGTGTGTGTGGGGGGGGGGGGGGGTTACAGCCAACAGTGAGCCCTGACCCCTCTCTAAGCTGACTGTTCCTTTACTATTCTGGATAAACAATCGGTTTTGCCCCAACAGCGCGGAAAGTTCACTTGGTTCTGAGGCTCCGTGTGATCTATCTGCCGATGCTTGTGCACATACACAGTCCCTGCAGTACTGAGTGATGTCTCATTATAATGAATGAGCGATCAGGGCTATTGGGACCATTGCTGTGCATTACACAGGCCCACAGTGCTGATCGATCACTGCAGGGCTGTGTGATCCACAGGCCAGGGCTGTGTATGTTTACAAGCAGCCGCAGATAGACACACAGCACCGCAGGCTATGCAATCTATTGTGAATGTCAGCGCTGGGCTCCAGAGCAGACACTGCTGCCAGTCACAACTGTCATTCAGCAAACTGTCTCCATTCTAGCAGCGTGGTCGGCCAGCAGGGGGAACACTGTCCAACCACACTGCTTGGTAACGGCAGGACAGATTCCAATAGGATCAAGCACTACATTCACGTCATCTTCCATAGGGTTATATAAAAGTTTAAAAAAAACTAGTGAGACTTCTTTTTTAATAAAGGAGGGTCATAAACTGTAAGATTAGAAATACTTTTTCCATAGATTTTGCTCTACATGCAAATAGATACATCAGATCCAGGAGTTCAGGTCTGGATTTTGGGTTTTATTTAAAGTCACATTTAAAGCTAAAAAATGTTTCATGCTTAACAAATTTAAAAAGCTGTGAGACACATTCAACTACATCTGTTCGTATCTTCCACTAAACTCTGCTTGTTAGGCAGACCTTACTGGTGAAGACGGTGAGATTGAAATAATAGTTAGACTTTCTACACGGTATTTTATACAATAATGCTCATCAGGGCTTTTTTTTTCTCCCCTACCTAGTCGTCACCCCTTGTCTCCGCCCCCTACCCAGCCCCTAGCGCCGTTCCATGGTTCCACCCCTACTTACCTCCCAGTATCACCCCTTTAAGGGTACTTTCACACTGGGGTGGGGGTCCACTAGTATTAATGGCTCTTTACCGGCGTTTTAGCTGCACTTTTAACCCCCGCTAGCGGCCGAAGAAAGGTTTAAAAGCGCCCGTGTTGCGGCGCTTCAAGAGCAATTTTCAGTCGCTTTGAAAGCACTGCCCATTCATTTCAATGGGCAGGGGCGGTTTAGGAGCACTGTATACAATGCTCCCACACCACCCCAAAGATGCTGCTTCCCGCCCCGCAAGCGCAACACCCTAGTGTGAAAGCACTCAGGCTTTCACACTGGGAAGGCATGAGAGGCGCTTTACAGGCAATATTTTTAGCGATTAATCGCCTGAAAAGCGCCTTAGTGTGAAAGGGGTCTTAGAGAACCAAGAATCATTATGTGGTTCTAAGTAATTTGTACGGAATTTGTTAATAATAACAAGAAAGACAGTAAAATAGATCCCCTGCAGCTAGCAACAATAAATCCCCCAACAACAATAGATCCTCCCAGCATCAATTGACCCCCTCCCAAAAAAAATCCCCCTCAGCAACAATAGATCTCTTCCAGCAGCAATAGATCTACCCCAACAACAATAGATCCCCATCTACAATAGATCCCCTGCAGCAATATACCCTCAGCAACAATAGACCCCCCAACAACTTTAAATCTGCCAGCAGCCAGCATTAGTAGACCCCTCCTTCAACAGGAGATCCCCCCCAGCAACAATTGAACCCCCAACAACATTAGACCCCACTGCAACAATAGAATCCCCAGTAGCCTGCATCAGCTGACCCTCCAGCACACCCTACCACCCCTTGCCACTACATACATTCATTGCCGGAAGTGCGTTCCCCCCGCATTCCTGCAGAAAAAAGCCCTGATGCTCAATATTGTATAAAGACTAGGATTGGTGTTTGTTCATCTACCATTTTCTTGAGTAGTATTTATAATTACTTGCATATAAGTGTAATCTCATTATTAACCACTTCAGCCCGGAAGATTTTACCCCCCTTCCTGACCTTTTTACTAGTGTAGCGGGTACTCCAAATTTAGGGGGGTCCCTGTGTCTAAATTTAGGGGGATGACCCGAGCACTAGTATGGTTCGGGCCTTCTAATTGTGCTGGACTCTGCTTTATTGCTGTGTGCCTATGTAGAGTTCCCTGTGGCCTGCAGGTGGCGCTGCCATGTTGGGTCAGGGTTGAACCATAGGTTGCATTGGAGCCATTGGATGTCCTCTCTCGGCTACCATGCTGTGGGCTGGTTCTGCCTGCTGTGCATGCCGGGAGAGGATATAAAAGAGGCAGACGCCATTTTATTGGGAGAGACCCGGGGACCAGTACCCGGAGGAGTGTGCCCCCTAAGGAGGGGGGTGCGTACCCCGACTGAGGAGTCTCGGGCACCTTCGGCCCGAGACCCCAACTTTACGGGTAGGCCCAGAACCTTCAACTGGGTCTACAGGCAGAATTTAGGAGGCCCAGGATGCCCGGGTGAGTGTATCCACTCTAAGAGGAAGCCAGGGGAGGATCGGTCCCATAACAGGAGATGAGTGATAGTAGATTGCTGTCTCGGGAAAGGCCTGGTGACCTGTCGGAGGGAAGGATCCTATGCTCTGCAGAACTGACCCTGCGGAGTGCTGCTGCTCTTTGAGGACAGACTGAACTTGTCCTTGGAGGATTAAATTGCTTGTTCGAGCTCCACATCTGCTGCTAGGAACATTGAGGGACTATCCGGGTGAGCTGTACCCACTCGGGACCGAGTGGTGATGAATCTGGGAGTTCTGTGCCTGAATCTGCTCTAGTTCAACTATTATCTCTCACCTACTCTCTCTTATCTATCAAGCAAAGATACAAAATAAACTAAACGTTGGAGTTTAAGTGGTTTGGACATTGACTTTATTGAACAGGGAAAAGTACAAACTCGTCTCTACACTCTGGAGATGGGAACCAGTGGAAGGAGGTAACTCGCTGCGTGACCCAGGAACATATACACCCCCTGACCTCTAAACTAGAGGACACGGGCTTGTGACATGGGTGCCTCTCCTTTACCCTAGGAGGAGAGGGTGGTGCTACACGAGTAATGGCGGTGATCTGCGATTTTTAGCAGTACTGCAACATTACGACGGACAGATCAGACACTTTTGACACATTTTTGGGACAATTGACATTTATACAGCGATCAGTGCTATAAATATGCACTGATTACTGTATAAATGTCACTGGTAGGGAAGGGGTTAACACTAGGGGGCGATCAAGGGGTTAAATGTGTGTTCCCTAGATGTGTTCTAACTGTATGGGGATAGGACTGACTGTGGCAGGAGACATATCGTTGTTCCTACTTATTAGGAAGAAACAATATGTCTCCTCTCCCCTGACAGAACAGGCATTTATGTGTTTACACACACAAATCCCCATGCTGGCTCTCATGCACACGATCGCGCGTGGCCGGAGGCGATCGTGCCCGTCGGCCACGCGCATAGGGTCCCAAAACCCGTACAGGGTTTTGCCCAGGAAAGCCATTCTGTAGCACTATATCTACATGAGCCGTTGCCTTGTAGCCATTGTCAGCACAACTAAAAGCACAGGGAAATCTAATTTGTTACAATTGTCATCAAACAGGAGAAAAGTGTGGATCTGGGGACACCTTTTCCATCGATGACATTCAAAGATTGGGATTTTGTGAACATTTCCTTTTCTGTTTTCTTTGGAACAGTAAAGCCTCGTACACACAGTCGGACTTCAAACAAACTTTTCTGTGGATTTTTGTCCGAAGGGAGTTGGCTGAGCACACCCATAGCATACACACCACAGGACTTTTCTGCAAACTTTCCCAAAACTTTTCCAACATCACGTGTTTCTTTCTGCTCTTTTCTGCTCTTTACCACCACCCTTTGGTCAACTTCTGCTATTGTTGGTTGATTTTAACATTGAGAAGGAAGGGACTAATGGAGAAAAAAAAGTGGGACTTTAAATGAAACAAAACACTAGGGGCAAGTTGAATCAATCAATGAAATAAAATATAGTATTTATTATTGACATATTTGGATATAGTATATTGCAGGTATACATAGTGAACCAATAAGTATGTTACAGTGTATAATAGAGACATAATTGGTGAAACCATATATTGTTCTAATAGTAACATGATAAACATAGTAACACATGGTGGACAATGAACCCATTCCAACAGTATATCCAAAGTAATAAAAAGTCATAGTATATAATAAATTACAATTCATGATTAAAAACAACATCAAGCCCATGGTAGTATGCATGATTACTGTGACACAACATCGGTAAAGTAAGCTCGACGCGTTTCGTGGAATATATCCACTCATCAGGAGCATCTAGGAACTGGGGGTACCTATAATGAATAATACGTTACTAATTAATGATAATTAATTAGAAAGGGAAGAGAGGGAGCACAGCTAAGTGGTCCTAGCACTCTTACCTGATTTTAACATTGGTTCTGGGCATGCTTATTTGTCCATCGGACAAAAGTCCGATGAATTTCTGTACACACGGTCGGACTTTGCTCCATCTGTCCATTTGTCTGTTTGCAGACCGAACATTTGTCCGATGAAAACCAAAAAAGTTTGTCCGATGGAGCGTACACACGGTCGGATTTTTTGTCAAACTTGCTCAAGTTTGTTCGTAAAAAGTCTGACCGTGTGTACGAGGCTTAAAGTGGTTGTAAACCCACTTTTTCAACTTGCACCTACAGATAAGCCTAGATTAAGGCTTACCTGTAGGTGCAAAATATATCTCCTAAACAGTGGCGGTGCGTCCATAGAGGGCGCCGGAGCGCCGCCCCCTCTCGCTCCCGCACCGCCACTGAAAACAATACACAGATTCATGCATTGCATGAATCTATGTATTGTCACCGCTGCCGCGCTGCCCACTATACATATGGCCGGCCTCCTGGTGAGCGCCGGCCATATGAATTAGAGCGGCGGCCGGCGGTGGGTGTAACTTGGAAGTGCCTATCAGAGCCAGCGGCTCTGATAGGCTTTCCGAATACAGCTCTCACGCTGTATTCGGCTTCCAAAAACTCCTCCCAGGTACGCACTGGGGGTGCGTTCCTGGAAGAAGACTGTGTGGAGGTTTCAGCC
Organism: Rana muscosa; assembly: GCA_029206835.1. NCBI lineage: Eukaryota > Metazoa > Chordata > Amphibia > Anura > Ranidae > Rana > Rana muscosa. Next base: position 855,943,887 of record CM055117.1, read on the forward strand.
AATCAGGTTCACCGGATCTGGTTACCGGTAACCTGATTGGCTGAAGCGACATCGAGGGCGGGAGAACACATCGAGGACGGCGCGGACCGAGGAAGGTAATTGCAGGGCTGGGGGGGGGGACAGGCTGCATTTGGGGGACAAACTGGCTGAATATGGGGCACAAACTGGCTGAATATGGGGGACAAACTGGCTGAATATGGGGGACAAACTGGCTGCATTTGGGGGGAACTGGCTGAATATGGGGGACAAACTGGCTGAATATGGGGGGAACTGGCTGAATATGGGGGGAACTGGCTGAATATGGGGGACAAACTGGCTGAATATGGGGGGAACTGGCTGAATATGGGGGACAAACTGGCTGAATATGGGGGGAACTGGCTGAATATGGGGGACAAACTGGCTGAATATGGGGGGAACTGGCTGTATATGGGGGACAAACTGGCTGAATATGGGGGGAACTGGCTGTATATGGGGGACACGCTGGCTGCATTTGGGGGAACTGGTTGTATATGGGGGACAAACTGGCTGCATTTGGGGGGAACTGGCTGTATATGGGGGACACGCTGGCTGCATTTGGGGGGAACTGGCTGTATATGGGGGACAAACTGGCTGCATTTGGGGGAACTGGCTGTATATGGGGAACAAACTGGCTGCATTTGGGGGAACTGGCTGTATATGGGGGACACGCTGGCTGCATTTGGGGGGAACTGGCTGTATATGGGGGACAAACTGGCTGCATTTGTGGTAACTGGTTGTATATGGGGGACAAACTGGCTGCATTTGGGGGGAACTGGCTGTATATGGGGGGGGAACTGGCTGCATTTGGGGGAACTGGCTGTATATGGGGACAAACTGGCTGTATATGGGGGCACACTGGCTATATATATGGGGACACACTGGCTGTATATGGGGGCACACTGGCTATATATATGGGGACAAACTGGTTGTATATGGGGGCACACTGGCTATATATATATATATGGGGGCACACTGGCTGTATATGGGGGCACACTGGCTGTATATGGGGGCACACTGGCTGTATATATATGGGGGCACACTGGCTGTATATATATGGGGGCACACTGGCTGTATATGGAAACAAACTGGCTGTATTTGAGGGGGCAAACTGGTGGCGTTTGGGCACAGTGGGTGCGTTTAATGGGCACAGTGGCGGCAATTGATTTTTTTTTTTTTCAGTTTGTTTGCGCCCCCCCCCCCCCAAAAAATTTTGAGCACCAGCCGCCACTGCTCCTAAACCTACACGATTTAGGAGATATTTACTAAAAATGACAGGCGCCGCTGTCTACGGCGCATGCGCGCCGTAGACAACGGCGCATTCATGGGGTTAATCCCATTCACAAAATCGGCTACTTCCCAGCAATAGCTGGGCGTAGCCGATTGTGACGACTCTCGCACGCATGCGCAGAGTGACGTCTCTGCCGCTCCGGCCAATCACAGCGCCGGAGCGGCACTGTGATTGGCTGGTGCGGCGATAGCCGGAAGTAACCTTCCGGCTATCGCCGCAGCGATGGATGCGGCTGAAGAGGGAGACGAGGACGGCTTTGGGGGCCCCGATCTAAGGTAAGTGATGCATAATGAGCTATTATGCTAGTCATATTAGCTCATTATGCCTTTCTCTTCCAGGTTGTTATAAAAAAAAAAATTTTTTACCGGGTTTACAACTACTTTAAGTCAAAAATCTTCCCATCAAAAAAAAAAAACACACTGAGAGAGATGTTAACTCCTCTCTATTCAAAGCCATAGAAAAAGTTTTGGGTTCAGTTGTACTTTAAAACACAAATTGGACAGTGTTTGTATTGCTTCTTTAAATCTCACCTTTAAGAATGACAGATCTTTATTGTTCTCAACCAGCACAATCTCCAGGTTACCCATCACGATATGACAGTTGTTGTACATGTTCTTCAGGGTCAGATGTTGGTATTCAGCCTCACCCGTAACACTGAGACCATTCACTGTCCCAGTACAAACTGTAAGAAACAGAAACAAGGCATTTAGGAAAAAATAAATACATTTTTCCATTTAAAAAAAAGGGGATTTTCTAAAAGTTAAACTTAAAAGACAAATTCAGGAATAATACATCATTTTGTCCATACCGACTAAGGTAGACTATTTATTTATAGTGTAATTCACACGTATACTTTCAACACCTACTGTGCATTACTATTTTCTACCTGTATAATTCCATCCTTGCATGGAGCATTCTAAGGCCGGCGATACACGGAGCAAATTTCTTTCCTGCAACCACTGGTAATGCGGGAATCCCTCCTGCCGGGCCATTGTCTTCTCCCAGTAGGAGGGCAGGGGAAGCCGTCCCCGCCGGGAGAAGACAGTGATTATTGCTAGCAGCTACAGCAGCTGCTAGCGATAATTGCAGGGAAAACCCAGCAATTGATTGATCAACTTGGTACATTCAGACTGCCCACAGGGCCGGTGCTGCCACTAGGCAAACTAGGCAGCCGTCTAGGGCGCCCGGCCACTGGCGTTCCCACTCTCTTCTCTCTGCAGCAAGCAACTAAGTCTCAGCATTAGCAGGCAACCGCCTCTCTGTTCGCACATAGTGTCAGAGGCGCAGCGGCAGCGGAGGACTGTGTCTGCGTCCCGACTCCCGAATGAATGGAAGCAAGCAAACATTCATTGATGGGCGCTGGTAGGCTGCATTGATGGGCGCTGGCAGGCTGCATTGATGGGCGCTGGTGAGGCTGCATTTGATGGGCACTTCGATAAAAAGGTGGGGTATACATGTGCAGGGCAAAGGGGGGTGGCGGTGGAGTCAGGGTGGAGCCAGGGGGGGGGGGGGCAGCAAAATTAGGTTTTGCCTAGGGCAGTGATGGCGAACCTTGGCACCCCAGATGTTTTTTAACTACATTTCCCATGATGCTCCACTACACTGCAGAGTGCATGAGCATCATTGGAAATGTAGTTCCAAAACATCTGGGGTGCCAAGATTCGCCATCACTGCCCTAGGGTGTCAAAAATACTTGCACCAGCCTTGCCTGCCCATACATGGTTTGAATCTCGGCCTGTTCCTGCTAAACCAGCCAAGATTTGAACCGTGTAGGGTCTGCCTACGGCTTGTTCACATGGGTGGTCGGGTGTAAAAGCAGGCAGTGGAGCCGCGGTTTTAGCTCTCCCTGACGCCCTCCTAAAGAAAGGCATGCAGCCGCTCAGGGCTGTACACATGGTGTGACAGATATGCTTTGCTTGTGAGCACACCACGAATAAAACTGCATGTCAAATTCACAGGGTGGTACCACTGCAATACACAACATATTTAGGTGTATAGAGCCACGCTGTAAGCGCTCTGCAGGCATGGTGGTTCAGCCCTTTTAGGGTTAAAACAGATGGTGACACCACCTGTCAAACACCTTCTGAAAAGTGATCCACTGCAGATCGCTTTTCAGAGGAGCAGCAAGGGTGTGAGAATGTACATATAGAGATAGCTTGAATTTTGGCTGATTTTAGCTGAAAAATCAAAGGAGCTCAGTGATTTGTTTGTGTTTGGGAGGCAGCACCTTGATCGGTAAGGTTTTTCTTTAACTGCTACAAAACTGAAGCTGCCGACCTGCAGGAAGTTTGAAAACTTTGATAGACCAAATCTGTTACGGAATATATATATATGTATCCTAATGATTGACGGATTACAGAAGAGGGCTGGATACATCTACAGGTGAACTAGGAAAACTGCCAAGAAACTGCACATTTCAAAGGAGCATTGTTAGACGGGTAAACATGAAACATTCCAAAAATCTGAATCATTACAATGATCACTATGCCAGATTAGTATGTTACTGATTTTCTGTGTTTCTTACATATTAACTACAGATAACACCATTCCTCCATGACAGCATGAAAATCAATATGGAGCAGTAATACAATTGGAAATGTTGGATACACAGTTACATTATGCAAATGCTGCCCATCACATTTACATTTTCTTTACTGAATAATAGATATAACCAATTCCAATAAACAGCATAATTGCAGCATTCTCAGGAATAACGATTTTTTTTAAATGACATTTTATTATTAAAGCTGAACTCCAGGCCAAAATGAAATACACAATTGAATGTAGTTATGTATTAGTTAAAGTGGAGTTCCACCCAAAAGTGGAACTTCCGCTTAAACCACTCCTCGCCCCCTTACATGCCACATCTGGCATGTCATTTTTTTGGGGGGGGGGGCTTCAGTAGGAGTGGGACTTCCTGTCCCACTTCCTCCTTCCGCCCATGGACCGCTTAGGCGACTCGTCATATCGCTGTAGGCGATCACCTGGGACACGTGACAGGTCCCAGGTGATCGCCTGTCCACTCAGGGAGTGCAAGCGCCGCTTGCGCTGTGCGCAGTGAGTGCCGGGCCGTGAAGCCGAAACCTGTCACAGCCGGGTGCCCACAGTTAGAGTGGAGGCGCCGGCGGAGAGGGGGGGGGGGGGGAGAGGAGCGAAGCTCCGGGCGGCCGCATCGTTGGACAGTGGAACAGGTAAGTGTCTGTTTATTAAAAGCCAGCAGCTACACTTTTTGTAGCTGCTGACTTTTAATAAACATAAAAAAGGCTGGAACTCCCCTTTAATGAATCATCAAATGTATCTTTTAAAATGTAAGCAATGTAAATACCGGACTTTGACTGACAGAGGGAGCAGCAGCACAAGGAGTTAATCAAATGGGTGGAGACTGCAGAGTGACAGCATGAGCTCATCAGCAAGCTGCTTCTTCTTTCACTGTCCAGTCACAGGCTGGGGAAGAGGCCTGAAAGTGTTAGTGAACTGCATCAGATAAAAATCTGGTCTCCTGCCTTTGCCAGACAGGGCAGTACAGTAGAGCTTAGTACATTTCAGGAATGGATGGACACAAATACAAATAATTTAGCAAGTAAAACAGGTGCCATATATGTATTCCACCTGTGTGTTTAGCTGTTTGTCTGGAGTTCAGCTTTAACATACCTATACTTCAAGTAAGGCATCTTGCAAAAGCCATTTTCTTCCATTTGTGTATTTTATATCTACCTGGAACTCAGTTTTTATAAAGAATGTGTTTCCTTATTCCTGAGAACACTGCAGAAGAGAAGTAAAGCATGAATGTGGGTGTCCTCAAGGTTTGAGAAAAGCAATCTGTAATGATGTACTCAATGAGTGATGGAACTTGTTGGATGGGATTTCAAAAGTTTTGCAATACTAGAAAAAATATTTTTTATACAGTCCAAGAAGAGCAATGATTAGAGTGAAACTTGGAGATCCAGATAAGGACTATGAAGTATCAATATACAATGTCCTAAATAATGATACACAGAGCTTTTTTTCTCAGAAAATAGGTGCAGGAACTCAACCACGACCCCATTCAGATTTTACAAACAGTAGAAGGGTCTTAAAGGGGCATTAAATACCAGGATTGCATTACATACAGAGTGCAGAATTCAGGGGGGTTACACACAGAGTGCAGAGCTGTCACTTGTAAACACAGAAACCAGACTTCTGAGTTTATAAGTGATTGTGGTGAGCAGCCCCCCCCCCCCCAAAGGGTCTAAGCCAGAGGTGGTGGAACTGAGTTCCCCCAAGTTCCCCCTGAAAAAAAGCCCTGATGATACATATTACGGATATTTTTTAAAGCTGCGTTCCAAGCAAACTCATGCTTAGAATACATGCATGTGAACTTGTAACTTTGTTTAGCCAGACTTATGCTCCTCTATAAAAACATGCAACCAGGCCCTGCCTTCTGTGAGCTGTCTTCAGACATCAATGCAGTTGAGCAATAAAGCCTTGTAATGCCGCGTACACACGAGTGGAAATTCCGTCAGAAAAAACTTGGATGTTTTACCGACGGAATTCTGCTCAAGCTTGGCTCACATACACACGGTCACACAAAAGTTCTCTGGACTTTCGACCATCAAGAACGCGGTGACGTACAACACCAAGACGAGCCGAGAAAATTAATTTCAATGTTTCCGAGCATGCGTCAAATTGTTTCCGAACATGCGTCGAAATTTTGCGCGTAGGAATTGCTACAGACGATCGGAATTTCCGATCGGAATTTTTTCCGTCTGAAAAATTGAGAACCTGCTCTCAATCTTTTGCTGGCGGAAATTCCGACAGCAAAAGTCCGATGAAGCCTACACACGGTCGGAATTTCTGACCAAAAGCTCACATCGGACTTTTGCTGGTGGAAATTCTGACCGTATGTACGTGGCATTAGGCTGGATTCACACCTATGCAGTTTTAGTGCTTTTTGCATTTTGCAAGATTTGCACTACAGTCCATTTAACATGGTTTCCTATGGAACATGTTGTGTAATGTAAATCTGCAAAATGCAAAAAGCACTAAAACAGCATAGGTGTGAATCCGGCCATAAAGACCCAGCTCAGTATATGATTGGACCATTACAGGTAATCAATCAGCTCTGTGCTCCTATCAGTAGGATTGCAGTGTTCAATGCAATAGAATCTAATTGGCCCCTGGTGCATATTTTCTCTTTGCCAGTTTGTGTGCTGAGGATTACTGAATGTTTATCTCAATAAAATAAAAGTACTTTTAACTGAAATATGGTAACATTTATTTAATGATTTCTTAATAAATTCCATAACTGCATTAATAGTGGTTTATTATTTACATGGATTCAGCTTTGAGGTTAGCATAATACATTTTAGATCAGCATTTGCATGATTTTCCAGGTTTTCTTAAAGCAAAGCTCCACCCAAAAGGGAAAGCTCCGCTTGTTTGCCCGAAAATCTGGTGGTCACCGACAGTATGGTATTTTTACTTTTTTTTTGTATTGTGGAGCATCTTGAATAATAGAACTTCTGATGAATTAAAACTATACAATATATGCATATACCAAAACATGCAAAATAAAACCTATCAAATTCAAGTAGAAAATGCTCAGTCAGCAACTAATTTTACATTATTTTAAATGATACTTTTGTTTACTCTGGTGTATAGTTTTTTTTTTTTCTTCATTTGGTAGAGGACCAAGTGGAAGACATTAGGTTTGCTAAAGAGCTACGTGTTACAAACAATTGCTTTTTTTCATACAATACTTCTTTTCATCTTCTTTTTTTTTTTTAAGCCTTTGTTTCATCACAGTGCTGCTGGTTGCCTGTATTCTCTTTGCAGTCACTTTCTGTCTACTTTCTGTCCAACAGAAGTACCATTGTATTTCTCAGGGTGGGTTTGATGATGGTAAAAATAGTGAACCTGCATCAGCACAGCCACTGGTGGTCTCCATTGGAAGCCCATTTACAGGAACAAAGCTTTGTCATCCATACCAGGAAATTTATGCACAAAGCTCTGCAAATTTTAAATATTAAAATAATGAAAGTGAAATAACATGGTTTAAATAAGGTTGTCTTCATTGATCTATGTGGTCGAAGACACCTTTTTTTTTTTTTTTTTTTTCGTGTGTTTTCTTTTTTCCTCTAAAAGGCATTGTTATACCTGTATACCCTGTTTTAAGAAAATATAGAATTAAAAAAATATATATATATATATATATATTTATATATATATATATTTATATATTAAAATGACTTGTAGTTGATTCAGAAGTTTATATGAGATTTTAATTATTTGGTTTGCAATAAAACTTCTGCATGTGGGGTAGAAGCAGTGGGCCCAAAGTTGTTATACTGCCCTAGGGCCCTGCTTAGTCCTGATCAGGCTTTGACATGTACTGGTCAACACATAATGGGTCGCCATACCATGTTTTCACAGCTGTGTATAGTAAATTCCACAGTTCCAGGTCTAGATTGTCAGCACTGGACAAGTAAACCATTTTGTCCTCCATAGATATTTTACAATCCTCTACTAAACAATAGACAATCTAATTATGGAAATGGCTTCTAGTGCGCAAATCTTGTCATTACTTTCATAGCAGTTGTGAATAATTCAAATAAGAGGGAAGCTCAGTGATGGATAAGGGTGATTTTTTTCCCCCCCTCAAGACGTAAAAATGGGAAAGGTCAGGCATTAGAAAGGATCCAAACAAACCCAAGTACATTGACAAGTGTCCAAGCAATGCTGCCCCCGCCTCTGCCTGTCCCAGAGAGAATGGCTCCTCTCTCTGCTGGACACAATGTGTCCTTCTCTGTGTCTGGACACAGCCTCTCATTGTGCCCCGAACAGGAATCTGATGAGAGGCTCAACAAAAAAAAAAGTGAGGTCTGGATGTAAATAGTAAAGAATTTCTTTACCCCCATTGCCATAACAAGTCTGTGGACATTACTGCATTCAATGCAACATGCATGTGTACACACACAGAAAGACTATATGGACTTACTATATGCAGGGTATAATAGAGTATAGTAACAATGCACATTATAAGTCCTTGCTATTGTACAACCACACAACTAAAAAATTCAAACCCATATTTAAAAGGGAATTTATTTTCCTTTGTCAGTCGGGGGGACTGCCAAAGGATAATAAATTCCCTTTTAAATACAGTATGGATTTAAATTTTTCATTGTATGGTTGTACAATAGCAAGGACTTAATACCCTATTATGCTCTGCATACAGTGAGCCCCCCCCCCCCCAAATAAATAAATAAATACATTTATATATATATATATATATATATATATATATATATATATATATAATATATATATTCATGAACCACCTGTCAAACAAAATCAATCAAACTGAAAACATAGTAATATGTGATTATGTGGAGTATAAGTACCGTAATCAGATAAATTGTATAGCTCACATTATTGGATTAAGTATGTTAGAAAAAAAAAATACATTTTATGCAGTCAGGTAAACATATGCACATATTTAAAAAATATATATTTAAAGTGGTTGTAAACCCTCACATATACCCAGTAAAGTGACTGGCTTCAGGTGATACACACCTCCTACATATGCTGTACCTGTTTATCTATAGCCATCTTTCCCCTACATCCATGCAAAGTGCAGAATTTACACAGGATCTCTCAGCTCTGAAAAGCAGAGGGCGGAGAGCTCAAGTTACATCAGTGAGGAGAGCTCTAAGAGCTGATTGGAGAGAATGGACACACCCTCCTTCACACAGCACACAGCAACAGAGCAGAGGCTGTCAATCAGCTGGAACTCCCTCCCGTCACCATTTTTCTCTTGGTGTCAGGAAAACTAGTCAGAAGTGCTTATAGCTGAGGAACAAGGCAGAGAACAGAAATTACACTTAGTGCTCTGGATTGAGACAACTACACACTATAGAGTAGGGTGACCAGACATCCCCGGTTTCCGGGGACAGTCCCCGGATTGAGGACACTGTCCCTGGACCAAGTCTGTCCCCCGGTTTTGTCCCCGGATTGGATTTGAACAGGGGCTGGGGCAATTTCAAAGACAGTCAGTGCAGAATAAAAAATAAATAAATAAATTCTGAATTACACACCCCCCCACTCCGCCGCTCCTACTAGCTTAGGGGGGTGTATTTTTTTCCATTATCTGTGCCCCTTTCTGATGATCATGTGCTGGTCGGAGTGAAGTAAATATTTCTTAATTTTTGGGTGCATGCAAATTCAGCTCCGCTCGCATGTTCTTCTGCCTTGGCTCAAGTCCCGGCCAGCCGCCTGCTTATCTCCTTGCCTTCCCTGGTGGAGTGATCTTCCTCCGCTTCCCACCCAGTAGTAGCCGGGGCCCGGAGAGTGAGACTTGACAGGTTGTGAGGCGGGCGGTGGCGATGGGCAGAGAGTCGCTGATTGCCGCCATTACTAGTAAAAAAAAAAAAATGTCCCCGGATTTCATTTTAAAAATGTGGTCACCTTACTATAGAGGGATATGCTTTGTACATGTCTGAAGTTTACAACCACTTTAAATCTGTCTGCCTTGTGGTAGCAGCACACTGGTGAGCCAGACCACTGCTCTCACACAGAGCACAGCGATCCAGGCCTCTATAGATCCATCACATCCAATGCAAAATGCATCAATCAACAACGCTGCTTAGGCATACTATGCAGGGGGGCGTGTTGGACCACATGTAAGACCACTGAACTCCATTAGGACCATCTCTCCATTGTGCTTCCAGCACAGGGCAGCTTCTTACAATTGTAATCACGAGCAAATAAAAATAAATAAAAATGCCATATTCTTTTTTTCATGTAGTTTGACTGCATCGCATTTATAAAAACCGAAACTTCAATTGGGCTTTGAATAAAAAGACATAATGCAGGCAAACTGAGGTGCCTGCAGCACAGTAGCTGTGCGTCCATAGTGGGTGCAGGAGCGCCACCCTCTCTTGCTCCTGCGCCCGTCACTCACAACAATACATAGGTTCATGCATTGCATGAACCTATGTATTGTCGCTGCCACCCACTATTCAGATGGCCGGCCCCCTGTTGAGCGCCGGCCATCTGAATAACAGTGGCTGGTTGGTGTTTGGAAGTGCCTATCAGAGCCAGTGGCTCTGACAGGCTTCCCTGATTACTGCCTGAGGGCTGTAATCGGCTCCCGAATAGTTAACCAGAGGACGCATGGGGGTGCGTTCCTTGGTTAACACTGACAGGCGTCTCAGCCAATCAGGTTCACCGGGTCTGGTTACCGGTAACCTGATTGGCTGAAGCGACATCGAGGGCGGGAGAAGACATCGAGGACGGAAGAAGGACGGCGCTGACCCGAGGAAGGTAAGTGCAGGGCTGGGGGGAAACTGGCTACATTTGGGGACAAACTGGCTGCATTTGGGGACAAACTGGCTGTATTTGGGGGGAAACTGGCTGTATTTGGGGGGAAACTGGCTGTATTTGGGGACAAACTGGCTGCATTTGGGGACAAACTGGCTGTATTTGGGGGGAAACTGGCTGTATTTGGGGACAAACTGGCTGCATTTGGGGACAAACTGGCTGTATTTGGGGGGAAACTGGTTGCATTTGGGGACAAACTGGCTGCATTTGGGGGGAAACTGGCTGCATTTGGGGACAAACTGGCTGCATTTGGGGACAAACTGGCTGCATTTGGGGGGAAACTGGCTGTATATGTGGACAAACTGGCTGCATTTGGGGAGAAACTGGCTGTATTTGGGGGCAAACTGGCTGCATTTGGGGACAAACTGGCAATATTTGGGGGGAACCTGGCTGCATTTGGAGGAAACTGGCAGTATTTGGGGACAAACTGGTGGCATTTGGGGACAAACTGGCTGCATTTGGGGGAAACTGGCTGCATTTGGGGAAACTGGCTGCATTTGGGGACAAACTGGCTGCATTTGGGGGAAACTGGCAGTATTTGGGGACAAACTGGCTGCATTTCGGGACAAACTGGCTGCATTTGGGGGAAACTGGCTGCATTTGGGGACAAACTGGCTGTATTTGGGGACAAACTGGCAGTGTTTGGGGGAAACCTGCCTGCATTTGGGGACAAACTGGCTGTATTTGGGAGGAAACTGACTGAATTTGAGGGGGCAAACTGGTGGCGTTTGGGCACAGTGGCTGCGTTTAATGGGCACAGTGGCGGCAAATGATGATTTTATTTTAATTTTTTCAGTTTGTTTGCACCCCCCCAAAAATTTTGACCACCAGCCGCCACTGCTGCAGCATCTTCAGCAGCCCAAGAGTTCCAAAACCTGAGGCCATCTGATAGGCTCATCTTGACTTTTGCTGTGAAAGTTGAAGATTGGACCAACCTCTTTCACCTACTGTAGGACTCCAATCACTTGAACAACCAATAGTGCATTACATGAGGTGGGAGTGAACAGGCTACCTCTCACAAACATGAAGAACCGCTGACCCAACCAGCACCGACATCACTACAGGACACAGCTGGAGCACTTTGAATGTGTGTGTAATGCATCAATGTTCTAAAATAAAAATTCTAATCAAGTTTGGTGGTTACATGATGGCCATCACTAAAACCCTTGTCAGGTTTTTATTTCTGTCTGTCCCCACTATCTGAACTAGTGATCACTGTCACGGGGACAAAAAAGTGATGGGACATGTAAAATGTTACAGTTATCAGCAGAACAGGAAAAGGGGAGTGAACTTGTACCGGTGACTGTCTAGGAGGACATTTTTCCTTGTATTGGAAAAATGTCTTTCTACTTTCTGTTATGTCTACAGGACACAGATGGCAAAAAAAATCTAGACACAGCTCTACCGAAAACTAGAAAGAAAATAGTTTTCGGTGCCCTACGCTTTCAAAAATAACTGAAAATCAACAGATAGCTAAATTTCAGTGTGTGTTATGTCCTGCATGAGGGCAGAGTGCCCAAGAAGGAGATTACAATGAAAGCAGAGAAAAAAGCGTATACAAGACGAGCTATGTAAATCAAGTTGCTCCAGGTATATCCAACCTCGCCTTTCTAATTGCTGTGTTATTTGCGGTGAGCTGATTTAGACTGAAGAAGTAATACATTAGCATTGGTGATGAGTGGCACACTGGGGGAGCTGTTAGAGATAAGCAGCTACCCCCTTGAGCTCCTAGTGCTGGGAGACTGCTGACAGATGAGCTATGGAATTTTGTCTGCTCTATGTTCATATCTCTGAACTTTGCCATACAGGGAAATTGCTGTTATAAAATAAGAAAAATATGAATAATACCATGGCCTTTTTTTTTTTACCTTACTATATAATGTTCAAGTTGTAAAGTGCTGCGTAAACTGTTGGCGCTATATAAATCGTGTATAAAAATGTGTAAAACAGACCAACGGACTATTTGACAAACAATGTAGACCCTATATAAATCAGGAGGAACCTGGCAGGCCTTCATTATATGCAACAACCTTTCCACAGTGGTGGTGAAAATTTTAATCATTTTGAAACCAATAGTATTGACATAAATGCCAAGTGTCCCCGAATTACCGGGACAGCCCTGCATCTAGGTCAGAGATATGCAATTAGCGGACCTCCAGCTGTTGCAAAACTACAAGTTCCATCATGCCTTTGCCTCTGGGTGTCATGTTTGTGGCTGTCAGTTTCTTGCTATGCCTAATGGGACTTGTAGTTCTGCAACAGCTGGAGGTCCGCTAATTGCATATCCCTGATCTAGGTGCTCCTTTCCAGTGCTGCTGTGTCCCTGGCTGCACCTGGAAGGCTCAGCATCACCCTTTTGTGAGTTACTGATCACTGCTGCAAATAGTTGGTTCTCACATAGTTAAGGGCAGGACCGCCCAGGAAGTGGTTGTAATCTGGATGGGGCTGCCCAGAAGGAGGACATGTTAAGTGTGGGCAGGGGTGACAGTTTCCCAGAGATGGGGATGAACATGTTGGCAAGTATACATTGATTTAGGCAAAAAAAAATCTTGATTATTTAGATAGATTAGCCATATATCTTGTGTGCTTCATTCACATACATATGATACATACATACGTATTATAATAACAGATACTGTAAACTGAATGACAATCAAAAGTAAGGAATAAGTAATTAAAGATAAATGTGCAGTAAACCGGTAGTGACATGAAAACAGGGATAGCATAGATTGCCGTACATACGAGGATACTCCTAGCGAACCACAGAGCCTTTAAAAAACATATCCCAATGCCCTTTCCGTTGCCAGCACACAGCTAACCTGCTGCTCTTGTCGTATACTATGCTAGGTGAAGGGGGTTTTAGGGGTTTACGCGGGGAGAAGGGGTTAGTAAGGCTGAGGGGTTTAAGACGTATTGGGGCAAGCATGTTAGCTGCAGGGGAAGCTTGGTTTGGGAGATGAAGACATTCATTCTGTAGCAGTGGGAACCATAGGCGTGCGCACAGGGTGTGCCAGGTGTGCCCAGGCACACCCTAATCACCCTGTGCAGAACAGATTCCCCCTACTGACCTGGCTCCCCCTCCTTCCCCCCACAGCACTGCCAGCTTCCCCCCTCTCCCACCGGTTGTTGCTGTGGATGTTTTAGGATGAGTGGGGGAAGGGGCCAGTAAATATGGTAAATATGTTATTTACTGGCCCCTTCCCTTTCTAAATGAACATCGTAAGTGATCGGTAGGGTGTGTTTGAGCTTTGGGGTGCACACCCTAATGCCAAAGGCTGCGCACACCTATGGTGGGAACATAATTGGAGCTCAAGGCTCTTGGCACAAAGTCATAAGCAAACTTAGATGCACAGATTATATAAGGTAAAGTGACCCTATAGCTAAATTTCCAAAAGTTAAATTAAAGGCACCCTGCAATAGAAGATCTCTCCAGCAGTGATTGGCATATTCAATCTCTCTTGCAGGGCTACAATTGCCAATGGTATCTGACTCTTCTGATAGTGTCAGATGCCTGGTCTTCCACTGGGTGCTGCAATTCCTTCTCTCAACTCCAGTTTCTGCTGTCAACTCCGTATGTCATTACAGGACAGTGGACACAGTAGTGACATAGGGGTTGGTGAGAAGACAAGAACCAGTATTCCTCTTGTTCTTTTACAGGGTTGTCTTCAGTTTTTTTTTTTAAGTTAATTTTAAGTTATGAGCTGAGAACTTATCTACTATGGAAATATGGAGGTTGTCACTGCTGACCTTTTATTGCTAAAAATTCTATTTACCTGACTGTTATTCTTCTGATCCAACAGTTTTAGTGCTTTTTGAGTCACTAACAGGTAAACAAGTATACAGATTAGTAGCTCTGACTTTCCTGATTGACTTGTCCTTGGTCCATGACTCAGAAAGCATCAAAGCCACGGGTTTAGACTGACAGGTGACTAACATTTTCATAAGTAAGTCTGCAATGGGAACCTACATATACCGTATCTCTCAGTACAGGGTTCTTTTAAGCAACCCAACTTAAAAAAAAAAAACATAAATTAATTTATTTGTTGCTTTTGCCATCACTCATGGAAACCATCTACAATAAACTTTGTTACAGCTACAGTATCAATAATTATGATTTAGAAAAAAATGACCAAACATATTGATGGTTAAAAAATTGTTTCATCAAATTTGGTCTCTATACTGTAGATCACATTTCAAGACGCACCTTGGCGTGAATGACAGGGCTTGGCCATGGTATTACATTCTTCACCTTCATATAGTGGGTTTGATTTACTAAAACTGGAGAGTGCACACTTTGGTGCAGCTGTGCACGGTAGCCAATTAGCTTCTAACTTCAGCTTATTCAATTACCGTATGTCCGTTTTTAATCCATCCGTTTTCGGATGAGAAACGGACAAACATGTATCCCTATGGGATAGCGGATGTCAGCGGATGAACATCCGCTGACATCCGATGACATCAGTCTCCGCTATGCTCCGAAACTGATGACGGAGGAAAACCCTATTTTTCCATCCGTCTGTGGATCGGATCGGATAAAAACGGACAGACGGTCTGTTTTCATCCGATCCCCCCATAGAGGAAAGCGTAGATCTGACCGGTCCGTTTCTGCACAGTGTGCAGAGATTGACTAGTTCTCCGCCGGCTCAGCGGGGATCAACGGAACGATCCCCGCTGAGCAAGTGGATGTCCAAAAACGGATCCTCCCGGGATCTGCATGTGTGAAAGGGGCCTTAAGCTTTGGCAATCAAACCTGGAAGCTGATTGGTTTCTATGCAGAGCTGCACCAGATTTTGCACTCTCCAGTTTTAGTAAATCAACCCAATCGTCTCTTCTATTCTGTTTTGAGATCTTCTTATTCTTAATTCCTTCCTATATTTATTTTTTATTTTTTTTCCCCTTTATTGTTATTTTTACATTTTATGGCTCCATGCACACTAGCGGTTTTTGTGCCAACTTGTAGGAGTGTTTTAGTCACTTTTAGGAGCATTAGGATTTTATTAGCGTTTTTACAGTACATAAAGAAAAAAAGAAGCTAAAAAAAAGCATTTTTTTTTCTGCCGGAACAGCGCTCCAAAAAACTCGACAAAAGCATTTTTTTTTCTGCTTCTAGACGCCGAAGCTCAAAAAATACTAAAAGCCTAATGTAGTGGGCATGGACACATAGGATTACAGTATTTAGCTTCTAGGAGCAGAAAAAAAATGCTAATTAGGCTCCATGCACACTGGCTTAAAAATCTTCCACAGTTATGTGTTTTGCCTGTAGAAGCAGCTCAATCTTATCCTATGTGTCCATAAACATTAGGATGATTACAGGCATATTTTGAGCTCAATGTTTAGCGGCAAGAAAAAAAACCTTCCGGTTTACATTTCTGATTGGAGTTTACTGGCATAAAAAAACGCAAAACTCTCCTAAACTCATCTAAACTCTGTACAAAAAATACTCTGCCAAGGGAATTGGAGTTTTTTTAAGCCCAGTGTGCATGGAGCCTAAACAGCTTCCTGGAGCTTAAAAAAACCCTAGTGTGCACAAAGCCTAATGCCCTGTACACACGATCGGATTTCCGATGGAATAAAATCCGATGGTATTTTCTGTCGGAATTCCGATGAAGCTGACTTCCATCAGTCTTGCATACACACCATCAGACAAAATTCCGACCGTCCAAAACGCAGTGACGTAAAACACTACGACGAGCCGAGAAAAATTAAGTTCAATGCTTCTGAGCATGCGTCGACTTGATTCTGAGCATGTGTGGGCTTTTATCTTCGTTGGAGTTCCACACAGACAATGGGAATTTCCTATCGTTTTTTTTTTCCATCGGAAAAATTTAAAACAAGTTCTATTTTTTTACACCAATGGAAAAAAGTCTGATGGGGCCCACACACGATCGTTTTTTCAGATGAAAAAAGTCCATCGTGTGTATAGGGCATTAAATGTACTATTGTGGCTCCTATGTTATGGCTATTGATTATTATAATACATGGTATAAAAACACTATACTGTATATTATGGGCGATGATCAGAATACATTGTAAAAAAGTTACTATGTATTATGACACTTGGTCATTTTGCATATTCTAATTCCTAAGGCCCCTTTCACACTGGGGCGGGCAGGAGCGGTGGCGGTATAGCAGCGCGATTTTCAGCGCTGCTATACCGTCGTTATTACCGCGGTATGCGGTCGCTAGGGGGGTTAATTTAACCCCCGCTAGCGGCCGAAAAAGGGTTAATACCGCCCGCAAACCGCGGCTATTGCCGCGGTTTGCGGGCGGTATTACCGCGCTGTCCCATTGATTTCAATGGGAGACCGCGGTAAAGGAGCGGTGAACACACCACTCCTTTACCGCTGTAAAGAAGCGGCTAGCAGGACTTTTGGAGCGGTCCTGCTAGCGCACCGCTTCAGTGTGAAAGCCTTCGGGCTTTCACATTGAAGGCACAGGGCAGGATTTTTTCATGCGGTATAACAGCGCTATTATTAGCGCTAAACCGCATGAAAAATGCCCCAGTGTGAAAGGGGCCTTAGTGTTCTGTATCAGGAATAACAATACTACCAGACAAAAATGAATCACTTGAATAAATATATTATTTATATACAGAATATTTTAATATATATTTGTTGCTTTAGGCTCTAGTTGCCTTACTGAGGGTAACTCTTTATTGGTGGCAGTTTTTCTACATAGGATTTGCTGTTTATGCCAGGGGTGTCATGTCACTAGTCACTGGCAACCAGGGCATGTAACCCACATCTACTGCTGGAGGCCCTGGAATTTTTGGCAGATCAAACCACTCTTATGTATGTGTTTTAACTGCATATTTTGTTGTTTACCTGTAGTTAGCGTTAAGGAAATGTCCAAAGGTTAACTAAGTTTAAGGTTAGATGGCACCTCTATTTGTATTCGACTATATGTACGAATGTATTTTCTTTTTTTTTTTTTTTTAACTCTTTTACAAAATGTACCACCTTGTCCTGGATTATCAAACTGTTTGTCTTTAATAAAAAGAAATCAGATTTACAAAAAAACTAAGTTTAAATACATTTAAAGCATCACTCCACTTTTGTTGAGAAAAAAACATTCCCCTCTGGGTGATCGATGTACATTGCAAGGATCATAACAACCTTTCTTGCAGATTCCTACCTTTTGTTATTCTGAATAAATCCACGTGTGTTTGTCTGTGCCTCTGTACTTAGTGGATCTAATGGGAGTGGTTTCATATTTAACTGTCAGGTGTGCAGCATTAGGGCATTTATGAGGAAATCTGCTGGGCCTGCATTCCTTTTGACGGGTTCCTGTTGAAAATATCTCTCCAAAATGTTTTTGTTTTTTTTGCAGTGCATTCCTGAAATCTGACTTGTATTTTAAGCAGACTTCTGAGAAAATTGGTGCGCCAATCACACAAGCAGGAAATGATGTTTCTGGGGATGTTCTGTACACATTCTGTGTACAGAACAACTCCATGTAGCCATATTGCATTGCATTCTCAGAAAATTACAGTTGCTGCAGATTGAAAAAGAAAGGTAATTTTTAATAACATTCAATTACAATATAATTAGTGTCGCAATTATATGTGCGATATTTTTTTTTCTTTATTTGCTATTTTTTTCCCCACCAAAGTGGAGTAACCCTTTAATTTATAAAGATTTCTTAGTTTTAATTGAAAAAGGATAGCATTCCTTGCTGACAACATAACGTGCTACAGCTATTAATTGATGGCAAAATGGTTTATGGTGACACAGCTCTGTATTACTTAAGTAATTGCTGAGTTCTGATTTTCCACACCACTGAACGTTTAGCACGACTAGTTAACCAATAGGAAGGTAATTAATATTTCAGGCTCAGGTCATCAATCTAACCTATCTGCACATTAATAGTTTTCAATTTGTTCTCTTTCATGCTCTCTATGGGAAACCTTATTAGGCCCAGAGGTAAATTCTTTGGCAGAATGATGTCTCTTTAAGAGCCTGGTGGCATTCCCGGGTCAACAGATAAGACTGGGACTCTGTACAGTGTCCCCGCTTGTCCTCCAGTGGAGGTGACAGGAAAACAGAGCAGACCTTGTATACTTTCCAGGCCTCCTAAACACTGGCAAAAGCAGCAGGAGAGATTAAGCCCTTCATCTTTGTATTACTCACTCAGTGTAGGATGTGGTTTACCATCTAATTAATTTCTCTGCACAGTAGCCAAAAGCACACATACACAACGGCTGCAGTGGGACTCTGCATTACAAAAGGCGGCCTGTATTCAGCCTCTCCTGGGTGGAAGCAATCCTAACAGATAGACGTAGGAGCAAAACATTATTGACCCCAAGACAGAAATCCACAACCAAGATAATATTTAGCACCTACTGGCATATATATCGCAGCATGAGCTCATGTCTTTGTATGTGAATTTGACTGACATTTTGGCGTTCGAGTCGTCTAACACCAGCTTAAAAAAAGCAGAAGAGGACAGTAACTTGGGTTTATTTCCTGTAATGGTTTGGAATGGTATTACATTATAGCTGGGAAAGACGGTATCTGGGCCACAGTGTCTTTCCAAGGGGGAACGCTGCCTGTGGTGGCCATTTTTGATGGCAACTGCCCCCAGTCCCATCACTGGTTGCTAGGATGCTGGCAGCCGGGCTGCACAGCATACTTGGTTGTTAGGATGCTGGCAGCCTGGTTGTGTGTTTGACTGACATTTTGCCAATCAGGTTGTTCAACATCAGCTTAAAAAATTTGAAAAAAACAGTAACTTGGCTTTATTTTCTGTAATGGTGTAAAATAATTTTACATTGTAACTGGATAGGAACGTATCTGGGGCAAAGAGCTCTGCCAGGGGTGGATAGTGGCAGTGGTAGCCCATTTCCCCTCCCATTGTTGGTGGCACTGTACCGCACAGCATCACTGGTTGCTAGGATACTGGCGACCAGGATGCACAGCATCGTTGGTTGCTAGGATGCTGGCAGGCAGACTGCATTGTCATTGGTTGCGAGGATGCAGGTGACTGGGCTGCACAGCGATGTTGTCTGTTATGGTGCAGATATGTCAGTACATGGAGTTCCGCCTAACGCAGGTAAATGTGCACAAAATATATTATTATTCTTTTGGCGAGCTCCAGGAAAACTGTTTTTGGTAATTTACTATGTAAAAATAAATTCACTTCAATGATGGATGGATGCTGGCGTGTTAGAATACAATGAGTTCCGTGGAGGGAAGAGGAGAGGGGGAAGAACATAATGATCTCCCACTGTCCAAGAAATACAAGACGTTTTGAAAAAGGACAAGATAAATGAAAGGTGGAGAGTGAGCGACCCCCTATCCTTTACTGTATGAGAGATGGAAATTCAGCACTTACAGCAGTGTCTAGGATGAATAAAACCATCTCAGCACCATCCACACATGAGACATCCAGGAGGTAATTTATTTTTTGTTTGGTAAAAAATTATTTTTGTCTAGAGTTTGGCTTTAATTGTTGTTCAAGCAATTAAAAAAAACACTAATACTTCCCAACCTACAATTATTTTCATATGCAATGTACAATTATCCTCGACTATGGAAATAATCGACACCAGTGGTTTTCTTTTGTTTTTTCTTTATTGTGTTTGTTTATTGGGCTATATTATTCTTTTATACCCTGCAATGTACAATTGTATAAATTACTGGCATAAAACTCAATAAACCCTTGTTTTCAAAAAACAAACAAAAAAACACTAGTATTAAATCTAAATAAGTAAGAAAACAATCACTGGACAGTTTACTTTGTCGCCATTCTCAACAAGGTGTCATGACAATGGCATTGTACCAATACAGTTTTACTTTGGATGCATTTTCCGGTTACTAAACCTAAAACAGTAAAATCAGTCTGTATATGCAGTAAAGCATGCTTGTTATACTCACCCTGGAACCTAAGGGGTTACATAGTTACATAGTTAGTCTGGTTGAAAAAAGACACAAGTCCATCCAGTTCAACCATAAAAAAATAAAATAATACAAATAATAATATCATACAATCCCATATACCCAATTCCATACCCACAGTTGATCCAGAGGAAGGCAAAAAACCCCAGCAGAGCATGATCCAATTTGCTACAGCAGGGGAAAAAATTCCTTCCTGATCCCCCGAGAGGCAATCAGATTTTCCCCGGATCAACTTTACCTATAAATGTTAGTACCCAGTTATATTATGTACATTTAGGAAAGAATCCAGGCCTTTCTTAAAGCAATCTACTGAGCTGGCCAGAACCACCTCTGCAGGGAGTTTATTCCACATTTTCACAACTCTTAAGCCCTGTACACACGATCGGTTTTACCGATGAAAACAGTCCAATGGACTTTTCTCATCGGACAAACCAATCGTGTGTGGGCCCCATCGGTCTTTTTTCCATCGGTGTTAAAAAATAGAACATGTTTTAAATTTATCCGATGGAAAAAAAAAACGATAGTAAATTACCATCGTCTGTGGGGAACTCCATCGTATAAAAAACCCAGGCATGCTTAGAATCAAGTCGACGCATGCTCAGAAGCATAGAACTTAATTTTTCTTGGCTCGTCGGAGTGTTTTAAGTCACGGCGTTTGGGGCGGTCGGTTTTTTGACTGATGGTGTGTAGGCAAGACTGATGGAAGTCAGCTTCATCAGATTTGCGATGGAAAAATCCATCAGTTTAAAATCCATAGGAAATCGGATCGTGTGTACAGGGCTTTACTGTGAAGAAACTTTTCCGTATTTGGAGGTGAAATCTCTTTTCCTCTAGACGTAAAGAGTGCCCCCTTGTCTTTTGTGTTGACCGTAAAGTGAATAACTCAACACCAAGTTCACTATATGGACCCCCTATATATTTGTACATGTTGATCATATCCAGCCTTAATCTCCTCTTCTCAAGAGTGAATAAATTCAGTTCCTCTAATCTTTCCTCATAGCTGAGCTCCTCCATGCCTCTTATTAGGGATGGGCCCGGTGCTCGATTCGAACCCATGTTCGAATCGAGCATCGGGCGTTCGCTCGCTCGTCGAGCCCAGAACTATTTGGGCCGTTCGCATCACATTCGTGTGATGCGAGCGGCCCCGCAATGCATTGCGGCCGGCGCGGCCGGCGCAGTGCATTGCTGGCTGATGATTGGCCAAGCATGCACTGTGACCCCGCATGCTTGGCCAATCACAGCGCCCGAAACTCGGAGAGCAATAATTGGCTACAGGCAGGACGCCTGTAGCCAATTACAGCTCAGGGGCTTTAGTACACGCCCCACCATTTAAAAGGCCGCCACGCCATCGGCCCCGGTCACATGAGTTCCGGCTTTAGGAGAGATTAGTCTGCTGATTCAGTCTTTGCTTGATACTGAAAGATTTGCTCTTCTTTGCTAAACCATTGGCTATTTCTTTGCTAAACCATTGCTACCTAAGTCATTGATCGTTCATTGCTGCTGATTGCACAGTTAGCGTGTTATTAGCTGCTGCTGGGGATTAGTCTGGTGCGTGCTTACTGTTAGTACAGTATTGCAGTAGTACCAACCGCAGTGCTGTTAGCACAGCATTGCACCCCAACAGCACCCATAGGACTTCTAGTGTGTTAGTGGCAGCAAACAGAGCTCCTATATTTTCTTCTCAGCAGCACCCATAGGACTTCTAGTGTGTTAGTGGCAGCAAACAGAGCTCCTATATTTTCTTCTCAGCAGCACCCATAGGACTTCTAGTGTGTTAGTGGCAGCAAACAGAGCTCCTATATTTTCTTCTCAGCAGCACCCATAGGAATTCTAGTGTGTTAGTGGCATCACACAGAGCTCCTATATTTTCTTCTCAGCAGCACCCATAGGACTTCTAGTGTGTTAGTGGCAGCAAACAGAGCTCCTATATTTTCTTCTCAGCAGCACCCATAGGACTTCTAGTGTGTTAGTGGCAGCAAACAGAGCTCCTATATTTTCTTCTCAGCAGCACCCATAGGACTTCTAGTGTGTTAGTGGCATCACACAGAGCTCCTATATTTTCTTCTCAGCAGCACCCATAGGACTTCTAGTGTGTTAGTGGCATCACACAGAGCTCCTATATTTTCTTCTCAGCAGCACCCATAGGACTTCTAGTGTGTTAGTGGCAGCAAACAGAGCTCCTATATTTTCTTCTCAGCAGCACCCATAGGACTTCTAGTGTGTTAGTGGCAGCAAACAGAGCTCCTATATTTTCTTCTCAGCAGCACCCATAGGACTTCTAGTGTGTTAGTGGCAGCAAACAGAGCTCCTATATTTTCTTCTCAGCAGCACCCATAGGACTTCTAGTGTGTTAGTGGCATCACACAGAGCTCCTATATTTTCTTCTCAGCAGCACCCATAGGACTTCTAGTGTGTTAGTGGCAGCAAACAGAGCTCCTATATTTTCTTCTCAGCAGCACCCATAGGACTTCTAGTGTGTTAGTGGCATCACACAGAGTTCCTATATTTTCATCTCAGAAGCACCCATAGGACTTCTAGTGTGTTAGTGGCATCACACAGAGCTCCTATATTTTCTTCTCAGAAGCACCCATAGGACTTCTAGTGTGTTAGTGGCATCACACAGAGCTCCTATATTTTCATCTCAGAAGCACCCATAGGACTTCTAGTGTGTTAGTGGCAGCAAACAGAGCTCCTATATTTTCTTCTCAGCAGCACCCATAGGACTTCTAGTGTGTTAGTGGCAGCAAACAGAGCTCCTATATTTTCTTCTCAGCAGCACCCATAGGACTTCTAGTGTGTTAGTGGCATCACACAGAGCTCCTATATTTTCTTCTCAGCAGCACCCATAGGACTTCTAGTGTGTTAGTGGCAGCAAACAGAGCTCCTATATTTTCTTCTCAGCAGCACCCATAGGAATTCTAGTGTGTTAGTGGCATCACACAGAGCTCCTATATTTTCTTCTCAGCAGCACCCATAGGACTTCTAGTGTGTTAGTGGCAGCAAACAGAGCTCCTATATTTTCTTCTCAGCAGCACCCATAGGACTTCTAGTGTGTTAGTGGCAGCAAACAGAGCTCCTATATTTTCTTCTCAGCAGCACCCATAGGACTTCTAGTGTGTTAGTGGCAGCAAACAGAGCTCCTATATTTTCTTCTCAGCAGCACCCATAGGACTTCTAGTGTGTTAGTGGCAGCAAACAGAGCTCCTATATTTTCTTGTCAGCAGCACACATAGTACCTATAGTGTGTTAGTGTCAGCACCCATAGGACCTACAGTGTGTTGTGAGCACACATAGGAGTTCTATTTTTTATACTATATACACTACCGACTACAATGGCTGGAAGACCGCCAAGGAGAGGCAGAGCGTGCCGAGGCAAGAACACAGGGCAGGCAGGCTCTGTTTCTAGAGACAACAGTGCTGGTCGTGGACGTGGTCGTGCATCGTCATCAGCACGTGGCCATGGGACACGCTTGTCTTTGTTTTCGGCAGCTGGACATGTGGAGCCGCATCATGCCGAAGGCTTGGTAGAATGGATGACCAAGCCCTCCTCATCCTCCCTCACCCAGGCTCAGGGTACTGGCAGAGCAGCTGCCAACGCGTACTCAATGGCATCATCAGCCACCCCTTCCCTAGACCCACCATGTCCTCCTGAGGAGTCCCCCGAACTGTTTGAGCACAGTGTTGGGTACATGCTCCAGGAGGATGCCCAACGATTCGAAGGCTCGGATGATGATACCCAGCTTGAGGAAGTCAGTAGTGTGAGCGCAGAGAAAGGGGATGCTGAAGGACAGCAATCTGGCAGTAGTGTTCCACCAGCTGCAGCTTACTGCCAGGTTTGCTCTAGTGGTGAAGAGGGAGGGGATGATGAGGTCACTGACTCCACGTGGGTGCCTGAAGGGAGAGAGGAGGAGGAGGAGGAGGATGCAGCGTCACATGTCCAACGAGGCAGGATGCCCCCTGGAGGCCAGCTAGAGGCCAGCACAGCAACTGTACCACACCGCAGAGCTCCGCCTGTGCAGGGCGCTGCCTCTGCACGTTATCACAAAAGTTCTTTGGTGTGGGCCTTTTTTGAGACGAGTGCATCAGATCGCACCACTGCTATTTGCAATATTTGTCTCAAGCGTATCTCGCGTGGCCAAAACATCAGCCGCTTGGGCACCACAAGCATGAGCAGACATATGTCGACCTGCCATGCAGCTCGTTGGCAAGCACACATAAAAGACCCACACCAAAGAACAAAGCGGACCTCTCCTTGCTCCTCATCAGCTGGGATCTCCATCCCCACTATATCTTCAGTCCTCTCTGAAAGCTGCTCTGAGAGGACTGAAGGTGTAGAATTAGGTGTGTCACAACCAAGTACTTGCAGTACACCGACGTCCGATTGTAGCAGGCAAATTTCCCTGCCCCAGCTGCTGGACCGTCGAAAGAAGTATACTCCCAGCCATCCACATGCCCAGCGGTTGAATGCTAGCTTGGCTAAATTGCTAGCACTTCAACTGCTGCCTTTTCAGTTGATAGACTCGGCCCCCTTCCGTGAGTTTGTTCAATGTGCGGTTCCTCAGTGGCAGGTTCCCAAACGCCACTTTTTCTCACGGAAGGCAATTCCGTCTCTCTACTGGCATGTGGAAGGCAATGTCCATGCCTCGCTGGACAGGGCGGTCAGCGGTAAGGTGCATATTACCGCTGACTCATGGTCCAGCAGGCATGGACAGGGACGTTATCTTTCTTTCACGGCCCATTGGGTCACTCTATTGGTAGCTGGGAGGGATGCAGGACAAGGTGCAGTAGTGTTGGAGGTTGTTCCGCCACCACGCCTCCAAAATGCTACTACTGGTTGTGACACACCTCTCTCCTCCACCCCCTCCTCTTCTTCTTCCTCCATGTCCTCTTCGAGTGCTCTGTCCTCGGAACCAGCGGTGCTCCGTAGGCGTACAAGGGGCTACGCGAGTACGCAGGCAAAAAGATGCCATGCCGTGCTTGCGCTGGTGTGTTTGGGGGACAGGAGCCACACTGGGCCAGAGGTTCTGGCAGCTCTGCAGGGGCAGGCCGAGAGGTGGTTGACGCCACGCCAGCTTAAGCCAGGAATGGTCGTTTCTGATAATGGCACCAACCTCCTCTCCGCCCTGCGACAGGGGCAGCTCACCCATGTGCCCTGTATGGCTCACGTCCTCAACCTGGTGGTGCAGCGGTTCTTGGGCAGGTTCCCAGGCTTACAGGATGTCCTGAGGCAGGCCAGGAAAGTCTGTGTGCATTTCCGCCGATCTTATAATGCCAGTGCTCGGCTGACTGAGCTGCAAAAGGAGCTGAACCTGCCCAAGAACCGCCTAATATGTGACATGCCCACCAGGTGGAACTCAACGTTGGCCATGCTGCAGCGACTGCACACGCAGCAGAGGGCCATCAATGAGTACCTTTGCGACTACGGCACCAGGACAGGGTCAGGGGAGCTTGGCTTTTTTTCCCCACGCCAGTGGAGCATGATCAGGGATGCATGCACTGTCCTCTCACCATTTGAGGAGGCCACGAGGATGGTGAGCAGTGACAGTGCATGCATCAGTGACACTGTACCTCTTGTCCACCTGTTGGAGCATACGCTGCGTGGGATAATGGACAGGGCACTTGAGGCAGAACAGAGGCAGGAAGAGGAGGACTTCCTTGTCTCTCAAGGCCCCCTTTATCCAGACAATGTTCCTTCTGTCCCACCCATCACACAGGAAGAGGAGGAGGAGGATTGTGTGAGCATGGAGGTGGAGCCTGGCACTCAGCATCAGCAGCAGCAGTCTTTTAGGGATGATGTACAGTCCCAACAAACCAGTGGACTTGTACGTGGCTGGGAGGAGGTGGCTGGCGATCATGTCATCCTCAGTGACCCAGAAGACTCCGGACCGAATGCCTCAGCTAACCTACGCTGCATGGCCTCCCTGATCCTGCAAAGCCTGCGGAAGGATCCTCGTGTTCTTCGGATCAAGGAGAGTGACCATTACTGGCTGGCCACTCTCCTTGATCCACGGTACAAGGGTAAGGTTGCGGACCTTATCTTGCCGTCGCAGAGGGAGCAGAGGATGAGACATCTCAGGGAGGCCTTGCAGAAAGGTCTGTGCAACGCGTTCCCAGAAACTGGGAGGTTACAAACTCCTGGTCCTGGACGACGAGTTGCTGAGGCTTCGGTCAGTAGCAGAAGGAGCGGTGGGGAAGGTGGACGTCTGACCGATGCGTTCAGACAATTTTTTAGTCCGCAGCCCCAAGGTATGATCGGTTCCAGCAACCATCGCCAGCGTCTGATATACATGGTGCAGGAATACCTAGGGGCAAGGTCAGACTTGGACACCTTTCCCACCGAAAATCCTCTGGCTTACTGGGTCCTGAGGATGGATCACTGGCCAGAGCTTGCACAGTATGCAATTGAGCTACTGGCCTGTCCTGCATCCAGCGTTCTTTCCGAACGCACATTCAGTGCTGCTGGAGGATTTGTCACCGATCATAGGGTGTGCCTGTCCACCGACTCGGTTGATCGACTGACCTTCATAAAAATGAATCAGTCTTGGATCACCACCAGCTACCAGACACCTGAAGCGGATATAACGGAATAATTTATAATGTCACATCCCTTCAAGACTGCCTATGCTGATGCTGAGTGACTGTCCTGTTATGTTCACTGACTATCCTCTTCCTCCTCCTCAATGATCCATGCCACCACACCAGTGCCTAAGGCACAATTTTTCAGCCCCTGTATAACAGGGGCGTGTAATTACAATTTTTTAAAAAGATGCTTCGCAACAGGTGTGACTGCTGTGCTCAGAGTACAGTATCTGTGAGGGGTTGCAGTGTTGTGGCACCAGCACCAGTGCCTAAGGCACAATTTTTCAGCCCCTGTTGGGGCGTGTAATTACAATTTTTAGGCAATGCTTTGCAACAGGTCTCATTGCTGTGCTCAGAGTACAGTATCTGTGAGGGGTTGCAGTGTTGTGGCACCAGCACCAGTGCCTAAGGCACAATTTTTCAGCCCCTGTATAACAGGGGCGTGTAATTACAATTTTTTAAAAAGATGCTTCGCAACAGGTGTGACTGCTGTGCTCAGAGTACAGTATCTGTGAGGGGTTGCAGTGTTGTGGCACCAGCACCAGTGCCTAAGGCACAATTTTTCAGCCCCTGTTGGGGCGTGTAATTACAATTTTTAGGCAATGCTTTGCAACAGGTCTCATTGCTGTGCTCAGAGTACAGTATCTGTGAGGGGTTGCAGTGTTGTGGCACCAGCACCAGTGCCTAAGGCACAATTTTTCAGCCCCTGTATAACAGGGGCGTGTAATTACAATTTTTTAAAAAGATGCTTCGCAACAGGTGTGACTGCTGTGCTCCAAGTACAGTATCTGTGAGGGGTTGCAGTGTTGTGGCACCAGCACCAATGCCTAAGGCACAATTTTTCAGCCCCTGTTTAACAGGGGCGTGTAATTACAAATCTTGATCTAATAGTTCACAGCAGGGCCCATTCCTGCGCCCACCAAGAGTAACTATGAGGGCCTACAGTCTTGTGGCAACACCGTCCACCACCACCACCACCACCAAAGGCCCAATTTTTCTGCCCTGTTCAACAGGTGCATGCAATTACAAATCTTGATCTAATAACTCACAGCAGGGCCCATTCCTGCACCCACCAAGAGTAACTGTGAGGGCTTACAGTCTTGTGGCAACACCGTCCACCACCACCACCACCACCACCACAGGCCCAATTTTTCTGCCCGGTTCAACAGGTGCATGCAAGTACAAATCTTGATCTATTAACTCACAGCAGGGCCCATTCCTGTGCCCACCAGTCTTGTGGCTACACCAATATCTAATAGGGAAAATTTCTGCAGAGTATATACGGCAGGCCCCTACTTTCAAACATCCAACTTACAAACGACTCCTACTTGCAAACGGCAAGAGAAAACAGGAAGTGAGAGGAAATCTACCCCTAGGAAGGAAAATTCTATCCTGTTAGATTTAATTTGGGAAAAAGGTATCTCCTCTCTACTGATGCTTTATCACCAATCCTTGTTTCAATTAAAACCCCACTTTTCCAAAAACATTTGTCATTGGGACGGAAAGTGAGGTGACATGTTCTGAACAGATGTGCAAAGACAGCAAATGTTACAGGGGTGATAACCCCTCCCTATGTTCTCCAAAAAGCTTAAAAATTGATTTTTTTGGGATGTAGCTACACTTCATAATGTACCTGTTCAGATTCTACTTAAGAACAAACCTACAGTCCATGTCTTGTTTGCACCACCTATATACTGCTGTTCAGAGTATATAGGGTTGTAGGTATAGGGTTTTATTTTGGGTGCGGGGTCCCCCTTAGTATCCATACAAGACCCAAAGGGGCTGGGGTGGGGGGGGGGGTGATGGGGTAGCCATGCCATTTTTCTCAAGGATTTACAGCCATATGGCGGCCAGGACAAGACATGACATTAAAGCCGCAAGTGGTTTTAAATGGCTTCTTTTTTTCCTTTACAAATGTCATTTTGTGCAAGGACAGTTCTAAACACGGGAAACACATGCCACTTCACAGGCATACTTTAGACACCCCCCAGGTACCGTATTTAAAGGAAAATTTCACTTTTTTTTTTTTCACTTTATGCATCATTAAAATGACTGCTCCCGAAAAAACTTTAGTTTTTAAAATTTCTTTTTGCATTGATATATGTCCCCTGGGGCAGGACCCGGGTCCCCAAACCTGTTTTATAACATTAACATGCATATTGGCCGTTGTAATTAGCAATTTTGATTTCGAACGTTCGCGTCCATTATAACGAATAGGGTTCGAAAATTCGCGCGAACTTTCGGTCCGTTCGAAGGTTCTGGTGCGAACCGAACCCGGGGGTGTTCGGCTCATCCCTACCTCTTATCAGTTTGGTTGCCCTTCTCAGCACTTTCTCCAGTTCCCCAATATCCTTTTTGAGAACTGGGGCCCAAAACTGAACTGCATATTCCAGATGAGGTCTTACTAATGATTTAAACAGGGGCAAAATTATATCTCTCTCTCTGGAGTCCACACCTCTCTTAATACAAGAAAAGACTTTGCTCGCTTTGGAAACCGCAGCTTGGCATTGCATGTTATTATTGAGCTTATGATTTACCAAAACCCCCAGATCCTTCTCCAATACGGATCCCCCCAGTTGTACTCCCCCTAGTATGTATGATGCATTCATATTCTTAGCCCACAAGTGCATAACTTTACATTTATCAACATTAAACCTCATCTTCCACATAGTTGCCCAATTGGACAGAGCATTGAGGTCGGCTTGTAAATTGGAGACATCCTGTCAGCTGCAAAGACAGAAATGTTACTTTTGATCCCAGACCCAATATCATTTATAAAGATATTAAAAAGTAAGGGTCCCGGCACTGAACCTTGGGGTACACCACTGATAACCTTGGACCATTCAGAGTAAGAATCATTAACCACTACTCTCTGAATTCTGTCTTTTAGCCAGTTTTCTATCCATTTACAAACTGATATTTCCAAGCCTGTAGACCAGGGATGCCCAACCTTTTGAAGAGCGAGGGCCACTTAAGTGACTTGGTAACCGGTCGCGGGCCACAATGAGTGGAGCAGGCGGATGACAGGTCTGTGTCCACTCTGCATATCGAGAGCAGACACGGACACAGCCCACTCTACACTATGGGCTCTTCGATTCGGTCCACCCAGGCGGAAGGGGGTGGATCCCCTTCAGTTTTTTTTTTTTTTAGTGGATCGGATTGAAAGCAGCCCAGTAAGCACTGCAGAACAGATATGCTCATATTTGGTATCACTCCACCTGTGACAGGAGCCGGTGCTATACAGGAAGCATCGGCTTATGCGGCTCTGCTCAACAGCCACTTGCTTTCTCTACCGCCGGCTTCATTCACAACACTGATGCTCTGGGATGACGGATCGGCGATCTGGGCTTGCCAACTAGCCACCCCAGAGCAGGAGTTCGTGGGCCACATCAGAGGGCTCCGTAGGCCACAGGTGGCCCCCGGGCCACTGGTTGGGCACCCCTGCTGTAGACTTTACCTTACAAATGAGCCATGTGTGCGGAACTGTATCGAGCGCTTTTGCAAAATCCAAGTATACCACGTCCACCGCCACCCCTCTGTCCAAGATTTCACTTACCTCTTCATAAAAAGAAATCAGGTTTGTCTGACAACTTCTGTCTTTCATGAATCCATGCTGTCTGTTGCTTAAAATATATTTTTTCCAGCAAGAACTCATCTATGTGGTCTTTTATTAATCTCTCCAGTATCTTCCCAACTATAGAAGTTAAACTAACAGGTCTATAGTTACTTGGTAAAGACTTTGTTCCCTTTTTAAATATAGGCACCACATTGGCCCAGCGCCAATCCAGTGGTACTATTCCTGTCATTAATGAGTCCCTAAAAATTAGATACAATGGCTTTGAAATTTTGAAATTACAGAGCTCAATTCTTTTATGATCCGTGGGTGGATGCCATCTGGTCCAGGTGCTTTTATCCACCTTTATTCTGTCTAAATATTTCTGGACCATATCACTTTTGAGCCATTGTGGATTATTTGGGGCTGTGTCACTACCACTCCCATTATGGACATGAGTTCCCCCATGCTCTTTTGTATACACAGAGCTGAAGAAAGTATTTAATAAATTAGCCTTCTCTTTGTCCCCAGTCACCCGCTCTAGATTATTTTGCAAAGGGCCTACATGCTCAGACTTGACCTTTTTACTATTAGTCCTCTGTAGGGATGAGCTTCGAGTTCGAGTCGAACTCATGTTCGACTCGAACATTGCCTGTTCGCCCGTTCGCCGAACAGCGAACAAATTGGGGTGTTCGTGGCAAATTCGAAAAATCTATGGGAGAAATCTAAAGTGTTAATTATAAAGGCTTATATGCAAGTTATTGTCCTAAAAAGTGTTTGGGGACCCGGGTCCTGCCCCAGGGGACATGTATCAATGCAAAAAGAAGTTTTAAAAACGGCCGTTTTTTCGGGAGCAGTGATTTTAATAATGCTTAAAATGAAAAAATAAAAGTGAAATATTCCTTTAAATTTCGTACCTGGGGGGTGTGTATGATATGCATGTGAAGTGGCGCATGTTTCCCGTGCTTAGAACTGTCCCTGCAAAAAATGT
The DNA here is from genome assembly GCA_029206835.1 of Rana muscosa. Taxonomy (NCBI): domain Eukaryota; kingdom Metazoa; phylum Chordata; class Amphibia; order Anura; family Ranidae; genus Rana; species Rana muscosa. The sequence goes on from CM055117.1 coordinate 855,975,569, forward strand.
CATTTTTGAAAGAAAAAAATGCATTTAAAACTGACTCGCGGCTATTAATGAATTGTCGGCTCCCGGCAATACATACAAAAGTCATTGATAAAAAAAAAAAAAAAAAACGTGGGGGTTCCCCAGAATTCAATTACCAGGCCCTTCAGGTCTGGAATGGATATTAAGGGGAACCCTGCCGCAAATTTAAAAAAAATTGACACGGGGTTCCCCCAAATATCCATTCCAGGCCCTTCAGATCTGGCATGGATTTTAAGGGGAACTCCACCCCAAATTTAAAAAAAAAAGGCGTGGAGTCCCCCTAAAAATCCATACCAGACCCCTTATCCGAGCACGCAACCTGGCCGGCCGCAGGGGAAAAGGGGGGGACGAGAGAGCGGCCCCCCCTCCCTCCTGAACCGTACCAAGCCACATGCCCTCAACATGGGGAGGATGTCCCCATGTTGATGGGGACAAGGGCCTCATCCCCACAACCCTTGCCCGGTGGTTGTGGGGGTCTGCGGGCGGGGGGCTTATCGGAATCTGGAAGACCCCTTTAACAAAGGGGACCTCCAGATCCCGCCCCCCCCCCTATGTGAATTGGTAAGGGGTACATTGTACCCCTACCATTTCACGAAGAAAGCGTAAAAAAATGTTTAAAAAAAACACACAAACACCTTGAAAAAGTCCTTTATTTAAAAAAAAAAAAAAAAAAAAAAAAAACCATTCCAGCGGTGAAATCCAGTGTCCCGCGGCGATCCCGATGTCCAGCGCTGTCCTTCATTGGTTGTGCCTGAGCGGACCTGATGGGGAACTCCCTCTCAGTATTTTAAATGTATAGACCCGCCCCTTCTAAAGTTCCCCATCAGGTCCGCTCAGCGGACCAGATGCGGAACATGAGAAGGGGCGGGTCTATACATGTATTACCAAAGTGAGAGCAGTTCCCCATCAGGTCCGCCCCCTCGGTATGTCGGACCCGCCTACGTCATTGGCTTGAGCGGGGAACTTCCTTCACTGTGTAATTTAAATTTACATAGTGAAGGAAGTTCCCTGCTCAGGCCAATGACGTAGGCGGGTCCGACATACCGAGGGGGCGGACCTGATGGGGAACTGCTCTCACTTTGGTAATACATGTATAGACCCGCCCCTTCTCATGTTCTGCATCTCGTCCGCTGAGCGGACCTGATGGGGAACTTTAGAAGGGGCGGGTCTATACATTTAAAATACTGAGAGGGAGTTCCCCATCAGGTCCGCTCAGGCACAACCAATGAAGGACAGCGCTGGACATAGGGATCGCCGCGGGACACTGGATTTCACCGCTGGAATGTTTATTTATTAATTTTTTTAAATAAAGGACTTTTTCAAGGTGTTTGTGTGTTTTTTTAAACATTTTTTTACGCTTTCTTTGTGAAATGGTAGGGGTACAATGTACCCCTTACCAATTCACATAGGAGGGGGGCCGGGATCTGGGGGTCCCCTTTGTTAAAGGGGTCTTCCAGATTCTGATAATCCCCCCGCCCGCAGACCCCCACAACCACCGGGCAAGGGTTGTGGGGATGAGGCCCTTGTCCCCATCAACATGGGGATATCCTCCCCATGTTGAGGGCATGTGGCTTGGTACGGTTCAGGAGGGAGGGGGGGCCGCTCTCTCGTCCCCCCCTTTTCCCCTGCGGCTGGCCAGGTTGCGTGCTCGGATAAGGGGTCTGGTATGGATTTTTAGGGGGACTCCACGCCATTTTTTTTTTAAATTTGGGGTGGAGTTCCCCTTAAAATCCATGCCAGATCTGAAGGGCCTGGAATGGATATTTGGGGGAACCCCACGTCAATTTTTTTTAAAATTTGCGGCGGGGTTCCCCTTAATATCCATTCCAGACCTGAAGGGCCTGGTAATTGAATTCTGGGGAACCCCCACGCTTTTTTTTTTTTTTTTATCAATGACTTTTGTATGTATTGCCGGGAGCCGACAATTCATTAATAGCCGCGAGTCAGTTTTAAATGCACTTTTTTCTTTCAAAAATGACATTTTTTGCAGGGACAGTTCTAAGCACGGGAAACATGCGCCACTTTACATGCATATCATACACACCCCCCAGGTACGAAATTTTAAGGAATATTTCACTTTTATTTTTTCATTTTAAGCATTATTAAAATCACTGCTCCCGAAAAAACGGCCGTTTTTAAAACTTCTTTTTGCATTGATACATGTCCCCTGGGGCAGGACCCGGGTCCCCAAACACTTTTTAGGACAATAAATTGCATATTAGCCTTTATAATTAACACTTTAGATTTCGAACGTTCGAGTCCATTGTATTTAATAGGGTTCTAAAGTTTACACGAACATTTTGTCTGTTCGCAGGTTCTGGTGCTAACCGAACAGGGGGGTGTTCGGCTCATCCCTGGTCCTCTGCACCTATTTGATCCTGTATTCTGTGATCTTCCCCTTCTCCCACAGTCCCCAAACCATCTTCCGATAGAACAAAGCCTTGGGGGCAAGCTGCACATGCTCAGTATGGTGTGTATTGCTATAGTTTTTTTTTTTTTGGGAGAGTGCATGTGATCAGCACAGGGCCAATCAGCACTGTCCAGACAAAGGGTCAGGGGTTCTGCAGCCTCATAGGAGAATCAGGGGAGAATGAAAACTCCTATAAGCTTTAACCAGTGCTCAGCCAAAAACTGACAGAAGTCACAAGACTGCTATATACTGCTGATGAGAAAGGGTATTTAGCGGTTTAAATTTACTAAAATAATTGCATTTCCATGTTCTGTGTACGGTGGGAGATCAGATATAATGAATGCAGGGTCCTGGGTTTAGTAACACTTTAATAACTAACTGTTAATCAGCCCTGTGCAGCAAGGCCATGATCTCAACTCGCTGTCACATCACAAAGATGAATTATGATTGGCTGTTAAGAGTTAGCACACATTTCCCATATCCTTATTGAATGGGCCCTTTGTATTATTCCATCAAACACCGCTTCTTCCAAGCTTGGTTACGAAGTCCGCTTTCTGTTCTTTATCATAGGAAACCTTCAAATCCAAACCTCTCGCACAGGCGCTGGGATTGTTTTTCTGTAAAAAGGAGAGGCTATGGTACACATATCTTATGTTTATCGCGTGTAATGTTTCAGTACGACGTCTTTACTGTGGTAAACAAGCTCATATTCTTTATAGACAAAGAAATTTTATAGGTTGACAAAAGACTTTACTTCACTTAAAATCACACAACAATCAAAGCCCGGCAAAACAGGCTCTGCCAAAGGGACCGCGTTCCTCCCACTCACATCAGTGCACCTGCACTTCAGTTTTTTTTTTCCCCTTGCAACACTTAAAAACATAATTATGTTTCTATTTGCATTTGTTCAGTTGCCTTTTTACTTTGCATTGTCACAAATGACCGTGACAGCCATAACTTATTCACATGCCTGTATTGATTAAAGGCCCTCCCTAACAATGGTGCCTATTGAAGGAGCTGTGAGAGTTGGAATGCTTCACTGTTCGTGTTACAGGTTCCAAATGTGCCAGGGATCCATAATGGGGAATAATAGAGCAGTGAGAAATTCCATGTCGCTGTCTTATTTTATAACCGTGTCCCCTGTGCTGTGCAACAAGTCAGTAAAAGAGTTCTCCTGAGGGTTTAAATCTCCCACCCACTTCTCCGAAAATTCATTCAAGAGTCTGAACACGGGATCAGGGCAGATTCCTGCTACATACCATCCATACCCAGATGCCAGCTGACTCGAAGAGCAGAATGCTGGCAGATTACAGCAATGAAAAAATTCTGTTCCTGGAATAGGACGGCGAGAAAGATGGGGGACATTTATAAACCTTGTGTGGTTACTATGATTTGTATGTTAATTATTTGCCTTACAAAGCAGTAATAACGTGCAAATTGTCATTATAAATACATGCACTTAAAGGGGTTGTAAAGGTTCGTTTTTTATTTTCTAAATAGGTTCCTTTAAGCTAGTGCATTGTTGGTTCACTTACCCTTTTCCTTAGATTTACCTTCTAAATATTTTTTTTCTTTGTTTTCTTTGTCTGAATTTCTCACTTCCTGTTCCTCCTCAGTAAGCTGTTCAGTAAGCTGTTCTGGCTGACTAAACACCACTCGGATGATGGTGTGAAGTTTAGTGAGGAGAAACAGGAAGTGAGAAATTCAGACAAAGAAAACAAACATTTAGAAGGTAAATCAAAGGAAAAGGTAAGTGAACCAACAATGCATGAGCTTAAAGGAACCTATTTACAAAATAAAAAACGAACCTTTACAACCCCTTTAAATAAAGAAATGAATTCTAAGGTTTTTTTCACTTTGGTGGTATGCTTACCGCCCTCTAAAAAAAACACATCTGTGGTGGATCACTTTTCTTGGTACGGTTTGGGGTATGGCAATACTACTGCCTCCTAATGCCTGTTTTTATGGGTTTTTTGTTTACTTTTTTTTAAGTGGCAATTTTTTCATTGCAGGAAAAACTCTGTTCCTGGAATAGGACGGCGAGGAAGATGTAGACATTTAGGTTCCATTCACACAGGGGCGGCACGACTTGTCCTGCGACTGTGCCAGGCGATCTTAACACGACTTCAAAGGTGACTTGCAAAATGACTTCTGTATTGAAGTCAATAGAAGTCGCCCTGAAGTCGTCTTGAAGAAGTACAGGAACCTTTTTCTAAGTCGGAGCGACTTGAGTCGCTCCTATTAAAACGGTTCCATAGTACAGAACGGGACGCGACTTGTCAGGCGGCTGAGTTGCCTGACGAGTCGCCCCTGTGTGAATGGGGTCTAATATACCTTGTATGGTAACTATAGATTTAATGTTAATAATTTCCCTTACTAAACAGTAACTCACAACTTGTCAATATAAATACATGCACTAAACAAATTCTAAGGCCCCATACACACTCTTAAGGCGGATTGGATTGTCCGACAGGAAAAGTGTGATGGCAGGCTATTGTCGGAAAATCCGACTGTCTTGGCCCGTACACACGATCGGATTTTACGACAATAATTGTCTGATGGACATGTTGTGTCGGATAATTCGACCGTGAGTATGCTCCATCAGACAATTGTTGGCGGAATTAACGACAACAAATGTTGGCTGGTCATGCTCACCAACTGTCTGACAATAAATCTGTTACGTCGGATTAGTCCGTCAGACTAAAATCCGAAGTACAAACACGCATGCTCCGAACCAATGCTAACCATCAGACAACATTAGCAGAAGTTGCCCATAGGGTTTTGCTAAAGAGCAGAAAAACCAAGTAGTTTCGTGAAAGTTGGCTGAAAATGTTGGGCCGTGTGTATACAGAACAAGTTCACGGCCAAAGCCCTCCGGACCAAAATCTACGGTTCGGTCTGACGGATATCCGATCGTGTGTACGAGGCTTTTGTATGCTCCATCGGACAATTGTTGTTGGAATTTCCGCCAACAAATGTGGGATAGCATGCTTTAAAATTTTCCGACAACAATTGTGTGCTGTCGGATTATCTGATCGTGTGTACAGAAGTCCGTTGGAAAAAATCCAAAGTACAAACACGCATGCTTGGAAGCAATGCTAACCATAACACAACATTAGCAGAAGTGCCCAAAGGGTGGCACTAAAAAGCTGAAAAAACGCGTAGTTTCGTGTTTGTTGCCTGACGATTCTTTGCCGTTTGCAAGACAAGTTCATGGCCAATGCCCTTCGGACAAAAGTCTTACGCTTTGTCCGATCGTGTGTATGAGGCTTTAGATTTTCTGCAGATTTTTGTCTTCAGATTTACCAAAACCATGTAGTGCAAGGGCCTGCCTGATTGCATACAAATTGAAACTCTCAAGGTTTGACCTCATATTATATGGTTTTGGTAAATCTGAAGACAAAAATCTGCAGAAAATCTAAAAGTGTGTGGCTTAAGGCTTCTTCCACTTTAGTGTTATGTTTAGCGCTCTGTAAAAAATGATCTGCGGTGGATCACATTTCAGGGGGTGGTATAGAAGCATAGCAGTGCCTGGCAGGCATTCAGGAGGCACCACTGCCACCTCCTAATGCATGTTTTTTTTTTTTTTTCATTTGCCGAGTGCCAATTTTACAATGTCAGACCGCAACACAACTGTGAGCCAAGTATTTGACTCACAGTTGTAGTGTGGCCCTATTGATCTCAATTATTATTTTATTACAGGTACTTATATAGCGCTGGAAATTTTACGCAGCACTACATATATATTGTACATTCACATCAGTCCCTACCCTTAAGGAACTTACAATCTAAGGTCCCTAAAATCCCCCTCATACATACTAGGACCAATTTAGACAGGAGCCAATTACCCTACCAGCATGTCTTTAGAGCAGGGGTAGGCAACCTGGGGCCCTCCAGCTGTTGTGGAACTACATTTCCCATGAGGCATTGCAAGGCTGGCAGTTACAATTACTCCCAGAGGCATGATGGGACTTGTAGTTCCGCAACAGCTGGATAGTCCCAGGCTGCCTACCCCTGCTTTAGAGTGTTGGAGAAAAAAGGAGTACCCGGAGGAAACCTACACAGGCACAGGGAGAACATACAGACTCCAGGCAGGTATTGTCATGGACGAGTTTGACAGGCGGTGCCGGTATAAAAGTGCATATACTGTATATTCATAATTACAGTAATCATATAAAAACATCTGAGTACAAATATGTTTCAGGAAAAAAAAAAAAACGAAACAGTGATAGTGTCTTGTGTGCTTTTGTTTCATACTGTACATACATTCCAAAACATGTTGCCAAGAAGTTCAAATATACTGGGTGGGGTAGTTATAATTTTAAGCGGGTCACCCCCAAAATTGAATAATGACACCACCAAATGTTATGAAATTTTAAGTTCTTATTTCCAAATATAACTTTTTCATAGGGGATAAACTGATTAACTATTGGTTTCCACTGGGCTGAAGTAGTTGGCCTCCCTTTAATAGCTATAGCTTTGCGGGCCATAAACAGATTCTTGCAAGAATATTCTAGTATAGTGTGACCAATATTCTTGGTATAGTATACCAAATAAACAAATGTCAGGCGTACAGGGAAGAGAGAGCTACAGAAAGGTCATGAATACAGCAATGTGTTTTAACTTTGTTAGGGCTCTTTCTAACTGGCGGTAATGCATACTGCCCTCTGAGAAGCAATTTGTGATTGGTCACTTTTCCGAGGGCGGTACAGCAGCAGCTGGCAGGCGTTAAGGAGGCGCTACTGCCATGTACAAATAGCTACTAATCAGCTTTGATTTTCAATATTACAGGCTGGGCTAAAATTTGAAACAAAAATTGTGATTGGTTCCTATGGGAAACATGACCTTTTCATTAGCACACCCTTCATAGTGTAAAATATTGGTGATGGTTCTACCACAATAGTGTAGAGAGATTTGTCTGCACATAAGACACACTGGAACACCTTGTTATTCATTAATTTCCTCCCTTGAACCTTTCTCTGGAGATTACTTGGTGCACCTATTTACATGGCAAAGTGCAAAATCCAAAGTAACTTCTCTGCAGTTAAATTGCTTGTAAACACAGCACTTAGAGGGTGTTAGAAATACACAGGGATTTTCAAAGTCAATGGGAACTTTTCGTTCGCCTTCAGCAAAACAAGCAATAGATGCTCATATAAACTGTAGACACCATCTTTAAGCCCTGGTTCACATTGCAGCGATTTGGCATGCGATTTGACATGTCACAGCCGGAGTCCGTTGACCTGGAAGGAAGACGGCGTAGATGGATGTGGCCTCCAGTGGGGACGACGAGGGCTTCGTTTGCAGGTAGATTAGGGAGATTTACCTTTTCTTCCTAAACCATAGCCAAAACAGGAAGGGAAAGGAAATACCTGCAAATAAAGGGAATCCCTTGGACCCCCCCAGGTCACCAGAAATGGTGTCCCCATTGATAGATTTCCCATCTATTACTTTTCTGGAGACAACACAAAAAAAAAAGAGATTTTCTATTACTTTCACTTTCAATGATGGTAGACAGCATCTTCCAACTGGGACACAGACGGTAATCAAAACCTAATATGTGTTCTAATTCTTCTCCACGCTATCACTCTATCCAAAACGTAAAAAAAAAAAAAAGTTTTTCCTTTAAGCCTCTTTCACACTGGCACGTTTTTCAGGCGGTTTAGCGCTAATATTAGCGCTGTTATACCGCCTGAAAAATCGTGCCCTGTATTCTTCAATGTGAAAGCCCGAAGGCTTTCACACTGAAGCGGTGCGCTAGCAGGACCGCTCCAAAAGTCCTGCTAGCCGCATCTTTACAGCGGTGAAGGAGCGGTGTGTTCACCGCTCCTTTACCGCGGCTGCCCATTGAAATCAATGGGACACCGCGGTATTAACCCTTTTTCGGCCGCTAGCGGGGGTTAAATTCACCCCGCTAGTGGCCGCATACCGCGGTGATAACGACGGTATAGCGGCGCTGAAAATCGCGCCGCTATACCGCCACCGCACCTGCCCGCCCCAGTGTGAAAGGGGCCTTAGTTATACTTTAAACTACCCTGCCTGCAAAACCTTCTACAGTGGACTGACTTATAGAGAACTGAAGAGAACTCAGTGGACAGTCTTAAAATGAATCTGTGAGGATAAAAATTAATTTGCCCTAGGGTGCAATTTTTTTTATTATCCTCCCTACTATTTAGTGCATCACTGATCTAGAACAAGTATGTAGCCAGTGAAGTCAGAGCTCCTGACCTGCATACTAGCAGCACTAAGTCAGTGACTCATTAAAGGAGAAGTACAGCCAAAGTGGTTTGTTCTGCACTCCTGTGACCCGTTTTTAGCAGGCTGAAGCCCCTTGTCGACTGACATCATGATCCACCCACGAGCCTTAACCTGTACAACCACTTGAAGTTAGAAGCTGATTGGCTACCATGCAAAGTTGCACCAGATTTGCACTCTCCAGTTTTAGTAAATCAAACACAGTATTACTTACAGGGGAACCAAACTCTTCTATCCTTTACAGCCAAGAAGCTGTCATCTTAGCCTCTGTTCGATCTGCAGTTGCCATGGTGCTGCACATGTGATTAGCTATAACACCAGTTATAACAACTCCGCTTCAATGGTGCAATGTCCATGAGATCCATTGCTGGCACTGGCACCTTCTCACTGGTTTCTTCTGTATGCCTGTCTTTGGCCATCTTGATTTTCCGGTGCAGGATGACGTGGCTCCCGTGTATGTGTAGCAATGCAGTCATCCCAGCACACAGGCACTGTGCCAGGGTGTAAAATGACCTCTACATTCTACAGAAGACTGTGATTGGGCACATAGGTTTATTTTATTACAGAAGAGAAATTGTATTTCTCCTCTGCAACAAAAGCCCCTTTAGTTCCGCTTTAACTTGTAAGTTTAGGTTGGACCTCATCACTGAAAATATTTCAAAGAAAAAATGAATGACTATGATTACTACGGCAACCAATCATCGTTACCTATCATTGTCTAACCTGGTCAAACATAGAACTTTATGCCCTGTACACACGAGCGGAATTCCCGTTGGAAAAAAGTTGGATGGTTTTTCCGACGGAATTCCGCTCAAGCTTGGCTTGCATACACACGGTCACACAAAAGTTCTCTGAACTTTCCAGCGCTAAGAACACGGTGATGTACAACACTACGACGAGGCGAGAAAAAAAAGTTCGATGCTTCTGAGAATGCGTTGAATTGTTTCCGAGCATGCGTGTTTTTTTTGCGCGTCGGAAAAGCATACAGACGATTGGATTTCCCGATAGGAATTTTTATCCGTCGGGAAAATAGAGAACCTGCTCTCAATCTTTTGCTGGCGGGAATTCCGACAGCAAAAGTCCGATGGAGAATACACACGGTCGAAATTTCAGACGAAAAGCTCCCATCTGACGTTTTCTGTCTGGAATTCCGCTCGTGTGTACAGGGCACTAGGGCTCCCAACTTTGGGAGATACAGCTCATACTTTGCAACCTTGACCCTCTCTCCTCCACAGTTGTCCTTTTTTTTATGTCCTATGTAGAGCTCTGCATATTAACGTGAACTATTTTACACGTATGTATATCAATATTTTTATCTTTATTTTGTTTTGGATAGAGTACGATTAAAAACCATAGCCGGTTATATTTTGCTAAGTGTGCCCTATTTTGGAGATTCCCCGTATGTTGTTTTCCTAACAACAAAGGGTGGTAGGACATTTCCCTCTTATATCGTTGCCACTGGAATTGGTGTCCCTGTTGGAAGATTTACTCTCACCTCTAATGTTGATGACATCTCCAACATTTTGGATTTCCCAACACTTTCTCTCTCAGGGACAGTGGTCACCGGGGCAAACACTTGGCGCAAAAGGCACCATTGTATTTAGGCTGTTTGTATTTTATGCAGTATCCTTTATTCTTGTTTATGTTGACCATTGCTGGCATCTGTAAATTAGTATGTTTTTTGCTCATAAACCAATGGTCTGTATAGCAAAAGGCGATGTAAGGGTATTTCTTTTGCTTATGTATTCACTCTAAATGGCGCCCTAACTAGGCTTCCCGAATGGGTAGGTATGTGCAGGTATGATTTGGCCAACCTCTGTGTCTCAGTTCACTTGTAACCTGTACACTCGGCTCATCTGCAGAAAAAAGAAGGAGGAGAGAAGAGAGGTGCAGGCAAACATTGCTAATATCACTTTTCTCATGAGAAAAAAATGACGATAAGAACAGGTTTGTGAACCAGTTTCGAACAACATTCTTCCCGAACAGCAGTTGGCCGATGGCTGCCTGTCTCATACATAGACAAGAGATTGTTGGCCGGTCTGGTTGTTATCATCCATCCATCAATCCATCTGTCCAGCTCCTGTTAGTTAATATGTTCTTCACCTGGCTTTAAAGGGGTTGTAAAGGTCAATTTTTTATTTTCTAAATAGGTTCCTTTAAGCTAGTGCATTGTTGGTTCACTTACCTTTTCCTTCGATTTCCCTTCTAAATGTTTTTTTTCTTTGTCTGAATTTCTCACTTCCTGTTTCTCCTCAGTAAACTTCACACCATCATCCGAGTGGTGTTTAGTCAGCCAGAACAGCTTACTGAACAGCTTACTGAGGAGGAACCGGAAGTGAGAAATTCAGACAAAGAAAAAAAAACATTTAGAAGGGAAATTGAAAGAAAAGGTAAGTGAACCAACAATGCACTAGCTTAAAGGAACCTATTTAGAAAATAAAAAATTTACCTTTACAATGCCTTTAAGGGCTTCTGGGTGATCCTGGTTCGTGCCACATTCCATATATACAGTAGTGTGTGCTTGCTTTTCTTTTATTGTGTAGGGCAGAGCTGATGTGAAAGGTGCAAAGCTCTTTAAAAAGTACTACCTAAACATGAAAAAAAAAAAAAGTACTACCCTACACTGCTGAATAAAATAAAATGAATTAAAGCTAAACTCCCGGCAAATAACTAAGGATTTCTAGTTCTGTTCAGCAAAGTCTGAGATTCAATCAGCCCAGCCAGACAATACAGCCAGGTCAGTGATTAAACTTTTTCCTAATGTAGTTAAGTAATACAGCTGGGAATTCTCCTTGCCTCCTGCTTCTGAATGGAGCAGCAGAACACAAACAAGGTCATCACTCTCCTCCTGCCAGCACGTTCCTTGTCTGCACATGTGCAAAAATACTGTATGATTGGTTGCAAATGCTTCATATTCCCTAGCTGGATGGTAAATAATAGTACAACATATCTTAGGCCCCATACACACTATTAGATTTTCTGCAGATTTTTGTTTTCAGATTTACCAAAACCATATATCGAGGTCAAACCTTTATGCCCCGTATACACGATCAGTTTTTCCGATGAAAAAAGTCCGATGGATAAATAATATATTTATTCAAGTGATTCATTTTTGTCTGGTAGTATTGTGATTCCTGATATAGAACACTTAGTAACTTTTTTACAATGTATTATGATAATCGCCCATAATATATAGTGTTTTTATACCATGTATTATAATAATCAATAGCCATAACGTAGGAGCCACAATAGTACATTTAATGCCCTGTACACACAATCGTTTTTTCCAATGAAAAAAGTCCGATGAACTTTTTTTATTGGAAATTCCGATCGTGTGTGGGCCCCATCGGACTTTTTTCCATCGGTGTAAAAAAATAGAACATGTTTTAAATTTTTCCGATGGAAAAAAATCCAATGGGAAATTCTGATCGTCTGTGTGGAATTCCATCGGAGAAAAATCCACGCATGCTCAGAATCAAGTCGACGCATGCTCGGAAGCATAGAACTTAATTTTTCTCGGCTCTTCTGAGTGTTTTACGTCACAGCGTTTTGGACGGTCGGAATTTTGTCTGATGGCGTGTATGCAAGACTGATGGAAGTCAGCTTCATCGGAATTCCGACGGAAAATTCCATCGGATTTTTGACCATCGAAATTCCGATCGTGTGTACTGGGCATAAGGAGTTTTAATTTGTATGCAATCAGGCAGGCCCTTGCACGACATGGTTTTGGTAAATCTGAAGACAAAAATCTCCAGAAAATCGAATAGTGTGTTTGGGGCTTTAGCGTGAGATATTAAAGCTTACGTTTAGGAATAAAATGTTTTTAAATAATCAGCAAAAGGGATGTTATTTACAATTAATCCGAAGTGTCCCTTGTGCTGGTGCTGTCTGTAATAGTGAAAATCCAAAGTCCTCTTTCCCTCCTCCCATATCCCACAGCCATAATGTTCTGGTGCTGCATATTTTAATAGAGCGTGTTTTATGCACTCATCAAAAGGTGCAGAATCTGCCGTCCCATTCGCCCCCCTTTTTTTAATAGAAGCTGTACTTTAGCATCTATGAATGAAAGAAGCGGAACTTTCATTCATCTATCCATCCTCCATTCATTTTTTGTTCTTCATTCAACACTGGAAGATTACAGCTGCGGAGTATGGGAGGGGGGCAGAGGACTTCAGATTTCCACTATAACAGCTGGCACCAGCAAAATGCACACTTAGCATTAAATGTAATGTCTCTTGCTGATTTTTTAAAACATTTATTCCTAAAACTTAGGCTTTGAGGTCTCTTGCATTTAATACAATACTGACATTATAACTATTTTATATAGATCAGCAATTTATTTTTTAATATCATTTATTGTACTTTAAAACTGCCTATTATCTTCCTTGCTCAAACAAGGACCTACCTAAATTGGTCATGTGTTGACCAGATTCCTCTTCATATAAATTATGCAGTAAGAACAATTGCATGTTAGTGTAGAAATGCATGACACTTCTTACATCTCCAATTTACTTCAACCTTCCTTCCCTGTTCAGAACATAACAGACACGGAGACATATAATTGTAGAGCTAGTCTGTTGGAAAAACTCATTGAAGGAGCGACATCCCTATTTGTAGATAAAACATGGAAAAGGTGAATTGGGACTTTTCAAGCGCATACAAAGACAATATTTAGAAAAATAGAAAATTTATTATTTTAAATTCATAGGTGAGAACATAAAAATTCCACAATAGATCAGTAACAAATACCAACAAAAGTGCAATTGTAACTCTCTACATGTTTCGTCTTTTATGGCTTCTTCAGGAGATTCTGTTACAATAGACACTGCGTATGTAGACTGATCACTAAAATAGAAGAATATATATCAGAAAAAACTATTTAGGAAAAACAAACAATTAAAGGTTGGTATCGTGATCAGAACATACTTATTGTTTATTGTCTACAGTCCACTATATAAATGTACAGAATTGTTTTTTTTAAATGTTTTCTATTGTTTGTTTGTGTAGCGCCCTGCTTCTGTTGGGTAGGCGCTATGTGTTAAATTTAGGTATCTGAGCTGTAGTTTAGCTCAGAAGGATTAAGCTAAATTGTTGGCTCTCTTTCAGTCCAGCTGGGTTGCATGGTTTTCCCCTTGACAGTAGGTGTCACTGTCACCATGGGTCAAGGTTGGAAATGCAGCAGGCTGGGTGTATTGGGTGTTCCTTTCCCAGAAGTGGCTCAGGGGATGTGGTCAACCCGCTGTGCATTCTGGGAAAGGATACTTAAGGGACAGAGACCGCGCTATCAGGATTTGTTTGCCAGATCCTGACCTGAGGGCCCTCCTGGCCTCAGGGATGAGCGAGCTGTTTCTTGGCCTCGGGGCCTGCTGGCCCGAGGCTCTGTAACTGAGAGTAGGTCCAGGAGTTTCTGGGGCCTACTAGTCCAGGAATGGTCCTACGCGGTCTTGCCTGCGGGAAGAAGCAGAACAATTGGGGACTTAATTGAAGGACGCATCCTGACCAATTTACCTCACGGTGCTGCTGGCTGGCTGAAAGATTCTGGCACCGTGAGCTGTGTACTTTTTGAAGGAACTTTTGCAAAGTGTCAGTGTGGTTGCACGATCTTGTGGCAGAAGATTGTGAAACAACTCAACGGCACTCATCAAGTCTGTGGCAGAGACTTTGAACGAGCTTCGCACCGGTTGCTAGACCAGTGAGAGTAGGCCTATCCGGTGGTTGCTAAATCCAGTGTGGAACCGATTTGTCCTCTGGATCTAAGATTGTGCCTGATCCGCAAAGCAAGGTACCTGAACCTCCCCTATCCCTTTAACCCTCTCTTGGAACTGTTTAATAAAACTCTTGAAGAAAAAGTAACCAAGTGTTGGTGTGGACATTCATGAAAGCTCTTAGAGGGACCCCTAAGACGAGTGTGGTGAACAGAAAGGTAACGGCAGGCCCAAATCTAAACCAGCGGCCCCTTCGGGGGTATTGCTACATTTGTTTTTCCTAAATAGTTTTTCTGATATATATTCTTCTATTTTAGTGATCAGTCTACATACACAGTGTCTATTGTAACAGAATCTCCTGAAGAAACTGTAAAAGGCGAAACATGTAGAGAGATACAATTGCACTTTTGTTGGTATTTGTTACTGATCTATTGTGGAATTTTTATGTTCTCACCTATGAATTTTAAATAATAAATTTTCTATTTTTCTAAATATTGTCTTTGTATGGGCTTGAAAAGACATGGAGACATGTCAGAGGTGGCCCATAGCATCCTTGACTGTAAAGACTCCTTCAGTGGATGAAATATCTGGAACCCTTGCATACATTGTTGTGTACCCTATTAAAGGCTTCTAAACCAAACCATACTGTTTGGAATAACTTGGCTTTTAAGCAGATTCACTGGACAGAACACCTGCTGTTTCTCTTGCCTTCTAGAAGGTCGAAGTGTTGTTTCAGAAGTCCTTTGCATCTATTGCTTCCTTGTACCTTATCCAGTTCCTTATAAACATGTTTTTTATATTCTGATCCTTGTTGGGCGTAAGCAGCTTCTTTAACTCAGCCTGTGTTCTGACTTCATAAAAGACCAATGATTCAGATTCTTGTGAAGGGAGGGAATACAGGCTCAGCTAGGGACCCATTGTAGTTGGGAGGGTAAAAATAGACAAGAGGATGCAGAATGTGTCACTACGACAAAGTGTCTTTTCAGTAAAGAAGGCCCCCCTTGGGGTGACTTTGAAAGACTATAAACAGTGGAAAGGCTGCAGAGCTGACTGAAAACCCCGTCGTCTTCTCATGTCTGTTTATTCATCACATTCCCTATTGGTGACAACCCTCATCTTTTCAAGATAGCCCATACCCTGGATGAATTGTGCCTTAGTGCTTAGATCTTCTACCCCCAGCATGTAACACATCTCAGTGCCCATTCACTTGGAGGCTGCATGACTCCAAAATGCAATAACAATACATAAGCAGTTCTCAAAAGAAACTTTGAAATCTGCAACAAATAATATATTTAATGTATATTATATTAGATCTCTGGCAGTAGAGATGTCTAAGTATTTTGGGGAATATGTGATCTATGTGATATATATATATATATATATATATCGTGAATATAGATGTTGTTTGAGCCAAAATGATTTAATTACCTTTAAGAGAAGTATGATTTTTCTCCACTTCCTCCTTTCCTCTGTGTACTGTATCCTAAACTTCCGGGTTTTCGAGCGCGTTCACTTCAACTACGTCACGGCTCCAAAGGAACTACAGTTCCCTTGAGGCATAGCGGCATCGCGCATGCGTACTGCCGCTTTTTCATCGTGTGACCGAACGAGAACGAGCCTAGTTCTCGTTTCTACTTCTGCCTTGGTTAAACACACGCTGCCCAGTTAACACGCCCATTCCCACCTCCCCAGCACGCCCATAGTATAAACAAATACTAGTTACTATTCAAAAAAACAAATTAATATATTTAATTATTTATTCTAACTTTCACTGTGCTGCTGAGATAGTCATTCAAAAGAATAACAAGGCACGGGAGGCGGAGCTACAGCATCTTAGACACGCCCGCGGCTCCCCTGCCTCTCGTGCCTGTGAACGTATACAGCGTCTCCCCGCAGGGATGTAGTCCTATAGGGAGGGGGCGAGCACGCATACTAACCCCCAGCCAGAACGGCTCTGATGATGGGGGCAAGCTTACAGAGGAGTAACAGGAAGTTAGAAATTCACACAAAGAAAAAAGCATTTAGAAGGGAAATCGAAGGGTAAGTGAACCAACAATGCACTAGCTTAAAGGAACCTATTTAGAAAAAAAAAAAAAAAAAACCTTTAGTATCACTTTAACCACTTCCCGACGCACATATACGTCAACACAATGGCACTCCTGGGCAGAAGTATGTATATATACTTCCCCTTTAAGGAAGCGCCATTGTGCACCCACGCGCGCTGCGAGCTCCGTGAACCCGACCGCGGGTCCCACGGACTCAATCGCCGCGGGGATACCCGCGACCGTCTCACGGAGAGATAGAGAGGGGAGATGCTAATGTAAACAAGCATCTCCCGTTCTGCCTAATGACAATGACACTAATCACTGCTTCCTGTAATCGGAAGCGGTGATCACTGTCTTGTCACACACAGCCCATCCCCCCTACAGTAAGAAGCACTCACCAGGCCACACTTAACCCCTACAGCGCCACCTAGTGGTTAACCCCTTCACTGCCAGTGTCATTTTCACAGTAATCAGTGCATTTTTATAGCAGTGATCGCTGTAAAAATACAATGGTCCCAAAAATGTGTCAAAAGTGTCTGATTTGTCTGCCATAATGTCGCAATCACGATAAAAATCGCTGATCGCTGCGATTACTAGTAAAAAAAAAAATATTAATAAAAATGCCCTAAAACTACCCCCTATTTTGTAGACGCTATAACTTTTGCGCAAACCAATCAATAAACGCTTATTGCGATTTTTTTTAACAAAAATCTGTAGAAGAATACCTATCGGCCTAAACTGAGGAAAAAAAAGTTTTTTTATATATTTTTTGGGGATAATTATTATAGCAAAAAGTAAAAAATATAGCTTTGTTTTCAAAATTGTCGCTCTATTTTTGTTTATAGCACAAAAAATAAAAACCACAGAGGTATTCAAATATCACCAAAAGAAAGCTCTATTTGTGGGAAAAAAAGGACGTAAATTTTGTTTGGGAGCCACGTCTCACGACCACGCAATTGTCTGTTAAAGCGACGCAGTGCCGAATCGCAAAAAGTGGCCCGGTCATTTAGCAACAAAATGGTCCGGGGCTTAAGTGGTTAAGAAGAGCATACGGTATACAATGAGATACTGGAATGGAAAGATGGATAGACTATTCCCTACCATGCAGAACCCCCACCGCTCATCCCAATCCTGAAGGCTTGACAGCATAGTAAATAGGATTAATATGGGAAACAATCCTGTATTTGAGAAATGATGGGGGATAAATGGGAAGGAAAACCATTAGAGTAATTTATATCCAGGAGTAGGGGTCCTTTAGATTATTATCCAATAATAACTAACCATATACGCATAACTAGCAGACACAACTTCATGTCTTGATACCATCTGTCTAGCTACAGAAAATATTTTTCCAGCTTGTTGGAAATTAAAATTGACAAACATCCACTCTTTCCATTGGTTGAAAAAGGTCACACTGCATAACTGAAAGTTTTAATTGTTTTTTTTTTTTTTTTTCGGGTTTGTCTAGCTGATAGCAAACCTTAAAAAATAGACCCTAGATGGCCACACTTACGCTATTCATCTCACTGGTTCAACAGCTGACCATGTTGTATGAAAAATGGAAAATGTTCTTTACTTGTTCATCCAGCCTAACAGGTTGAACATTTTCCAAGTTATACATAGTGCAAAATTAGTTTCTGAGCACTGCTGTTTTTACAATACACTGTACCAGTGTTTGACATTTGCCTGAAGGATTTAGAAAACTTCGTACTAATGACTTAGGTAAACCAAAGTAATTTAAAAAAATTGTAAGTAAAGCCAAAACCTTTTTTCCATTTTAGATAGAGTAGGGAAGAGTTCAGACGTCTGTAAGGTTTTTATTTTTTTCTGTCTGTGCCCTGTTTGGGGGATGTCCCATCACTTTCTGTCTCAGAAACAAGACTCCATTTAGGTAGTTATATCCCCAGGCATTTGCCACCAGAACAGGTTTACTGTTCAGTAGATTTTCCCTCACATAAACTTACTGTAAAACCTCAAACCATTTAATTTCCCATCACTATCTGTGTTGAAGACAATGGTCACCAGGCCTAGCAGTGAGGGTGGGACTCAGGGACACAAACATCAAAGAACAGGTTTCCTTATCTTTATATTGATTGGGGTTCAGTCCCTCAGAAAGCACTGAAGTCAACAGGACAGCCAAAGAACTAGCATTTCCACGAGGCATGGCAGTTACAATATTTTAATTTTACACAGGTAATTCAGTGATGCTGAGGCTAAATTGCCATACTGTTTCCACTGAGGAGATCCCATAACATTTCCTGTGGGGAACTAGAGGACTGGAATCGAGAAACTCTGGCCTAGGCCCTTTTTTTTTTGCTACCTAATGCCCTGTGTACAAAAAATGGATGAAAGACAAACCAAAGGTGTTGGCAGTATTTTAACCTCCACTATACCATCCTCAATTTACATACACGACTTATAGAGGTTGATTAGTTATGTCAAATAGGCTGTTCACTTTTTAATGGAATTTTTCATTAGCTAAGTGGATGTGGTGAAAATTTTATTTGTAATGAATACCCGATCATGGGCAGGGTAAACAAAAATAAATAAATTTTTTGCTTGCATATGATTGGATAATGGAAGTCAGCAGAGCTTTGCCCTATTCACTAAGCTAAGAGAAAATTCCCTTGCAAAGTTAAAGCGGAGCTCCCTGAAAAAAAAAATATTAAAAGCCAGCAGCTACAAATACTGCAGCTGCTGACTTTTAATATTAGGACACTTACCTGTCCTGGAGTCCAACGACGTTGGCAGCAGAAGACGAGCGATTGCTCGTCACTCTGCTGCCCCCACCGCAATCCTCGGTGAGGGAACCAGGAAGTGAACTACGGCGCATGCGCGAGTCGCGCTGCGCCGTTCTTACTGGTCCCCGCTGTGTCCCAGGATACAACGGGTATTCTGCGGGAAGTGACGTACTACCCGCAGAATACCCGCAGAGAGGACTCCCGGAAGTGGGTGCAAATACCTGTCTTAGACAGGTATCTGCACCCCCCTCCCCCCTGAAAGGTGCCAAATGTGACACCGGAGGGGGGGGAGGGTTCCGATGAGCGGAAGTTCCACTTTAGGGTGGAGCTACGCTTTAACAGCCTATTTGCCCTTAGTAAATCAACCTCAATTTCATGAATAAGCACTGAATTGCAGTGTGAAACGCGTCAGCTCATACCTGCTGTTTTTTTGCTGTGGCATGTATTTTGTGTTTTTGTTTTAAATAAAAGAACCAACTTTTTTGGAGTGCGACTGTCCAAGCGTTTTCCCAATTTTTGCAACCTCAATTTAACATTGATCATCTATATTATAAACGATTGTGGCACTGCTGTATGCAGTTGATAAAGCTTCATACATTATGGTAATTATAATAGCATAGAAGGAAGTGAATTAGAAGGAATTCGGGGACTAGGTACATGTCTTATACTTCTGGCACGTTCAGTCTTGGCAGGGCAGCTTACTGAAATAACCGTCACAAACAAAATGTCAGATGATCAAGATAATGGTTAACCTTTTCAATACAAGTACACTGCATGTTAAAATGCCATTACTCAGCAGGTGAATTGTAAATGTAGACAATCTGCCTGTTCAAGAAACAAGGAACAGAAAATGATCTAAACAAAATGCACTGTTGTATGTGTGCAGTATATTTGAACAGTCACTCAGGTGAATTTACAATTATCAGAGCATACCTACAATTTACCATGGCCTTGTTCATACAGGTGTACTAAAACATACACCTATGCGAAGGGCTGTGTTTGCCCGCACAAGTGTTCTGTGCATCCTTGGGCAGGCAGTCCCATTCATGTCAACAGGGATGCAGCAACTGTATGGATACAGCTGTTGCTCCCAATTAGGCATCCTTTTTGGTGTGGGTGCATGCAGGTGCGTGTCCTCAAATGCAGATAAAGTGAGTTCGGGGACACGCACCCCATACAGATGTCAAATTGGGGGCAGTGGCTGGGTCTGTGCAGTCACTGCATCCCAATTGACATGAATGGGACTTCCTGCATGTGGATGCACAGAACATCCCATGTGGACAAAAACAGCCTTTAGCATGAGTTTATGCTTAAAGGGGAGTTCCAGCCTTTTTTATGTTTATTAAAAGTCAGCAGCTACAAAAAGTGCAGCTGCTGGCTTTTAATAAACAGACACTTACCTGTTCCACTGTCCAACGACGTGGCCGCCCAGAGCTCCGCTCCTCTCCCCCCCCCCGCCGGTGCCTCCATTCTAACTGTGGGCACCCGGTGGTGACAGCTTTCGGCTTCACGGCCGGGCACTCACTGTGCATGCGCGAGTGGCGCTTGGGCTCCCTGAGTGGACAGGCGATCGCCTGGGACCTGTCACGTGTCCCAGGTGATCGCCTACAGGGAGGGGCCGCCTTAGGCGATATGACAAGTCGCCTAAGTGGTCCCTGGGCAGAAGGAGGAAGTGGGACAGGAAGTCCCACTCCTACTGAAGCCCCCACTCCCCCTCCCCAAAAAATTACATGCCAAATGTGGCATGTAAGGGGGCGAGGAGTGGTTTAAATGGAAGTTCCACGTTTGGGTGAAACTCCGCTTTAACCTGCCTAGCGGTATTCCCGAGTCTGGCTCGGGGTGAAGTTTCAGCACCAAAAGCGGTAACCCCGAGCCAGACTCGGGATTGCATCGCAGTGATCCAGGCAGAGTTACTTACCTTGTCCGCTGGATCCTGCGATGTTCCCCCACTGTGTGTGCGAGCTGTCACCTCGCTCGATTCACACAGTGCCCGAGTGCCGCCAAGCTCTGTTCCCTGCGACGTTACGACGCACAGGAGCGGAGATCGGCGCCAAATTCAAAAAAGTTAAACACAGTACACATACAGTACACTGTAATCTTACAGATTACAGTACTGTATAAAATAATTACACACACCCTTTGTCCCTAGTGGTCTGTCCAGTGTCCTGCATGCACTTTTATATAATAAAAACTGTTCTTTCTGCCTGGAAACTGGAGATTGTCCATAGCAACCAAAAAGTGTCTCTTTATGTCAAAAGTGGTTTTAGACCAGCTAGAAAACAGCGATAATAAATTAGAATCACTCGCAGAATTAAGCAATAGCGATTTGTGGGGAAATTCATCATCAAACACTGAAAAACACTTTTATTATTATTATATTATTATTTGTTATAATTATTTTAGAGTTATTTATTATATTACCGTATATACTCGAGTATAAGCCGACCCGAATATAAGCCGAGGCACCTAATTTTACCACAAAAACTGGGAAAACTTATTGACTCGAGTATAAGCCTAGGGTGTGCCTCACTGTGTCCATGACTAGACTGACGTTTAACATGGGAGTCTATGGAAGGGGTGCCTGGTTTGAAAAATTGGTGCTCCCCAGCCGTAGGTCCCCCAGACAAGAAACTTTGCAAACCTGTAGGGAAAGAGCGGGGCTACATGTGTGCCAAGTTTGGGGTCCAGAGGACCTACGACCGGCCGGTACCGGGTCCCCAAAGTCACCAGAGAAATGACCGTTTAACATGGGAGTCTATGGAAGGAGTGCCCGGTTTGAAAAATCGGTGCTCCCCGGCCGTAGGTCCCCCGGACAAGAAACTTTGCACATTTGTAGAGGAAGAGTGGGGCTACATGTGTGCCAAGTTTGGGGTCCAGGGGACCTACGGCCGGCCGGTACCGGCTCCCCAAAGTTCGGGAGATCAGGCGCAAAAAGGTGACTCGAGTATAAGCCGAGGGGGCATTTTCAGCACAAAAATTGTGCTTAAAAACTCGGCTTATACTCGAGTATATACGGTATAATTTATGATTTTGTTTTTTGAACTTTATCATACCCGGGATGTCTACTAGACTCTGGTTTGGACAGATTTAAGTGAGTTATTTTTAAGAATTACAGGCCTGCAATATAAAACACCAAATTTCCATGCAGAATAATGGTAACGCTTTCAGCACCTAAAATCTGCCAGAATCATACCGCCAGGGAGGTTAAGTATGCCCATGTGAAAGGCCCAAAGAAATAAATGATCAATTCTTGGCAAATTGCTTAGTCCAGAAATGACTGACTTCATTCACTCAAATAAGAAAAACATTCCTGCATGCTGGAAGACATAAAAATCCCTAATTTTTAAACATCCATCTGTAATAATTTGTAGAAATGGATATAAAGATACTCAATGGTTTGCTTATTATGACAAGGATTTGAACATAACTTCTTGATGATTGGTTGCATCAGAAAAAAAAAAAAATGAAACTTTCTATAGCCGGCATTAGTCTTTTGATGTTCAGTTAAACGGTTAACAATGAAGGTAATTTTATCTCTCAGTCATTTCCTGGATTTTCAAACAAACTCCTACGTCTATGGCGCAATCTTCATCTTTTGTGTAAAAAAGACACTTTTGAGGCTACGATTGACCTTTGATTCCCATAAGTACACGTAGAGTAAATACAATATCAATATCCCACAACTTTAAATATATCAAAGGTGCCAAGTCATAAAAATCAGGCAGATCTGATAATGCCAGCGAGCAGGCCTACCTAATAGATGGAATTCCACACAGAGCTTGTCACTTGTTATTCTGACCTACATGCTGCAGTCAGCTACTAAACAACTGCTGCAGGGCTGGCAGCAGAGACTGGGATGTTCACACTATTCTTAGCAACTGTAGG
The DNA here is from genome assembly GCA_029206835.1 of Rana muscosa. NCBI lineage: Eukaryota > Metazoa > Chordata > Amphibia > Anura > Ranidae > Rana > Rana muscosa. The sequence continues at coordinate 855,998,628 of CM055117.1, forward strand.
GTGGTTGGAGATATGTGGGCGCAATTTAATTCACATAGGCGATTTAAAGTCATGCCTTAAATAACATCTATGGAACTAATACCCATCATCTGTTAATTGTGAAACTCCAATTGCTGTCCAGCTAAAGTCCTACAATGTATTGCTAGAGGTTATACAAGGACTTGGAGGGGTATGATTACTTACTCTTTCAAAGCATGCCAAATCATGTGCTGTTTTAAGGTGCCAGCAGCGTCGTACGTTACAGCTACTAATACATACTACACCATCCCACTTCCTGTGTGGGGTGAGCTGCCCTATAGCAGAATCACATTTCCACATTTACAGTTCACTGCACCTGTTATGGCAAAAGTATTAGGCTTATGGCTTTAACAGGTAACATGTGGCTGGTTTCAATCACAGCTATAAAAACAGTCTTTAATCCGGGTCTAGAGAAAGAAGAGATGGGATTCCCAACAACTAGACTGTTAGCAAAATATCAAAGGCTATCATTACTGATTTTCAATGTGTAACAATGTAATTCTTTCAAGCAGTGCGTGTATCTGTGTTAGCATCAGGGCTTTGGTGCTCTACATTCATTTAATTAAAGAAGACCTTTTTAATGTTTTCACTATGAAGGAACCATTGAAAATATTTTTTAGAATTTAGCACTATCCAGGATCATCCATTCTGTACCAGGTTATTCTACATATTGCTTCAAAAGATGCGGTCAGCTGGGAACCTTCTTTCAATATGGTGGACCTTTCCTGTAGTGCAGTGGTTCTCAACCTTTCTAGTGCCGTGACCCCTTGATAAAATTTCCCAAGTTGTGGGGACCCCTAACAGTAAAATTATTTTCGGAGCGTGGGTTGTCAGCACCCAAGGCAAGACAAGTAATTTGCGCCCCTAACTCACGGACATTTAGTGCTCCCTGAGTCCCTTCCACTAAAACCCCTTATGGTACATTTTACGATGTACCACCCTCTTTCTCTGTTCTCCTTTCTTTCCGTTTTATCTTTCTCTATCCCAATTTCTTGTTTTTCCCCCATTCCTCTCTCTAGCCATCTTTCTTGTTCTTTCTCTTATTCTTTCTCTCCCCTTTTCTTTGTTCCTCCCCCTCTTTTCCTCTCTCTTCCATGTATTCTCTATTTTTATTCCTTCTCTTACTCCTTGGTGGTTGGGGGGATGGGATGAGTGGCAGTGCTGGTGGGGGGATCAGTGGCAGTGCTGGCAGGGAGTTCTGATCAGCCAACTTAGCTGCTCTTGATCAAGGTCATCTGCTGATCTGAGACCTGTAGTGGGGGATTTTAATGGCAACTATAATCACGGGTAGTGTTACTCACTGTGTCTCCGGCTTCACTGTGTCTCCGACTTTGTGGTGTCTCGTAGCAGTGACACCTATGCCGAAATCAGGAGATAGGGTCTCCTCCAGCCCCTCCCACTTCACATTCCTCACCAGTCAGCTGACCTCAAGTCTCTGCCCCCCATCCATGCCGTGAACTGAATAGGTGGCTGCGAGGAGGCAGAGTGGGCGGCCCGTGGGCTCCAGGAACAGCCCAGCTGGGCGGCCAAAGGCTCCAGGGACAGCCCTGCTGGGCGGCCGCAAAAAGGCAGGGAGAGAGGTGTGGGCTTCAGGAACAGCCCAGGATTTGGGGACCCCTGGCAAATCATCATTCGGCCCCCAGGTTGAGAACCACTGCTGTAGTGCATCAGTTCTGGGAAGAACAATTTCATATGATCTCTGAACCAATGGACTCCCTGGTTCTTTTCTTAATCCAGCATTCTAAATATCAAACCTCCAGGTTTATCCAAACAGCACTTCAAACTACTACTTCTAGTTTTAACAGAAGCCAAGTGGACAATTCCAAAAGCCTGTAAAACACCTACCCTCTCCTTTGCTAAAACCAAGTCAAGAATAAACACAGTCATACTTCATGAAAAGATAGACGCTAAACTTAATGACAAAATGGATAAATACTTGTCCACTGACATCCATGGACCTCCTGATTTCTCCCCATGGGATTTAATCAAGACCTCCTGGCTCCCTGAGGGAAGTTTGCTCGCTGGACATACCTATTCTAACTCCACAACCCCTTACTCCCTTGGTCCCCAAGATCCTTAACCTTCTAGAACCCCAGCTCCACACATCTATTTTCTTTATAATATTTCTGGATGCTCTATCTACAGAACTCCATGAGACTCCACGTTAGGCCTCCCAAAGATACTCCTTTTTGATTGCAGTCTTCAATTTACTTCCTATACTGTATGCTACACCAAAAGAACATTTTGTACACCAATGTAAATGTATGGTATCTGTCACACCTGAAATGTTAATTTGCAATAATTTGTATCTTAAAGAGGAACTGCAGTCTGCTCACTTAATTTGTAATAAAAACATCTTTGCCATTCTTAAGCTTCCCTCCAACCACTTTGCATATTATTTTATATATACTGTGATTCTGTACTTGCCAAATAGGCTGCAGAAATCCCCTTCCATGAAGTCTGGCTGCAACCATTTTAACTGTGGGCAACTGAAGCTACTGCCTGTTCACTTCCTGGATTTACACAGACACACAGAGGCACACCTCCAGCTCTGCAGCCCTGCAGGTCTTATTGACCCTCCTATGACTCATCCCCCCCTCTCTTCATGGCAAACTCTCACGAGAGTAAGAGAGAGCTGTGCATGATGTCATAAGCCTAGGCTAATGACTAGACAATAAACAGAAAGTGGGCTGTATAAGGTATTTACTGGCAGAATTTTTTTTTTTTACTATCCAAAGTTAAAACAACAAGGGCAGAAGATTTAATAGATGGAAAGTTGAAATATTGACAGAAGGTCCGCTTTAAAGGGGAGTTCCAGCCTTTTTAGGGTTAATAAAAGTCAGCAGCTACAAAAAGTGTAGCTGCTGACTTTTAATAAACAGACACTTACCTGCTCCACGGTCCAGCGATGCGGCCGCCCAGAGCTTCGCTCCTCTCCCCCCATCTCCGCCAGCGCCTCCATTCACATTGTGGGCACCCAGCCGTGACAGCTTTCGGCTTCACGGCCGGGCACGCACTGCACATGTGCGAGCGGCGCTGCGCTCACTCAGTGGACAGGCGATCGCCTGGGACCTGTCACGTGTCCCAGGAGATCGCCTAGAGGGAGGGGCCGCCTAAGGCGAGAGGTGGTGTCGCCGAGGTGGTCCCTGGGCAGAAGGAGGAAGTGGGACAGGAAGTCCCACTCCCACCGAAGCCTCCACTCCCCCCCCAAAAAAATGACATGCCAAATGTGGCATGTAAGGGGGTGAGGAGTGTTTAAAGCGGAAGTTCCACTGTGTATTTGGAAAATGATTTTACCTTATCATGTTACACATGCATTGTTGTTTGTTTGCCTTTAAATAATTTTGTCCTTCCCTCACTCCTTAGCTAGAGCAAGCTCTATGTATTTAGTCCCACCCATCTTCTTCATGCTTTAGCCTCTATTCACCACATGTACTGTATTGTGCTGGCGCTAGATTTTTTGGCCTGTCTGATGTTCATCTCTTATGATCTTCACAAGTTTTTAGATTAAAGCTTTCAATGATCTGCAAGATGTCATTTGGATTGACTCACTCTCTGTCAAGCTATTAGACTGTAAGCTAAAAGAAAATTATGGACTTTGAAAAAACACAAACCTTATACTCACCTAGCTGGATGCAGCATCGATCCGATGCTGCATCTGTCCTCCGCTGGTTCTGCAGTGAGAACTGAGCGATCAAACATTACTGATCGCTCAGTTCGCCACTATGCCCTCAGCAAAGAGCTGTGACTGTCAGTCAGCGGCTCTCTGCTCTCCCCTCCAGCACTCACTGGAGTGCTGGGCTGGGGAAGGAGTGGCAGCTGAGGGGCTGAGCCAGCTGCCGGTCCAGGGATCTGGGTGGATCCCAAGTGTAAAGTCAGGATATATCACCAGCCTTGAATAAAAAACGGGCCACAGGAGTGCAGAACAAACTTTGGCCATGCTTCTCCTTAAAGGGTTTGTAAAGGTAATTTTTTTTTTTTTATAACAAACATGTCTATACTTACCTACTCTGTGCAATGAAATCACACGGAGCGGCTGGGAACCTCCTCTTTTCGGGTCCCCCTGCCGGTACTCCTGGCTTCCCATGGGGGCACTCGTGTGTGCTTGCACCAGAGTCCCTCTGCTGCGTCCATTGACATAGACAGAGGGACTCGCCCCCCCCCCCATTCCTTCGTCACTGACTTTGATTGACAGCACTGGGAGCCAATGGCTCCCCATGCCCAAACAAAGCCAGCAAGACCCGGAAATGAGGGGAGAAACAATCTGCGGACATGCACAGCGCTGGATCGAAAGGGGTCTTAGGTAAGTAAAGAGGGGCTGAGGGTGCTATGCTGACGCCTAAACATTTTTTACCTTAATGCAAGGAACACATTAAGGTAAAAAAGAATTAGACTTTACAAAACCCTTTAAAGTTATCTCACATCCACTGGATCAGTTATAAAGATCACACTTTCAGTGCATAGATTGCAGAAGCAGGACATACCTAAATATTTTAGAATGCAATAATAAATAGGAAAAATTAATAAGATAAAAAAAAAGTATATTTAATATATTAAATATTTATATCATTAAAAATTATATCTACAGCTCCTAGCATGAAAAAGTATGTTGTCGAGATATATCATCCATGTATATACAGTAGATAGATGATATATGTCTACAACTCTTTAACTCATATAACAAAAGGATCTTGATAACTATGTAACAAAAAATTATAATTTCGAAGTTATAGTGATCCCTAAGATTTCCTTCACGTGGGCATGCTCCACTCTCAGTTCATCAGGTGATCTGTGGGCTGAATTGGTACAAAAACGGACGGATGTCCCTTTTGAGACATTCACATCATTCAGCTTTAATCTGCATTTTAAAGCAGACTGTGGCGGGCCCATGCAAGATCTATGGGCTGCCATAAGTAAATGAGGTTGTGTCCATTTACATCAGGCTGCCTCTGATTCATCACATTTATGTCCAAAAAAAAAAAATGGAACAGGACACAGTCCTTTTTGTTTTATTTTAGACCTGGGTGAAGGTAGATAGATGTAAATGGAAATGAAAAGAACTCACCGCTCCAGGTGTAACTGATGCGCCCACTGGAACACACACCTGAGTGCTAGCCTCGGCTCGCCTCTGTGGTATACTGTCAAAATAAGAAACGGCTGCCCCTCACGTGGGCTCCAGGTAAAGTTATTTGGAATATGAAAATATCCAAAAAAACACCAGAGGACACCAGCAGTGGTCAAGGTAGACGCATTTCATACAACAGAATTGTGCTTAATCATGATTAAGCACATTTCTGTTGTGTGAAACGCGTTTACCTTGACCACTGCTGGTGTCCTCTGATGTTAATTTGGATATTTTCATATTCCAAAAAACTTTACCTGGAGCCCACGTGAGGTGCAGCCGTTTCTTATTTAGATGTAAATGGACACGAGTCTGTTTACATCTGCCTGCCCAAAGAGTTGCATGGAGCTTCTGAAACCTGACTGGTGGACCTGTTTGAAAAGCCATTGTGACAGGGATCTTACTTTGTTGGTCAGGGTAGGTAAGAGATCAATCTGCCGCTGCTCTCTCCACAAGGAACCCTAACATTGGCCGTGCATGGCCAAAGCAATGAATCACTTTTAAAAATGAGTTTCTTGCAATAATCTTGATTCTATGAACATCGGAATGATGCCTCTTGCTGTCTCATTCCCCTTTAATATGGCATTTATCTGTAAACTATTTTTCATCTTTAGACATGTATCTCTATACTAATCTACATCTAATACTTTATTAGCATATGAAAGCAGAATATAAATCGGAAAATCAAAAAGGATGGCGGATTTCAACGCTTTGTAATTGCTTCATTTGATCAAGCACACTCGGGGATGTGACCTCAATGGCAAATTTACAATTGCCTGATGGCCTTTCCATTTCAGTGCTTCACTGCAGATGTGATTTAGAGCTTTTTTAAAGGATCAAAGTACTTTTTAAAGTATTGTATAACGTTTCCCACCCTTGATTTCTCAATTCCCATCAGAACATCGCAAAAGCAAATCACAGTCCTATTTATGTCATCCTAATTTATCTAGCATGAACTCTGCTTATAATATAGTCATGTGCCTATTTGCATACTGATCTTCTGGACTGAGCCAGTTGTCTCTATTATTTCCTTCAAACAGTGAGATTGTTTGTTTTATATCGATACATGTAACCAAATATTTCTTTAGTGTGTTTGTGGAACATGCTGTTTCCATGCCACTTCACAGTCAATAAAGCACCCTAAACTGACACGCCACCTTTCATTTGACACGAGATGAAAATCTACTAAGCATTGTTATCATATATAACCTAACAATTAATTGTAAACACTTTAAATGTTTGTCTGTTGTTCATTATATGCTTTGAATCTATGTAGCAAATGAATAAGGTGGTTAGAATGAAGGTTCAAGGACACAAAGAAACCCTTCACAAGAAATTTCCGCACTGCTAATTTTAATAATTCTGTCAATTTTTAAAGCAGAATTAAACCTCAAAACAAAAATGTAATATATTGCAGCTTTTCAATCCTTAAATCTGGTGGCTCCATCTTTCTTTTTTAGTTTTTTTTTTAGGGCTGTTAGAGCCGGTTCACACCAGGGCGGCGCGACGCGGCACGACTTGTGGGGGCGACCTCGGCGGCGCGATCTCAAGACGACTTGAGACGCCGCCGAGGCGATTTACATAATGACTTCTGTATAGAAGTCAATGCAGGTCGCCTTGGGTCGCCCCCAAAAGTAGTACAGGAACCTTTTTCTAAGTCGGAGCGACCTGAGTCGCTCTTACTTAGAACGGTTCCATTGAAAAGCGTGGGACGCGACTTGTCAGGCGACTGAGTCGCCTGACGAGTCGCCCTGGTGTGAACCGGCTCTTACTGATTAAAATTTTCGTGTTCGATTAATCGTTTTTTTTTTTTAATCGATTAGTCGACTAATTTCGATTAATTATAACGCACATACAAATCCAACTACTTTTAGCTGATCTCCTTGCAGGCTGATTCCCAGTGCAGCTACCAACCACTGGAAAAATGGATAGCAGGAGACAAAAAACACACAAAGGCAGCGCTCGATGGGAATAGCATTAAAACTTTTATAGTCTTCAAGTAGGTAACAAAATAAATATTGCACTGGAGATAAAATCAATGTAGCTACATAAACTGTAAAAATGGTGCGAGTAATACCAAACGGTAGCAAAAGCAGTCATAAAAACATGTAGCTAAGTATGATACTGGTATAAAAATGTGTACAACGATACCACTGATGAATCCAGATGAGAAAGGGCTAACATCAGTCCGTCGGCATGTAGATGTCCCGTGAAGGGAACTATTACAACTCCCAGTGGATGGCTGTAGAATCCCAGGTTGATAGAGGGAAGTGTAACAGCCCTTGCGTGTGGCAGATAGTAAGGTCCCGCCGGCATGCAGATATGAAGGCACAGCAAAGGAGCCCTTCAGATGCACACGGCAAGCCCCGCCGGTGTCCGTGACATCACCGGATCTCCGACGGAACTCCCTGAAGACCCGGAAGCCGGCGGAGAGGTGAGTACCGATCAAAAGAATTTTGATCGATCAAAAATTTCATCGATTAATCGAGGAATTAATAGTTAATTTCAACAGCCCTACTTTTTTTCCTTCATCTTCACCTATTAGTTCAGCCATCTATATTATTATTATTATACAGGATTTATATAGTGCCAACAGTTTGCGCAGTGCTTTACAATGTAAAGGGAGACACTACACCAACAGTACAATATAAGAGGGTTTAGAGGAGCCCTGCCCCTGCGAGCTTACAATCTAAGAGGGAGGGGCTGATGAAACAAAAGGTAGGCACTTTGAGGGATGAACTGATGAGAGGAGTAGAAGATTCGGGTGTTAGCTGGGGGCAGGATAGGCCTCCCTGAAGAGATGAGTTTTCAGGGATCGCCTAAAAGTGCACAGAGTAGGAGATAACTGGACAGATTGGGTAGTAAGTTCCAGAGGATGAGAGAGGCTCTGTAGAAGAGCATGGGAGGAGGAGACAAGGAAGCTAGAGAGCAGAAGGTCTTGGGAGGAGCGGAGAGGTCGGTTTGGGTGATATTTAGAGATAAGATTGGTGATGTAGCTCCGGCAGAGTTGTGAATGGCTTTGTACTTTATTGTTAGTGTTTTTAATTTTATTCGTTGGGCAATGGGAAGCCAGTGGATGGATTGGCAGAGAGGAGCGGCGGACACTGAACGGTTAGTAAGGTGGATGAGTCTGGCAGCGGCATTCATGATAGACTGAGAAGGAGATAGCTTGTGGAGAGGTAGGCCAATGAGGAAGGAATTACAATAGTCCAGGCGAGAGATAACGAGGGAGTGAATAAGTTGCTTAGTGGTGTTAATGGTTAGAAAGGGGCGTATTTTGGAGATGTTTTGGAGGTGATTGGATTTTGGTAGTGATTGGATTTGGGGCTGAAAGGACAGGTCAGAGTCTAGGATGAGGGGAGGGACCTTAGGCAAACTAATAGATTTAGATGGACTTGACTAACAAATTAAAGCTGAACTGCAGCTAACACTTTTTAGGGCGTTAGAGAAATATTTTTTTGGGGGCTTTTATATTAATTAAATAAAGCTGACCATTGTAAGCACCCCTGTCAACAATTAATGGTTTGTCTCAACCTTCCAACTGCCACTTTTGCTGGGCATCTTGGTCTGGTAAAGGAAGTAAAAAAATAACAGATTTGCAGGCAGGAACTGGTAAGCAGCGATACCACTTTAAGGGATATATATCTATATCATAGGCATGCACAGGGGGTGTGCCAGGTGTGCCTGGGCACACCCTAATCACTCTGTGCGGTGCTGATTCCCCCTACTGTCCGGGCTTCCCTCGTGTTGCTCCCCCTCACCGCAGTGCTGTTGGCTTCCCTTCTTTCCTCTCCTCTCCCCCCCAGCTGCTGAGGGGTATGTTTCAGAATGGAGAGTGGGGGAAGGGGCTAATCAATGTCATTTACCGGCCCCATTCCTTTTCTAAATGAACACAGTGAACACACTCACTGTGTTAAATCATAACCACAGCATAGTAAACTGTTTACTATGCTTCGGTTTGTGAATGAACAGAAAGCCATTTAGCACAGAGCACTTCCCATTCACTCACCGTCTAGTGCAGTTGAGGCTGCAAAGAAACGCATGTGTGTTTGAGCTTTGCACACCCTAATGCAATGGGCTGCACACACCTATCATACTTGTACATACATAATTTTATATATATATATACACACACAGCAGGTGGCAAAGACAAACTAATAACTCTTGGTACAAGAGGATTTTCTTTAAGGCATGCCACTACTCTTTAAACAGGTTTCCGAAGACCACCATAAAAAAAAAAAAAAAGTGTAAATATGCAGTAATAAAGATAATTCAACAACAAGCAAGTTACATCTCAGCTTTATATCCTACAGATTTAAAAAGCTAAACTACCCAGAGGGTATTTACCATGGGATTTCCCTTATGTCAGGATTTGTAGCTCAGTGATCAGCTTAGATGGCATGGTATGCACAATGAAATCCCCAGTTGTCACTACAACTTGATATATGTTCATTCGTATGTGCGAGTCAGAATTATTATTTCAACTATTATTTCATGGTTATTATGGCATCCTCAATACCTAAAATTATACATGCCAAGATTCAAACCTTTCATTCTTGACAATATTTATTCACAAAAGTAAGTAAGAGCCGGTTCACACAGGGGCGACTCGGGATCCGACTTCAAGTCACCCCAAGTTGCCCCAAGTCGCGCTGTTTTTAAAACTAATGGAAGTGAATGGAGTCGTCTTAATGTACACGACTGCAGTCGCTCCGACTTCAAAAAAGGTTCCTGAGTACTGATAACCATATCGAAAGTTGTTTGTTAGCTTCAATAAACAATGCACCCATGAAAAAAGTCGACATTTACCAGGTACCTCTGTGTTGTGCATGGACTCTTCCTAATTCACTTTGGATAGAGTGGGTTATTGTAGTATCTACCCCCATTGGGGACATTTCCTGTAGACATGACATCAATCAAGAGCGAATCCCCACAAAAGAAGGATAAAACCGAGTACTGGTGTCCACCTTTCTCCTCAATTTTTTGTTCCAGGGACACCCATTAAAGCAAGTGGGGCACTACAAGAGTAGATTTTGTTCAGCTTGCAATTTAAAATTTCCTTCCATATTCTCTCTAGGGTGAATCTTTCAAACTGGACAAACTAGGCAATAAAAACTAACAGTGGTTGCATACTCAATCAGTAACTGAAAAAGTGCCTGGAATTCCACTTTATATTGAATAGGCTATGAACATTCAGGTATTACATATTCCTAATAAGCATTCAATGAGCTTTAAAATATATTCTTAACCGCTTGAGGACCGCCGCACGCCGATGTACCTCGGCAGAATGGCACAGCTGGGCACATGGGCGTACAGGTACGTCCCCTTTAAGAGCCCAGCCGTGGATCGCGAGCGCGCCGCCCAGTCCTCTTCACTGTGACCGTCCCCGCGGGAACAGCGGACCCGATCGCCGCTGGTGTCCCGCGATCGGGTCACAGAGAGGAAGAACGGGGAGAGGTAAGTGTAAACAAACCTCTCCCCATGCTTCCTAGTGAGCCTGTCACTGATCGTCTGTTCCCTATAATAGGGAACGACGATCAGTGACGTCACACGCTAAGCCATGCCCCCTCTCAGTAAGAAACACAAATGAGGGCACACTTAAAACCTACAGCGCCCCCTCCTGGTTAACCCCTTCACTGACAGTGTAATTTTTACAGTAATCAGTGCATTTTTATAGCACTGGTCGCTGTAAAAATGACAATGGTCCCAAAATAGTGTCAAAAGTGTGCGATGTGTCCGCCATAATGTCGCAGTCGTGAAAAAAATCACTGATCGCCGCCATTACTAGTAAAAAAAAAAAAAAATTATAAAAATGCCATAAAACTACCCCCTATTTTGTAAACGCTATAACTTTCGCGCAAACCAATCAATAAACGCTTATTGTGATTTTTTTTACCAAAAATATGTAGAAGAATACGTATCGGCCTAAACTGAGGAAAAAAATTGTTTTTTTATTTATTTTTTGGGGATATTTATTATAGCAAAAAGTAAAACATATTGATTTTTTTTCAAAATTGTCGCTCTATTTTTGTATATAGCGCAAAAAATAAAAACCGTAGAGGTGATCAAATACCACCAAAAGAAAGCTCTATTTGTGGGAAAAAAGGACACCAATTTTGTTTGGGAGCCACATCGCACGACCACGCAATTGTCAGTTAAAGCGAAGCAGTGCCGAATCGCAAAAAGTGGCCAGGTCTTTAAGCTGCATATTGGTCCGGGGCTTAAGTGGTTATTAATAAGCAATAAAGGAAGCAATCTATTCTTCTCTCATGAAACTTGAGGATGTATTTCTACACTGTACCTGCAGCTACAGAGGTCAGTGAGCTCTTGTTTAAAAGCTCATTGAATGCTTGTTAAGAATATTCAAATAACTGAATGTCTTAGGATGACCATAGGTTGACTTTAAACAAAAAACAGCAATAGCAGGAAGCAAATGTGGGTATCTAGAATTCTAGATGTATCTACACATAGCAGTATTTTAAAAAATATATGTCAGGAGCTCCAAAATGTGGTGTGCCCTCTAAGGCCAGAAAGAAAATGTCACCAGCACACCAGGATCTCCAAAAATGGGTCACATAGTTACAAAAAAGGGGGTCCTGCGTGGCTCCGAAACGTTACCTTTTTGTAACTATATGATCATTGATTTAAGTTTTGGACCCATTTTTGGAGATCCTGGTGTTCTGGTGACATTTTCTCTCTATGACTGTGAACAGTTCCAGCCAATGGTTGCTTCAGCACCCAATTGAAAACACACACATCCATGCAGGAACGTGTGCGTTGGGAATATTGCATTGGACCCTCTAAGGCCGGGTCTCTATCTCACTTCCTCCTGCACTTCACTTGTGATTTCCTAGGCCAGGTTCACATTTGTGTGTTGCGGGAATGCACGCAAAATTGCACACTTTCCAGCAATGCATAAAAATGCGCAGCCCTTTTGCAGACGCACGGCGGTACTATTAACTCCTAATAGCACCCCTATGAATTTTGCCAAGAACACATGGTAATTTATTTGTGGAAAATGTGCAAAAACACACACCTGCAAAGGTGTGAATGGAGCGATAGAGTATTGGGCAGTCTCAATGAGCACAACTGAACAGGTACAGGTCTGAACTTAAATAGTGGAAAAGTCTACACTTGGGTGAAAACCTTATTCTCTACCGGCAGCTGATACAATACTCTGATACCAAGTATAAAAAGCTTAACCTTGCTGGCATTGTTCTTATGTATTGTCGATATTTGATGTCATACTGTATGTGGATTTTTATTAATAAAGCATCAAAATTTCTGACGATTTAAGTGCGGTCATCTACTTTGCACATATCTTCATGTATAAAAAGCTGACACAATACTCTGATACCAAGTATAAAAAGGTGTGAACTTGCCTTCAGGAACTGAAGAGTATACTGGAAGCAATAGCATAGTTTCCTGGCTCTTGAGAAGTTCTGCACAATATTTAGGACCCCATCACACCTGAGCATTGTGTTGCTTGAATCCCAAAGCACAACGTTCAAGTTGAAGAATCCCTTTTCTAAGTGCTACGCCGATTGGCACCTTTCATATGAAGCTCAAAACAATCACATGAGCTAATTGTGGGGCAAAATTGCTTGTATTTGGCCTCTTAGATTTTAATGGGACTGTCTGAAATATACTTGAAAAATGTGTTCACGCACATTTTTTAGGCGCTCCCATTTTACGAGGGGGGCCATAAAACTGCTCAGGCACTGCAAGCTGTGCATAAAAATTTGCAAACCCACAAAAAAATGCCTGCCTATGCCTAGTGTGAATGGGGCCCAATAGGCATTTGTTTCTTTCTCCTTTTTTCTTTACCATGCTTACAGACGTGCATCAAGTATTCCTACAGTATGCACATTTACCACCTGTACCCCTTAATGTATAAAATGTCCAAACAACTCTTTTGTTTTTTAAATACGTCAATAAGTAGACCTGTAATTGCTTACTATGAATCGACTTCTAACCCCCCCCCCCCCCCCCCCAGAAATACCTTCCCCTGCTAGTTGAAAAACAACGGCATGAGAAAGCCAATCCTCTGTGACTGTTCTCCATGGAAATTCCCACCGCACGTTTCATGGTCACACAGCGTAAAAAAATAAAATCACTGAATAATGAGTTGTTTCTACTGTACGTCCACTACTTTGCATGCCATTTATCAACTTGGTGGGCATCACGAAAAAAGCATTACCTTCATGTTACTACTGCAAAAAATTATAAAAAAAATGTATGTTCTGTTTTATTTATTGGATTTTTTTGCGTTATATGAAATAACAGCACTTGAGTCTATGTCAGAGTAGAACAGTACAGCTATGTTCTATTCATGATCAGTGAATCTAAAGTCTTCCCACAGTAATGCCTGCAAGGATTTTGTTTGTTCTCATCCTGGTGCTTGTCTCTCAGCTGTCCGGAGCTTCCATCGATGAGAACCAGCAAGCTGCCCATATGTGGGTGTCCTGTGTCAGCAAAGGCCATATGATGCTTTACAATCCAGTGACTGGGGCATTTAATTACAGGTCAGCCATGTATAAATTGCATTTACCAAGAAGCTCTTTTTTGAATGAACCTCTGTGTATGTGATATGCATATCACTACTCCCACAGTGCATTTTACTACTCCCACAGTGCATTTCACTACTCCCACAGTGCATTTCACTACTCCCACGGTGCATTTCACTACCCCCACAGTCCAAACATAGCCTGGTAGTGCCCATGTTAAATTGGCCACTGTGTGTAATTTTATTAGGAGATTGGAATGGGTATGTGAGGGTTAATAAATGGGCTAAGCATGGAAACAGTGTATACTTGAAAGTCCTGTAAGCCAACTATAGTAGCTGATTTCCAGGGACAGTGTTTGTATGTGAAGCTTTGTCCCTGGAAATAGTTTACCTTGGAAAAACAACCAACAGTAAGCAACACAGAGGGTAGGATTTACTTCAAGGCAAATAGACTGCGCACTCTGCAAGTGCAGTTGCTCTAAAGCTTAGTAAGGGAGGTAAAGCTTCACTTTGCAAAGAATACCCAGTCAAAAAAAAAGGCATTTTTGCTTGCACATGATTGGATGATGGATGTCAGCGGAGCTTCTGCTCATTTACTCTGGAACAACTGCACTTGCAAAGTGCACCCCTCAATTTGCCTTTAGTAAATCAACTTCACAGTATCCAACAACAATCACATTCATTTCTAAATGCCTAGAATCTATATAGACCCCGCCATTAGGGAAAAATACTCAAGATTGGGTGCTGTAACTAAAATGATTCACGGGTTTTGTGTGTAGCCAGGTGCTTGGCTAGAGACTAAGCCCAGGCTCACACTGACAGCGGGATTGAAATTGTACGAGTTTAGCTGAACTTATAATGAGCGTCATAGGTAAAAGAAAAAGGAAGGTGAGGAGGGAACAGGGCTCTCGTGGCAAATGGGATTTTAATGGGAGAAACCAGTGCTGTTTTTAAGGTAAGCACAAAGGACAAGATCATTTAGAAAAATATAAAATTTTAATACATCATTAAAAAACTACAAAGTACATTAATTTACATAGACCGTAAAGGAGTTTGGGAAACAAGATACTTGGTTGTGCAGCTAGCCAACATGTTTCACACAGTTGTGCTTTATCAGGGTCTTGCACTCATCTTTAGTTTCCTCTGGTCTGTCATAGATACTCTTCAGAATTCCATTGCTCCTCCACAAGACAAATCTCAGTGAGGGCAACAGATTGGTAGCATGGAGGGAGACGGCACCAAGGCTGGAGTGTCCATACTCTGGACAATCTGTGCTCAGTGCCTGTTCAGCCCCTTTCCACTAGGACACAGTCGGCTCTGGGATGTTAGCTGACATCATTGTCCAAATATGGCCACCGCCATAATAGGGTAATAACATCAGCAAGCATCCCTGAGTTGAGTTATTGGTTGCTATGATGCCAGTGCCTCTAGCTTTACTGTAACCAGGGAGCCCTGTGCTTGAATCTGTTTAAGCCGACTCAGAGTTGGTCTTATTTAGCGCCAGTCTGCCCAAGAGGTATTAATTGTTTTTGAATCTGTTGAAGCCAGTGCCAGATTTCAAAAAGATCGATAAAAAGAACTAACTGAATCTGCCAGAAGGCACGTGTCAAAAAACTTTGCAAAATTGTTACAAGGCTTCTCTGAATTAGGCGCAGGCCATTTTAGGCTTGGTTCATACCTATACGTTTTTTGTTGCTTTTGTAGTAATGTACTCTTCATTTAACATGGTTTCCTATGGGACACATTCACATCTATGCTTTTTTTCCGCCACTGCGTTTTTTGAAAAGGGTCAGGGACTTTTTTAGGTGCAAAACTGTGCTTTTTTTTTGCTTTTTTGGTTCAATGGGAAAGCTGCAGAAAAGCATGTAGTGCGTTTTTGCCGCGATTTGTATTTTTTAATCTGCCAAACAACAAATTTGTCATAAAAAAGCAGCAAAATCGTGGTAAAATCGTGTATGCAAAAAGCGTTGTGGAAATGATCAAAACAAACTGCATAGGTGTGAACCGAGCCTTAAGCCCCATACACACTATTCGATTTGCTGCAGATTTTTGTCTTCAGATTTACCAGAACCATATACTGTATGAGGTCAAACCTTAAAGCCTCATACACATGATGCGATTGTTGGCCAACCAAGCGTCTGATTTGTGTCCAAAGGGCAGGTGCCTGGATCTTGTCTTGCATGCTAACGGTACACAATTGTTGGCCAACAAACACAAACGTAGTGACGTACTGCGAGGAATTTCAGCTCTTGAGCGCCACCCTTTGGGCCCCTTCTGCTAATTTCGTGTTTGGTGAGCATTGATTCCGAGCATGCATTGTACTTTTAACTTTTGTGTGACGGACTTGTGTAATGACCATTTGAAAATCAGACAACAGACCGTTGTCCGCCAAAAATTTACTAGCCTGCCATCCAACATTTGTTGGAGAAAGTTGGACAACAATTGTCAGAAGGAGCGTACTAACGGTCAGATTTTAGGACAACAGTCTGTCAACAGACAATCCCCTGCCAACAATCGGATCATGTGTATGAGACTGGTGTACACACGATCGGAAAATCCGACAACAGACCGTTGTCCACGGAAAATTTTAAAGCCTGCCATCCAACATTTGTCCACGGAAAATCCGACAACAATTGTCTGATGGAGCATACAAATGGTCGGATTTTCTCCCAACAGGCTGTCAACACACAATTCCCATCGGAAAATCTGATCGTGTGTACCAGGCTCAAAGCCTCGGATTTTCCGCGGACAAAGCGTAGGACTTTTGTCTGAAGGGCGTTGGCCAGGAACTTGTACTGCATACAAACGGCAAACAATTGTCGGCCAACAAACTACGTGTTTTTTTCAGTTTTTTAGCGCCACCCTTTGGGCAACTTCTGCTAATGTTGTGTTATGGTGAGCATTGCTTCTGAGCATGCGTGTTTGTACTTTGGAGTTTTGTCCGAAAGACTTGTGTACACACGATCGGATAATCCGACAACACACATTTGTTGGCGGAAAATTTTAAAGCATGCTATCCATTATTTGTTGGCGGAAAAATCCGACAACAATTGTCTGTTGGAGCATAATTTTCGATCCTATGTATGAGGCTTTAGAGTTTCAATTTGTATGCAATCAGGCAAGCCCTTGCACTACATGGTTTTGTTAAATCTGAAGACAGAAATCTGCAGAAAATCTAATAGTGTGTATGGAGTCTTAAGCCTCGTACACACGGTCGGACTTCCATCGGACTTTTCCGTGGATTTTTGTCCGAACGGAGTTGGCCGGGCACACCCATAGCATACACACCACAGGACTTTTCTGCAAACTTTCCCAAAACTTTTTGCAACATCACGTGGTTTTTCTGCTCTTTTCTGCTCTTTACCGCCACCCTTTGGTCAACTTCTGCTATTGTTGATTGATTTTAACATTATTTGTTTTGTCGATTGGACAAAAGTCCTATGGTTTTCTGTACACACGGTCGGACTTTGCTCCATCGGACTTTTGTTGGCCAAAAGTTTGTCCATTTGCAGACCCAACTTTTGTCCGATGAAAAAAAATAAAAATAAAAAAAGTTTGTCCGATGGAGCGTACACACGGTCGGATTGTTGGTCCAACTTGCTCAAAATGAAGTTTGTTGGCCAAAAGTCCGACCGTGTGTATGGGGCTTTAAGCATCGTACACACGGTCGGACTTCCATCTGACTTTTCCGTGGATTTTTGTCTGAACGGAGTTGGCTGATGGAGCGTACACACGGTCGGATTGTTGGTCCAACTTGCTCAAAATGAAGTTTGTTGGCAAAAAGTGTTGGCAAAAAGTCCGACCGTGTGTACGGGGCTTGAGGCTGGGTTCACACTGATACGACACGACATTCATCCGACTTTCATCCTACTTTGCTCTGCGACATCAGTCCTACATTGATCCTACATTGGTCCGACATCCATCCGACATTCATGAACAGGATACTACTTTGATCCGACTTTGTGATAGTCTGACTTGTTCTTTGACCAATCAAAACAATCCCAGTGTGAGATAAATTCCTTTTACTGCTGCTGTAATCACATGTCGGATGGTTAGGACAAGGATCCTACTTTGATCCGACTTCAATGATATTCAATGGGCTGAAGTCGGACCAAAGTAGTACAGGGAGCATTTTCAAAGTCGGACCGACTTGTGTCGGACCAGTTAAGACGGCTCTCATAGGGATTCATTGATTTTCACACGTCATGCGACATGAGCTCCCAATGTCGGGGCGTTTGTCGGACCAGTGTGAACCAGGCCTTAGGGGTCTCCTGCAATGGTGTGAACCGAGCCTTAAATGGGCCATGCTGCCAAAAAAGTGTAGTGACTCCTTCATGGAATTCCACCAACTGAATCTACTCAAACAGGATTTGTTTGATTCCAAGCCCATGAGCTGGAAAATTGAATGCAAATATGCAGGTATTTCACCTAATTTAGTTTGGTCACCTCTAATCTCAATTGATAATGACCAGAATTAACCTTTTCCCCCCCAGAAAGCTCAGAACACTGGCCCTCTAGACTCAGGACTCCCTTCTACCATAGATGAGATGGTTGCCCAAGGTCACGGAAATCATGCACTATGCACCAAACCTGTTACACCTGCTGCAGCTTTCTTCTCTACCACTCTCCGATTACTAAACAAATTGCATAAAAAGGCAATCACTTAACCAGTCTGTTGTGTGACAAGTGCAGCAACATTTATCATCCTGTTTTTGTAATCCATGAAACAGAAAAAATAACACGGAGTGTTTGGTAAATCTGACACTGGTTAACCATGATCCCAACATGAGACCGTGCTTCCCTCCAGTAACTGAAGTATGTTTTTCTAATGTGCCCTGTAGAATGTAAATGACTTAACTTATGTAATACTGTAGCCTGGATTTTAGTAGATTCCCGCAGGCATAGTGTTATGACACCAGTCAAAAGAATTGCAAATAGTAACTTCCTTATAATTTAAATGAAAGGTTAACTGTTAGTAAACAGATTTTTGGTTCAGGATTTAAAGTAGTGTAGTGTTTTTTTTTTTTTATCTCAACACAATAAACACAATAAAACAAACATTAAAGGGGTTGTACGGCTTTGGTTTAAAAAAATAAAAATAAAATAACAAACATGTTATACTTACCTCCACTGTGCAGTTCGTTTTGCACAGAGTGGCCCCGATCCTCGTCTTCTGGGGTCCCTCGGCGGCTGTCTCGGCTCCTCCCTGCAAGCGCTAACCCCCTTCATGGGAAGCTCTCTCCCAAGGGGGTTAGCTTGCGGGCGCGCTCCCGTGATACAGCCGGCGGCCGTAGCCGCCGACTGAATCACTCGGCCCCGCCCCCGGCACGCCGAGTCATTGGATAGAATTTAAGAATATATAAAAATAAAAAATATATAAAATATTAAAACTTTTAATAAAATTGATTTTAAACAATAAGAAAACATGCCATAAATCAAAGACTAATCAACACAAAGGGCACAGTACAGGGGGAAAGCAGATGGGCATAGTACAGGGGGGTTCAGGAGGGCACAGTACAGGGAAGGATCAAGAGGGCACAATACTGGGATCAGGATGACACAGTACAGGGGAGGATCAGGAGGGCACCATACTGGGATCAAGAGGGCACAGTACAGGGGAGGATCAGGAGGGTACAGTACAGGGGAGGATCAGGAGTGCACAATACTGGGATCAAGAGGGCACAGTACAGGGGAGGATCAGGAGGGTACAGTACAGGGGAGGATCAGGAGAGCACAATACTGGGTTTAGGAGGGCACAGTACAGGGGAGGATCAGGAGGGCACAATACTGGGATCAGGAGGGGACAGTACAGGGGAGGATCAGGAGGGCACAATACTGGGATCAGGAGGGCACAGTACAGGGGAGGATCAGGAAGGCACAATACTGGGATCAGGAGGGCACAGTACAGGGGAGGATCAGGAGGGCACAATACTGGGATCAGGAGGGCACAGTACAGGGGAGGATCAGGAAGGCACAATACTGGGATCAGGAGGGCACAGTACAGGGGAGGATCAGGAGGGCACAATACTGGGATCAAGAGGGCACAGTACAGGTTATGGCATGCTTCCACAGTCCATAGCCATCCCAGGACAGTTTAGTAAAAAGCAAGACTGTCCTGGAAAATTCGGGACAGCTGGTAAGTACGATGCAATGCAAGATTATCATTGGGCCCCCATGCACTTGGGGTGCCCATGCATTAAAGGGGTTGTAAAGGTATTTTTATTTTATTTTTAAATAACAAACATGTTATCGTTACCTCCACTGTGCAGCTCGTTTTGCACAGAGTGGCCCCGATCCTGGTCTTCTGGGGTCCCTCGGCGGCTGTCTCAGCTCCTCCCCGCAAGAACTAACCCCCTTCATGGGAGCTTTCTCGCATGGTGGTTAGTTCTTGCGGGCACGCTCCCATGATACAGCCGGCGGCTATAGCCGCTCACTGTATCAGTCGGCCCCGCCCCCCGGCGCGCCGCATCATTGGATGTGATTGACAGCAGCGCGAGCCAATTGCTTCCCTGCTATCAAACCATCCACTCTAGCCAATCAACGGCCAGACTGAGCGGAGAAGAGGACGTCGGGGGCGAGTGCAACAGGTAGACGGGCTCAGGTAAGTAAAACGTGGGGAGGGGCCGTAACTGTCAGATGTTTTTTTACCTTAATGCATAGGATGCATAAGGTGAAAAAACATGAACCTTTACAACCCCCTTTAAGACAGCCCTGGGAGGAGGTAGGAGCAGGGAAGTGCTTTGTCATGTGGGCTAAGGGGCTGTGTGTTTCTATTGCTGCACACAGTTTGGGAGACAACTATAGCCTCTGCATGCAAGGGTGACGTCATAGGATGCTGCAATAGAAAGGAACCACCCTAAAACAGGAAACCTATGGCAAAAGTTTAAACTGGAATATAGGCAAGGATTAAATAAGAAAGAACTGTTAGTGAGTAAGTGATTAAATCAGCTGCTGAATGTGCTTAAAAAAGTGAGGGTATAATATAAGAACATACTAAGGACATAAATATTTCGATGGTTGGAGTGCAGAGTTACATTATTTTTTGGCTTTAGGGCCACTTATACTTTTATTGCCCGTTCACATGCTGCTGCCCTACCTTGGCATGTCATCTCACATTGCTTTGAGCATGCCCATTAATTTTACCTGGGCAAGTCCAAGGGCCAGAAAACCTGCCTTTTTTTCCAGCACATTGCACAAAAATGCATGTGTTGCAGTTGCATGCATTCTGGTATGCCGAGGGACAGGTGTTATGGTAGTCTGTATTCATTAAAAGTAAATCAGAAGACATCCACTGTTCTATTGTGCGTTAAACGTAGAGCTGGGCGATTTAAAAAAAAAAAAAAACTTGATTCATGATTCGAATCAAGTTTTTTTTTGATGGACACCGCGCCGGTCCTGAGGAGCTGCGGGCAGGAGTTTTTAGGCGAGGCCGCGGCTTCGGCCTAGTCCACGACGTCCGGCCTCGCGGACTAGGCCGAAGCCGCGGCCTCGCCTAAAAACTCCTGCCTGCAGCTCCTCAGGACCGACGCGGTGTCGGTCCTGGTGAAAAAAAATCGATTTGCTGAAAATTTAAATCGATTTGACCCCTCAACTCGATTCAAGATTTAAATCGATTTTTTTCCCCAGCCCTAGTTAAACGCATGTAAAACGCATGTGAATGTGTGCTACAGTGTTCAGAGACAGGCAGTGTAGAAAATATAACCTCTGCTTTTTCTTTCTCTGCTTTCAGACCTGACATCACAGGCCAAGGTAAACTTTGTTTTGTTTACATGCAGCTTGACAGCAGTTCAATGTCTTCATTGCTATGAGCCATAAATGATTTCCATGCATGTAATCAATAGAGACTATTGACCTCTGCATACATTCAGCTAAAAAGGAAAATCTCACGAGACTTTAAAACAGAACTCCAGAACAGGAATAGAGGGGAAATCTTCAATTGGGGACACTAGTTCTGCTGACCCTGGTGATTTCCTTACTTTGGAGGGATTTCCTTTCACTTCCTGTTTTGGTTATGGGACAGGAAATGAAGGGAAATCTCCACAATGAGACACAGAGACAAAAAAAAAACAAAAAAACCTGACAGGAGTTATAACCCTCCATGAATCTATCCAAAAAAAAAAAAAAAAAGTTTTGCCTTTAGTTCAACTTTGAAAAATCACAGCGGTGGATTTGTTCAGTCAGGACATAGAAGGCACATGTTTGCCTACAGGTTGTTGAGCCTGAAATGCAAGCTTACCTCAATACTTTATCTTGGGGAGAAAGCAAGTTTCAGATAGCGGCTTGTTTTATTAACCTTAGTGCCCCATAGTACAGTGTACAGATCATTAACTTATTGCCTCCTGTCTCCTAGTCACTCAGGTGCCCCCAGACCAAACACTAGGTAGGTTAAAAAAAAAACACACAAAAGCGACAAATCTATACTATCCTCACAAGTTGTCAAACGTCTCTGACAACAAAATATGGAAATTCCCTTCCTTAAGCCTCGTACACACGACCGGTTTTCTCTGCAAGAAAACTGCCAGGAGAGCTTTTTGCCGAGAAAACCGTTCGTGTGTATGGTTTCTCGACAGGAAAACTGCCGGGAATCTCGACGAGAAAAATAGAGAACCTGCTCTCTATTTTTCTCGTCGGGATTCTCGGCAGAGTTTTCCTGCCGAGAAAAACGTTCGTGAGTATGCTTACCTGTCCCCGGTAAGCCCGCGCATGCTCAATGAGACTTTGACGCATGCGCGGTAGCATACAAGGGTAGTGTAAGGTGTAGCAAGATGGCGGCCACGGCATCGAATGTGACGAGCGCCGGCTCGTCGTAGTCGATGACGTCACCACGTTCTTGCCATTCAAAAGAACGGCGGTTCTTTTGAATGGGTGTCTGTACACAGGGCTTGGCAAGGCAAGCTTGCCAGGAATCCTGTCGAGAAAACCGACGGTTTTCAAATAGACGGGATTCCCGCCCGTGTGTACAGGGCTTTACACTGTATTCTATGACAGGTGACACACTAGTCATTTTATTTGTACATTAGTAAGTACATCCTGGCCCCACACACATCATAGTAAAAATATAATACTATCCATCATCAGTACTTGCTAATGACCTTGTAATACATAAAAACAAATGTTTTTTTTTTTTTAAGCTCCTAGAAGCTATTAGCATTTTTTTTCTGCTTCTAGAAGCTAAATAGTGTTATCCTATGTGTTCATGGACACTAATTTAGGTTATTATCATTTTTTGAGCTTCAGCGTCTAGGTGCAGAAAAAAAAAAGTTTTTGTAGAGTTTCTTTGAGGTTTTTACAAGCAGAAAAAAAAACCTGAATGCTCCTAACTGCTTCTAAATGCTACTAAAATGCTACTTTCACACTGCGGTCGTAGTCACGTTGGCGGTAAAGCGGCGCTCGTTTTAGCAGTGCTTTACCATCGTTTTAGCTGCGCTTTTCGGCCGCTAGCGGGGCGCTTTTACCCCCCCGCTAATGGCCGAAGCAGGGGTTGGCGCTGTCCATTCATTCCAATGGGCAGAAGCGGTTTAGCTTAGATTTGCAACGCATTGATGTAAACGGCACTAAATTAAAACAATGTTATTTAAATGACTTGCGAATTTGAGCAATCGCAACGGCTCAAATTCGCAATAGAATTTGCAGCAGTGTAAACCCAGCCTGGTTCACACTGGTGCGATTTCAGGTGCAACATGCGATTTCAAAATCGTACCTGAAGTCGCACCCCATGGATTTCAATGGAAATGTGCTATGAGTAAACAATGAACAAGTGTGAAACGCGTCAGTAGTCCTGGTTTATGCTGGCTTTTGTAGTGCCTGTCTTTCTTCAATAAACATACGTTGTATTGGAGTGTGGCTGTCCTCACCATTTTTGTTTTCATACGTATATGGAAGTTATTGTATCTGCCAAAGGGTTTGTATTTCTCTATCCAGTCCAGGGGTTTACACCGCTCTGCCCCAAAGCACAACCCTGTCCCTGGCTTTTTTTTGTTGTTGCTGCAGATAAGGTTGCATTCACACCTGAGCGTTTCCTTTTCAGGCAGAAAGTCACGTGTATTTACTGCGATTTTGCCGCCAATTTAGCACAGGTAAAAAAAGGCCACCAATGTAAAAAGCAGAAAAACGCCTGTAATCTGCCCAAAAAGAAGCTCATGTACTTTTTTTAGTTCAGGTGTTTTGCTTCAGGCTACAAAACGCTCAGATGTGAACAGGGGCCATTTAAATGAATGGAACTTTGCTTGTTGGGCATTTTTCAGGCATTTTACGAGCGTTTAACGAGCTGAAAATGCTCAGGTGTGAATGCAGCCTAAGGGATATTTACAGTTCTTGTCCCCTAGTCTGTGACAGAACAGTAAAAGAGAAGCAGCAGAGTGATGTCACTTTGTCTACTCTCTCCTCCTGTCATTATGTCCCTTGCTAACAGGTGTGCACAGGGGGGCGTGCCAGGTGTTCCTGAGCACACGCTAATCAGTATGTGCAATGCTGATTCCCCCTGCTTCTCCCATGTTGCCCCGCAGTGCTGCTCGCTTCCCTCCTCTCTTCTCCCTTCAGCTGCCACAGGGGAATGTGTCAGCATGGAGAGTGGAGGAAGGGGCTAGTAAATATGTAATTTACTAGCCCCTTCCTTTTCTAAATGAACACCCACTCACTCACTGTGTTCATTTATAACAGAAGCATAGTAAACTGTTGACTATGCTTCCGTTTGTGAATAAACAGGAAGCGGCTCAGCACAGAGCACTTTCCATTCATTTACTGTCCAGTGCAGCTGAGGCTGCAGACAGAGGTGTGTGTGTTTGAGCTTTGGGATTCACCCCCTAATGCAATAGACTGCGCACACCTACAGTATGTCTTGCTAGCACATGAACACTGCGGGACAACTGATTAGCTTTTTATGTTGTTTATCCCTCTCCCCGTCTGAGCTGTACAGTGGATTGCAAGAGGCTGATAAGTTAAATTCAGGTGCTTATACTGCTTACATTTTAAAATGGAACTAAGGCCCCTTTCACACTGAGACGTTGCAATAACGCGCTAAAAACTATTAGCATTATTACCGCATTAGCGTTAAAATAGCGCTAAGGCCATTGAGAATGCTGGGGCAGGATTATTTTAGGCGTTTTTACAGCGCTATTTTTAGCGCTAAAACACCTGAAAAATGCCTCAGTGTGAAAGGGGGCTTTTCGGAATCCTCCCCCCCCTCTGGTGTCACATTTGGAACCTTTCAGGGGGGAGGAGGGAGCAGATACCTGTGTAATCCAGGTATTTGCTCCATCTTCCGGACATAGGTCGCCGCAGGGACCTACGCCACGTCCGGCGCCTTCTCCGTCCTCCCCACTGTCTTCTGGGAGACACACAGGTCCCAGAAGACAGCAGGGACCAGTGGGATCGCGCAGCGCGACTCGCGCATGCGCAGTAGGGAACCAGGAAGTGAAGCCGCAAGGCTTCACTTCCTGATTCCTTTACCGAAGATGGCAGCGGCAGCACCCGAGAGCCGAGGGACAGATCGGCTTTGGGTGCCGACATCGTGGGAGCCCAGGACAGGTAAGTGTCCATATATTCAAAGTCAGCAGTTGCAGTATTTGTAGCTGCTGACTTTTAATTATTTATTTTTTCCGGAACTCCGCTTTAAACATACATTTCGTTTTATATAAAAAAATACCGAGCTGACTTATATTGTGTATTTTTAGATGTCTGGAGTTTACAAATCTCAGAATTAACACGACACCTAATAAAAACAGCACACTGTGCATTCATCTCATGTACAATAGTGCAGTGTACCCCTAAATTATAATGAGCAAATATATATAATATAATATATAAAATATAATATGCACACAAACGCATACAAAGTGTAATGTAAAATGCTGTACATTAGACATCTTGGCATCCATACAACACTGAATAAAAACAGGAGACCATCTCCAGCCATACACATGTATAAGTTTGCTCATCAGTATGACAAGCCCGTAATAAACACACAAACTTACAGAAGTGTAATAAAAACGGTGCACATTATTAAGTACATACATCATATCATCTACACCAGGGGTCTCCAAACTTTTTAAACAAAGGGTCAGTTTATTGTCCTTTAGACCAGGGGTCTCCAAACTTTTTACTTCGAGGGCCACATTGTATATTTTACAGATATTCTCG
This sequence comes from Rana muscosa, assembly GCA_029206835.1. Lineage (NCBI taxonomy): Eukaryota > Metazoa > Chordata > Amphibia > Anura > Ranidae > Rana > Rana muscosa. The sequence goes on from CM055117.1 coordinate 856,024,412, forward strand.
GGCCGGAAAAAAAAAGAAGCTATTTATAAATGACTCCTCAGCTATGGAATAGAGTAGAATTAAAAAAAGGCTGCCATCAGCGGGGCTGGATGGTGCACCTGTATCCTCCGCCTGCACCTAAATGCCAGAGCCTCGTGCACCAGGGCTAAACATTAAGTGTGCATGAGGCCTTACATCTGTGTTCCTGTCAAAGCCTCCCTGCCCATTTGTGTCCCCATCAGAATCTCCCCACACAATTGTGTCCTCATCAGACCCTCCCTACATGCTTCTGTCCCCATTAACACCCCCCCCCCTTGCACATTTCTGTTCCCATCACAGCCACCCCCCCCACACATTTGTGTCCCCATCAGAACTCCTGCCACACGCTTGTGTCCCCCCAGAGCCACCTCCCCCCATTAAAACCCTTCCTGCCCATGTCCCAATCAGCACCCCCACATGTTTGTCCCACATTTGTGTCCCCATCAGAGTCCTTCACCCAACACTTGTGTCCCCCAACACACTTTTGTGCCCCCCAATCAGAGCCCCCTTCTTAATCGTGTCCCCCCATCAGAGCCCCCTTCTTAATCGTGTCCCCCCATCAGAGCCCCCTTCTTAATCGTGTCCCCCCATCAGAGCCCCCTTCACAATCGTGTCCCCCCATCAGAGCCCCCTTCACAATCGTGTCCCCCCATCAGAGCCCCCTTCACAATCGTGTCCCCCCATCAGAGCCCCCTCCACACTCGTGTCCCCCCATCAGAGCCCCCTCCACACTCGTGTCCCCCCATCAGAGCCCCCTCCACACTTGTGTCCCCCCATCAGAGCCCCCTCCACACTCGTGTCCCCCCATCAGATCCCCCTCCACACTCGTGTCCCCCCATCAGAGCCCCCTCCACACTCGTGTCCCCCCATCAGAGCCCCCTCCACACTCGTGTCCCCCCATCAGAGCCCCCTCCACACTCGTGTGTTACCATCAGGGTCCCCTCCACACCTGTGTCCCCCATCAGGGTCCCCTCCACACCTGTGTCCCCCATCAGGGTCCCCTCCACACCTGTGTCCCCCATCAGGGTCCCCTCCACACCTGTGTCCCCCATCAGAGCCCCCTCCACACTCGTGTGTTACCATCAGGGTCCCCTCCACACCTGTGTGTTACCATCAGGGTCCCCTCCACACCTGTGTCCCCCATCAGGGTCCCCTCCACACCTGTGTCCCCCATCAGGGTCCCCTCCACACCTGTGTCCCCCATCAGGGTCCCCTCCACACCTGTGTCCCCCATCAGGGTCCCCTCCACACCTGTGTCCCCCATCAGGGTCCCCTCCACACCTGTGTCCCCCATCACAGCACCCTCCACACCTGTGTCCCCCATCAGGGTCCCCTCCACACTTGTGTCCCATCAGACCCCCCGCCCAGAACGTCTACATCCCCATCAGAGCGACCCCGCATTTGTTTTCTACTTCACAGCCCCACACACAGTTTTCTCCCCCATCAGAGCCCTCCCTCCCTTATGTCCCCAGCCTCCCCCCCAGCACATTATTTTCCCCATCACCATCCGCTATTTCCCCGTAAATCAGCGTGTTCTGTGCTGCTTCTCTGAAGGGTTGTCAGTAGAGCAGACACACTGCACTTCCCGGGTCCCGCCCACTTTAAAAAAGACACGCTGATCTATGAGCCTATGTTATTTCAGTGCAGAGTCCCAGCTCCTGCGCCGCAGTTAGATCAGCGTGTCTGTGTAAAAGTGGGCGGGACCCGGGAAGTGCAGTGTGTCTGCTCTAATGCCAGCCCTTCAGAGAAGCAGCACAGAATACGCTGATCTACGGGGAAATAGCAGACGGTGATGGGGAATGGGGAAACGAATGTGCTGCGGGGGGAGGCTGGCCTTGTTGGCACACACCCTCAATGCCTGTCAGAAGGCAGAGCAAGCCCCGCAATTCGAGCAGAGTCTGTCCCTGCAGTGAGTCTGATGACTGAAGCTGCGGGCCAGACAAAATGTCCTAGCGGGCCGGATGTGGCCCGCGGGCCGCACTTTGGAGATCCCTGCTTTAGACTTTAGGAGGGCCGGGTTGTGGCCAGTAGGGGCAAAAAATGTTGACATCAGTGAGAATAAATATGGCCTCAGGATTGGTGGTCAAAAGGGGGAGTAGTGCCCCTATTAGTAGGAGGAATAGTATCCCATCATTGGTATCAGTGGAAGAAAGAGTGCCCCATTGTTGGTGTGAGTGGGAGGAATAATGCCTCATACCAGTGGGAGGAATAGTGCCCCAAGGGCCGGATAGAAGCTAGCAAAGGGCCACATCTGGCCCTCGGGCCACAGTTTGGAGATCCCTGATCGACACAACAGCGACAGAAAACAAGCTTTCTTATCAAGTCATCTACACAGCAGTGTCCATCAGTGATTTCTAATCAGCCTGTAATATACAAAACACAAACTTCTAGGGTGTGTAATATAAAATAGAACTAGGCTTCTACACAACACATAATAAAAACGGGCACCGGGCACTCGCCTCCCGCTATGTACATAGCAACATGTGTTTGCTCATCAAGACTTTATAACGAGGCTGTAATATATATATACAAACTTATAAAAAGTGTCATCTAAAACTCTATACATTATAGATCTTGGCTTTTCACACAGCACATAATAAAAAAGAATTCATCTCCAGCCATGTACACAGCAGTGAGGATATTTTCTCATCAGTGATTTATAATGAGGCTGTAATATACAGACGGACTAATATACAGTGTACTATACAATTCTATACATTATATATCTTGGGATACAAGACTTTGGGGGTTATTTACTAAAGGCAAATCCACTTTGCACTACAAGTGCAAACTACAAGTGCAAAGTGCACCTGAAATTGCACTAAAATTGCACTTGGAAGTGCAGTCGCTGTAAATCTGAGGGGTAGATCTGAAATGAGGGGAAGCTCTGCTGATTTTATTATCCAATCATGTGCAAGCTAAAATGCTGTTTATTATTTTCCTTGCATGTCCTCCTCAGATCTACAGCGACTGCACTTTGCACTTGTAGTTTGCACTTGTAGTGCAAAGTGGATTTGCCTTTAGTAAATAACCCCCATTGATTTTAGTGCATGTATTTTCTCATCGGGTGATTAGAATGAGCCTAGAACATACACACAGACATACTGTATACAAAGTAGAATATAGAACTCTATACATTATAGATCTTGGCTTTCACACTACACAATACAATGTAATCTGATTCAGGCTAGGTTCACGTCTATGCATGGCGGCTGATGCGTTTTTGTTCTGCATTCTTTCATGAGCCTTTCTAGTGCATTTTTTTGGGATGTGTTAACGTTGCTAGGAGGAGGAGTCTGTTGTCATGAAGGAATACGCACCAAAACACAGGTACATGTGTTTTCATGCGTTCTTCATGCAATTACATTGAAGTCTATGGAGCCAAAAACGCACTGTGCTGCATGTAAAAAATAAGTCCCTGAACCTTTCAAAAAAAAAAAATGCACCAGTGGAAACTGCATAGCTGTCAATGTAGGCAACCCATAGGAGCTAATGTTAAATGGACTAGAGTGCGTTTCTGCAAATCTGAAAACACATTGCAAAATGTATAGGTGAACATAGTCTTATACAATTTTGCAATCCAGATGCGTTTTGGTGTGTGCCAACGATTTTTTTTTTCTTTAATGCCTTCCAGTTCGGTTTTGATGCGTTATACTGTGTTTCAGATGTGTTCCATACAGAAAAAATACATGTTCTCCTTTTGTTGACTGCACTGGAATGCGCTTCACTGGTGTGAACTACGGCCATTGGACTCCATGTTAACTACTGTCCATAGATCAAAAACACCCTGGACTGCATGTGGTGGGCACTAGGGCCACAGTGTGGATCCAGGCACAGTGTTCTGTCACACGGTATGGATCCAGGCACAGTGTTCTGTCGCACGGTATGGATCCAGGCACAGTGTTCTGTCGCACGGTATGGATCCAGGCACAGTGTTCTGTCACACGGTATGGATCCAGGCACAGTGTTCTGTCGCACGGTATGGATCCAGGCACAGTGTTCTGTCACACGGTATGGATCCAGGCACAGTGTTCTGTCACACGGTATGGATCCAGGCACAGTGTTCTGTCACACGGTATGGATCCAGGCACAGTGTTCTGTCACACGGTATGGATCCAGGCACAGTGTTCTGTCGCACGGTATGGATCCAGGCACAGTGTTCTGTCGCACGGTATGGATCCAGGCACAGTGTTCTGTCGCACGGTATGGATCCAGGCACAGTGTTCTGTCACACGGTATGGATCCAGGCACAGTGTTCTGTCGCACGGTATGGATCCAGGCACAGTGTTCTGTCGCACGGTATGGATCCAGGCACAGTGTTCTGTCACACGGTATGGATCCAGGCACAGTGTTCTGTCGCACGGTATGGATCCAGGCACAGTGTTCTGTCACACGGTATGGATCCAGGCACAGTGTTCTGTCACACGGTATGGATCCAGGCACAGTGTTCTGTCGCACGGTATGGATCCAGGCACAGTGTTCTGTCACACGGTATGGATCCAGGCACAGTGTTCTGTCACATGGTATGGATCCAGGCACAGTGTTCTGTCACATGGTATGGATCCAGGCACAGTGTTCTGTCACACGGTATGGATCCAGGCACAGTGTTCTGTCACACGGTATGGATCCAGGCACAGTGTTCTGTCACACGGTATGGATCCAGGCACAGTGTTCTGTCACACGGTATGGATCCAGGCACAGTGTTCTGTCGCACGGTATGGATCCAGGCACAGTGTTCTGTCACACGGTATGGATCCAGGCACAGTGTTCTGTCACATGGTATGGATCCAGGCACAGTGTTCTGTCACATGGTATGGATCCAGGCACAGTGTTCTGTCACACGGTATGGATCCAGGCACAGTGTTCTGTCACACGGTATGGATCCAGGCACAGTGTTCTGTCACACGGTATGGATCCAGGCACAGTGTTCTGTCACACGGTATGGATCCAGGCACAGTGTTCTGTCACATGGTATGGATCCAGGCACAGTGTTCTGTCACACGGTATGGATCCAGGCACAGTGTTCTGTGACACGGTATGGATCCAGGCACAGTGTTCTGTCACACGGTATGGATCCAGGCACAGTGTTCTGTCACACGGTATGGATCCAGGCACAGTGTTCTGTCACACGGTATGGATCCAGGCACAGTGTTCTGTCACACGGTATGGATCCAGGCACAGTGTTCTGTCACACGGTATGGATCCAGGCACAGTGTTCTGTCACACGGTATGGATCCAGGCACAGTGTTCTGTCACACGGTATGGATCCAGGCACAGTGTTCTGTCACACGGTATGGATCCAGGCACAGTGTTCTGTCACACGGTATGGATCCAGGCACAGTGTTCTGTCACACGGTATGGATCCAGGCACAGTGTTCTGTCACACGGTATGGATCCAGGCACAGTGTTCTGTCGCACGGTATGGATCCAGGCACAGTGTTCTGTCGCACGGTATGGATCCAGGCACAGTGTTCTGTCATACGGTATGGATCCAGGCACAGTGTTCTGTCACACGGTATGGATCCAGGCACAGTGTTCTGTCGCACGGTATGGATCCAGGCACAGTGTTCTGTCACACGGTATGGATCCAGGCACAGTGTTCTGTCACACAGTATGGATCCAGGCACAGTGTTCTGTCACACGGTATGGATCCAGGCACAGTGTTCTGTCACATGGTATGGATCCAGGCACAGTGTTCTGTCACACGGTATGGATCCAGGCACAGTGTTCTGTGACACGGTATGGATCCAGGCACAGTGTTCTGTCACACGGTATGGATCCAGGCACAGTGTTCTGTCACACGGTATGGATCCAGGCACAGTGTTCTGTCACATGGTATGGATCCAGGCACAGTGTTCTGTCACACGGTATGGATCCAGGCACAGTGTTCTGTCACACGGTATGGATCCAGGCACAGTGTTCTGTCACACGGTATGGATCCAGGCACAGTGTTCTGTCACACGGTATGGATCAAGGCACAGTGTTCTATCACCTAGTATGAATCCATGCACAGTGTTCTATCACCTAGTATGGATCTATTCATAGGGTTGCCACCTGTCCAGGATTCACCTGGACAGTTCAGGTTTGGAATCATGCGTTCGGGTTTCAGACCGCCTGAAACCCGGGCACATTATTCAGAATGGACTATGGCTTCCCAGCAAGGTTGCTGGCTGCAGAGAGTGTCTGTTACACTACCTAAAGCCAGGACTAACACCCCCCCCCCCCCTCACACATAAGAGAGGAGAGAGAGCTTGAGCTGCTCCTCTTCCCCACCCCCACCCCTCTGTCTGCCCACACTCCAATCCCCAGCGCTGTGCCTTTTAGAAGAGGAAAGTTGGGGCCAGAAATTTGAAGTCCAGCAGGTTCAGAGATGAGAGGTGCTGACTGCCAAGGGGTGAGTGAGCTCACCATCCATCTCTGTCTGTAACTGAAGTCTCCCCCTTCTCTCTCCTGCCTCTGAGTGAGTACATTAATGTAATTCAGGGTTCTCAGAGCACCCCTTACATCAGAGTTCCCCTTTACACCAGATGCCACAGTGTTCCCCCTTACATCAGAGTCCTCTCCATACATCAGAGTTCTCAGTGTTCCCCCTGAAATCAGATTTCCCAGAGCATCCCTTATGTTAGAGTCCCCAGAGTTCTCCCTTACATCAGAGTCTGCAGAGTCCCAGTGAAAGGGAACTCCGCTAGTTCAGATGTAAAAGGGGAACTCTGTGGACTCCGATGTAAAGGGGGACTCTTGTTATTAACTTCATATGATTAGAAATGTTATTTATTAGCAAAATATATGTATAGTTTATATACTATAAAAAAAAATTGCAGTGTGCCGATAAAGTGTTCGGGTTTGACCTGAAGAAAAGGTGGCAACCCTATCTAGGCAAAGTGTTCTATTACATAGTATGGATCCAGGCTCAATAATCTATCACATGATATGGATCCAGGCACAGTGTTCTATCACATAGTATGGATCCAGGCACAGTGTTCTATCACATAGTATGGATCCAGGCTCAATGTTCTATCACAGGGTATGGATCCAGGCTCAATGTTCTATCACAGGGTATGGATCCAGGCACAATGTTCTATCACATAGTATGGATCCAGGCACAGTGTTCTATCACATAGTATGGATCCAGGCTCAATGTTCTATCACAGGGTATGGATCCAGGCTCAATGTTCTATCACATAGTATGGATCCAGGCTCAATGTTCTATCACAGGGTATGGATCCAGGCACAGTGTTCTATCACATAGTATGGATCCAGGCACAGTGTTCTATCACATAGTATGGATCCAGGCTCAATGTTCTATCACAGGGTATGGATCCAGGCACAGTGTTCTATCACATAATATGGATCCAGGCTCAATGTTCTATCACAGGGTATGGATCCAGGCACAGTGTTCTATCACATAGTATGGATCCAGGCTCAATGTTCTATCACATGGTATGGATCCAGGCACAGTGTTCTATCACACAGACAGTATGGATCCAGGCACAGTGTTCTATCACACAGACAGTATGGATCCAGGCACAGTGTTCTATCACACAGACAGTATGGATCCAGGCTCATTGTTCTATCACACAGACAGTATGGATCCAGGCACAGTGTTCTATCACACAGACAGTATGGATCCAGGCTCAGTGTTCTATCACACAGACAGTATGGATCCAGGCACAGTGTTCTATCACATAGTATGGATCCAGGCTCAATGTTCTATCACAGGGTATGGATCCAGGCACAGTGTTCTATCACACAGACAGTATGGATCCAGGCACAGTGTTCTATCACACAGACAGTATGGATCCAGGCACAGTGTTCTATCACACAGACAGTATGGATCCAGGCTCAGTGTTCTATCACACAGACAGTATGGATCCAGGCACAGTGTTCTATCACACAGACAGTATGGATCCAGGCTCAGTGTTCTATCACACAGACAGTATGGATCCAGGCACAGTGTTCTATCACATAGTATGGATCCAGGCTCAATGTTCTATCACACAGACAGTATGGATCCAGGCTCAATGTTCTATCACACAGACAGTATGGATCCAGGCACAGTGTTCTATCACATAGTATGGATCCAGGCACAGTGTTCTATCACACAGACAGTATGGATCCAGGCTCAATGTTCTATCACACAGACAGTATGGATCCAGGCACAGTGTTCTATCACACAGACAGTATGGATCCAGGCACAGTGTTCTATCACACAGACAGTATGGATCCAGGCTCAGTGTTCTATCACACAGACAGTATGGATCCAGGCACAGTGTTCTATCACACAGACAGTATGGATCCAGGCTCAGTGTTCTATCACACAGACAGTATGGATCCAGGCACAGTGTTCTATCACACAGACAGTATGGATCCAGGCACAGTGTTCTATCACACAGACAGTATGGATCCAGGCACAGTGTTCTATCACACAGACAGTATGGATCCAGGCACAGTGCTCTATCACACAGACAGTATGGATCCAGGCACAGTGTTCTATCACACAGACAGTATGGATCCAGGCACAGTGTTCTATCACACAGACAGTATGGATCCAGGCACAGTGTTCTATCACACAGACAGTATGGATCCAGGCTCAATGTTCTATCACATGGTATGGATCCAGGCACAGTGTTCTATCACACAGACAGTATGGATCCAGGCACAGTGTTCTATCACACAGACAGTATGGATCCAGGCTCAGTGTTCTATCACACAGACAGTATGGATCCAGGCACAGTGTTCTATCACACAGACAGTATGGATCCAGGCACAGTGTTCTATCACACAGACAGTATGGATCCAGGCACAGTGTTCTATCACACAGACAGTATGGATCCAGGCACAGTGTTCTATCACACAGACAGTATGGATCCAGGCACAGTGTTCTATCACACAGACAGTATGGATCCAGGCTCAGTGTTCTATCACATAGTATGGATCCAGGCTCAATGTTCTATCACAGGGTATGGATCCAGGCACAGTGTTCTATCACACAGACAGTATGGATCCAGGCACAGTGTTCTATCACACAGACAGTATGGATCCAGGCTCAGTGTTCTATCACACAGACAGTATGGATCCAGGCTCAGTGTTCTATCACACAGACAGTATGGATCCAGGCACAGTGTTCTATCACACAGACAGTATGGATCCAGGCTCAATGTTCTATCACACAGACAGTATGGATCCAGGCTCAATGTTCTATCACACAGACAGTATGGATCCAGGCACAGTGTTCTATCACATAGTATGGATCCAGGCACAGTGTTCTATCACACAGACAGTATGGATCCAGGCTCAATGTTCTATCACACAGACAGTATGGATCCAGGCACAGTGTTCTATCACATAGTATGGATCCAGGCTCAATGTTCTATCACATGGTATGGATCCAGGCTCAATGTTCTATCACAGGGTATGGATCCAGGCACAGTGTTCTATCACACAGACAGTATGGATCCAGGCACAGTGTTCTATCACACAGACAGTATGGATCCAGGCTCAGTGTTCTATCACACAGACAGTATGGATCCAGGCACAGTGTTCTATCACACAGACAGTATGGATCCAGGCACAGTGTTCTATCACACAGACAGTATGGATCCAGGCACAGTGTTCTATCACACAGACAGTATGGATCCAGGCACAGTGTTCTATCACACAGACAGTATGGATCCAGGCACAGTGTTCTATCACACAGACAGTATGGATCCAGGCACAGTGTTCTATCACACAGACAGTATGGATCCAGGCACAGTGTTCTATCACACAGACAGTATGGATCCAGGCTCAATGTTCTATCACATGGTATGGATCCAGGCACAGTGTTCTATCACACAGACAGTATGGATCCAGGCACAGTGTTCTATCACACAGACAGTATGGATCCAGGCTCAGTGTTCTATCACACAGACAGTATGGATCCAGGCACAGTGTTCTATCACACAGACAGTATGGATCCAGGCACAGTGTTCTATCACACAGACAGTATGGATCCAGGCACAGTGTTCTATCACACAGACAGTATGGATCCAGGCACAGTGTTCTATCACACAGACAGTATGGATCCAGGCACAGTGTTCTATCACACAGACAGTATGGATCCAGGCTCAGTGTTCTATCACATAGTATGGATCCAGGCTCAATGTTCTATCACAGGGTATGGATCCAGGCACAGTGTTCTATCACACAGACAGTATGGATCCAGGCACAGTGTTCTATCACACAGACAGTATGGATCCAGGCTCAGTGTTCTATCACACAGACAGTATGGATCCAGGCTCAGTGTTCTATCACACAGACAGTATGGATCCAGGCACAGTGTTCTATCACACAGACAGTATGGATCCAGGCTCAATGTTCTATCACACAGACAGTATGGATCCAGGCTCAATGTTCTATCACACAGACAGTATGGATCCAGGCACAGTGTTCTATCACATAGTATGGATCCAGGCACAGTGTTCTATCACACAGACAGTATGGATCCAGGCTCAATGTTCTATCACACAGACAGTATGGATCCAGGCACAGTGTTCTATCACATAGTATGGATCCAGGCTCAATGTTCTATCACATGGTATGGATCCAGGCTCAATGTTCTATCACAGGGTATGGATCCAGGCACAGTGTTCTATCACACAGACAGTATGGATCCAGGCACAGTGTTCTATCACACAGACAGTATGGATCCAGGCTCAGTGTTCTATCACACAGACAGTATGGATCCAGGCACAGTGTTCTATCACACAGACAGTATGGATCCAGGCACAGTGTTCTATCACACAGACAGTATGGATCCAGGCACAGTGTTCTATCACACAGACAGTATGGATCCAGGCACAGTGTTCTATCACACAGACAGTATGGATCCAGGCACAGTGTTCTATCACACAGACAGTATGGATCCAGGCACAGTGTTCTATCACACAGACAGTATGGATCCAGGCACAGTGTTCTATCACACAGACAGTATGGATCCAGGCTCAATGTTCTATCACATGGTATGGATCCAGGCACAGTGTTCTATCACACAGACAGTATGGATCCAGGCACAGTGTTCTATCACACAGACAGTATGGATCCAGGCTCAGTGTTCTATCACACAGACAGTATGGATCCAGGCACAGTGTTCTATCACACAGACAGTATGGATCCAGGCACAGTGTTCTATCACACAGACAGTATGGATCCAGGCACAGTGTTCTATCACACAGACAGTATGGATCCAGGCACAGTGTTCTATCACACAGACAGTATGGATCCAGGCACAGTGTTCTATCACACAGACAGTATGGATCCAGGCTCAGTGTTCTATCACATAGTATGGATCCAGGCTCAATGTTCTATCACAGGGTATGGATCCAGGCACAGTGTTCTATCACACAGACAGTATGGATCCAGGCACAGTGTTCTATCACACAGACAGTATGGATCCAGGCTCAGTGTTCTATCACACAGACAGTATGGATCCAGGCTCAGTGTTCTATCACACAGACAGTATGGATCCAGGCACAGTGTTCTATCACACAGACAGTATGGATCCAGGCTCAGTGTTCTATCACACAGACAGTATGGATCCAGGCACAGTGTTCTATCACATAGTATGGATCCAGGCTCAATGTTCTATCACACAGACAGTATGGATCCAGGCTCAATGTTCTATCACACAGACAGTATGGATCCAGGCACAGTGTTCTATCACATAGTATGGATCCAGGCACAGTGTTCTATCACACAGACAGTATGGATCCAGGCTCAATGTTCTATCACACAGACAGTATGGATCCAGGCACAGTGTTCTATCACATAGTATGGATCCAGGCACAGTGTTCTATCACACAGACAGTATGGATCCAGGCTCAATGTTCTATCACACAGACAGTATGGATCCAGGCACAGTGTTCTATCACATAGTATGGATCCAGGCTCAATGTTCTATCACATGGTATGGATCCAGGCTCAATGTTCTATCACACAGACAGTATGGATTCAGGTACAATGACACAGCAGTCAGGTAGCTCCACATCCCACCCACACATTGCCAGCCTCCATAGGACAATCATAGGTCTCATTCTGCCCCTTTAAGGCACACCTTCCCGAAACTGCTGCACACAATGCTGGCTGGATCAGTCGGAATGCAGAGAGAAAACAATGTCAGGAGAGAGAACAGGTCACCTCTCCGCACAGATCACTGAGTGCACCGTTCGGCCGGTCCAGTGATTGCCCTGTGCCTGGCAGAACCCTCACTGATCACTTACCATTCTGCGTGCTGACACATTCCAATGCAACCAGACATCCAAGTACCAGCAGGGTCCACGGTCCTACCGAGCGCTCCATCCCGGACAGTGTGACGACTCACAGATCGGACATGACACTCTGGGACAGTTCTCCAGGACAGATCTCCAGGACAGATCTCCAGGGGGGTCAGATCTCCAGGACAGATCTCCAGGGGGGGTCAGATCTTCAGGACAGATCTCCAGGGGGGGTCAGATCTCCAGGACAGATCTCCAGGGGGGGTCAGATCTCCAGGACAGATCTCCAGGACAGATCTCCAGGGGGGGTCAGATCTTCAGGACAGATCTCCAGGACAGATCTCCAGGGGGGTCAGATCTCCAGGACAGATCTCCAGGGGGGGTCAGATCTCCAGGACAGATCTCCAGGACAGATCTCCAGGGGGGGTCAGATCTCCAGGACAGATCTCCAGGGGGGGTCAGATCTTCAGGACAGATCTCCAGGACAGACTCCAGGGGGGGGGGGTCAGATCTCCAGAACAGATCTCCAGGGGGGGGGGCAGATTTCCAGGACAGATCTCCAGGGGGGAGCAGATCTTCAGGACAGATCTCCAGGGGGGGGGGGTCAGATCTCCAGAGGGGGGTCAGATCTCCAGGACAGATCTCCAGGGGGGGGGTCAGATCTTCAGGACAGTTTTCCAGGGGGGGGGGGTCAGATCTCCAAGGGGGGACAGATCTCCGGGGGGACAGATCTCAGCACTATAGGCATGTAATGTCATCCGCCCGCCCGGGACACACACGGCACTCACTCTGACAGCACTTGTCTCCTCCACATTCCTCATTCAACAGAAAGTCACTCCAGGCACGCCCACATCCTGCTTGATTGGCTGAGAGCCGTCAATGGCTTGAACAGCGAGCCAAAGCCCAACTACCTGCCACCACCTGAGTGACGTCATTGCCCGCGGGCCGAACACATTGCCTAATCGCTTGTGGAGCTGTCATTTCCTAGCCAATCAGAAAGTCTGATCGCAACCATAAAGTGTCTGAGATCCCTATTCATGCTGCTCAGAGAAAATGTATTTTCATATAGTCGCATCATGTTCTTTTACTGTAATACATCTAATTGCAAAATGCTGGATATGTTCAAAACAATCTGAAATGTAAAAAATACACTTAAAAAAATCAAGTTGTGAATATATTGCACATGCAGAAATAAGTGTGAAAATGAACAACAATACTCATAAAATTTATTTTATTTATTATAGATACTTATATAGATACTTATAATTTACACAGCTCTTTACATATATATTGTATATTCACATCAGTCCCTGTCCTCAAGGAGCTTACAATCTAAGGAAAATAATATTTATTTTTTCAATTATCTTACCTTTTCTTTTCTTTGTCATTTTGGTATAAAATCAACTGAGCGGAGTTTTTTTTTTTTTATAGAAATAATTTTAGTTTAGGATTCTTTATTTCCCAAATCAAACCAGGTTCAGAGGAAATCATAACTTTTTAAAAGCAGCTAGTTGGGGGTATGAAAACAATGACTAGCACCATGTTTTGAAACTTTTTTGTCTTGCGGCGCACTGAAAAGATCTACAAATTTGCACGGCACACCTGAAAAAATTCCACAATTTTTGTGGTGAAGAACTTATTTATTTTTACATAAATATATATAATATTTTTTTTTTATTATTATTTTTATTTATTTCCTTAATAAACAACAATCAGAACAAAACAAGACAAAACATCATACTAGGTAAAGCAAAATAATTAATGCAAATTAAATATCCAGTCTCATTACATATCAAAGGAGTGTTTTTAACTAGGCAAGGATCTAAATAAACCATCACATTTACCGTCTTAACCACTTCAGCCCCGGAGGATTTGGCTGCCCAATGACCGGGCCACTTTTTGCGATTCGGCACTGCGTCGTTTTAACTGACAATTGCGCGGTTGTGCGACGTGGCTATCAAACAAAATTGACGTCCTTTTTTTTCCACAAATAGAGCTTTCTTTTGGTGGTATTTGATCACCTCTGCGGGGTTTATTTTTTGCGCTACAAACAAAAAATAAGCGACAATTAAAAAAAAAAAAAGCAATATTTTTTACTTTTTGCTATAATAAATATCCCCAAAAAATATATAAAAAAACTAATTTCTTTCTCAGTTTAGGCCGATATGTATTCTTGTACATATTTTTGGTAAAAAAAAATGCAATAAGCATATATTGATTGGTTTGCGCAAAAGTTATAGCGTCTACAAAATAGGGGATAGATTTATGGCATTTTTATTAATATATTTTTTTTTTACTAGTAATGGCGGCAATCTGCAATTTTTATAATGACTGCGACATTATGGCGGACACATCGGACACCTTTGACGCTATTTTGGGACCATTGTCATTTATACAGCGATCAGTGCTATAAAAATGCACTGATTACTGTGTAAATGACACTGGCAGTGAAGGGGTTAACCACTAGGGGGCGAGGAAGGGATTAAGTGTGTCCTAGGGAGTGATTCTAACTGTGTGGGGGCTGGGCTACAAGTGACACGACATTGATCACTGCTCCCGTTGACAGGGAGCAGTAGTGTCCTGTCACAAGGCAGAACAGGGAAATGCCTTGTTTACACAGGCATCTCCCTGTTCTTCAGCTCTTTGACACGATCGCGGGACACCGGCGGACATCGTGTCCGCAGGTTCCACGGGCACGGTCACGGAAAACGCGGCAGGGTGGCGCGTGCGTGCCCGCACGGCGGCAAATTCAAAGTGACGTACAGGTACGTTCCTTTGCGCAGCCGCGCCATTCTGCCAATGGAAATGTTTGTGCAGCGGTCGGCAAGCAGTTAAATATCAATCGATATGCAATATACGAAAAAAAAATTGCCTTTAGTTCCTACTAACCACAGTGGCCCCAGAAATCCTATAACTATAAATGTCTATTTCCTGACGCATCATAGCAGCACACACACTGGGTTGTGACTCCGCCCCCACAACCTGATAGGACTGATTAGCTATAAGTATTTGAAGAGGAGACCCCCGCCGCATTCTCTCTTTTTTCCTCATTGACCAGGACTGACAGAATGAAGCGTAAGACCTCCTACCACTTTCGCCCCAGCTAGGTTCAGCCTCTCCTAGTTTGGAAGTACTGTTTGTACGGTCTCTAAATGAGCCATATTACAGGGACCCCACTCTGATGGTCTCAGGGGCACCATGTACACCTTTTATATTATAAGCCTTAAATAGGTTTTAACACTGGGCATGGCTTCCATTCTCCTCTATTTCATATTCTACCTTTTCTTTTTCTTCCCCAAAACTCTCCCTCGCAGCAGCTCTTCCTCCCTGCTCCCATTACCGCACTGTGTTGATCGCCTCCGCGACCAGAAGTGACCTCAGTGCTTTTTAACTTCTCGCCAGTCTCAAAGATGGTGGCGGCTCATCCTAATCGCCGGTGCGCATGCGCGGCGCCGCGTCATTCCGCGGCGACGGCGGCACATTTAAAAACAGACTTGGCTATGTTTAATGCTGTCTGCTTGCTATACTCTGCAATACCGGTTGCCACAAGCTCGAGATAAGCCCAGAACAGCGCCAACAAGTCTGGTAAGTTTACCCTCCTATCCACTACCTATGCAATGATTCCCTATGCAAAAAAAATAAAAAAATTCTTTCTGCTTTCATTCTGGGATCTGTTATTACCCTAAAAACTACCTCTCTCCAGGTACACTCTTTCTATCTTCATGGAAGCCACTGCCCAAGCAGACCATCCACAGCCAGTAAGGTAAGAGGCAGCAAGTTAAATGGTAAGTAATGAAGAGGAGACAAAAGAGAGCATGGCTTTTAATATCACTTTTCTGATAGCCCTGGCAGATCGTCAAGATCGTCTCATTCCAGACGTAGGGAGCGCTCTCCCTCAAGACGTTCACACTCCAGGAGAAGCAGATCAAGAACATCTTCCCGCCATCACAAATCATCTTCTCATAAAAAAGATTAGCCGTCCTGCGGCTAATGCCTGCTGGGTATGCGGAGCACAGGCCCTCCCAAATAAACTAGCCTGTCAATCTTGTGCGGACGAAGCCACCAGAGATAGGGAGTCGGGCGCAATAGAGGTGTCAAACATCATCAGAGATTCGGTGAAAGAATCAATTCTGGAAGTTTCTGTCACAGAACCAGTGAGGTTGACCCAGGCAATATCACCATCAACCCCGTACATCCTGCAGGGGTCAGACGATTCCGGTCGGTTTCGATTTTTCC